>JBAJFG010000479.1:3460000-4109497 GCA_037903475.1 Ancylostoma caninum
GGTATCCGCGGGGTGAGATGTGGCGCGATCCGGATCAGCTGATTTCTGCCGCAGTCACTCAGTTTTCCTAACGTAACGTTTGCTTTCCATGCTCATTTCCAGAAGTTAATGATCTGATCGCTCTACGCTCTTTCAATTGTTGTTAGACCGTACGATCGTTTCTTTTCTCAGAACTTTCAAATTTTCAATTATGATATAAATTTCGGTTCGTTTTTCAGTTTTAAGTTTTGTTTCTTTTCTTGAGACATCTCTCTATGGTGAACATTCTATAATATTTTCCTTTCGCTTTGCTTCTTCTCTTCCAGGAAAGCTGGAAAATTAGGCGTTATCTAGTTGCGCCAAGAAATTCGTTGACAATAAGACAGCGTCATCGACTTCCTTGATCTACTCCACCAGCGTAACTCGGCCGAATTGCTATAATGCAGCAAATTGGTAGCATCCAGAAACCATTTTAACATGAGTTCTGATAAATTTGACCACATTATTCATGCTCCACATAGCCAGAAACCCAAGATCGCTCTAAAACATGAGTGACGAAGTTTTTCGTGGGTGCTGCCTTTAAACTCAATTCTCTTCCGATTTCGAAAGGACATTGCCAATTGAGGCTATGTGCCTATTTCAAGCAGGATCCATGAAGAACCTATCCTTTTACAGGCGCTGAAAGCAGTTCTCTTGATTCGTGTCAAGATTTTCGCATATAACCCCACAAAGTCTTCCCAAAACCGACTAATTCCAATTTGCTTTGGCAGTTGGGGGAAGAGTGGTATCAATAATCTTATCACAATGTTTGACCACTAAAGTGTCCAGTGCGATCATCGCACATCACCTTCAGGGTGATGATCGCACTTCACGTTGGAGAGGAGTATGGTGATCATCGCTGATCAAATGTACGTGTAACCACGTACTACCACATCACTTCAGGGTTGTTTCAGTGTGTGAGTCAGTTATGAACCATTGCGAGTAACAAACTAGAACGACTACGATTTGTCAGAAGCACCAGAAGCACCTCTGTGCTTCTGATAGGTCGTACATATTCGAGCTTGTTCTATGCTGTTGAACGAAAATCAACATGCTTGAGTTCGTATACTCAGATGCATTCTGTGCAATTCGCGCACCTGATCATACGTACCTTCACACCATCACCATACTCCGAGTGAGATGCTCACTTCACTCCGCGTCTCTTCGCTCCGTACACTATCCAGTCACCAAACGATGGCGATCATCGCCCTCCAGGGCGATGAGATCAGCGCCCCACTCATACGTGCTCACGTCACCGCCACGGATGGTGATGATCTTCCATCCCTCAGTGTTGGAAGGTCGTCGCAGGTGCGATCATCGCCCCAAGTGTGGCGACGAGTTCTGCATGCAGCTGATCTCACCGCCATGACACTTTACTACGGGCTCAGGATTCATTTAGCTCCAACGATGCTGTAGGTGCCACTAGATACCTTTTCAAGTGCATTTCTTAGACAACTTTTTCTGATTTCTTAGTTTCAATTCTACTCTTATTTCACTCAGAATTGATGGAATTAATGTAAGAAAATTTTCTTTCTTTGGATCAATCTCCCCTCTTTGCTTTTATCCGCAAAGGAATGGGTGGTGATCCGACAAGCCCCACCTATGAAGTTCCCTTTGCTCACCTCATCTTTCACGAAGTCCCGCTTGTCGTGAGTCAAGTTCCTGCCAAAATCTGGTTGTAATAATGCATCACCAGAAGTGTGACTTCGTGAATGCTGAACGATCTGTTGTGATCGTTTGATCAAAATCCATCGCATAGGTAGCACCTTCATCACTTGA
This sequence comes from Ancylostoma caninum, assembly GCA_037903475.1. Classification (NCBI taxonomy): domain Eukaryota; kingdom Metazoa; phylum Nematoda; class Chromadorea; order Rhabditida; family Ancylostomatidae; genus Ancylostoma; species Ancylostoma caninum. The sequence goes on from JBAJFG010000479.1 coordinate 3,461,798, forward strand.
ACTCTTACTCTAATATCCTCTTATATAAATCATGGTAGTGCAACAAAATTTTCTAGAGCGCGGGCGGTGGGAGGAACAGCACGTGATCGCATGCTTTCGGGATGGGGCTCAGTTAGAGACAGTGCTGGCAAGGATGCGAAGCTGATGGGGCATTCAGCCGATGTTTCGTCATAGGTGCATAGACGTAGTGGAAGTCGGGTGCATTCAGGATCCTCGGTGGGACCAGCGTCTAGCGGTCTCGAGCCCTCCGGGCGAGACAGCGTTTGCAACGGTTTGATGTTGCATGTCAGCAATGTACGGAGCAGAGTAGCCCCTCTGCTGGAGCTTTGTTGTAGACTTCATTTAGTTTTGAAACAGTGGACGATAACCACCTGGAAAGGAAGATGGCATACCGTTTAGGGGGTCCGTAGCGCTAAGATTCACTCGGTTTGCTCACCTGGTATAAGCTCCTTGAGCACCTCTTATTTTGCCATATGCTCTTTGCGCACCTCTCGTTGAGGTCCCATGGGGATTATGCAGCCTTACGATCCGCCTTTGTTTTTGAGGAGGGCAGTGCAATACATAGGGAACGCGTCATCATAAGCTGTTCTGACATTTTCTGAAACCAGTTGTGCAATTGATCAAACTTTCTAGGTATTTCCTAACTTTTCTCCATTACTTTACAAGGAGTGCGTGCGCACTGATGACGTACAGATATGGCGGAGCTCCGTAGTTCAGAAAAACATCAGGATAGGTATCCACCGATGAAGAAAGGGTCTGCCGCGTCCCAATAGTGGGAAAACGCAAGGATACGGGTTCAAGAAAGGAGAATGTGAGAATGGGCTTGTGCTGGCCCAGTAGGGGGAGCGCCAGGATACGGTCCCACGGATGGAGAATGGGTCCGCCGTGGCCCAGTAGTGGGGAAGACGTCACGGTGGACGTCTGCCGCGCTACACTCATTCGTGTCTCATTCGAGCACCTCTACTTCCTCATGTAAGAAATGTGACTAAAAGTGTAGGTACTACCATTACATTGGAAATTAGCTTTACTTATATTAGGCCGTTGTAAAATTAATTGCCGAAATGGACCCTTCAGTTCAAAGTGTTGTAACTCGGCTCAAACCTTTTTCATAGGTTTGAAACCGTTCAATTTGGTAGATCCTTCCCGACAATATAGTGAGGGTTTCACTCCTCTACGGCATAAAATGAGGTCACAATAATTCGCAAACTTTTGAAAGGCGATTTCAGCATGCTCTAGATCAGCAATCTACTGCTGTCGCAGAATTCTTTCTGGAGCACGGAAAAATTAAATAATGAAATACAGTAGGGTAATGGTCTGAGGAATAAGAATATTGAGTGACAGCCTCAATGCTTCACTGCATCAGTTTTTGCCGGCTGAGTTTTGCAATGTGTGGTTTAACGCTACCTTGGAGCAGGGGAAAACCAGCATTTGTTCACCACTGCCGACCACATCTATGGCAGATTTGCGGATCTCAACTCGAAATTACAATGCTAGGACTCTGCTTCCAATGATTGATTAGACTATGGAAGAGTGCATCCAATCACACCTTTACAGCACCACCAAACTCCTGACACAACCTCCCTGGAGATAAGATCTGGCTTGGGAAATTTTAGAAGTGAGAAATCGTTTCCACCCATACCCATTCGCATTTCTTGTTATCGTACAGAAACTGAGCTTCATGCACAGTAATTACATGGTCTAGAAATCAGTCGTTTTGGGAAGAAGAAATTAGGTTAGAAAAGATGTCACGCCAGGTAAGACGTTTGTCATCAGTCAGATCGTCTGTTGTCACGTCTGCACTTTTCTTACCCTGTTGACTGGGGTCGGATATGTTGAAACTGTGGTGTAGTGAGCTTTCTTCCCTGCTCTCATCATCCAGCTGGTAAGATCCGGCTTAGGTTTCTACGGCTGTCCTGAAAGCTTGGTCGTCTAGCGACATCCCAAGACCACGACCATGGTTGCATTGGAATTTAAAATCGTAAGAAGAGAACTTTGCGAACCCCAATTCACTGTCCATTTGGAAGGAAGCGAAAACAAACGCAAGATTACCGCATACCTCCGACAAAGAGTGATCGAGCTCAGGAAGGAGCTAGCCAGAATGTCCAAGCAGCATTTGAAAGAGGAGGAAAACCTCTACAAGAGTACTACATAAGCTGAGCTTAGGTTGCTCGAATTGCACAGAATAAATAATTTTAGTTAAGCATACCCCAAAAGGGCAATTATTTTCGCAACAACCTGATAGATGCGTGATCAAGAATTTGCAATCTGTTTGAGCTCCTAATGATAAGTTTTGCTTATTTGTTAATTTTCTAAGCATTTCGCATGTGTAAGCTTTTGCACATACCTCAAGTGGCTGCTCCATCCCCTTCCTAGCGTCTCGAAGGTGCGGCAGTTTTAGTATAGTCAAGTAACACCTCCTCTATGTGATCATTCACCTGAGGCCGCTCACTACTGCTGAGGTAGCGCTATTTGCCAATTTGGTTCAAACTTCTTTTAAAAAGTTACGATTCATGGAACGGCAGTGTTGCCGGTCTGCTAACGACGATTTGGCGCGCTTAGAGTGTCTAAAGTGAGTTGAACATTCTCTTTAGCGGCGAAGATCAGATTTGATTGCTTACTTTACAACCCATCATCTCCCACAGGCGCCAAACATGATGCGCTCTTTTTTAATTACCGCTTAGGAACTTTGGAACCATCTTCAGCACTGTCTAACGTTAAGGAGTGTTTATAGTTTTTCGCGACACGACGGCGTCGCGGCGACGGCCACGACACGCGCGACGCGATGGGTAGCGAAGCCGTCGCGTCACTCCGTTGCGCCATGCTGAACTTCGCAAATTTACGTGCCCACGCAAAATGACATGCTCACCCCCATTTAACGGATCATGAGTTTCCACGGGCTGTTTTGGACCTCATTTTACCATTTGTGGTCTGGAATGTTCAGAAAAAGTTCTCAGCGATTTTCAATGGTGATCTTTGCGGTGCAGTTTTGCGCAGTGTTCTTCGCCAAGGATGTTTGTTTCCAGGGTATGGAAGAATGCATTGCGGGTTTTTTCGTTTATTTGTTTAGAGATTTCTTTGCGTTAAACTTATCAGAATAGTTTTCTTCTATGCATACATTGTTGTAGTCCCGTGCTTCGACGCTTTGTGTTTTCCCCGTTCAGGTGTGTTCTAGTGGTACTGCCAGGGATTTCTTTGGTGGTATACGTTGAGAGACTCGTTTCGCTAAGTCACGTTCTAGCTCTGCGCTTTTGATCTTTTCCAATCTTTCACTAGTTAAACGTGTTATCTCGTGATTTCTAAGGGATGGAGGTGGGGGTCTTGCACCGATTTTACCACAAAACCACACCGGAATGTGAAAAATCATAAGTATTGGGGCGCACGACTACTTTACATCCACCTATGAATCAATATCGCCTGATCCAACGCTGTTCTGAAACACCTGTACAACAATGTCTACGTGAAAGGGAAACAGATAACTCAAATTCAAAAGAAAATCTCTAGATCAATTTATGGATGTAACGTGTATACCTACATTGTGTTTTTCCACAGCTCGGCTGGCAAGTTGTAAGTAGTAACCTCTCGTAAACAGCAGGCAACATTAGGAACTTAAAAAGCTCACAAAATCACTACCTAAAACGCAAACGACGCGTCCAAGTTCGTACACATCTCCAACCTAATTCGTCTTATTCCATAGGTTTTGGGCCAAACCATTCGAGAAACTACGGAACAGTGGCCAACTCCAGTGCGCAACATCAGCGAAACCGCCGTGTCGTTTTTCAAGAAAAATGGGTTTAAAAAACTGGTCCGTTGTGAAAATTTTTCCTTTAATATTATCAAAGGGTGCTCGTGTGATGCAGTGGTAGGAGGATCGCTGTGCACGGGCACGGTCGATGGTCCGATCGCGCTCATGGCCAAGCAAGCCATCCATCCCTCCGCGTGAACGTCCAGGAGGATGAAGCACTGGCTCGGTACATCGGATGCCTCTCGCAGGTCACTGTACAGGGCACATACGCATCCAATGCCTCTACGATGTTCAGATGTCGAATGCGTAGCGCATTCCACGAACGCAATTGATAAGCATTGACCACTTTATCCTTAAATTCTCCACATCTTCACAGAGGGTTTTCTGCTTAAATACTTCCTAATTTTCAAGGAATACCTTTTTAGAAGTATCCGACGTTTCTCATTAAGGCTGATTATAAGAAATTCGGAAGCCAAGAACAATGACTACACCAAATTTGCTCTCAAGAGATTTTCCATCATAAGCAGTCAAGGTGTGAGTGTCATCTGAAAACCAGAATAAAAATGCTACAAAATGGCTCTACACTCCAACAACAAGCCTGAATCTAGGCGAACTGTGCTCCTCGAAAACTAATGTTAGTAACACATGAGCAAATGGGCCAGATGAAGTGGAACCCGGAGAGGCATGGGAATAAGACTCATGTGTTCATCTTGATCTGAGCTGCCACAGCCTCAAGTGCCGAGAAATGTATGCCTAGACTTTTTGACTTTTTAACAGACTTCCGCTTCGCTTACAACTTGGTTATTAGTGTCGAGAAGTGAGCTTCCTAGGTAAATCAAATGAGAAAGTGGTGGCTTGATCGCTGGTATGCTGCGATTCTAGTGGCAGAACGGAAACTCTGTTCACAGAGGATAATGCTCAGTGTTTGGTGGAATTAAAATGGAACCACACAATGGCAGATGCTGGCAATGAACCCCATAGCTACCGCCGGAGTTCCTGTCAATAATCATGCCAGCTATATCGTGTAATTATTGGTTGTGTTGAGAAAGAACAATAAATTCGAAAAGACAGCTCAAAAGAGGCGGGAAACTTTTCCGCCAACTCAGTAGTTTTGGAAAGGCCATTAAATTCTCTATAAGATTATGTACAATGTGAGGCAAACCGGTAATATTCTGCACCGAAACGATGCGACGGAGAATGCGCATTTTTCTGCATCAACCTAATATCAACCTGTTTAATTATGCCACTGTTCAGTCTTTTTGGTGGAAATTGTTTTTCCAGATTTTGCTTACATATCTGCTGTCCTTAAACCATTACCGCGAAATAGTTCACTAGTCTAAACGGTTACCCGAAACCATTCAACGGTGTCATTTCTTTCTTCCGGACCCTGTCCCGAATTCCATGGAGGTTTCAGTTAATTTTTGCGCTTTTACTCCTCGAGCTGTCAAACTATCCTCGGAGATCCCCGCTATTATATCGACGTGCTACAAGGTTATAACTATAAACATAAGGAATGAGTGAAAACTCTTCGTGCAGCTCCCTTTCATGAGTAATAGATCTCGACGATGAGAAACAACGGAAATGTTTGGGGAGAGAGGTGTACTAAGGAGGCCTACTTGGTCTCCTTAGGCGAAGATGTTACGGACACGCAAGGAAAAGGTTGACAAAGAGAGGAGGTAAGCTCTGAAATGACTCGCAAAATATTGGTAAATGTGAAAGAGACTGTACAAAGCTCGCCAAAAGATCAGGGGCCGTAGTAATTGCGCTATAACTGTTGGTTAACCAGGAGGTTGAACCGGCAGTTATACACTTTATAACCAGGAACCATTACTAGCTTGAAATTGTCTGAAAGAAATGAATTTCGGCTTGGTTTCAATAACCGTGATATAACCGGGAGGTTATACCACAGTTTGTATGCTGGTCTCGGGAGCTGCAAAACTGTCGGTTTGTTGGATCGCAAAGGCACTGCCATATCGATATTGATCGCATATCGCAGAGAGCGCGCAAATGTCTCAGACGCAGACAAGGGGACATCCTGGTTATCAAAAAGTCCTCCAGAGGACTTTTTAGATCCCTGTTATACAAGTGTGTAAGTGGCATTGCAGCATGATTTTGCGTTAAAATTCGGGCCAATTTAACCGTAAAGCTGATATTTTAAATATTTAGGAAAATAAAGCAATTTCCTTCCGTTTTGAGTTTCAAATTATTCTTTTTGCATTTAAAACAACCGAATAGCTCTGGCAATGCATTAGGTCTCATTTTACAAGTGCGAGAAGTTAATGAAACAGATTGAAATGAAGCCTACTTGGTTTGAAACTTTGACTAACAAGGATCTACATCATGTATATAAGTAATTGGCAGTCGATATTATACTATACGTTTATGGGGCGCCTCCCGCCTAGGACGACAAGTTGCTGCTTAGTAGAGTGGTAAGATCATAGGATATGATCGAGAGGGTGCGGGGTTCAAATCCTGTCGGTATCCGTGGTTTTGCATTTTTGCGTTTGCACCGTTAACCACGATTAAAATGACCAAAAAGGTTCGAACACATTAGTTATGCACGTAATTCTGCACTATCTGCGAAATATTTGCAATATTAGGAATGTAGTTCAGATCCGATGCGCTATTGCTTCAGAATTGTAAAATAAACACCCTTCCATTCGAAAAAGAAAACGGATTAATCGTGGAGAACATCTACTAACAGCGGCGAGGTGTACACCATTGGATTCCTTCGTCATAGTCTGGGTTTGAAATAGTATGTCGATGAATACTGTGGCTCAGTGCGATGACTGTTGCCATGCACGCAAGTGTTCGCGCGTTCGTTTCCTCGCTAAGGCCGTCTTTTGCAAATAAGTGGAAATGGAGTGGATGTAGTTCAAGTTATGACAAGAACTTGGTTAGATCTTGGTTATAAGTCAGTTAACCTCGAAAACCGACAGTTGCTCGAGGCCACAACTTTCTCTATAACTGTCTGTTCCAGCGCAATTACTACGATCCCAGATTGCTTCTTCAACTGACTAGACAAAAGTTTAGAAAGAAGGCTATAGGATGTTAAGAAAGAAGTATTTTTCAATGATATAACACATAGTTGTATTAATTTGGAATCCACTGCAATGTGTGTGAGAGTCACATCAATGCCTGCATTAGATAGATTTTAGCTCTGTAGAGGAGTGTTCATGTATGAATCCTCAGTAATGAAGCTTTGTATTTTCCTATTGCAACAGAACTCTTTAGTAACTTAGAATAGTTTTCATACGTAATCTGATGGGAAGAAGTAATAAACGTGGCTAAAAAACCACGATAATCAATGACCTCCTCCGGTCTTCCTGACAGCTGCTTAATTCATTTTCCCCAGAAAGTTGCAATCTGCGCCTCCAACAGTCCCGATCTGATGTCGTAAAGACCACTGAATCTGCTTGTTAGAGAATGGAGAAGGGGGACATCGGAGGACGCCAAGTTGGAAAAATGTGAAGAGTGACGCTACGAGCGATTGCGTAGAGCACCCTTATTCTTTGATTAGCTTTTTTTTGGAGATTGCGTGTTCGTCTCCGAATTAATATTGGCCATTACCTGTGAATGTCAACCTATCATTTACGTAGAGATTTCTTTATGCTTACTTCTGCACCTCGACGTGTACAATTGAAACTTCTGTCACTTCAATCTTCCATCCTCATCTCATTTTCACCCAGTGATGTCACTACTTGAAGTCTTTGTTCCACCAAACGTACTCGAAGACAGCTTCCTTCGCCTTCCAAGACCCTTCTCGGACTCATCTATTGAATCACAGTAAGGAACTTCAACATGATTAGACAGCTCAAAGCTATCAAATACACCACAAATGCCCAAAAAACTGCACACAAGAGGGTGAGCTTGCTGAAGGAAGGGGGATGTCATGGAACACATGAAGGCGTGCTTTCACTCTCGCCTTGCTGGTCCTTCATTCGTTGAACCTGCTGTTTTCAATCGTTATTTTTTCACCCAGTAACTTTATTTCGTAAAAATGACAAGTAATATAAGAAATAATCGGTCCACGGGTTCATAAACTCGACACCGATATCAGAAGATGAATCATTCAAATTTTCAATTCAAAGATCAAATGGTTTTTGCAAGTCAACCACAAAACTATGAACAGATAATGACCATAATTTTTTTCTCTCAACTTTCTCTTCTCCATGTTGTTGGCGGACGTTGATGTTTGCTTCCGAACTTTTACCGCATCATTTGTTAATAGCCACAACTATAGCAAGCCATTTGGAGTCTCCTAGCCACAAAACTCGTTCTCAAAAATATAGCGCCATTTTTCCGAGGAAGACCACTTCGATAGTATTGATATAGTCGAACTCGAACCTGTTGTTCGACAACGATCTCAGACAAATCGTCGAATGGTTGAGGCTATGCAAAATCTTTAACATGTTCACCAGAGCTGAATGTGGGGGACCATGGAAAATTGCACAACGTGAAACATTCATAATGCGAGAGGTGAACGAGCGAATTTCATGAACAGCTTTATTCAGAAAAACAGATTTTATTAGGAAAGTGTTCGATTTCGTATTCCAGTAGGAAAATGTGTATGTGTACGTTCTTCTCATCATCCTCATTCTATTGGCACTGAAAAAGGAGGTTTTCGCTAACAGCTTTCTCAAGGAGGAAGAAAAGGAATGAATAATAATAATCAATAATCATGAATGCATATACCGTAGCGATACTTCAGTTCTGCTGCAAACACATAGCCGCGATTGTTGTAAACAATTATAGGAACAAGATTCGAATGCGATCTTAGCTTAATCCTCTTATCGCCTGGCGCGCAGAACCTTGAAGAAGAAGCTTTGAGTGCAGAAGAGGAAGTTTGACGAGTAAACTTGTAAACATACCGGTATCCAGTTAGTGTCTGATTTTTGTTCGTTTTGATTTCCACTCCGGCCTTAGTGCAACCTGGGGTTTCGAATTCAAATGGCATACCATCGACTTCGATTTCGATAACGGTATCAGCGGGTGACTTAAAAGCTTGAGGTGTTCTTCAAAAAAAAGTGCGTCTCAAAACACCACAGAAAATGTGTGTAAGGCAAAAGCCCACTGCACAAACCTTGATCCAATATGTGCAATTGGCATAAACGTCGATTGTTTTTCTGTTTCTGAGCAAAAATGCCAAACGTTGCGGCTCTGATGTTGCATTCAATTCTTGTCCACAAGCTCCTCCGTCCGGCTTAAGCACTTAGGTTAGAAAGAAAATCACCATTTTCTGATTCTGACTTTACCCTAGTTTCGCACTTGTTTCCACCATAACCACTAGGACAAACGCATTTTTCGCTGCAGTTGCGCGGATGCGGAAAACCACCATTCTCACACTTCACAGGTCTCTTGCATTTACCTCAAAAACGGAATGGATAAAAAAGGAGTTAAAACTGAACAACAATCTTGACGCCTTGTACTTCTTCCACATTATTCAGCAACCACTTGTTAAGAAAGCATATGAATAATCGTAGCCATGTTCCTTATACCATGTATATTCAACAAAATAGAGAAAATATTGACCGCAGCGTTATTGTTGTTTGGCCCTGTAGTGGACAAGATGATGAGAAAAGGGTCTTCCGAAGGGTTATTTGACACCAGTCATACATAATCGGCGGGTCCGCGACTTTGTGATAGATGCTCCGGCACCTGGTTATGAGATTATGTAGAGAGTTGGGTGAGAGGTGCCGGCACCCAGCAGTGGTATAAACATCGGCCGACGAGCACATTCAAGGGTAAATAGCACACGTAGCCCGTGTATGCAATAATCTAATAGTGATAATCTGTATAGAATACCAAGGCATCCGTAATGTTTGTTGATCAACAAGAGATCTGTGAACGATAGCATGTGGGAGCCCATGGTTCTGGCGTAGTTCTTGTCAGCAGGGATCAATGTTGGGTGGTTGGCAGAAGAGCCACTGTAACAGAGCTCGTCGTGAAACTCCCTTGAATAATGTTTGTGAGGACTTACAAATGCATAATGCTTCCGAAATCGTATTACGTCCCGTAGTTATCACTTTCATTCTTCCTAATTTTTCTGTATTCGTTTGGATGTTCCTGTGAAATTTTAAGGTTATTATCGAACTTAGCACCAGTACATTACTCACCTTGATAAGTTCTGGCATAACAGTTACGTAGCTGTCACGGTCGTACCTACTATGGGTGTGATAGAGCCCGAGCGCATGCCCGATCTCGTGAACTGCACGACCTATTTCCCATGTGCAGCTGCTCAGAAGGGAAAAATTTTGGCGGCCTCCAAGTTTTCCAACATGTGAGTAGTAACCACCGGCATCGGCCACATAGAGGTAATCGCCTAATAGATTGCATCTTTAATATATGCATATTTTGTGACCATACCTAGCTGAATAGTTGCATGGAGCATACCATTTCCTGCTTCGAGTTCCCTGAAATTGATGCATGTGTCCCGCTCCCATGCTGCTGCTGCTTTGCGGAAACAATTCTTCAGAGCATCACCTAGGAAATTCGTTGAACTACTAGGAATGCTCTCGTTCCCCCATAATATTGAACTCACAAGCGTTAGCGCTGAAAGTATAATTCACTCCTTTTGACCATCTTCCATACTTGGGTCTTTCAATTGCGGCTTGCCGTTTCATGCGTCCTCCACTTGCGCCTGCATCTCCAGGCATTTCGTCAGCCTCTCTTCTAGAAAACAATACTCATAAATAGTTAATAAACGTCAAGCTTATAGCTAAAAGATCGTGAGCAAATTCGATATACACGTGCTTGGACACGATAATGTCTCCTTCCGTTATCGTTTCGTCGTTTTCACTTTTGTGCTGCTTTTGCAGTGAACTTCTCATGTCTTCACTCACACCATTTCCGCGGTCTCCATATTCCTGTAACAGCTTTTCTTTGGACGTTCGTTATGATCCTGTCTCTAGAGTTGTACCTGAACAAACCACTCCGTTACTCTTTTTTTTTGAAAACCTCATATTTCATGGAATAACTGATGCCGTTTTCGGAATACTGTTCGTTCATTACTATTCTCCACTTAGCCATCCCACTAATGCCAGATCTCAATGCTTTTCTGGATGACGCACTAGTACAAAATCAGTGCTCATCTGAAGTACAAATAAAGAAATGTACACGTCTACTTCAAACGCGTTTCAGTCACTCTTCGTCTACTTCGATCTTATGGAGCAAACTGCTGCTCTTCTCGAAAAGGTAAACGTATGCCGTGCGACGTTTCACGGCGGCGGAATCGCAGAGGGACCTCTGCTTTGGGGCATGTTCTTACCGTCATCGGGTCCCACCACGATTCTACAGGCACATGATCCACCTCTTCCTTGGGAAGGACGGTGTGTGCCAGGTGTAAAATCACTTATGAAGTTTTATTTGGAAGTCGGCATGTGAACCTTCCTATAGGGTGGAAGTGAGAGAAAGGAACCAATCAATACAAGTAAAAATTTCTCATCAATCCTACCTGGGGAATATTGGCCGACAGAACTTCTGGATCAATGCCGCAGCTCCATATTATGAAGAGAAAAGTGATCACAATGTTCGTCATGCGAGAATCTAAGAAGTGTTATTTTTATAATGCTTCAAGAGTATGGTCGAAACAGCAGAAGTGTGTCGATATGTCAGGTAAACAACTGCCAGATGCAGAGAGCGAACGTGAACAGTTATGATTACCACCGCTTCCAACTGAGTAGAACAGTCTTGTAAAGAATTGCAAATTAGCCGAGATAATGGGTACAGCAAAAATTCTTGTTTTTCTCCAAAAGGAAGTCCTGCGCGGACACCTTTTTGGTTACATCCTAAACTATTGTTGCATTTCAAGACTTGGGTTTCCGCTGGTCAGTTTGCTGAACGAAGTTGCACTGATTAATTCTAAAAAATTAGTTCAAATAAATTTGTACTGACTAGTTCTAAATAAGCTTATTGAGAATTATCCATTACGAACTAGCAATGAATCAAGCACAAAGTGTTCGGAACAAACTGCCACTCTAACGTTGCGTCACATGTTTGGCTTCGGCTCGAAGTTAAAACCTCTAATTGAGGGTAAGGATTTGAATCATTTAGCCGCACTACCGATGTTCGCCTCGTGTAACAACAACTGTAGATGGCTGCAGCAGAGGTAATGGTTGTTACTGTCAGCAAACTTTTATCATACAGGGTTATATTAACAGTACAAATCCTAGTGGGAGATGATGGTGGCAGCTCATCTCCAATATTACGTACAGTGAGCATCGATGGTGGTGGCCCTTCCGCGGCCTCGAGGAGGACGCCGCGCAACCACGGCGCGGCGCCAGAATCGATGTCGCTTGCCACTAGAATGCTACTTCTATGCGCCTTTCTTCTCGATTTGATGATCTTTTCGGTATCGGGTGGAAAACCTGCTAGAAATAAAATAGCAACAGCAGACAACATCGACGGCTCCGGCGCGCGTGGCGCGGCAGCTCGGCGTTCTTCTCGAGGACACGGAAAGGCCAGTGCCATCGACGCTCACTGTATGTCGCTGCTATCAGTTGTGGTCTTGTTAGTCACTGTTAGCACATCCAAAGATGTACCGGGTCTTAGTTGTGTAATAGTAGCGTACTGATGGTGTTGAGGCTTAGGGGCCTCCACTGCAGTTCTGCTGTGAGTTACATCGCAAATGAACTCTCATTTTGACGCAAGCCAACGGATCTATTATACAAGTCGAGTTACGTGTTCCTTATGTAACAGGTTGCGTGATCCCTGGCAGTTGTACCTCCGGTGAGTTGCTTCTAAGATCTGCTAACCACTGACCATGAGCAACCCCGGGAAATCACAAAACTCAGTTTTCCATCGTAAATGGAGAAGCATCACTTCCAGGAAGTTCTTTGAAAGACATTGTTAATTGCTATAATGCCAACAATAATGTACGTCACGTTCAAGGTGTTCCTCCACGATTTTTCACCCTAACGTTCAAAAGTACCTGGAAAGCGTTGGCCAGAGACTGAGCGTGACCATCTTGCTCGAGGTTTTATGAGTTACTTGCTCTAATGCATCGAAGAAAGTATGTGTTTTAGTATACGTTTGATCTACGAACCAATCAAGCAGAGTACTCCTGTGAGCAGAGGTTCAAGGAGTTCAAGGGTTCATCGCATCAACGCCTTTCTTGATTTTGATCACGATTTTTGCGCGGCTTATACCAGCCACTAATTTTGACGCACCTTGTGGCTTCCGTGGGGAGCTTAACGATAAATAGGAAATTCTTCTACTATTACTGACCCTGCCTTTCTAAGATGTTTCTCTAGAGAGGACTGCGATTTAATCACTAGTGTCGAAAATTCTTGTGTAGCGCACGTGGATGGCCACATCTATTCTGAATACAACAAAGAGCAGTATTAACCAGACAACAACTATCAATCAGTGATTATTCTGTGGTCAAAATATGACCCTACTCTGATGTTCATTGACGATACATTTGGCGAGGTTTGTTTGGCAACCTCGAAAACGAGCTTGCCATCTAGCTAGGCAAACAAAGCCCGCCAAATGTATTGCCAAACAAGAAGTCCCGTAAAATATATCGCCATGCAAACCCCGTCAAATGTATCGCCACGCAAACCTCGCCAAATGTACCGTCAAACAAAAGGGTTATCAACCGCGCAAAAATTCGATATCATCAGGAATCGTACCATGATATCAATCTTAGGAGTCCACTGCCTTACCAGCTGAGCCATCCGGATCGACACCGCCGATGGTTGAGTCTCCAGCTAAGAATGAAATGAACGCCTTATCAGAACACCCGTAAAATGTGTCGTCACGCAAACTTTGCCATTTGTATCGTCAAACAAACCTCGTCAAATGTATCGTCAGCAGATTCTCTTGCCAAATTTATCGCCAAACACCCGTAAAATGTATCGTCAACAGATTCTCTTGCCAAATGTATCGTCAAACAGGCTCTTCACTCATTCTCCCGTAAATCATATTGCCAAACAAAATTTTATCCCGTAAATCATATCGTCAAACACATTCTCTTGCCAAATGTATCGTCAATGAACATCAGAGTATGGCGTAATTTACACCAGTTGCGTGCGTCAGTCACGCATCAATCGCACGCATCCATTTGCAAGGGATTTTCGATGAAGGCCGGTCAACACGGCATGTACATCCTCAATGAAAAGAACGCGCGGCCGTCGCGAGGCCGAAAACTCGTGCGTCTGAGCTGCGACTGCGATGCGACTAGCCCTATTCTTCATCATAAAGACGCACGCGCGTCAGTCGCCCGCATCCAGTATGAATTGCCCTTATCTCGCAGCAAACATTGCGATAACGTCTCAATTGATGGATTTAAAACACATTCCAGGAAAGTTCTTTCCCTGTAGTTCACTTCGAAAAGCTATGCGGTTCGGGTTTAACATATGGCTATGTTTCACCACCAAAGCACACTTGGTACTAATATCTCTATTTCTCTATATTACAAGGCTTCTATGATTGAGAAGAGTACCCCAAGGGTAGTGGCGGACCCAGGAGGAGAGCGAGAGAAGAAGAGAAGCTTTTTTTCATGTTTTGATCAGATCTGCCTTTAGAAACTAGTTATTTCCGAGGGAGGGTCGCGCAGATCTCACTCTACAAGAAAACTATAAAGCTCCAGCAGATGATCTTTTGGACTACAAGGAAGCTCCACCCTGCTTCTCTAAGGTCCTTGAATTAACCTGTGACACGATGCCTGCACCCTTTTAGCGTGTTGCACTGGAGCCGAACCTTGCCGAAGAACTTACGACTTCATGCTATGAGAATTGAGCTGAAGGAAAATGCTTATCTAGACGGTTATATAAATGAGAAACAAGAAAATGGAGAAGTTATTTGCAGCATACCGAAGATGGTATTTCTGTGGCGAATACGCGACTACATTAGGGAACAAGGAGTACGAATACTGCCGGGAGCTCTTGGAGAATAAAAGTGCCTTAGGTCTAAAGAAAAAAAGTCGTCCGAAAGTGAAAATGCGTCAGTCTAATATAGTCTTTATAGTAGAATGTCCGTAACGGCCAGAGTATAGCGTAAGAGATTTACCCTACCAAAATGTGTTTTTGTCCCACTGACCTAAACTTTTCACTTGGCTTCGCCTAGGATTACTGAAACCTACTGCAGGTTTGACATGTTCCCGTAAGTGGGAATGAAGTTGGCACAAGATGTTTTGGTAGAGCAGGCCTCGAAGGTCAAATCTGGCCGTTCTGGACATGCCTGCATGAGACATCTGATGTCGTGAAGGGAACGGAAACGGATGGGTTTCACGAGAATACACATGACCTTTTATACTCATCTAATCTTAACATTCGTGTTCATTGCACTTCTGCACAAGTTTGCTCAGTTGTATCTCTTTCAATGGTTGTCTCGTCTCATTGTGCAGCTAAAATCGCCAATAACAGAGCTTTTACAAATCCGAAGAATGTATACATACGCCACATCAGTGGACCAGCTGACGTAAATCTCCTCATCGGATACCACTACTTCATTACAGTCTTGCAGCGTGAACGGACCTGCCGAGTGATATTTGATGAGTTTCATGAGTATGCATACCAACTAGTTCTGTGATCATCCCATCCTGTTATTTGTCGAGGTGCACTTTATGCTAATCTTGCCCTTTCATCTGTGTCCTATTATGCACTTCTACGCGAATTTATCCAGTTGCGTTGTTCGTTACTATTTCAATAGTTGTCGAACCACAATGTGCTCCTTTGTGTAACTTCATTTGGAATGATAAAGATCGGTTTCTGCAACCTCATAAGGTGTGTTTTCATCCATTACTGCTGTCCTAGTCTCCGGCATCTGACCCGCAAGAACAAGAATAATGCGATTATTGGAAAGGTTCAAAATATTTTCAGAAGACCCCTAGGAGGCCGCTCTTTATTAATCGCGTGGCTCACCGGTGAGCCGCCCTTTTTTTGGCTGCGTGGGACCGCGCGGCTCACCGTTGAGCCGCGCCCTTATTATCAACTACTGACCCTTACTTTCGGTATATTTTGCAGTATTTCTATATGAATCTAGTACAACACTTCCAAACCATGCTGATATAGTAACTGTGGCTCGAGGAAGATATCTTTTTTGTAGTGCCAAATACCATGAAAAGGATGGGATTTTAAAGTCGAGCAAGTTCACATTACATTTCTCGTGTAGTGGTTGGGAATAATCTGTATAAGAACCATATTTTCTTCACAAAAACACATTCGCTGCACCTTACATTTCCTTACTTGTCAGGCTAGAGCAATGCAAACCTATTTACTCTTAGGAGACTTCTTCATAATACTCAAAATACCTTTAACAAACTTGTTTTGCCTTAAATGAATAGAGAAGCGTTTAGATTCTCTGGTTTTCTGGTACGATGACACTAGTAAGCTTCCAGAACAAGGTTTTAGATTATTTTCACAAAACTTCGTGTTTTATTTTAAATTATCTTAACATAACAGCGTGGAACTATGCAGGCGCCGCGCTCCTGACTGAGATGGGCGCTGGTCCCATGCGCTAGACACGCGAAGGTGCGCGCGGTCGTCAATGGGTTAAAGACTTTTTGATGTTTGCAACTTCGTCTAATATAGGGCAATTCATACCAGTGCGTACGTTTCACGCGCCAGCGCCTACAGTGCGAAGGATAGGGCGAGCAGCATCGTTGACGCAGCTCAGACGCACGCGCTTACGGCCTCACGGGGGCCGCGTTGACCGATCCGATTTTCACGAAAAATCCTTCGCAGATGGATGCGTGCGTCTGGCGCACGCAACCTTACCTTTAATTTCAATACCGGGAAGAAGAGGAGTTGATGTAACAACATATACTATTCACTCACCTACTCATCGTCGGCAGATTGTTATTGCTGTGATTTCCTTGGCATTCATTAGTAGGAAGAGATGATCTCTCAACTTAACCAGGATGTCAGCTGTTCCATTGTGTTCCAAGAATAACAGGAGGGCCCGTAAAGGACACATGGCGATGTGTTGAACTTTAACCTGTGGACGACCCCCGGTTTATCGGTGAGCCGCATCTTTTTTGCATACTTCAGTTTGAGGATCATTGAACCTTCACTGTCACAGCGGTTTTCTTGGTTGGTTAATATTCACGTTACAGCTTTTTAAGTGTATAAGATCATGGAAAATTATGGAAAATTTTATTGGAATTATTATAAACATTTCGGAGCGGAGAAAGGAGCCAGAACTTAAGAAAATATCAGGACGCACGAAAGTAGGCGCGGTAAGTTTTTCTGTCTCGTACATTTTGGAAATAACCTGGGAAAGATGTTAGACCAGTGTCCTAACAACCGCTTCCTTTTCATTGTGAAGATCAATCCAAATTATGGATATCACGAGCTCCACAGTGGAGTGACAGATGTCTGAACGCGCACATCGAATTTCAAAGAAGGGATTCAACATTTGTTATCGGACCTTTTGTAAGGAATCATGTATGTATAATATTATTATGATATTGTGACCAGCGTCGCCTGGAAATACTTTTGATGTAAAAATCTCGAAATTGACTCTGTGAGACACTGCCGTTAACTGATGCATTCCCGTCCATCACTTCCAGGCAGTAGCTAAGAGAAAGTGAATTGCTGAAAACATTTGTTTGTGAGATCCTAAATGGGTATAATGAATGGTATCTGAAATGTGTGGAAGTACTTACTGTCCTTCTTGAAAAAAATGATTCCGTGCACGGTTCCACAGCGTGGCGACCAGGGCACAGCACGTGATTTCCATTGACCAGCAGGATTTAATAGGCGTTGAGCATATTCAGGGGAACTTACTCCCGGCGTCAGAGCTATGATCATTTCTATCCTTCATGAAACAGATTGAGACTTGCCGATTACACTCATCTAATGTGAACTGCACCGTAAATCACTGTAAATCTACTGCAAATCACTGTGAATATGGACAGTAAATCACTTCATCGTTTCGTTGTACTCTGGCGCGCTCCAGTAATAATCAGGTGTTGCTCTTCCTGTAGCTGGCGGACCATGTTAAATTTTGGCTGTGAATGCGCACTATACGAACAATTATCCCTCCAAGACGACATCCTTTGTATTTGGGAAACCGTCTTCGTTTTTGGAAAAAAAACTGTCATTAATGGTCAAAACGTGCGCGGTTTTTGACATTATGATTGTTTTTTTTAAAAACGAGGATGGTCCCTCGAAAACGAAGGATGCCACTCTGAGGGAGAATTGGCACCCCCTAGGAGCACAACTTGGAGTTGACAGAACATCAACACGCTCCTTCGAACCAGAGAATTTTCCTGAAAAGTTTCCGGGGTTTGGGATAAAAGCGTAATGACAACTCTGTGATTCTGACGGGCCATCAGCAAGTTTTAGCAGGTTTTCAACAGTTTTGTGTCATGATTGGTTTTTCGAGAATTTCAGCTTGGATTTGAGATAAATTGCACTGAACTAACTGCAACTGAGATGAGTCGTTCATGAACTGTACGCATTCCTAACTGGAATTTCATTCTCAGACTTCAGTAGGAGCTATTGATATCACTCTTCTATTACTGAATTTTTTCTTGAAAGAGCCCTAATGTGTAGGTACGAAGGAACGCATTTCTGAGTCTGACTGGACTTAGTAGTTCCCGACCTCTAGTGACCGCATCGTGCTGTACCCTGGTCGCGACAGCAGAATCGCGGCGGGACCTCTTCTACCCACTCAATTAGAGCATGCCGCACTCTTCGTTCAGTTCCCGTCGCAATTCTGCAGGCATTCTATCATTTCGAAAGGGACGGCTCATGCATGCATACGATAACCTCTGTTCAATTTCAGGCCAGCCTCGATGAACACGATGACTTTTTATGCCTTCAATCGCCCTCTGTTTTTTAATCACAATTCCGACGGAAGGTATGTATGTGAAGATTTATTTCTGCGCTATTGTTCTGAGAAAATCAGCCGTCTTGGAAGTTGTTAGATCTTGAGCAGTTTCTTCTCTTCGGGTGTAAGCTCATCGTGGGACCTCACAAATTTGCAATTTTTGTTTTCCTTTTTGCAGCCTGAAAAGAATTTTTAAAGAAATGTTTTGAACATCCCAACTAAATGCCGTTGTACCTACCCAGAATGTAGTCATCGTTAAGATTTAGTTTGACGCTATCACACCCAATCCTGATTGTTCTTAAAATTGGCCATTGAACAGGTGCTGGTCTCTTGGTCACCTGAAGACATACTTATTATCTGCAGAGTAGAGTGAGCCAGCTTGGAGATGCAAAAATACATATATTCTTATTCACATTAAGTGAAGAAAGACCTACGTTGAAGTATGTCTCGTAATTCAAGGCGTAAACGTTTCCTGTCGCGTGTGTCACGGTGACGAAGGCCACTGCAAAGAAAATACATTGGACTGCAAAATGTTTTTCTTTCTTTTTCTCTGGAAATGAGAGTACTCAGAGTTACAGCAGCTCTTTTCCCACATCATTGTGGCATAAGGTTTCAATGCTGCATCAGTGTCAAGTTTGAGCGAAACCCTAATTATCTGGCTTCTGCATAGCAGATAACATGGAATTTTCTCTGTGTTTCAAAACAGACTCCTGCGGACCCCGTCTCCATCGATGGACCCGTATCATGCCGTTTTCTCCACTATAGGGCCTTTCTCAATCGGTGGACACCCATCCTGATGTTGCCCCGGCACATCAGTCCGTCATCAGTGTACCCGCACTCTCTGTGAATCTTGAAAAAAATGGGAGGAAGTTAGGAAATACTTAGAAAGCTTAATCAATTGCACCAGAAAATGTCACAACAGCCTATAATGACGTATTCTTCGTTCCTTCATCCTGTGTATTTGATTGTACTGCCCTTCTTAAAAACAAACGGATCCTCAAGCTGCATAATCCCCATGGGACCTAAGTAATGAGAGGTGCGCAAAAAGCACATCCTACATGAGGAAACCGAGTGAATCCTATAGCTACGGCCTCCACTCATTCTTTCGAAGTGATTCACGTCCAGCGTTCCAAGATTGAGTGCAGTTACTGAACAAAGTTCCATCAGAGCGGCTACTCTGCTCCGTACATTGCTGCTGTGCATAGTCAAATCGTTGTAAACACTGTATCGCCCGAAGGGCTCGAGACCGCTGGCCACTGGTCCCACCTAATGCATCCGACTTCCACTACGTCTATGCACCTATGACGAAACATCGGCCGAATGCCCCGTCAGCTATGCATCCTCGCGAGTCACAGTCTAAATATGAGCCTCACGGCCAAAGCATGCGATCACGTGCTATTCTCGCTACGCCTGCGCTCTAGAAAATTTTTACCAGGTATTATATAGGAGGATTTTTGCACCGACCTAATAGTTGCATGGCAAGACTTTCGGCAAGGTTTGCATGACGACATATTTGGCGTTAAGCAAGACATTCGACAGAATTCATTCGCCTGGCTAGTTGGCAAGCCCGTTTGCCAGTTTGGCAAAACCTCTCCAAATAGGTCGCGCATCAAACTTCAGTGTAGGGTCACTGAGTTTCTGGACTACTCGGCGATACCCTGCTCGATGTTTTCGTAAAGCATATGGTGCTATCAGGCACAATCAAGGTGTGGCGCTTCAGAATGGATTCGCGCTGCTGAAGTACTTTATACGTAAAACATCTCACCGGTGTTGACAGATTTGATATCTTTCTGTGTGATTTTGGATGTTTTCGGGCAACTCTGAGCATACGCAGAGGCAAACAGAACCAAAACAGCGATGAGAGTCTTCATTTTGGGAAGTACTTGAATGGTTTGCTCTTCAGGAGGAACCTGAAATGCCTCAATGTTCAACGACGTTGAAATCGCCGGAAGTCCCGGTAATGGCAAATATTCTCGCTGGAGCTATGACTAGTAGCCGGAGCTTGCAGAAGGTTGAGGAAGATGGATGAATGAAAGCCTGGTACATGTGGAAAAGTCCTCGACTTTCAGTGCTGGCTAGTAAGCTATGAGCAAAGGTGTTTTCGACAATGAAATCCTTTGTTATATCTCCGCTCTGATTAAACCTACTAGAACGAAATTCGAAGACGAAATGAGATACAATGTAGTCCTTCTTTCCAACAAACTATTAGGTGTGCGTTTTCAAGCCTTTCTTTCCAAACTGAGTGGCTTCAAAAATAAATTTTATTGAAAAATCTCAGAGCGATTGAAATCAGCAAATCGTTCTCAATGAAGTACATGTTCTTGGTCTGTTGCCCTCTTAGTCCTCGAATCACTATTTTCATTAACATATTAGATAGTTTCTCGGTGACATTGCCTTTTTGCAACTAAAATGGGTGTACTATGTGCCTTAGTATTATTGAGTAATTTGCCATAAAGATGCGCTTTTGTAGGACTTCTCTCCGGACAAAAACGTCAACATATGGAATAAAATTGAGAGAAAAAAAGAGATTTCTATGATTCCATAGAAAAAAAAATACCCATCCTGACGTTGGATAATTTTCTGACATTCGCTACCAGCAAGCATTCTAATGTTTGATTGGAAATTGTAGCGATGCTATGCTTGAATCACAATGAAAGTGACTTTCTTATTAATTCTATAGTGCACTTTTCACACAATCTCATGGAGCAAGGAAAGCATAACAGAAACAATCTGACGGGAACAATAGACTAATATGTGGTCAGTCTATATGAGCTCTACTCATGGCTGTGTTGGAAGTAAAGAAATTCTCAGTATGTTCAGTAATCCAACTTGATTTGAGTCCCTGCCTATACTGAATTAGCATAACGAAGCATTTTCAGGATCAGCTCAAGCCTGATGTGAGTTTTAGCAGAGAATTTAATCGCCAACATGGGCTCTGATCACACCCTACAGTCGTCCACTGTACACCCATGGGACAACTAGAAGGATGTCGAATAGAGGAGGGAGAAGATGGAATGAGTCTTACGGGAGCACGCATACACTATATTTATACTCATCTTGTTTTGCTCTTTCCCACAAGTGCACTTCCAGACAAATTTACCCAGTTGTGTCTCCTTCAATAGCTGTTTCATTGCATTGTAACTCATTGTGCAGCTACACTCAAGCTGATAGAAAAACTTTCACGGACCCATAGGATTTGTACCCATAAGAAGTCGATTGGAATCCCCATACCACATCACTTTTCAGTAGTTCCACTCAACGTCAGTGGATCTATTCTGATTTGTGGTTTGTTCCACGAGTCCTTCAACCTGCTCTCTGATCATCCCCACATATCTGTCACGATACAATACATATTCATATTGCACTATTATTTGTCACGACGAAGTCCTATAGGTATTTATCCAGGTGCGTTGACTTTACCATTCCATTCTTACTCGCATCACATAGTGTCTGATTGCGCAGCTACATCCGGAATAATAAAAATCTACTTCTGTACGTAAGATCATAAATTCTTCTTTCATCCACTAGGGCTGTTCGAATCCGCTTCATCTCCCTCTTGAAATGCACAGTGGAAGAATTTAAAGAATTTAGAACAACTTAAGAAAGACGTAGAAGGCCGCTCATTGCAAAAGAACCTCCGATGTTTGCAAGATTTTAAAACTTTGAGTCAGCGGAACTGCCAAAATGCTAAGCTGCTATTCCTGTCTCCATTTCATAACCAGTGGTGGTAAATTAGCACCTTCCTACAAAGTACCACGCAACTATCAGGTTGGTGCGAAATTAATTGCCGTTTTCGGGTATGCACAAATTAACTTTTCTGCTCTGTCGAATTTGAGCAATTCCAAGCCAACTTGTGGGCCTTCTGAAGGGCTTTTCCTCCTCCTTCATATTCACTTCAATATTTGGCTGGCTCTTTTCAGTAGCTTTTTGTAGAGTAGCGAACCAATGATGAGCCGACACGATTTTCGCGTGATCATGGTTAAGGACTTCAAACCCAATCATTTCTCACCGCAGATATCCGGTAATCTTGTATTTGTTTGGGCTCGGAATCGGCTTCACAAAGGTCAATGAGCTATTGGCTTGCAAAATTTACTTCCTTAGGGCAACCAAAGTCGTGATAGCAAGTTGTTCCTTAGCAATCAAGTGTTATGGACAGTCGGGGAAGCTAAATCAGTTCTTACCATTCGGACGTTGAGAGCAGGATGGATGCTCACCATACTACAGTTTCGAAACATTTGAATTCAATCGACAAAGTAAGAAAGGTGCGTACGTGAACACCCCACGATCTGGCTGACGATCAGCGTCTCACTTAGTGTGACGTCCTTTCTAACCTAATTTTTTGTCCAAAGCGTCCAACTTATAGAGCATATAGTTGCTGTAGATAAAGCTCGCTTTCTCTACAATCGCAAGAAATGAATGGGTATGGGTAGGGACGATTTCCCGCTTCTAAGTTTTCCTGAACCAGATCGCCTCTCTAGGGGCGTTGTGTCAGGATTTGGTTATGCTGTAAGAGTGTGATTGACTACAGCCCCCTCCAACCTGATCAACAGTTCACAGCAGTGTCCTAGTATTGTAATTTATCGTTGGAGTCCGAAAATCTGTGTAGATATGGTTGCTAGTGGTGAACAGAATCAGATTTTCTCCTACTTCAGGGTAGCACTAAGCCTCTCACTTAAAAACTCACCCGGTGAAAACCAGCGCAGTAAGACGTCGAGGTTCTCACTCATTGCCCTTATTCGTCAGCCCATTACCCTACTGCACATCCTTTTTCAGGGCTCCAGATGTAATTCTGCAAGAGCAGCAGATTGCTGATCTGGGGCATGCTGAAATCGCCTTCCAAAGGCTTCTAAATTCTTGCGATCCCAGTTTTCTTCGTGAAAGCATATAGTTTTCACTAGATTGTTGGCGAAGATTTACCGAACTGAACGGGCATGATTTGATGAAGGACAATGTGTTCAAGCCAAGTTATAACACCTTGGACTGAAATGTTCGTTTCTGCAGTTAACTTCGCACCAACCCAGTATTTATAGAAGGGCAGTAAAATAGTTTTACAGTTTGAGCGTATGCGTACCGAACCTATATTTGCTCTCTCGCTGCTTTCAAGCGATTTAACATTACCAGCGGTACTTATGAAACACTGCTGCTACCTAAGAGTGAGATAATGATGCAGTTCAATCATCACAATTTGAAAGCATTGTTCATATATCACTCATGACTTTTGTATGTTACGAAAGTAATTCCTACTTAAAGGAGGCTTTCAAGCTCTTTTTCCCTCTGAGACTGACCATTGTACACAACGCCTTCTCTCAGCTCAACTCAGACGCAGGTATGATGGTAATTCACGGCAGGAGCGCGGTATTTTTACCTAGAGTCGATCTTCACGGACAATCCTCATGGAATATGAGTAATTGTATCTGACGCATATAAATTGTCCTTCGCTATCACTTCTGGCAAGTGCAGAGCGCCTACTCATGTATGAACGGGCCCAGCAGATGCGTGCTAACGTTCCGTTAGGATGAGTGCTAGCATGAAAAGTGTTTTCGTTTACAATCACTCTGTTTCCTTGTGATAAAGCTTGATTTCATTCTCACCTCCTTTCTCTGAAATTCGCTGGTAATACATTTGGTGGGGTTCGTTTGGCAATCTCAAGACGTGTTTGCCAACTACCCAGGCGAACGAACTTCGCCAAATGTATTGCCATACAAACCTCTCCAATTGTATCGCCACAGGAACTTTACCAGTTGTATCGCCACACGAACCTTGCCAATAGTATTGTCAAACAAAAGGGTTATCAACCGCGCGAAATTTCCGAAATCATCAGGAATCCTAAATTCAATACTTGTATTACACTTGTGTATGCTGTACGTATCTACTATGTATGTGATATTGACACACGTTGATGAACTATGTATTGTCTACCGCATGAGCTTTTGCTTACGCCTTCAAATAAATAAATAAATAAATTTATCTTCGTCATCAGGGATCGATACGTGTTATTCCTTATCCGAGCGGATCGAACTCCGATGGACTATAAATGTAGCTTAAGGATGAAATGAACGCGTTATCAAAACACCCGCAAAATGAATCGCCAACAGATTCTCTCGCCTTCTGTATCGCCAAACACCCGTGAAACATATCGTCAACACATTCCCTCGCCTTTTGTATTCCCAAACAGAATCTTGACCCATTCTCCCGGAAAATGTATTGTAAACCACATTCTCTTGCCAAATGTATTTATTTATTTATGTATCGCCACCGAACTTAGAGTTCAGCCCGGGTAACTCGGCCAGTCTTTGCAAGCTGGCTATACTGGCAGCAATGAAAACCTCGTTTTTCGCGGTATATGACAAAAATTATCACTGCTTTCGTGTTCACCACAGTGTCAAAGTAAGAAATATACCAAAATCTGTGGAAGCATTGTCTGCTGCCTTTAAGCAAGCGTACTAAAAGGCGTGTGAATTCGGTACATGCGCGATTGCCCAGTCCTGAATTAAACGTGACTTGTGTGCCTGACCACTGTTCTGGTAAAACGTCTCGAAAAGACTCCTAGACCGAATGTGGCTTCTTGTCAAAATCTCTTTCTTTCTAGGAAAAACTCGCGTTGTTACCGCGATTCTGTTCCATCTTCCTTGTGTTTAGAATCAACTCAATGTGTGCAAAACTCACGTAAATTCCCTATTTAGTAGATTTCAATAATGTGAACACGTATTTATCCTTCATACTGAACGTTTGCGAATTCCAATGCACAGAAGAACACATTTTTAAATTATAATACACTTTATTCGTCATCTGATAAAAAGAAGCAATGAACAAGGGCAATGACGTGGCCTGAGGACAATCCAGGATCTGTACATAGTGTCTGCAGCACAAAAATAGTACCGACTGGTCGAGTAATGACACACACAAGGTAAATATGAAATCTCCATATCTCTAAAAGGTGTTTTAACGAGAAATGCACATCTAAAAGAGGCCTTCAGAGGCGCCGTAAAATACCGACCTTAACCCCCCGAACATACAATCTCCGTCTCAAGAACGACAACGAACAACTCGTCCGCGGGACAAGCCGCTCGTGGCACCTCTTTCGTCAACAACAAATATATAATTAACAAACATCACCAGTGTCAACAACAGAACTACGCTTCGATTTGGTAAGAGATGAATAAAATGCACACCCGAACAGGTTACACACAATTAGTTGATGAAGGTAAGTAAAACTGCCTGACAAAATGTTCAAAGAAGAAGAAAAAACGCATATGGAAGTGAAACTGGCCAAATAAAGAGGTGAGGGTGCATTCTGACTAGTTAACTACTGTCACTTAAATGAGCTAAAAGTACTAAACAAGCCTAGACACCATCTACGACGAGGCTCTGTCCGTAGCGAAGCGGATCACCGGCTTTGATTGCGAATCGGATTGTAGGCGGGGCTTGGAACACCTGAGAAAAACGGGTAAGAATTGAACTAAAACTTCTCAAAACTTAAAAAAAATAATATGAACAACGAAATTACCGATGTCTGTGCAAAGCGTTGAATACAGAAAATGAAAAGAAGGAAAATAAGTGGTCAAACTATTACGTTTGGTTTCCGTTTCAAGCATTAGCTTATAAGGAACTCAAACAAAAAGTTATGGTCATCCTTTGCACTCGACAGCTAGGAAGGTAGGCCAAAACTTTCCTCGGAAGAAAAAAAAGAACTGGAAATCTAGTCAGAGAAACTGGTCCTCCTACTCTCAATACTCCCTGAACCATTAATCGCTAATAGGTAGGAAATAAAAGTCCTTAACGATATCACGCAAGGTCCTTCCACCTCCCCCTCACAACTGTTCGCATCCCCACAACAAGAGCAATATGTATCTTAATGTTTATTACTTCCTTCCGCAAAAAACCCTAAATAAGACACCCACAATCAGCTGTCAACAGCGTCAAAGACCACTATGTCACCCCATTCGTATCGCCTGATGATTGTTTGGCAATAAGTCTGAGCAAAAAACATTTTTCACTCACCAACACCACCGTGGAACCGAGTCGGAATTCACCGACACGGTCTCCAGGAAGATAGGCACTGTGCATGTCCACCTCGGTGTGCAGCATCTTGTCTTTCTTCCTCCGCACCAGATTAGTGCGCAGCGAGGGTTCCTGGAACGAAAACATGTTGATCATTTCAGACTGCTCACAAAACACTTCAAACCAGGAAACAACGCTGAACTCGAGGAAATCAGAAGAGATAACGAACCGCGTCGATGACGATGTCGCCGACGTTCGTCGCCGCCACTGCTGATAACGAGAAGAAACCGTGCTTCCACGTTCCATTCAGAACAACTCGTTCGTTGAGGCAAAACAGATGAGGTACATGGCTGAGAAGTGATGGACGGACTGACAGCAGCAGACCTGGACAACGACGAAAATTAGCACAAAACACGGGGAACTTGACTTCTGGGTGAGAAAAACAAGGTCACCTACCTGGAACATGTCGGCACATCTTCGCAACCCATCGAGCAGGAGAATGGAAAGCGTGGTAGTTGCCTGGGGCTAGATAGATCACAACTTGGTAGAGATCAAGCTCATCCTGAAACCATACAATCACTGAGAACTAAAACGTTAGGGTGTGTTGATATAAAAGTCCGTAAAAAGAGCCAACCTTCTGAGTCATCTCCACGTCTCCAAGGAAGGAAGCGACCTCATAGTCGTGCCCCTTCACATATTCAATCTTTCCATCCTCAACTTTACCATAGTGAAGTACGACACCATCCGCGGGAGAGACCTAGAAGGATGATGAAATTCGCGAAAAAATGATATCCATAGATGCCTATGAAAAAGGACATCCTGAAAAATCTCAAATTTTGTCGGTACCCAAGACAAATTTGCATCATCTAGGGCTTGCCCCGTAGTTGACTCGCTTTACTTCGGCCTTCCTAAAGCTTTTTTCTTTAAGGATGGCCTCAAGGCGGTGGAATTTATCGCAGCTCGATTTTCTGCATCAATATTTACAAGATAAGTGATTCTGATGAAAGCAATCCATATAATAGTTGCGTGTGCTCGACGCACGCTCGTCTATATGATGAAGGATGGACTCTGTCGCAGCCCTGACGCAGTCCAGACGCCGGTGAGACGGAATCGTTCACGGCTTCGCTGCTATTCGAGGCGAAATCGATGACTGATCCCCATGAGAAATCCTTCGCAAATTAATACATGCGTTTGACGCGCGCTTAACGCACGCACCTACTGTAAAATGCCCTATGAGAGGAAAACCGCAGTCTTTACGGGTACGTTCGCGAATTGCAGTCCTGATAACCAGTTGAATTTGCGATGGCTACCTCACTGCTCCTTTTAAAACCTCATGGGTAAACCTTCACCTATGTATAGTAAAGCAGCGCTAACCGCAACATATGCTCAGGGCATGCGTGCGTCAGACGTGCGACTGCATGATGACCGTAGGCTAAGGTGTGTTCCGGACAAAGCCCAGGCACATGTGCTATGCTCGCGTTTGCGCCATCGCTGCTTCTCACACAATCACGTTGGAATCTTATTCATGGTAAACATGCCCCGTTAAACGGATTTTACGAAAAATCATATGCAGTCATATGCAAATGGATGCGTGCGTCCGACGTGGTCACGCATCTGGAATAGCCCTCGCATTCCCAAGTCAGCTGCAGTTGAAATTTGTGCTAATCGCGGCGATAAAATCGCGTATCATTCGAATCAGAGTAGTCGCAGTGACAAGATCGCTTCAAGGAGTAGTAGTAGCACAACAAGTGTACAGCTTCCCCATAGAATTCATGAATCCCTCACATATATTTTTGGTTCTTCAGAAAACTTGGTGAAAACTAACCAAAGAGCTGGCGCTGATTGGTCTCACTTCCTTCTTCAGTTGTCGGTTAAAAAAGGCGGCAAATGAACGATATGCCTGAAATGGGTTTAATTACTCAGGTAGACGAATTTGTGGAGAAAAAGGAGTTTCAAAATATTAGAAAAAACTTAGAAACTCGCTTGAAACTTATTAAAATTCGTTGTAATGCCGCAACTTAAAGTTTTTAAACCGTCACGATTTTTCTGCATCGCTCCAAATCAAGCAAAAAGCCGGAAAGTGATAGTAAAAAATAAATAGTAATCCCTCGAACTGTCACTAACACAAAACGCTTGAAGCTTTTAGCTTCTTGGTTCGAAAAAAACGAGTTACAGAACGAGCTACACCTCCCAACACCTCCCCAACAACAGGTCATCAGCAAGTCACCCATCAATCGTTATTTAGTTCAATTCACGTCGAATCGTCAAGAGTGGAACAGGTGCAACACTAAATTACCCTATTTACAATACCATTACAGTGTAACAGACTGCACTTCACTCTATTAATAGCTGCTAGCACAACAAGCCCTTTGGGGTTTCCTTGCCACTAAACTCGTTTCCCAAAGTGTGGCGTTGTTTTCCCAGTGGAAAAGACCACCACTTTGGTGACGCTGATCTAGGGCGTGAGATCAGGTCGTTGGACTCGTTGGTCGACAATGACATCATGCAATTCGTCGAACAGTGCGAGCACTACCGTATCTGGACGTGGGCGCTGATGGCCAGTTCCAGTGGACCAAGGGCGGTTTTTCAGACACGTGTTGGGAAAACTGTCTATCAATCGGGTTTGCTGTTTGCTACAAAGAATATCACGTGGTTTTTCTGTATTCGGCAACTTCTCGGTCACGCCATCAAGGAATAGCATTGAACATTACGAACAATAGGAAAGACTATTGTTAGCACTTGCCGTTTTCTGGCTGCAGAAGCATTTTCAGGAATAGGTGTCAGGCCAATGCCAAACAGGAAAAAGCAAATCCGGTAGGTCAAGAATAACAAGAACAATGAAAACACACCCTGAAGTCTGACTGGATAGCCTCATCCATTCGGCAGTCATACATTCGAGCGAAAAATCCTAAGATTGGTTCTCGTAGCCAAACCGGGATTTCTCGATTTGCTATGCCGCCAACAAGACGAGATGCCGCATTGAACGGTAATGATAAGTACGTCCGAATCTGAAAGATTCTGGTTTGAGCGTTTCAGAAACAGAATTTCAAGCTAACTAAGCAAACGATTCTCTAGAAAACTACAGTTAGAAGTAGAAGTCCTAAGAGGCAAAGGCTTTGAAGAGAGTTTTTGTGAACCAGTAGCAACCTTAACATGAAAAGGTGTGAGCCATGCCATGAAAAATCCTAAGAGATTCAGATGTAGGTGGAAGAAGAGGTCAGAACGAATACTACCCAATCAGCCGCTAGCAGTCTTACTACCGGTAAAGCATCTGGATAATCAGGCACAAAACGCAAGAATTCAGAGAAAGCAGAAAACCTGTCAAAAACAAAGGAATAGTGGAAGAGGTTGGGGATCATTAAAGAAGAACACCAAAAGATTAAAGAAGAACGCCATGAAATCTTGAGAATTGAGAGAAAATCGTCATAGAACACCACATAAAGGATTCTACCCCTCCCATTATGCATATTACTTGAGCTAGCCCAATTATTCCACAGCCAAGATGCCCAGGATATGTCCTAGAAATGCGAGGGCCTTAGAAGAATGGTTACCCAGGAGAAAAAAAGCACAATCACTTACTTACTACGCATTTGAGCATATATTACCTCTAGCATAAAACTAAAAAATATCAGAAAGAGCTGAAACACGAATCATTGGATGATAACAAGAGTCAATCGGAGGTAAAGCGCATTTCCAAGATGAATGTATGCAATATGTAGTAAAATAAAGAGAAAAAGTGAGTTCGGCTGAAAAGAACTTTCTGTGCTTCAGCGGTAACGGAAGGGGGCAGTATTTTTCCAATCCCAACTATTCTCGAGCAAAGAAGAAACGATAGGAACACTCATTTACCAACAGAAAATTGAACTCATATTTATTTATTTATTTTATTTGTTCAGTTTTTTAAATACATGCAATGATGCATCAACGAAAATGACCGTATAGGGAAACATGGAAGCCTTGGAGATCGATTCGGATTTCGCCTTTTTCGCTTCAAAGAAACTCCTCTTCTAATAATGGGTTATAGGGTCTTCTTTCGTCTTCTTTACCTATGTTCTTCTTTACCTACGTACGACAGAAATATCTAGGTAAGACTACCAAACATCCACTGTTTTTGGATTACTGCTTACAGAATGCCACTCTTTGAAAAAATAACCGAAGATCACTACTTCTTAGTCCATGGAGCAAGGACACTTCCTGTTCCGCTTCAATTAAAACAAACTGTTTCTAAACTTCAGAAATTGAAATCGGTTACCCCGAACTCAAATTCCACACTGTCACATGCAATTTTCTCCTTTCACAAGCTTGATAAATCATGTGATTCTACTATTAAATCATTAACAATAATCAACAGGAGTAATGGACCTATTTGGCAGGCTGTTGGGGAAAAAGTTATTTTATGAACTAACACAAGTAAAAATTTTAAATCGATCCAACTATACTTCTGATTTCAACAATTTTTTTTCTGAAACGCTTATTTGAACAGAATTGGTTTTATTATGAAATATCGACTGGCCAGTGTCTATGTGGGAGACCTTATTTCTTCTTACCCTCGCACCTATTACCACCACAGCTACAATACAATATAAACATATCCCAAAGTTCCTAGGAAATCTCATCCCTTCCGTTATCCGCAAAGCAAAACAGAATCCCGCAACTCATTACGTAACCTGTTGTAAGGTAAAATGCTATGGAAACGTTGCAGAGATAGGAAATGAGCCACTTGACAACGCTTAGCTGCAAATCTGCTACAAAATAGCAGTTAAAAACACCGGGAGTCAGTTTCATGGAAACTCAGCAATTCTCTCGTATCCACAAACAGCTCTGATGCCCTTTTCACACAAATTCCTCACACTGCTCACCTCAAGGGCATCCAAGCATATCGATACACTTCAAAACAACACCAGCGCCACGCTCTAGTCCCAGCGGATATCTCCTTTTCGACGTGGAATGCGCCGCTATTCGCCTAACAGCGCTCTAAAACCAAGTAACCCCCACCCGAACGACCAACTCGCTGTCTGCGCTTGCTCATATCAAGTCGAACACTGATTTACTGTGACAGATGACGGCGTAACAAGTAGAGATCGGGCGGAAAACTGGAAATTCTGCATTAATCTTCGATAAACATCAAAGATTACCCAGAAACCGAGAATCGGTAACAAAGAAAGAAAACATAGTGAAGAACTGTGAAGAATTGATCAGATAAGCTCAAAATTTATCTCATCGAAGATTCATATGTCATCTACTAATCCATACCTCACCGAGGGACCATTGCGACCCTCTCTAGGAGTTCAGACCGATGACCACCCATAATTTCTCCTTCTTCCAATAGGTCTATATCGCCTTTCACAGAACTCTTCGTCCCCCCCCCCCCCCCCACTCCCCAAATCAAGCTTTCAGCCAGGAAAACACCCGATTCGGTACCTACTCACGCGCACATGCATACCCTGGTAAACGCCGAATAAAAATTGTTTCCCACAAAATTGTTTCCCAGCACATCAACTAAGACAGCCGACACGTAAAGTTCACGTGAAGACGTTGTCCGAAGCACAAAAACAAGCCAAAGATCAATCGTTTGAGACCATGTGCCAACAAATGAACTTTAAGAAATGTTTTCGTTCTAATCTAGGTGTTCTTACAATCGCACTTCTACAAAAATTCGCTCTTGTACAGACTTGGAAGCATAAAAACAGCCACCAACTTCGCCATTATGGAAGAAGGCATCCTAGGCTGGTCCTTTCTCGGGAATGGCCAGGAATAGTTTTACCTTGGATACTGGGAAAGAAGGGAGGGGAAGCATTACATTTGTAGTGGTGGTAGCGGTCGTAACAACCGTTCAGAAATGCTGCAATATTTTTGTACGTTACCACAACGGGTACTGCAAGAAATATCAGAAACTACGGATTCATCGATCTTTGCAGTTGCAGGTTATCTTCGAATTCGATCACGAAGATGACATTTGCTTTTTTCACCTCAAAATATTTTCAGCGTGTTGCAACACATGTGAAGGAGAATTCTTGGAAGAATGGGTATTGTTTCATAAGAAAAAGGCTTCCAAGTGTCAAATTGTAATAGACACTATCAACATAAGCAAACCACACTATGAAAAATCCAAGAAGTCTAGAGAAATGCATATCCTACAATACTGATTGAAAACAAAGCAAAATTCAATGTAAAACCTTCGAAAAACTCCAGATATCGAAGTATAGAATAGAAAGATTAGAGCAGAAAGCCTGAAAGCTCACAGGGAAATCACGCAATCCTATAATTTCTTCACACTTTCCTCCCCTTACTTTCCCTTTCTCCCCCATAGGGAAAAACCAATAACAATCTAGCTTGCGTACAGGAAAGCATCACATCTGCTATGCACGATCAACTATTCCTTGAGAACATGAATTATTAAGCGTCCTTTGTGAACATTACCATTTCCAGTTGACCACTCAACGGCTAAGCAGGACTCGAGAAAAACAACTGATGGGGTCGTAAGAACAATAGTGAGCGTTGTATAGCACATGCTGTTTAATTCCAGCTGACACCAAAATTTAAGAAAACCTATTACATTAATCATGACTTTTTTTCTCTCGTCAAATTTTCGAACTAGGAGCATTCTTATAAGGAGCTTTCAGACTTTCCAGTCCAATAAAGTGGCTGAAAAACCGAACTATATCAAAAAATGGATTTTTATGCTTTGATAGAAGGCATATTCATACACGATTAAACAAACCAAATCCACCAGATAACTTCAAAAATTGTACCTTCAGGGATGTTATTCCTTACAAACCAATGGATTTCTTTAAAAAAAAAAATGCTTTTTCAGCGCCTCACATCGCGCAAAAAACCACCAAACTTGATAATCTGGGACATAAAACTAGGTGAGCATAAGAGGCTAAGCGGAATAATCGCCTAAAAACCCAACAACCTGTTCAAATCTACCCCATTACCCGACTAGTTCCTAGGAAAAACGTTTACTTCCACTACAGCGGGAAACTTTTCGTTTTACATAGTTTCCGTAAACAGTGTTGACAGAAACACACAAATCCAAACAATGAAGTCCTCAAACACACTGTTTTGACTGAAAAACTCTAGAAGCGGCTCACACATTCTTCTCAGCCCCACTTTACGGCGACAAACCCTCATGCAACAAAACAAATCCGACACGACCCCAAGAACACAGTCGCTTTTTAGTCCGAGTACAGTTCTGTGCACGTTCTCTCACGCGACATTGCTCGACCAGCGCACGCACGGCTCGGAGAAGATTTTCTGACGGAACTGCGCGGTCGCACCGAGTGATGTTCCCTATCTCTCAGCCGAGAATAGCACCACCGCGCAACAGAGGAGAAAAATCAGCGCTCGTTCCGATCAGGCCACCAGCCCCGGCGCAGCTGCAGCGCAAAGAATGTCTGCAACTGACCGACCGCTCCTCACCACGAATCATAGGGATCACTTAGTCACAACACACTAAAGCCACCCGACCACACACGAAAAGCCTGCTGCACAAATAAATCAAGGAAAAAACGTTCTTCACCCTTTCAGCCATATCTAGTCAAACAATAGGCACGATTCGATCCATGGAATCATGTGATCGTGTCCATACCTACAGATCGCGCCTCGATATAGGATACATGCCACGTTATGGCAACAGATTTCATAGACTCGGGCGGAAAAGGATTAAAGGATCAGTGGGTGGCGAACACATCACGTCTACCGGCGCAAAACACGATTACCTATCAGAATCATGCAAAGTAGAGAATAACATCTTGGAAGGAACTGAAAAGAATAACAAAACAAAGCAAGTCACGGACGAAAAATTTGGTGCGACAGGTTCTGTGTGTAGAAAAGTCAAGAAATGACAAGAATGAGGCAAGAAAATGTGAAAAGAAGGTGATGAAGTGAGGCCTCGTGAGGAATGAGGGCGGAACAAGAAACTTGGAAAGCTAGCACTGAAATTTTGAAAAAAAAACGAGAAGTGTGAGGAGCTCAATCAGCGTTGAATACGAAAAAAAAGCAGCAAACTCCTGACTTTGAGCTTTACAGGACTTTATTCTTAGACTAAGTATTTCAAAAGCTTGTTTATTCATACGTTATTTGTGAGGTCCGCAATGGTGTCAAAGGGATGATACAAAAGAAAGGAATGAATAAAGTACAGGAGACAGACCTGAGTGGACGAAAAATGAGGGAATGAGATGGATTGAAAGAAAGAAAGAATGAACTCATGATTGGATAAAAGATCGTGACAAGGCTCGTTTTCAAAGGAAAAAAGATAGTCATTTCGATTAATGGTCATTAGAAATCGGGGAATTTGAACCTTTGACAAATTCACATAGTGTCAGGTACTGCATACCACTCATTTTACCCAACAACATCTTGGCCGGCATGTATCATTGGGATAAGCCAGAGTAGACGTGATAACGCCCATGCTAAGTGTAGATAACTTTGAAGAAGCCAACAGCTAATAGCGTTCACCTGTGTAACCTCAATGATGCATCTGGGCTCTGGGTATGTTTGTTACTGTGTAATAGGCTATCGGTA
Source organism: Ancylostoma caninum (assembly GCA_037903475.1). Classification (NCBI taxonomy): domain Eukaryota; kingdom Metazoa; phylum Nematoda; class Chromadorea; order Rhabditida; family Ancylostomatidae; genus Ancylostoma; species Ancylostoma caninum. Next base: position 3,496,845 of record JBAJFG010000479.1, read on the forward strand.
AACTAGAGGGCACTAGGATGTTTACCCGACGCAAACCCAATGATGAATTCTATTTCAAGATTTTCGCTACTTTTACTTTTGTTCAGTTCTCTTATCATTGGTGCACCATTAACTGTATTCGAATGAACGATTGAATGAATGAGCGAATGAATGAATGAATGAATGAATGAACGAATGAGCGAATGAATGAATGAATGAACGAATGAGCGAATGAATGAATGAATGAACGAATGAGCGAATGAATGAATGAATGAACGAATGAGCGAATGAATGAACGAATGAATGAATGAATGAATGGATGAATGAGCTCGTGAATGAATGAGAGAATGGACAGAAAAGGAACTTGATTCATCAAGCTCCTCAAAATTTCTAGTCCAAATATCCAAAGGAGCAATCATAGTTAGAAACGAGGTAGAACATCGACAACTAGCACTGAAAAGACACTCACCTTCCAATTAGAGTAGTAATGTTTGCTATCGACAATCTCTCGCCAATCCGGTGTCACCAAATATCCCATATACGAGATGCTGCCGATCACTATTGTGCTCACCGTCAACCATTTTGCCCAGCCCCCTGAAAATGAACATAAATCAGTGAAAAACTGCTCCTAGATGGCATCGATTTTTCCATCAATTCCAGATCCACTAATAAAGATAAGTCCAGAAAAAGTCTCTATACACCAGTCAGCCTCCAAGGACATTCGCTGTTCTACGGTGGAATGGCTGCTACGTGGAATGCTCGCTCCGTGATGGTCCCACTGCTAGCAAAAGGCAACCGCTCCCATTGGTTAATAGGTGAGAATTGGTCAACATCCCAAAGAGACCCAATTCTATCTAATCACCTCGTTTTAAAACAAATAAACGTTGATAAGGACTTTGTTTAACAACAGCTAACAAGTGTTAACAGTGTTTAACTGCGCTTGAGGTAACGTAGAGAACGGTAGTGGGTTTACTCCCGATCGATTAGGTTTCTTAGGCAAAAATCGTCTTTGGAATATCAACATTAATGGCTTTTGGAACCAGTTTCAACAGAACATTTGGGAAAAAGTCCATTCACTGCTATGAGTAGGTGATCAATACTGGTTGGAAGCCTAATGTGAGAGGACAGTAAGGTCAGCCGAGCCATTGTAAAATAAACTGCCACATCATCATCAACTGTGACTGTTTATCGGAGCCGAGAAGAAATCAATACCCATTTGAAACGCATCATAATTCTATGAACCGACTGGTACTCGTTTAACCCTCGTTACATCACTCATTTGGAAAATTGCCGACAAAATTCGGAGTAAAAGTGGTTCCGAATACTTATACGCCTACCCTTTCCTAGGTGGTCCTGTGGATTTCAATTTCACACACATCTGCGCTCTTATTAGGTAAAATTACACGAAAAACGATGGCAATAATATGAACCATCCTCTCCAACATCACCCATAAAGTGGTAATAAAAGATGTCAGGAAGATTTAAGTGACGGTTGAGCTGGAAATTCTAAGAAACCTTGGGAAAGAAAACTAGAGAAGCAGCTTTTCAAGGGATTTGAAGAAGGTTCCTCCACAGGGATTTAGGAACAAAATGGAATGCTTTCCCCAGATGTTCACAAAAAAAAAGAGCAAAAATAATTGCTTTGCAGAAAATAGGACAGAGAAGAGTATCAGATACGCAAAAACAAACAATATCCAGAAAATACCTGAAGACAGTAATATTGAAAGCTTGGTTAATTACGTGGAGTGAACAACCATTTTTTCTCTTTCCATCTGTTGCTTCTACCTATGTCAGGATCCTTGAAAACCTCTTAACCAACAAGGAAAGACAAAGGTTTCTGTGGATGCCCTTTGGAAATTTCTCGGCTAGACACCTAGACGAAGCAGCAAAGATAGGAGCATTATGTTTTCGATTCTTTTTGTTTCAATTTCTATTCATGACGGCTTCAGGACAAAAAAGTACAACAAAAATTGAGCTCAGAAAATTCAACGCAAAACAGAACCTATTGAGAATATTTGGAGGGGAAACTATGAAGAAAAAACTGTTCGTACCTCGGGAAGCAACTTTCAAGTTATTTCCATGAAAAAAAAAAAACTTCAATTAGACGGTTATAGACTGTTCCGAAACAGAGGATAATTGAGTTCTCGTCCCCATTGTCTAACATTGCACATTTTCCCCGCAAGAAAAAACTTTGATGTCTCTTCAATTACCTGAGCTAGTGAAACGCATCACACCTAGATGTAATCCATGAAATCCCAGAGAAAGAAATATTTGATATAAATCGCCTCAAAAAAAAAAAACGAGATACAGAAACGCACATTTTTCGAAGCGAAAAAGGCTATGACTAATCCACAGGAACTCAAATCCCGAGTGCATCACTTGGTGCGCAATAGCGCGCCGTTAATCCCGTGGTCTCGCCGATGAGCCATGAGTTCGCAAACGGGAATTGGTCACATGATGGGGACAGCGAAAGAGCCTGCTCTTATCAGCCTAATTTGGACACATGACTAATAACTCTTCAAAGGGAGGCATTCCCAAGGTACACATGTCAAAAAACCACAGCTTAAACACTTTGGATGACGCTTTTCCCAGGAGATGTGACAGCCGTTGAAAAAATGTCAACAAATATGACGTCAGGGACATCAAAAAACCCAGAACACCCACGCGCTCTCAGTTCACCAGTCGTACTCATCGAAAGATTTGTTCAAGGCCACTCACTCCACCCGTAAACAATCAGGATGACTAAGCGCGTGACCTCCTCTCACTCCTCATTCGCACTTCCCTCTAGAAGCTATCAAAGCATCCAAAATATAGAGAAAAACCAAATACGTAGTAATTACTTACAAACTGGTATGAAAATAAGCAACGGATGAAGAATGATGTCGAACCAACTGGAACTTTCGTGTACAATCATCAGCATCTCCACTCTTGTAAGGGGATAAACCTACAAATATCAGGCAAAAAATCTCTCGATTTGTGGAATAACGCGACAGCCGTCACTTCACAAACACGTAAAAGCGCGCAATACGACTACCGATCGACGACACCCAAATAGTAAATGAGAACGGACGGGGTGGTGGGCGGGGCTCGGGTGACGGCCGCACACACACAACACCCCCCCCCCCACTTCGCATCCCACACTCCTCGCACCCGAATCCCCTAACTAGCATCCGTAGGAACACCGCAACTCGCCGCCACACAAACAACGGTGAGGCGGACCTGGAAGGAGAGCGGGCGGGGGGGGGGGTGATCTACGATCCAGAAGATTAGGCAGAAGCAGCAGACGGTGGGGCTGGTGTGCGACGGGCGGGGGAACACCCGCGAAAGACGTGTTCCACGGGCTCTGTCTTTGTCTGATGATATCAAAGACCTTCACGGTTGATGGCAGAACACGTCATTCCACTAATAGAATAGGCGTGGTGTTGTCTAAGAGCATCTGTCATTCCAGAAGCTCCATGAAAAGACATCTGTCATCTGAGAGATTAACAAGGGGTTATAATTACCATAATCAGTAAAAAAATATTACATGTTTCTATACTACACTACAAATATCAGAAAAGACGAATTGTGCGAAGTGGACCATTAATCAGAACCAAAGCTAACTGCTTTCAAACACGCTTAACCTACCCTGGTAATTCCTAACATAACACAAATTCCTTCAAGGCTTAGAGGTGGTTTCCGGATAACCGGATAAATTCCAGAGAATATCCGGGTGAATCATACAATCATGCATTTCTCGAAATCCTATGGATTCCTGGGTTGACTCGGTTCACTTCCCTGCAGCATTCCCTAATTCCCGAGGAGCTTAACTTCTCAATCGCTTTTCCTAGTTTTCTACCAAGGAAACTCGACCGCTCCAATATCAAATCTGGCTTCAAAATAGGATTTTTGACCGTTTTTTCAAGATTTCAAGCATATGATTTGAATCAGCATAACGACCAGGACCGGATTCTGTTTATACCCTAATACCCATCACGAGGTGACAAACTGCCTTTAAGCCTTGAAGGAATTTGTGTTATGTATGCCATTTTCATATTTCCAAGCGTCTATGTAAGACCATCAGAGAGGAGCTGCTTCTCCTCTCCCATAAAAGATATTCCATAAATCCATTAAATTATTCAAAAAAGGGGAACAGTGATCTTTCAGAAAATGTTTAGATTTTATCTCTCATCTCTTTGATTCCCTCCTGGAATCTCCACTGTTTTTTTAAAATATAAACTACGTAGTATCAACTCAAATTCCGGACCACCCATCAATGATCGATAATAAATCAAATAGCGCAACAGCTTTCCATCACCAGACCATTTAACTGATGTGAATAAAAATTAATCCTGCTCTTTTTACATGCTATTGTGAAATCCTCGAGTTTTCCCAATGTTAGGTGTGAATGGTTCACATCGGGGCACACTGTGAACGAGGACTATACAAAAATCCATGGAAGCCAATTCGATGTGCTTTCATTCTAGCGCTTGTGTATCGTCCAAACACTCAGCATACACAGGGTGATTACATTCGTGTAGGGGAAATCCAGGGGAAATTCTGCAGACTGCAGTTATTTACATGGGAAAAACAACCACGCGTTCTTCCCATTCCACTCTTTGTAGGAATAGGAAAACATCGTAATATTTGGATCTAAAATAGACTTCCTGAAGCAAGTGAAGCCCAGACAGATTTTTTAGTAGAAAATCACCCAAAGACTCCATGTTCACTTTGAATCAATTTTAGGTAAAAATAATCAAAGAAGAACATGGACATTTCACCACAATTTGGCACTAACACATGGATTCATGCCTCGTTCTGGATCACAGTACAACAGTTTTAGATATATATATCCCGCAACCAACGTGATGGGGAACATGTTCTAACTACCATAGTAGGGCTGTGTACCATCATGCCGGAAAAAAAAGGTGTGGCAGTGTTGTGCGATTGGTGCATTCAACCCCTCTTCCAGCCGTGCACGACTGAAACTCAACGCCCCATTTCCCTCCTAGTAATTGATATTCACCCAAAATAATGAAGTTGCAAAGAAGAAGAATACAGGTGCAATCGCTCAACTAAGCTAACTCACTAAAGGTGGGGTGTTTCGCATCGTGGTGCAGTGCGGGGCGTTCCCACTGCACCGCTATTGGTCGATTGGCCCCTATGATTCGCCTTCCCGCCCTATGGCATCTCTACTCACACGCAGTTGCGCTTCAGAACGCATATCTGATAGGGACTGCCAGAAGAGATGACACAAAGGAGGGGAAGGCAGTTTGAATGAGCCAATCGTAGAACAAAGGCAACGCCTACTCTCCCTTACGATGCAACACATCCAGTACTGTCGGTGTATGCGCTCCAAGAACAGTTTGTATAGAACACGGATGTCGGGACAAGTTCATGTTTTTAAAACATAAAAATTGAGTTAGGAGACAGAATAAATGAATGAAGACCTTTACTAGGCTTAGGCTTTTCAGAAAAATTACAAAGGTCACAAAGAAGGTACTTTCCATGCCAACACGCCATTAAAAATTCCGTACGTGCAATTGCACTAGCACTTCAAATTTAATCTTTTTGAATGCCGCTACAATATTCGAGCCACTACAAATAAAGAGAAAAAAACCATGAAAAATGAACATTCGCTTCTAAACCATAAAGTTTTGAGCTTCAGGATTCATTCAGAAAGATCTGAACATTTCTCTGGGTAAACATAAAGCTCACAACCAGAGGAGGCGTTGATGCGCTCGAGTTTCATCATTTCCCTCAGCATTTGTAAAATTTCCTTATCATTCTATTCAATCTCTTTATTTAGGTAAATCTTAAAAATCTTGACCATCTCCAGAAAATTCCCTTGAGACTGCCAACCCTCCGCCAACAAAAAATCCAATGATCACCTCTCATTTTATAGCAATTCTTTACAGTACTCTCCACCAACATTTTCGAATGATTTGTTGGGCATTCTAAATCAACATAATCATAGTCGATCATATAAAAGGTATAGGACAAGTCCAGATAAAATTCTCATCCCCATACCATAAGAATTGCTATGTGAACGCTCACATCTATGAATAGTACCGGAACACCCCACTTTGCATAGGAGGAACAAATTCATCTCTGAATCACCAAAAGATGAGAAGCATGAGACCCGTACAGCACTGTTGACTCATACAGGAACACCGGACATACCACCATGAGAAAAAGCATCGCAAATACACAAACGGGGCGAGAAAACTGCTCTTGTCAGGTGATAAATACGCCGCAAAAACTTTAAAGGAAACTCCCATGATAACAGGAACAACGAAACCAATGATGGAAGAAAATGGAATCTGACAGCAATCTTCGGATGGAAAATTCCAGAAAACCTGTCAGCTGATTGACGTGAAAACTACCCTAAGACACGCAACTCATCAAATATCATGAACAGGCTAACGCAATCGCGATCGCTACTCGTTAACGACGTATCGCCAGCCATAACAAGTAATTACGAGGTTTCGCCTCAGCCAACCAGACACCTCATCATGGTCAGCCACATCCGGTGGTGACCTCGTGCAAACAACACGTCACGCGTGAACCCCCTATCGACCAGCTTGTCCCTAATATTTACCAATGTAAGCTGCGCACAGTCTGACCTTGATCTTTAATCACGCCACTGTCAACCCTATAAATAACCAAGAACCTATTTTCACGGAGTACTTTTAAGGAAAGATCAGTCATTTCGGTGAATTTTCACCAATACGGAGGAAAACTATTCTAAAATCCAGTACAATTGAAAGTATTCAATCGCAGAAATCTTCCTACTACTGTCAATTCCAAAGAGCCTGGGTATAGGAAAAGCCGCTGGTTCAGCACCGAAAAAAGAAACACGATTTTAATTGACTCAAGGAAGCGAAAGCACTCATAAAGCTCTAACCTAAGTGTTGCCACTAAAAGTACCATATATGGCGACGTCATAAAACATCGCTCCAATGAACAACGGCGTCTAGTCCGTTTATGAACAAAATGTCAACAAAAAAAAACGTAAATCACTCTGTGAGTCATACTTTTTAATGTTTCTCAGTTCTCAGACATACTAGCAGAAGGATCGCAGGAGGAAGCTGGTGAGGACCGATCGGTGACCTGCGATTCTTATGAATTAATGCTAGTCTTTTTGTCTTTCTGTGCGGTAACCCTCTACGTCCTCTAAAAACTCGAGTGGGATATCTTCTCTCAAATTTCAAGGCGAAAATTATAGATCCAGTGGAAAAACTGATAAATAAGGAAAACTCGTACTCTTCAGGTGCCGTTACCACGCTATATAGGGTTTAGAGATTACTGCTATTACTTTCGTGAAAGTTTCACCAACCCATAGATCCTTTCAACCTAAGGCTGCTGGCAGACACTAAAAAAACGCTGTTTTGCTCACCACTGCTTATAAAACTCCTTGTTTCAAAGCTCATCATCTCCGGGAATTTTCCCAACGTTTCAAAACCGGAATTTCCTCTATCACTACAACAACTGCGTTTTACTCCATTTTACGCATGTGTTTCACATGTACAATAAAGGAACAAAGAAAGGACGACCATGTCCAAAAATGGCGTGACTGCAGGGCACTGTAAAAACTCCTGAACAATCCATGGAGCAGGTTACATTTCCAATAATCAAGGCCTAATGCGCCCCACCCCTCAGAATTCGAAACCCTCGTTTTATTTTCCTGAGCTGACGCAGGCATAATCATAGGAAAAAAAGAAAATGCATTCAGAACTCAGCAACATTAAATAATATCCTCCGCAAATCCATTAAATGAGCACGAAAACCCATCAAGCGACACGAAAAAATAATGACGACGAGGAGGCATGTAGTAGCAGTTAAGTAGCTGCTATTAATCAAATCGACATGACGTCTATGCACAACAATGGCGTGGTTGTGCATTCCATGTGGGCGAGTACAAAAAAAGGAACGTCTACGGTGACTGATTCCATGGAATGTGCGAGAATTCGTTGCAATTTGGACTGCTTGAGAACTGGAGATGCATGGGAACCAATTCCGATCATGAGATGCTTCAGTGCAAAGATAAAAGTACATCGTGAAACATGGAAAGTGGTGTGATGACGAGAAAAACGGAAAGCATACATGTCAGAAAAGAGCCCAGGCGATTGATACCCAGTCAGACCTCCTATAAATAGGCAAGAAAATGTCCTTGAAAGGAAACATCATTTCAGCGTACTAACATCGCACCACTGAATATAAGCGCGTGCTTATATCCCCCTTTGTAGTGTTTGCACAATAAGCAGGGTACCTTGAATTCACTTGAATACTAAAAAAAAGCCAGACATTCATGGTTGACCGCTTAACATTGACCGCTTCCAATAAATGCACAGAAAATAAGGCACAAAACCACCCAGCGAAATCATCGTTGTCTTGGGTAACCCCGGAATGGACATGCATTCCAATAAGTTAAGTGAAACTGTAGATATGAAAGCAATAAGGGCAAAAAGAGGTCAGGAGGGGGGGGGGGATAAAAATCCAGGGTACAGAAGTGCGGTGAACAAAGATAAAAGAGAAGTCGGTCAAATAAGTAACGATTGTTATTCACTGAGAAAAATGAAAATTCGCTGGTTGAGACGATACGCCTCGAAGAATAAGAGAACTGTAGAGAAAATGAGAATGAAGTGAATAAAACGAAAAGGGAGAAGTACCTACTACACATATCGTAGCCTTTTCATCCAGCCTACTCTCGATTCCTTGAGAAATTCAAATGAAGACAGTTTTAAAACCAAGGATTGCATGAAAAGAAAAGACAAACAAAAAGACTTACTAAAACTCGAGAAAGTGTACAAAAATGCTTGGCTCAACCGCGGCTCAAACTGCTCAAGTGGTAACTTTGAAGCATGAAAGTGCATGTTGTAAGAGAGTGAAGAAAAGAAACAAAATAAAGAAAGTTAGCTAGTTAGATGGTGATAGTTCTTTATCGAGAAAGAAAAAACACATGAGTTGAGAATACCTACTCTGGAGAAGGAGAGATGCGGATATTGCAACGAAAATAGATATGAAAAGAAGTAGAAAAATGGGATCTCATGCACATACATACATACATATATGATGAGGTTGATAGAGCACATTTATAACTTTTTTTAACATACTAACCCAAATGCAAAGGAACTAACGCTGCAAGATTTTCATAGGTTTGTTTTTTTCCTTATTATAGGTTTTTTCATGATCTTCAGGAAGATTATGAAAAGCAAAGGATGAAGGCATAGATTTGGAATTCACTGAAAATGACTAGACTTTTTGAGAGTGTTATGCAGCTGCGGAGTTCAAAAACAACGCAAATTTAGCCGGAATGAAGTCAGAAATTGCCTACAAAGAGATGGAAGGAAGTAAGAAAGAGGCCGCATCCATCTGGACTGGGGCACATGAAACGTTGATCATGCCAACAAAGATGGTTAAGGTGATTGGTTATCCTATATGTGGTTTTCCTATGGATTGACGTTAGAAGACGCAGGACGTAAAAGATGAGTTGGTTTACTAACCTGGTTTCGCACGGTTATGCGTTTATGAATTCTAGTTCTGAATGACAAGCCTCTAAGAGTTGCACATGACTTTTCGCAGTTATCACTGTCATAACCCTATCAAAAATCTTCCCTAAACGAGAAAAGAAAAAGAGAAAGGAAGATCGGAAACGTACTCTTCCTCATCATGTCAGAAAAAAAACACAAGTGATGGGAAACAGAAACAGAGTGCAAACTCTGAATAGATCGGAAGCAGTTTCGTAGAAAATTGTGAATGAACGCCACGAGGTGGAACGGGAGTTCCTTAGAGACGAAAACAGCACCAAATAGAAAATCAAGAAGAAAAATGAAACAAACTTTTTCTTTTGGCTGGCTTTGAAGCGACCTGTGTCACCGGAGGACCCTGAGAGTTAAACGCTTTGTGAGTTAGTCGTAGTTGTGGAAGAGTACGAATGGTGAACACGTTCCAAACGCGACCATTCAACTGAAAACCGCATTCGGTTCGTATACAGACAATGAATTACGGTAATTTTAATTTGGTGAGCTCTAGGAATCCAGCTTTCTGGGATTACGCATACATTCCAAGCCACGCTCTAGCAAGTTTCGTTAACATATCGATCGTCATTGAATGACCTACCGCCATATTCCTCTGAATGTTTACGCAGCGTGCAGCTCCACATAGCAACTTTGACAAATTAGGTAGCATATCAAATGCTAAACAGCAAAAATCTGTCAACCAACTCCGATGGAACTTTCAGATAAATCTATCGTAAGTTGGAGAAAACCGGATAAACATATAACGTTGCCAGGATCATTATAATACTATGAATTTATTCAACAAAACAAGAAACAGACAACAACAGCAACAACGATGAGCAAGCGAACATGGCAAATAAAAAACAGGTACTTTTAAAAACATACATGTGAGTATACGATAATCTGTTGTGAGATTTGAAGTCAAAACTGTAAACAAGGTAAAATTACGACAAAATAAGGAGCGGAACATGACAATATATAAGAAAACCTCTGAAAATCATTCATCGAATTGTAAATGAGTATAAGAACCCCTGAAAATCAAATCATCATAAAAGTGTGAATGAGTAAAAACATTTCTGCAATGGCAAGTGTACTGAGGATCGAAAAGAGCCATGAAAACTACGTCAAAAAATTTATGGGGATACGCTCAAGAAGAGTGAAATCAAGCTAAACCGAAGAAAAAATGGAAATAACCGTACGAGATACTGAACAGGATTTTGTGATGAAGACATAACTAGCCTTTGTTTCCAGAGTATTTACGAGAACAGCTGCTGTAATCGCATTGTAACTTCAGCTAACGTAACAAAAACATTCTCTTCAACACGTTCACTATTGGTCCCTTTGAAGGGGAGAGAATTTATCAATCGATCAAAGGCTTCCTCAGCACGTGTCTCTGCTAATGCTTCTTCTGCTTCTAATGCGGCATCTACTCCAGCAACACCTCCAAAAATGAGGAGAACGTTGCTTAAAAAAACGAGTATAAAATGAAAAAAAAAGAAGGAAGAAGCCTGCACAAGTATAGAGCGAGATAAACTCACATATCATTCAGAGTGTTTACGTACATATTACTAACAGGCTCTCCTCTAGGAGATGTTCCAATAATAACATCAAATTTTTTCCTGGAAAACTTGTAAGTAGGTGACTGATTATTTAAACGGAATATGAGGCTCAGAGTACACGAATGAGGGTGTAGAGGGGTAAGAAAAACTTGAAATAAAAAACTAAAACAAGGCTCTGAAATCCATGGAAACTGACCTATCGATCACTTCCTTCAAACTAGTTGCTAACTGCACTGAATAGCCCCAGTATTTGCCCGTTTTAGCACGAACTTTCCTCGCATTCGATAGCTTCCCTCGATATCGCTTCGATTCTGACATATAAGTAGAGTAATACGCACAGTTACGCACAACTAGTTGGACCGCTAACAAAGAAATTTTGTACATTCAATGATAAGCCAAAGTCTACAATCAACACATACACTAAATTCTAAACCCAGTAATAACTTTAACAGAAAGTAATTCAAATAAACAATTTTACAAGAAAATAATAAAAAAAATATTCCAACACAAACACAAAAAAACATATTCCACATTGCCCAGAAGTATCCGCTACTTAAGATCCAAAGTTGGATACTACTATAAGAATATAAACAAATATGGCCGTGCAGTTTACGAGAAGTTTGCTCGCAGACTGAAACGGAAATTGACGCATTTAGCCGCTCTTGAAGAGGAACGTATGGCTAACTCAAAAAATCCGAAAAAATTCTTCAAATACTGCAACGCCAAACTCAAACTTTCAGTGGATATTCCTAACTTGAAACGTGGAGGGAGTGATATTGAAGTAGACTCACAAAAAGCTGATCTCTTTGCTGAGTACTTTGAGAGCGTTTACAAAAATCCCATCAAAACTGACGCGAAACTTGACATCACTATTGAAAACGTCCTTAATTGGGTAGATATCTCCAGCGAAACGGTTTACCGCGCCCTATGCAAGTTACCTAATAGGTGCTCCACGTCACCGGATAACATACCATACTACTTCCTCAAGCATGCAGCGCTGGGCTTGTCTACTCCTCTCACAGTAATGTTCAATAAATTTCTGCTACTCGGCGATGTCCCAAACATTTGGAGGCTGGGGCTTGTACGCCCTATTCATAAAAAAGGTGCCCGTGATAAAGTAGAAAATTACAGGCCGGTTTGTCTCACATGTTCAATAAGTAAGGTTATGGAACGACTAATCTGTAAGGCCATGACGGAGTTCCTTTCGGCAAACGGCCTACTTTCAAATGTTCAGCATGGATTTCTGAGACGTAGATCTACGACGTCAGCTCTAATCACTACGATACCAGTTTGGCAAAGGGAAATAGACAGAGGCAATTTTGTGTCTGCTTGTTTCATAGACTACAGAAAAGCATTTGACTCAATATCAATTCCGCTACTGCTAGGGAAGATTCAATCCTTCGGAATAGCTGGCCGCCTTTACGATTTCTTGAAGTCCTTTCTTACCAACAGAAGTCAGTCCGTTGTGATCAATAGTGATAGGTCTCGAACGTACTCCACTCCCAGTGGCGTACCTCAGGGAACATGCCTAGGACCTCTTCTTTTCCTGATGTACATAAACGACCTACCCCTAGCACTACCTCCCGATTCCTTTTGTGCAATTTTCGCCGATGATTGCAAAATCTACACCATAAGCGACGCCTTTAAACTTCAAACAGCACTAAATGCCTTAGCCGAATGGTCGCAATTTTGGGAGCTGGATATTTCAACTGAAAAGACGTTCATCATGAAAATAGGGAAAAATCATCCTGATGTGTCTTTCTCAATTAATGGCGCCCTGCTTAAAGAGACGAAAACTATTCGTGATCTGGGTTTAATATACACGGATACGTTAGACTTCACTACCTATATCTCCGATGTTGTCGCCAAAGCGAAATGTCGCAGTAGTTTCATTCTAAAAGCCTTTAAAACACGAAATCCGACCACCCTGTTTAAGCTGTTTACAACATACGTTAGACCACTGTTAGAATATTGTTCACCTATATGGTCTCCAATACGAGTTTCTCAAATTGACGAAATCGAAAGTGTTCAAAAATAGTTCACCTATCGATGTTTCGCAAGAAAAGGCATGTTCCGGACCCCCTACGACGTACGTCTTAAGAAACTGAATGCTCTTTCCCTCAGAGATCGTAGACTGATTATAGATATGTCATTCATGTATAAGCTAACGACCGGGGAAGTAGACCTAGCCATTTCTGACCTTTTCGAAATTTCCCCGTTCAAAGACTTCACGAGAGGCCACCCTTTCAAAGTTCGTCCGTTCAGGAGCAACCGTAGGGCCTATGACAAATCATTTGCTTGCAGAGTCCAGTCACTGTGGAATAGTTTGGATCCGAAACTGTTCAGGTACAGGAGAGCAGCTACATTCCAGGAACACCTAATCGAGCATCTACGATTGCGAAATATGTTGGATACGCGTTGAAATTAGACTGAAAGATTCTCTTCCCTGCGTTTTTTTTTGCTCATATCTCTATAAAACCGCTTTTACCTTCATTATCCAATGTATTACTCGCTATTCACAGTGTTTCCCTTTTCTAGAAGTGCTGCATCCTTTCCAACTCCGGGGTAATTGGCCAGCTAACCTCCGCCCGTAGGTTCGCTGGTTTTATCTTTTAGGTTTTGGGGTTATGTTGTAGCACTTTTTGAGGAGAGAAGCAATTCCCTGTCATCCTGTGTGTTTTGCGGCCGTGATTGCGCCGTGTCAATCTATATCAGCCAGCGTATGTCTAATTTTTATACCCTGTGATTGACTAAATAATAAATAAATAAATGTGAAAATGTACCTGTTCCCAAGTTCGTAATTTCAACAGTAACTCTGGTAGCAGGAGGAATTTGAATTTTATCTTCGAGCTCAAGTTCCTAGAAACATACAGCAACATTTAAAAAAAAGTCGAACTGCTTACAAAAGCTAATAAGTAGCACACAAACCTTCTCAAGACCAACGTCGCACAACATTCCCCTATCTGCTTTAGTCGGTTTATCAAGGATTACCCCTTCTCTGAACGGAATGGATACATCATCACTCCGCAAGTGGTGATGTGCGTCAAGTGGGTTCAAAAGACCTGAAAGCAAATACCACATTATCCTCATTCAGTGTCATTCGGAGAACCATCTACTATGCATACGCTGAGAAAAAAAAAACTCAGCAAAACCATTCAATGGGAAGATCTATCTAATAGAAGGAGGTTTTAAACCAATTTATAGTAGGAAAAACATTACGCTAATAAATAGTCGCCAACCTGCGTACTTTAACGCCTTCTGAAATGGAAACAAGTACTTTCGCAGATACTGCGGGCACTCTACATATTCGAGTATCCGTGCCAAATGAAAACAAGCTTCAAAATTCGAATCAGAGGGAGCTACATCTCCTCTCCATTTTCCGGACCAATACGCAGCAACATTTCTGAAAAAAGCGAATGAGGTACAAATGCACAGAACGTTCTTTCGAAAATGCATAAGTTCTAGATATTAGACGAGGCAACATACTCTTGAGTCATCTTACAGGTCTCGTCGTACACGATCACATAATCCACACAGAACAGAGTCGCTGCACGTGCAATCTAAGAAGATTATTACGCGAAAAAGTGTATAATTGACGATTATGGTTACCTGTCCTGCCATGTAAGTCCTAAGCTCAGCACTTTGGCCATTATTAAGAAAAGAACCTGGGATTGCGAAAGAGATGGAGTAGTTTCTTCCTAAAATGGTTCATTAGAACATTCTGATAGATGTTAATTGGAGGAATTGCGATGATTAGAAGACTCAAAAAATCCCGTTGTATGCTAGCATACCTTTTCCATTTGATTGGTGGTCCCCAGTAGATTCCTGAAGCTTCTTGAGTTCTTCATTTGCACCAAGCAAGGCCTTTTCACGTTTTTCTGCTATTGCCTGCTTGTCTAAATAACAACTGAATTTTATGGTTCTTTCAGAAATAGGAGGCTTCCTACAAGTCCGTAAAATGGAAGACATAAAATAAATAAGTTACCAAATGCACTAAGACCATGGGTTGAAACACCAGTAAAAAATCATTTCAAGCTATAGTCTATTAGTTTCCGGATGGCGCATGTCCACAACGTTCACTTTTCGTCTATATCTTTGTTTTTAGGGAGCCTGTCATAGAGGGATATGTTATTGATGGCTTGGGATGATGGTTGGCTATAATACGCAGGCAATGATAACGATAAAGATGGAGGTGAACGCTGCGGAAGGGCACCACCCAAAAAATTACATATGCAGTGTGCAGTGTCCGTCAAATTAATTGATGTGTGTGCGGCTCTGCTCAGCCAATAATAGCGTGCGGCCTGCGTGCCATGTACGTCAAGCGTGCGATCGGACACTGTTCACGCCGATGGCACGCTGATAGTATGTGATAGTATGGGTGCGTAGACCTCACGCTCGGTTAATCGAGAACTTTCCATGCTGATACTGCGCGAGTGGCGTCCTTTCAGCATGTCATCGGCCTGGCCGGTTTACGATCGCACGCAGTTAGGTAGCCGCTATACTTCTTGAGGAGTATAGCACCCGTCGGCCGCCAATGTTGGCGACCGCTCACAATCGATGCGCACCGGCCTCACAGTCGCCAGCGACGGCGACGCAGGGTGCTAGCGGCTGCGTGCGTCGGAGATTGGTCACGCCGATAGCACGCTGAAGGGTGCCTGATTTGAAGCACGCCGATCGCGCAATACCAGCATGGAAACTTCTCGGCTAAGCAGAACGTGCGGCCCACGCACCCATATTATAGTCTGTTCCACGGGGGAAAATAGTTGGGGAAACGCCGCAGAGAAGAAGAGGGCGGGAAAGTGCGCAGAGATTGGAGAGGGCGCAGAGGAAACCAGACACCGTACACGAATACTCAACTATCATCGGTGGCGAAACAGACTATATCCACGTGCGATGGGCGGGACCGGTGTCCGATCGCGGGCTTGACGTCCGTGGCACGGCCGGGCCGCACGCTGTGATTGCCTGAGGCGTTGCGACCAGAGAAGCGCTTCGGAACAATGAGGAAAGATGCATTAAGGTCATGCAACGCTAAATGGCAGCTTGCCCCATCCGAGAATTACTCAGACAAACCCTCGCTGGTCGCGCGCACCTGTTTGAGGTCTCCGCGAGAAGCGACCCTTGCTTCGCTTCGCGCGGAGCAGAAGGAAATAGTACAGTTTCGAAGACGCAGGTCGGTAAAGTCGCTCGCTTCTGCCGGAGCACAACTTCGCTGGGCGCGGAGCAGACGAGGGACGATTTTCGAAGGACGCAGACGACGAAAGACGCTCGCTGGGCGCGCGCGACAACATCGCTGGGCGCGCGCGAGAGCACATCTTCACCAGCAAGAAATACGAAACAACATCTGTGGGAGTCCGCCGGTCAGGGCGGCCGGCAGTTCCAGTTTTAGATGGCGTGAAGGCAATTTTTTTAACCGCTAGCCTCCCCCATTGAAGGGGACGTCGTATCGGCCAATTTTGTAGAGGTGGTCATGCACCATTAGTACATCTATGTGCTGGACCCTTGTCGCTCAGCGTTAAACACCTGGCCACCATCCGGTATTTACCGGTTGTGACATCATCGCTGGGCGCGCGCGCCGATCTCGCAAGGCGCGCGCGACAAACTCGCAAGGCGCGCGCTCCAAGTTCGCTGGGCGCGCGCTTCTATCTCGGTCGCTTGGCGCGCGCGACAAACTCGCTGGGCGCGCGCCCCAATCTCGCTTCTGCCGGGGCCTTACCTGCGCGCCCAGCGAGATTGTCGCGCGCGCCTAGCGAGGGTTTGTCTGAGTAATTCGAGTCCGGTGAAGGTGATGATGAGGTAAAACGGGGCGAGCCATGTTTCTGTGATTGGTGCCTCCTTTTAATGGCACGGTCAAAGAAACACGACTCGCTTCGTTTCGCCTCATCATGCCCGACATCCACTCGAAACAAACTGCATGGTTCGTCATTAAAGAGGAATAACAGTTAAAAGAACTGGCGCAGAAATACTGAAAGAAAAATAAAATGACGCACTCACGTTCCCTCCATGACTTGCTTGATGATTTCTTCCTTAGCAGTTTTTCTCCCAACTTTCTTTGTTTCCGTTTGACCTCCTTGTCCACCATCAAATACTGCAAGATAGAAGACACAGCTTGAAGAATAGAAACGCACGGAAAAGAATCTTAACTTCCTGTCCAGGAAAAAAGTGCTTGGAAGAAAACACAAGGTAAGACAAGCTGTACATCAACCTGCCGGATTTTGAAGGGCTATAGTAATGCAACCAACATATGTCGCTCTTCCACATTCAATTTGGACTTTAATCGAACTAATAAAACAAAAAAAAAGAGCCCAAACGAGCCACAACCTGAACTTTGCCAGTTCGGCGAATTCTGCGGCAGTAGGTGCAATTACGTACATGCATTTAATTTAACGTCTCCTCCATCAGCGGACTTTGCGGTCCCCGTTTCTAGACGAAGGCGAGTGCCATCCAATTTTGCGTGAAGATAAGTGGATATTTATTTATTTATTTATTTGTACGTGGGTAAACCGCGCTTTACAGTGGAAACTAACGTTTGAAAAGAAAAAAAAAACATGACAAAACGCAACAATTGAGGCGAAAAGGGAGTTGGGTGGGGGCACCTTATAAAAGGTCATAGGTTTCACCTTGTAAGCCTAAGCCTAAGCTAAGCTTAAACCTAATCCTATGCTTAAGCATGGGTTTAAGCATAAGCCTTAGGCTTCACAGGAGTGGCTACCCCCACCCCCAACCCCATTTTCACCACAATTGAAATCAAGGAATTATGCAAGGACGGTAAATTACTAATCAGACCTTTCGGAAACCTGTCTTCCAGTCTTTTGTGCCGCACCTGAGAGCATGGTATATAGAACGCACTTCCTTACGAATTTCAGAAAAAAAACAGACCCAGAACCCAGCACGGCTGCCTCGGAGGCAAGCTGAGCTTCGTGAAAAGGGCGAAGATCAAAGGGGAGGGGGGGGGGTTCGTACAGGGTCAGGGGCAGAGCCCCGGAAGAAATTTGCGCTAGGTTAGTTCTTGTTCTTTTTTTACGCAGCGGTTATTCCCGACCATGTGTACAGATGATATTGAAGGCGGATGACATAACCACATAGGACAAACCTATACATAGGAGTCCCTAGCCTGATCGTTTACCATCAGTAATAGATGCGTACATCTGGGGCGCGGCTGACCCACGTACTTAGTATAAATTGCCCTTCACGCAGCTCTCTTTGGGCAGATATCCGCGTGAAAACGCGGTGATTTGGGATTTCCTTGATGTCTCAATATCCAAGAGACTTCATAAAATTTGCGTTTTTCAGAGGGGGCTTCGTCTTCGTTTCGACCCTACGAAAGGCTCGTGCTGGAGCCTGAAGAGACCCTGCTGTCTGTGTAAAGCCTATGGCATACGTCACAGCGACACTGTTGCCGGGACCGTTTAAAGGGGCTCGCAGACTTTTGCCGCGGCGACAGTCGCGCATGGTTAAACATAGGCCAACGACTTCGCGGCGGCGTCGCCGAGAGTAGGATCCGGTGACAAGCTCTTGCTCACATCTTTGTCACGCCGGCTCCCAGCGACGTCGCCCAGCGGCGCGGCGCGCGGCAAGGAATGGCGATGGCGGTGTTTTGTCGCCAGGCGACAACTTTTGCCGCGGCAGCGGCTTCGCCGCCTCTGCAAAGGTCTGCAAGCCCCTTAATCCAACAGTTTTCACACAACTGATCCTTTGCCAGCACACTATTCCACGCAATTTGTTTGGAAAGATACGATAACCTGTAACATTTTTCGCATAATTTCCTTTACATCGATGGTGTCTCTGTGGAGTATCCCATAGGCCTAAAGAAAGAGGACCACGAAGAGCTCTCTGGTGTTGGAAATCTAATCTTGAATGACTCAACTCTGTTACATGAGGGGGGTACCGTGTAGTACTTACTGATTGGAAGATTGGCCTCTAACTTTGGAACTTCCACAGAGCTTGATTTACTATCGAAAACGCACGGCGCGCACAATTTTCGGAACTCCGGCGGAGCTTCGAGACAGATAGAATGTTGCAGGATAATAACATATCGAATAGCATATTTTCGTCCAATTTTTGCAATGATATGTTCTAACTCCTAGACATATAGAAGTCGTGCTAAAATATGAAAAAATTTCGGTTGTTTTTTCTTCGAAACCTACTTTAGAGTGCGCCAATAATGACATCCATAAAGTCGGATTTCGGGTTGAACTAGCGTCAGATAAATGCACCTTTGGGATTATTCGCATAAGTACGAAAATTTCATAGAATTTCATGGGATTTTTCCATGTTATTGTTGGAGTCGAAACCTGACAATGTTCACATGAAGTGTGACGGGAAAATCTACCCATAACTTTTCACAAATCAATTCAAGTAGGCACTTTTTACATTTATTTGATAGACAAAAAAATTCTACATAAGATCTCATCCATTTCATCCAAATTGATTGCCTTCATCTTTGGTACAATCATCCAATCTCTTCCGAAAATTTTTGAGGATGCGTGCGACGATTTTCGGCGAGATTTGTGCCTTCACCAGGGTTGTCTTCAACGAATAAGGTGATTGGGTTTGAAAGTTGATTCCGTTAAGTCCGTCACACTTCATGTGGACCATCCTGTATTCTCACAAAACTCGTGCAACTGTGCAGCAATTAAATATGTTGACATCTGTACAATTAGCACAAATAGGTCAGTTTTCCTGTTCTAATCCGAGTTGGAGTTTATGGCCTTTCTATTTTCCTTTGTTTCAGCACGTTGTCAGACCTGTCAACGAAAACGAAAGTGAAACTATGTAGTGCTACCAACATACAAAAAATGATTTCATAAATTTATAATACCAGGCAGTTTCACTGAAAAACACATCATTTCTCGATTACAATGGTATGTTGCAAGACTTTGATAAGGAGAGGACAGCAGATTCAAGGGATGGTTTTCGATGCTGTAATCGAAGCACTGAATGCGAATAACATGCCTGGAGTAACCATGGGTTCGCTATGAAATTCTGCCAGAAGCAATCAAAGCGAATCCTGGCCATTTGGGACTTGTAGAGGTTTTTGAATCCACCCATGTAACTACAAAAAAATCCCATGCGTGCCATTTAGAAGTCAAGCTGATGGAAAACAGGGTCCTGTAGAACTCACTTCTTACTGTGCAACCAGCCAGATATTCCAACCCTACTGTGGCAGAAATTGAGACTAGATTTCTTTAAGCTAATCAAACGTGACACAAGAAAAAGGCGTCTTTTGGGAATAGGTACACGCAGAAAATTAGTGGCTCAGCAAACGTGAGCAACCTAATTCCACCCCATATCCGGCTGCCTACATACGGTAGATCGTTTTGTGGCTATGACGGGATTATTCGCTATAAAGAGCGATCTACGTGGCATCTACGATACGTGGATTGCTCAGAGTTTCTCAGTTTGCCATTTAAAAAATTAGAAGCCGACCGAGGAAAATTGTTAATTTCTCCTCTGCATGTTGTAGGGCCTTAGCAAAGGAAATCAGGTGTAGCAATGGCGCCAAACGTCAAGTAATGCAGTCAGAGAGGATCTGCTTTGCCGCTTGCGAGTATGGGCAACTAGACTGAAGTTGAGGATACCAGTCGATATATCGATCGCTTTCATTTCCAAAATTGCTTTATGGATTCTTGCACAGGATTTTGGCTTGCTATCGTCAAATTTCCCTATGTCCCTTCTTTCATGCTTTCGATAGCAGGGAAGAAGTCCCAAAGATGCAACGCAACCGAAACTAGGGTCTTGTATTCTTTTGAGTGGACATCGTTCCTTGCGCGAGAGAAGGCAAAGGATCACATGGATCGATCTGTTGAACTCGCGTTTTTAATGTGAAGCTGTGTAATGTGAAAATTCGCTGTTTGCTAAGAAAATGCAACGGCAATGGATCATCTCAAAATAATGAAGGGAAACTTCCTGTTTTTCATAAATATGGTAAGAATTATTGACCTGAGTACAGCCTCACTGCAGTATCTTCTGAGAATGCTTATATGACTTTTTGATCTATTTTTGACCAGAAAATTAGAAAGGTTTAAATATTTCTGAACTGCTCATTTATATTTTTGAAATACCATACATATGTACATTAACTATGACTGCGAACCATTTTCTAGTAGTTTGCAGCCGTTTTTGATGCTATAATCCTTGAACTCATCGTTATTGACTAATTATGTGACGAAAAAATCACCATTGCACAACTTCTATAGTCGCTGTGTTGCGCTCTCTGTGCTACCAGCCTATAATGAGGTTATTCCTCAAGGTTGAGCGGTTTTTGAAAGAAAATCTTCCTTAGCCCTGATTATCTGAGGTTGGAAAACAGCTAACTCATGTACTTCTGCATCTACTCATGATTGTCCAACTCAATTCATGTTCTCAGCGAATTTCCGAGCACTTTTCATCTTCTCTTCGGATGAGGGTCAGCTTGAAGAGTCCATGTATTTTTTCGTATCTTGCTTATATGGTTAAGCCCAATAAACAAAGAAAAACACATAAATAACTAACAATAAGAAAAGTGGCAGAGGGGCGGGGTGGGGTAAAAGGCGCAAAAGTTGGCTATTTATTACCCAAACGGTGCAAAATTCACTTTCACTGTAATCACGTCTGCGGAAAATTCAGGCTTTCACCTTGGTCCTTCTTGCTCTGCTGTTGTTGGTAAATTTCTAGGAAAGCTTTGCTGAATTTCTAAACCCAGTAAAGGTTCAGCTATTGTACCACAGTGTAAATATACAGTCGCGGTCAAAAGTATTGCAACAACTTGTTTTTCGAGTGTAACTCGACTTATTTCTCAATACATATCATGATAGCCGGTTATGTAGAAGCATATGACGGAACTAATTTGCAAAATAAGAGCGGTCATCGTGCGGTCAGTTGCAGCCCTGCAAGAGAGAATTTTATTGGAGGTTCGTTTTCGCGAGGCAGTGGCACTTTGCGTTCTTCAGTTCGTAAATTTTTCTCATGCCTATCCTCCGCTTGTCCCACAGTGGTTTTGGTTAAGGTGTCAATTCTCAAAGATGCCGAAAAAATCTGAGGTTCCCATTCCTGTCAGAAGAGCTGTGGTGGACATGAAAAACTCTGGAATGACGGTAACGGCCATTTCAAAGATTCTAAAGATCCCGAAGTGCACTGTATCTCGTATTTCTTCGAGATTCGAAGATAGGATGTCAGTTTCCAATGCTGTGAGACCAGGCAGACCGCGACTGACTTCTAATCGTCAAGATGTGCGCATCATCCGGCTCTCCAAATCCGATCCCAGTCTCACGTCTGTTGATATTGCGGCTGAATTCAATGCCAGCGACGGACTCAACATCAGCCGCAGTACTGTTAGTCGTCGTTTACGTGCTGCACATCTCAATGGTCGTCGTCCAGCCAAGAAACCCCTGATAGATGCTAAGAATAGAAGAGCAAGAGTCCAATTTGCTCGCCGCATTTTGAACTGGACACCCCAAGATTGGAGTAAGATCTTATTTACGGATGAATGCAAGTTCAATTTATTGCAATTTTTTTTGCAATTTTCGATCGTTAACGACATAATATATATTTGGAATTGCACGAATTGAAGTATCCCCCAAAAAGTTATACTCGAAAAAGCAGTTGTTGCAATACTTTTGACCGCGACTGTATGTATTATATTAGGTCGTGTGTAGGTCTGTCCCATTTTCTCAATCGGAGGGAGAAAACTGGGCACCATAGTTTTTTCTCGAAAATTTTCTTGGATAATTTCTCCTATCTGGCGCCCTTTCCAGAAGGTTTTTAACGAATATTAGGGGTCTTTCATGGAATAAGCTCTCTCTGGACGTCGCCTCATCATTCGTTCCGGGGGTATTTATTCAGACTGGCCCTAGATGACAGATTTTCACTACTACTCTTGCAGTGCCTCCGTGGCGACATATCCGTAGTAGTGTCGGGAGGCTGGCGATTTGTACCTCGTCTCCGCCAGTCGTTCCGACCTTCCGTTCGCCGTTAATACCACTGTTATCTCAATCTTCACGCCTTTTGAACACGCCACCGTCAACAATAGTGATTTGATGCGCATGCCTTTCTGGATTTTCCTTGTTGACTTTTATTTGAAATCCTCTCGGTGAAGAATTCTAAAAGCATTATTAGTATTTGATAGACTTTGGAAGTGTGATTTTTTGCTTCTAAAAGATTATTCATTTATGAATTTTGTTTCTTTTAATCTTTTTGTAAATCTCTTTACTAACACATAATGCGGCAAATTCGATCAAATTCTCTTTACCTCTTAAGAGCACTTGCATCCATGAGGTCACGGTGTGTTTGGCGAAGAAAGTTCAAGCTTCCGTACCAGGCCATTATTTATGTTCTATTTCATTTCTGAGAAACCGTCAAAGGAAAAATTCAGAGAAAAGATCTTGCAATCACTCCAAGAAAAAAACACCATTTCCTCCAGATTGCTAAAACAATTCCTCCCTGGGAGAGTCATATCAGAGAAAGGCGGAAAAAGGATACACCTCTTCCCTCCCGCGATTTATTGGCTCCTATGAGCTTGACCTCCTTCTCTCCCGAGTTCTTCATTAATGTACGAATGTATTGGCTAATGTGTGCTAGTTACAGTTCTTTCTAAGCCGGAGAAATGCTTTGTGTTTGAGCTGGCAAACTTATGAGCAATGCATACTTAAATGTGGAACACAAAAATGGTCATTATTTTTGTAACAACTTTATGTTTTCGCACATACGCCTTTACTCACCTCATACCTTCTATAGTTTCTGTATGTTCCACCTCTTCATACAGTGAGTTTTTTTTATAATTATGAGACACCACCCTTTCCCACAACCCTCCTTCCCTCGGCTTTTCCGTCAACCTTGGAATTTATCTTTAGTACCATTGTACCAACACCAAAAAATTGTCTGATACCCCACTTTTAATCTCACGGCAGGAAGCATGGCCTCTTAAAACTTTATTTAGAGCTTTATGCTCAGTTGTGACAGGTTTGTTCGCCGTGCAACCACCGTTACCATTTTCTGGTGATTTACAGAGCTTCCATGGACCACACTGATTTCACGCAATCTGCTAGTGATCTAATTTGACAGGATTGGGTATCAGAAAGTGCTTATGAGTGAATTGCACTACTTCAAGCAACCGATTCACAAGTTTTAATAAGGAAATGCGAGACTACCTCTATGTCAGGCTAGTGTTCCTTCCTTTCTTGGATCGCCACCTACTAACTAAGCTACCGGATCAGGATGTGACCAGCGCTAACTACATTTCTAAAGTAGGACCACAGAACATCCTTGACAGTCAGTTTTGAGTGCGCTGAAACCAGAAATGTGAGGTTGAAAAACCAAGATAGGCAGACTTCGATGCTTGACGCTCTATAAACGCGGATGTACTCTGAATGCTCATAAGGAGCAGAAATGGCAATTTTGTCAAGTCAATATGTCCCATGGAGGCTCAAGAAACGGTCAAAATTCGGTAGTTCCGACAGCGCGGCTAATAAATCTTTCAAAACATAAAGGTGTGCCACGACTGCGAATTGGCCAAGAAGAGAAAGATAAAGTTTTAAAAGGCAATGGTTCCTATTGTAGGATCAGAAGCAGAGTAGCAAGCATATTTCAAGTGATGATCGCAATGGCGTTAGAAAAAATCTCAAGATTGACTGGAATCCGGGGATGGGGAAGTTGAGAGGTGTACTATAATCATGAATTACACTTTATTTTTGACTACTTTTTCACGCATATCCGCTCATACTACTATTCTCAAACCAATTCTGGATTCTGGAACTCCAAAAGATCCATGTGAGGGCACCAGCACATATCCTTTTTACGAGCTTAAAACGAGCTCAGATGATTGATTCCTCGAGGCGTTTCTAGCGACAGGAGCTCTTTATATTTCATTTTTTAACACTTCGAAGGAATCAGCAGCTTTTGGGAAACTACAAGAATTTCGTACCCTGTCAAGACGCGTAATCCCGTGAGTCCAGCGAAGCATTCTCATTTCCATTGTATAAAGGGTCCGCTCGTGCTTCAGGGTGGTCGGCCAGCATTTCGCTCCATACAGCGCAACGGATCGGACTACTGTGCGATAAATTTTTGACTTCAGCTTCAACGGGATCTTCCTATCGCACATTACACCAGTTACCTGCTTCCACTTGCTCCACGCAGCATTCGCTCTACATTCAGCCTCCGTCAACGTGTTACCGTCAGCTGAGATACGGGATCCGAGGTACTTAAACACGGAGACCTTCGGAAGCTTCTCACTGTCGATGGAAATCGTGCCGGGCGTTTGTTTTCCGCAATCCAAGTACTCTGTTTTCTTTATGTTGAGTTTCCTCCCATATTGTTCGAGCCGGTCTTTCCAAGCCTGTGCCTCTTTCTGGAGTTCCTCCTTGGTGCTTGCAGCGATTACGATATCGTCTGCGTAAAGAAGCGTTTCGTGTGCCATACCCTCGACCACCGTGCCACCTCTCATAACCATATCTGCTTAACCCCATATGTCCAGTGAAATCACCGCCGATCATTAGACTTTCACTATGTCCGAACTCCTGCGTGAGCGCTTCAAGATCGCGGTAGAAACACTCCTTCATGTCGTCAGTAGATCCGCACTGTGGCGCGTACGCGCATACAACTCACATATGTCGCCTCCCCGCCTTTGAGTTTTACTGTCACAATCTAGCCACTACACGCACGCGCTGTTGAGTTCGCGATTCTACCGAGTCTATAGACTATACATATGTAGCAGAGACCAATTTGAGAAGTAATATATCATCATCGCAAGATTCATGAATCTACTGTTCCCTTACAGAAAAATCGATAGCCGCTCAAAGGTACATAAGTCTAGTTCGGGACACTCGTCCACACTCGTCCGGGCAGTGAGCGTCCGGAAGGCTCTAGGAAGCATAATTTAGAAGCGGTTCTAGTAGTGGTCACCACTTCATTGGTAACCGAATATGACCGAGCGCCAATCCGTTACCTCAATGAATGAAAAGAAAATAGTAAAATAGACTGGGGCACGGAGTGCGTCTCATGGGCATCTGTGCCAACGAGCAGCTGTCGAAATAAATAAAAAATTAATAAAGTTCTGCACAAGATTTACTTCAATAGCGAAAAAAAAAGAGAACTTCGAAGCCGTTTATAGGAAAGCTAATATGCACTATAAGAGGACATTGTTTTTCGGCGTTTAGCCCAGCTTAACCATAGCGGAAGTTACATCGTACTCAACTGCTAAGTGATTTATTCCGCGGACCATACGGAAATATCCTAAACATTTTTACGTAAATAATTTTTTACGAAACGATTAAATTCCATAAAAAAAAACATGTTCACCATTTTCTCCCCAGTCGATGTTCCATGAATTAGCCATTAGCCAGTAATCTGTGCCATTTTCAGTGCCCCATCCAATGATTCTGACTTGATGACTTCCCTGTTTTTCCCCATTTACATGCTGAAAGAATATTGTTAAACAACAAATGACCTTTGCCGTATGCATAATTGCTCTTAGTGGTTCCTTGAACACACTTCTGAGTATAGACCCACAGAGTAGGGTACCTCCAGGATGCTTTGTTGGAAGTACGTACACCTTACCATTCATTCATTGAGTGCAAACATTCATTTCTATGTATGTTAAAAGATGCAGCTATATTCAAGATAACGGTTCGGATTTCTCTGTGTCATTCTTTCATTTCGTTCAATATTTGTGACAGGATGTCTCACTACAGTCGGTTCAACTCGGTATTGGCGATATCGACGAGGGATATCGACGGGTGCTGCCTCTGAGCTCCAAATTTTGTACGTTTTCTTCTTTTTGTCTCGAATAGCTCATTCTCTATCAATTCAATCCCTGTTTGGTATAACCTATGAGATTATTAAGAAGAGCATCAATAAATTATGCAACGTTGTAGTGGGGGAGAGTAGTGACTAGATTAACGTGTCCACAGAGAGTCAGACTATTCCAATAACAATAGCGGTGATTTATTGTAGAAAAACCTCTTTATCTTTAGTAGGCTCGCTTACGCAGAACTGTGGTGGGCAGAAGAAGGACGCAGTTAAATAGGAAAGATTACCTTGTAAATTCCTTCTTTATAGTAGAAAAGGTCCGAGTATAGATCGAACTCCGCAACCACAGGCCCATTAGTCATAATTTCAATCCTAATCTGCTTTTCATTGGGCGTGAGGTACCAATCGTGACCTTAACATTTTGGGTTTACATGTGCCTGATATGCTTCGAAAGAAAGTTTTAGTCACTCATCCAGTGATTTTGTTCCGATTCTACGTCAATTCAATTTGCAAGATGATAAATTTCTTAGGGGAAAGGATAGCAAGTGTGGGAGGGAAGGGGGAGGAGAAGGTATTTGTGGAAGACTAGTTAAGGTGACAGAGATGGAGACCCGACTATTCATCCACGGGATCATTTTAACTTGAATTCGCCAAAGGAACTCCGCAGACAAGCGTGGATCTACAGCGAGAATAATTCTTAGAGCTTCTATCCTATTAACTTAGATAGTCGAGTAATGTAGCTTAGTGGTGCGCGCGTGGTAGTGTTTGTGCTGGCCGTTAGTAGTTTCACAAGGCATACTATAAAGCTTGTCATCCTGATAAGTTTTGTTGAGGTATTTGGGCTGGCATTTCCTGCGGCATGGAGGTGGGATCCAGCGTGCACCCTTCATACATTCCTCATAGTATGGTTGGTTGACGTGTCTTCCACATGGGGGGAACGGATATGGCTTGCAAACGCCCTGAAAATAGGTCAATGAAAAAATAATGAAAAAATACGGAATATAAGTGAAAATTTCTTCAACCTTTTCCAAGTATCGTCCACCAGTGGGTATTCCTCTATTCTTGATGTAATCCCAAGCTCCGTCCGCATGACCATAATGGCATCTAGATGGTGTTCAGAAGATCAATGTGGAAGGATTGTGAGGTGAATATTCTCACTTATAACCACAGTCATTCCCACAACACGAGAGGATTTCATGAGCGGAAAAATGCGTCTAAAAAAGGAGATAGAGGCATAAGCATGTATAATAAATGACTAATTTTGCACATTATTTATCTACCTTGATTGTCCCATTTGACTGTATGCAAGCACGATCGCTGAATGCGGATGCTGGTGCAATGGCATATGCACCTACTGAAAGTCATGATAATAGGCCATACGTGCACAACAACTGAGAGGAAGTTGTTTCCAAGAAGTTTTCGCGTTCTTCAGTTATGGTGACTTAATGGGCTTTCTGGCTTTTGTTGCGGCGTCGTCACGGCGGCAAAATAGCGTTAGGGCAGAAGTTCCTGCCCGACGACAAAAAACCCATTTACCATTCCTTACGGTACTCCGCTCGACGACGTCGCTGCGGAATGATGCGATGAATAACACATGTTAGGGAGCTCATGTTGCCGGATCCATGAGCCAGTGACACCGCCGCGACGCCACCAGCCCACATGTGCGACTGTCGCCGTGACAGAAGCCAGGAAGCTCGATTAGCAACCGTCGATATAAGGAATTGCTTCATATAAGATTAAAATCATCTGGTTTCCACAATAAAAGCGAAAAAAAGGCGTCACTTTTGGAATTCTAGCAGAATCTTCACATACCGCAGTTGGACTGATCACGAATGTAAGGAATGGATGGACAGTTCGGCCAACGTTCACGAGCATCAAATCTGAATTCTCGGATATTGTGAGAAACGAAATACACAAAAAACGAGTAGCTAATCCACCGCAAAACAGATTTGTGCACAGTGAGCGCCTACTCAGCTGAGAAATTTGTTCTCTTGAACGTATGAGCGTTACGCGCTGGAACCGCTTTCTTGCGCTTCCGCAATCACCAGTCATACAGTCCGGTCCGGCAGCCACTGCAAATGAGCGCCGGCGGGCGCCGGCCGCCGCCACCCTCCGGCGCCCGATATTAATGAGATATAAATCACTCAAGCTTGGGAGAAAGCGAAGAAAAATACAATTTTAGTCCATAGTAGACAGGGTAGATAAGCCTAACCTTATGCTTAAGAATGGGTTTAAGGCTTAGGCTTAGGCTTCACAGGAGTGGCCCCACCCAACTCCCTTTTCACCTAAATTTCTAAGATGAAATACGATAAGTGTAAGTGTAAGTAATAGTGGACACCATTGTGCGTTGCATAGCGTGCGCGCATAGCTCAGTGGGTTGAGCGAATGATCGACGTTGTGGTGGTCAGGGGATCGAATCCTGCCCTGTGCCTCTGTTTTGCAAATACATTAAGTATGCTGCCTACGACTGCTGCAGTTATCTAACAAACTCCAACATAAAAAGTAGCCCGGATGGCTCAGTGGTTTGAGTGGCAGATTGAAATCTGTCCCTATCGCTGGTTCCACTCCGTTGGAGATCCAGAGTTAAGTATCGCAGTGTTTGGGGTTCACTGCTTGGAACGTCCCCCGTGATCTCCTTCGGGTAGTCCAGGAAGGCATCCGGCAACGTTTTGCATAAATTTCGAAGATAAACTACGATAAATGTAAGTGTAAGTAATAGTAATAGTGTAAGTAATTGTGAAAAACCACTTTTTCAAAGTTGAGGGAAACCAGGAGAGAGTAACTCCGCCGTAAAGGACCGATACATGAGTGTAAGTTTGTGTTGTTAAAGAATTCTCAATAACCACACTCACCCTATCAAACTTTTTCTGGAGAACAAATATTTAGGGTACATTAAATGGAGATTGAATGAATTTTTCGAATTCTGGACAATCTTGTCCATACGAAAGACTGAATGATTCGAATAAATGACAATGAAACAATTCAATGGAGCTCAGATGTTTTATCCGCATGTCTAAGATTTCCCTAATTGCTTTTATCTATTATCAAATCCACAGAAATGTCATCTGTTGTTTTGCTATCGAAATTCAATGAAACACTTCTTGAGTCTTGATCTTCTTTCCCTTCTTCTAGGCAAAATTTGAAGTAACCTTAATCACGGATACGGACACAGCGCCCCGCTTTTAGGTGCCGTCGCATCCCTAAATAGCATTCAACCCATCGTGGATCGGTAAACTACTGAGGTCATATATTGGAGTGCGATAACCGTCCTACTATTCATTTCGAAGATAATGAACTAATTTTGTTACAAATTAGTTGATAAGCGCGTCATGTAGGAATTCTGATTCTGATTACCTGTCAGGAGGCTCGACACCAGTTATGGTATTTTTCGCTCTTTTTGGGTCATGAGAAGCTTCCGAAAAACTCTCTTCCACCTTTCTTCCGTCATAATGCTTGAAATACGTTTCAACATTCGGCGAATACTCTGCCTGAAATACTGGTCAAAACGAGAAATGGAAGTAAAAAATTGCCAACTTATATTCCAAATATTCTTGTGCCGAAATCCGTGAGCTACAATCAAAAAATTGGATTTACGTCATACCTTCCATAGCGTCTGGTGTTGGTTCACATAGTTTACGAGAGCTTCTCCTCTAAGCGGTTCGACTTCGACCTCCTTCGGTACTGATTGCGAAATGAGGTCATTTAAACAGAATTAAGTAAATAGAAAGCGATAAATATTGAAAACGATTTGACACTGTTGAACTTACGGAACAAAATTGGAGGAGATTTGTGAATGACTGAGTCTTTTGTTTCCATATAGTGCCCATAGGAGGTGGTCAAATTATGATCGAGTGTTTATTGGAATTCCATATTACAAACATATATTAACTGATTTATGCTTACATTCTCCTAGAATATGAAGTCGGAATGTCAGTAGAATTTCCCACCCTTTCTTTGTCCGAACAAGAGACTGGCGGAACTAATTTTCCCTCTCTTCCACTCACCTTTCAAGCCCTTCCACTATTTACAAAAAATATATAGCGATCTACCTCTAGGATATTCTCAAAATCAACCATATTTGACGGGTGTAAACACATGTTCTGTTTTCCTACTATTCATTATCCAGCTTTTGCTCGCCGTTTCCACATGAACCCGCTAGTGGTTCCATTCTCCACTTTTCCTACATTCATTTTTTTAACTTTCTATATTGTGTCTTTCACCTTTGTTTCGGTGTTTTTGACATTTATCTATTTCGTTACATTACTTATATACACCCCTTAACCTTTATTTCGCATCGCTTTGAGAGTTAGCGAGATGGGTGCTGATAGTTGCGCACTTCTTCTTATCCTATTCTTATCCTACAAGGACACTGCATAAAAGTAACCCCAGAAATCTACATACTCCAGAGACATGAGGGTAATCCCAGAGATCCCATACTACCAGGGCTATTATTTTTGAAAGCTATACCATTTTTACCATTATTCTGTACCATTTTCGCTCAACCCCCTAGAAATCTAGGGACGGGTTGCTTTTCAGAGGATTTCTACTGCGCTGTTATATCAGTTCATGAGGAGTGAGGGCAGTGCCTGAGTCGCCGAGAGGGTGACGCATACATAGAGGTACCAAGGAATGGCTTGAAAGGGATTGAATCTCGCCAATGCTTTCTGTACTGCAATTCTGCAGCTTGGTCTGGAGCGGTTTTAAAAGATAGTATACATCAGATGTGATAACTACTGAACTACCTAAAAATTAATTCACTGCCAAGCAAACTCTTCGCTTATTTTTTCCATAAAATGATCACCTTTCTATAACATGAGTTAGCCTCGTGCACTACCCTCGCTAGTTGAACTACCGAGGAACTGCATGAGTATTTTTGGATGTTTTCCTTCTCAATTGTCAGCACAGTGCCATCGTGAGAACGATTTTGGCTAAGGAGTGCTGTGGGGAAGAAAACAACAAACAGTCGATTTGTATTTGTTTGTCCATTCATACAATCAACAATACCGTTGTTTTGTTTAGAGTCCTTGGAAGTCTCTAATGCTACTTCACTCAGCGAGTCTATGTTGTGTTTAATCAACATTAATCAGCATTTATCCTCCTCGTAGCGTAAAACCTACCGTTTTTGATTGCCTCCTCGGCCAATGCAGTCACTGCCAGCGCAATGAGTATAAACATTCCACGCAGAGACATCACTGTTTCTGGAACAACATGAATTGAAACATCAGGCAGTTGGGGGGGGGGGTAAGCTCAGTTTCCACGAGTCGGATTGAAAGAGGCGACTTGAACAAGATTCAAAATGCATAACAACCAGGGTTGTGGGCAAAACGATCATGTGGTGCGTATAAATGCAGAGCACATGTAGGTTCTAGAGCATATTTACTCAGCTACTTGTAATACACAAGAAGGTGAGCGTTCAAAACTATTCGAATAATAATTAATGCAACAGAACCGAGAACAGATAGGAAAAATAAAAATAGTAAGATAAATTCAAAAATTCGAACTATAAAACTGTAACTGGAGCTAATGCGGCAAAGAAAATAAAACCTATATAGAAAACAGTAAAGCCGGCAACATTGATCTCCCAGACAGTAATGGACGCTACATATAACTGTGAAATAGGACCATACGCATAAGACCATTGAGATAATCATGATTTGAGAGCGCAACTGACGGGCCATTCTGGGACGTCGCGTCAGCAACTCTTTGATCTAAATACGGGCTAGAGTTTTGCATTAGAAAATATTTTTCGAATATTCTTGAATTCTGAGGGATAATAAGAGGACCTCAAAAACTTTTGTAAACATCAGATTTCATAACTGACGATTGTGTGCTTCAGAAAGGTTTCAGCGAAACAGTAGTTATAAATCGGTTGAATGTAAGACACACTCCTCAGCAAAAATTAATATTACAGATAGTTTGAAGTTCAGTTTGAATAGTGCAGTCCAGTTATTTAAAAAAAAGAAATATTTAAATAACCGTAAATTTAGATAGAGCTGCCGAATCTCGAAGTACCTAGAAAATCACGCTTTTACCGGAAAGATCCTCGTCGCCAACATCGTACAATTCGCGAAAGTACATTTTTAAAGACCAAACGATTGGTGGCTTGCGAATGCGTGCGGAGATACGTGCAGGTTTTTGGGGAAAATATTTCAATTGATACGCTTCTTCAGCGGAAATATGGAACTCAAATAATGGCACATTTACGAGGCACAAGTATCTCAAATATTCGAATTTTCGGCCCTCGAATATTCGATTATTCGAATTTTCAAATATTCCCGAACCCTCGAATTTTCGAATATTGGCGCACCATCGAATTTCCGAATATTCGAACATTCAAATAAATATTCGAATTTTAAGGGTAATGCGCGAAACGGATACTAGACGTATCAAACACAAATAGATACTCTATAATATATACCCTTTTAAATCCTTGAAAATTCCCGAAAATTTCATTACGATTAAAAATCTAATTTTATAATTTGTTCGATTCGGTCAGAACTCTAATACGGACCACAGGCATAAACTCAGGTGGATGCTCCCTGCTCAACAGAAATCAAGCAACACACTTCAAGGTATAGTCAAAATTCTGTAGAATAACGGCACTGTGCAGAGCTCAAGGTTCGATGGAATTGAGTGTATTTTCCATAGCCTACCAGCAAAAATTTCTCTTTTCGAAAGCAAAAAAATCTCCTTGTTTAACTTTATTGTGGACTGTTTAAAAATAAAATGGCCACCACCACCTACTTACTTTATTTACTTTACTAATTACTCCTGTAATTGCTTATCATGCTGACTGGAAAGATGGAGAATAATGGGTGAGAGTAGGCAAGCTTACTTCTCCAAGTCTTCAGCATGTTTAGATTCGGTCGCTGCTGTCACGACGACACTATTTTCTATAGATGTCGGCGCGTCGCTAACCAAGGATAGTATCACCGGGGACGCAGAGACAGAATCGCTATGTTTCTCAAAGAATATATTAGCAACGTAATGCTTTCAGCTATAGTACCGTCCTACATTAGAAACTGCTTTGAGCCTGTTTCAACGATAGTCATGAGAAAGGCTAAATGAGCTCTAATTGCATTAGTGTGCAATAACGAAGTGGTATTCATTGCTTCAATTCTTTGTTAAGAACATTTTCTCCTTACGTGCATATTTGCTTTTTTCTTTATACAGATAAGAGTGTTGTAACCGGACATCTCCTCTTGATATACACTATTTCCACTCCTAAATTGCGGTTTGGTGTCCTCCAATCAGTAACATTTGGGCATTGGCTTGTCCGTACGATAGTTGTAGCTATCTGCTGCAAGATAACGAGGTGACATTTTTTGCTTCAATTGGTCAGTCTTATCAGTTTCTAGGACAAGATTTCCACTACTTCCTGGCACAATTGTTTTAGCCGCAGTCACTGCATACATATGGAGAATTTTTGCAAATTGTACTTCTCGATAAGAGCAAGGTGAAAATCCTGTAGATGCTCATCGCAGACATTATTATCACAGGGGTGAATTTCGCCCACGACCTTTCGTGTTATATAAGACCGGAACTCCAGATCACGCGACACTTGCTTAGAACACAACGTTTCTGACGGGGCTGTGCGGAAGTGAAATTCAAAATCTCGTCGGAAAGCATAAAAAGGAAGATTTTGCAGAACACCGAATCCCTGTCTCAAAAGTGAAGGAATGTTTCCCGAAATGGCATCAGTACCTAGTTTTCCCAACTCATATTTACTCGGGGACAGAAAATTAGAAGCCAGCTGTACATACATATCTCAAGTATTCGGTACAGCTGATACCCATAGGAAAGCTGCACTGAGAACCATTCAACGCAATTCAACGCAACCTTTGTTAGTTGCCCATAAGTGTTTTACTACTTCCAGCTATCTCACGCAGTTGAGAACAATTGCTATTGAAAATAAATTCACCCAAAATGCTTATTACACTGGTGTTCAGCATGTTAACAAACTTAAGCTTACTCTTTACTGTTTTTACAACTTACTCTTCTTCAATTTCTCCGTCTAGTGGAAGGACCGAAACGGAGATTAGGTATCTTTTGTTTTTGTTTTTGTTTATTAAGCCACCTTTCTTCCGCCGACCCGCAAGTGAAAAAAATTAGTGAAGTTCCTAAGCTCTTCAGGAATGCGGATCGTGGCTCACAAATCCAGCATTGATCCCCCTACAACCAAATACATATACACAACTTATTTACAAAAGGAGGGTAAAAGCCCTCATGTACTCCTTTCCATGTTTTTCCAAAGGACTATAGTGTATCTGAAGCAACTGTAAAAGATCTTTTGCTTCTTGAAATATGGATGAATAGAAGAACCTAGCAATTATGTGAGTCTAGAGAGTGTTTTTGCTCTATTTGCTTCCACTGCTTGTCCAGCTTGTAGCAGGAATGTTCAACGATCCTGCTGTTCTGGAGGAGTCCATAATCCTATAGCCACCACCGCCTTTCTTTCTTACAATAACTCAGCTAGCTTGCAGTCGTTCCTCTGTTGCTTTTTCGGCGTGACAGAAGAAAAGGTGGAATTAGGAAAACATCACACACCCTTGTATATCTACAGAATTCGTAGAACCACGTCTTACTCCCAAATCATCCAGTCACTTTTACTATCGCTACTGTTCGTTGTTGCTTGACGACTGCGAGGGCAGAACGCGGCGGTATTTTCGAGGATTGTTCCCATTTCCAGCGGCAGGAAGTGATAGATAGCAGCTTTTCCGAGGTGACGCGAAGGTGCTTCGGTTTTGTTGCTGGCAGGTTTTCGCCCCGAAAAAACCCGACCGCCATGCGTTTTTTACGTGTTCTCATTGGCGAGAGAAGCACCTTCTCAGATACTTCTACGAAATTCTCCTAATTGAAATTTATGCCAAACTGGTTGTGGCTGTTCTTCTTGGCAAATTCGCTCACTTGATTTTGCTTTCTGTCCTCGGTGCCGTTGCTAATATTCTACGTATTTGGCGGAACCTCTCATGAATGAGGTCAAGAGGTTCAACTTATGTGCGATTGTCTTTTTTACCTCGTAGATGAGGAGGAAGTATTTTCGTCAACCCGATCAGCTTGAATTACTCAACAAATACATCGGAAAAGGTTACCATTGTACCCTAGTCTATTATGGATTTCAATTCTCCAAAGAACGTGAAATTTCGTCCTCTGCTAGTCAGAAATGGTAGAAGTTTTCTACTTTTTTGAGTGGGAATGAAAAATTTTCTTTTCTTTCCTTCTTATCCTCTTTTCACGTGCTCAATCTTCCATCATTATATTGTACTTCTCACATCATGTAACCCCTACTTTTCTAGAAGCTCACCGACTCCGATTTCTTTGAAATTTTCAACTTGGTTCAAGTTTTGTGCTTCAAATGCCAGTTCGTACGGTTTGTTTACATTTATGACTGAATAAAAACTGGAAAATATAGTTAACTTGATAACTGAGAAGTAGTGTTGATCCTAAACTTGTTCCAGATGTGTTCTTTAATGCTGACGTCATGGTTCCGGCAATAGCGTAATGCAACCTCTGCTGTTTGCTATTTTTTAATGCAAGTCATTCTCCGGCAAAGCACTCATCCCCTTTTGGTCGCTACTGTCTATTATTATTGTTTAGTAATGATCCATGAATGAACTTTTTTCGGGAAATGAAGGGAGTCAATATTCACAACCCCGGCGTGATGCAAGTCGCAAAACCCTTCTTGTGCAACAACCAGAACCCGTTCTGAAATGTCAATTCTTTCCCGAGTTGAAGTCCGTGATCCGTACACTATCCTACCAACCACAGCAAATTTACGCTGGGCTGGATTGAAGTGCTGACAGCCCTTGAAGCGGTGGGTTTTCACTCAGGTACCAGACTCAAAAAAAACACTGTGTTGTGGTTGTTTTCAATTTGTTTTCCTTGCGCTCGGTTGAATGCGTAAATAAACTTGTCAGAAATGGAAAATTTCTGAGAAACGCCTAGCTCAGCTCGACAGGCAGCAAAAATCGGAGACATGTAGCGCTACTGCAGCTCTCTCAAAGAATAAAACAGCTCTTCTCGATCGTCTTCTCCGTCATGGGGAAATTAACTACCGAGCAAATTATATCTTTCTAACTGTACCATTACCATCTGGAGTTTGTCTTTTGGTTCGTGTTGTGTTTCAGCCTCGTACTTTGTTCTTATATGTATTGAATATGCTCCACTTGACCGGATCATTAACTCATTTGTTTTAATTAAGCTGTAGAACGGGATACTCCTGTTTTTTTCTATTTCTTCTTCGCATATATTTTCTTCTCCACTGTATACTCCATTTGATAACACTAGTTGATCAAGCAACTACAGAACAGTGAAGCAGCATGTTGGTCCTATGTGCGGAATGCCAGGAGAAATCCACTCTTTGTCTATTCCTCACTAACCGCGTGGGAAGTGAGATTCCCTACTGTGGGTCATCTGGGCTCGGACGCATCTTTGAGATCATGGTAAGCATGCAAATAGCCCTTTACCTGGCGCTCACTGACATGTTTACCCATACATGACGGCATCTACATATAACCATCTGCTATTCATGGGCAGTCATGCCCATGGAACCATATAACCCATTCCTCCAGTGATGCATCCCGGACCTACTGCGAGCGGTTAGAACCATCCAGTGGGTTTACAAATGTATAATACCAAGCCTAATCAATGTTTGGATCAGTGTATGCTTATCTTATAGTGGCCCAAATTCTTCTCGTCGTCCTACACTGTCCCAATGGCAGAGAGTAGGTTCTTGATGTGAAACACTTCTGTGTCTGTTTCCAAGCTTTTTACCCCGTCTTCAGTCCTATTTCTCAAAGTAGTAATTTTCTCCACGCTCTTTATTTGTTGTTGGCGCCTCTGTGAGTGCGCAAGTAAATAAACAAACGCTTTAATAAATAAGTAAATACGAAAATATTGAAACTTTTGAGGCTGCATGAGAATGCGCACCCCTGAAATTACACGTCGATACGAGCATGAACTGCCGTTTAGCTGCCCCGTAATATGTGCCTCATGAAGAAGGAAATAAAATGAAAGAAATATTTTTCACTAGGTTTTCTCTCATATCAACGTTATTCTGGAGAAGTGGCACTTACATCCCGATTGACATGCCCTTCAACTAGCGGGCCCCTTATTTTTTTCTCAAAAACTGATTGCTACTGCGAGGAATTCATTGACGATCATTACGTACTATCGACAGTTTCCCCACGAACATACCCTCTTATTGTTAGCTTTCTTTGGTGTAGATTTGGTGGCCCAACTTGAGCTAGGAATTTTTAAATTATGGTACTATAAATTATGGCACTTGACCGTGCGCTGTCCATTCACTGGACTGGTTCCAGTACTGTAGCGCTACGTAGCCAGCTGCTCTTTTTCGTGTCGAATCTCTTCTTTGCCCAGTGTAATTGCTGAGAAAATTAGCTGAGTTCTATGATTATTCTCGGATTTCGATCGTAAAGATAGGTGAAACACTTTTTTGCCTTACTCAGGAATTGAGTATGCCTCAAATTTCTTGTTGAGCTTAAGCCAAAGTTGCTAGAACAACTCAGCATTACTTACCCCTCCCTGCGTTGAATCTAACCCAATACGGCCTCGCCCGGGATTTTTTAGACCACAATGCTT
Organism: Ancylostoma caninum; assembly: GCA_037903475.1. Lineage (NCBI taxonomy): Eukaryota > Metazoa > Nematoda > Chromadorea > Rhabditida > Ancylostomatidae > Ancylostoma > Ancylostoma caninum. Next base: position 3,535,204 of record JBAJFG010000479.1, read on the forward strand.
GTGCATTGGCTCACACATCTATTGATGTCACAGAAGAAGCTGGGAGTGGACATCCAGTTAAACGCTCTCGTTCTCGTGAACAATTCTGTTTCCTTACAAAACTTCCATTATTCAAATTATTCACACTCAGACAAATTGTTGGAAGGACCGCAGCAGAAAGAGATCGCGCTCATGTGGTTAAGAAGTGAGAGACGCAGAGATAAAAATTTCTGGGAAGGGCCGCAACAGCTATTCGGAAGGGCCGCAGCAGCTATTCGGAAGAAGTGCAGCAGGAAACCGGAAGGACCGCAAGTCACCTGTCGGTTCTTCTGGAATTCTGCTGCGGTCCTTCCAAAAGATTGCCTGAGGACAACTGATTAGCTGTAGATAAACGGCCACTAAAAGATATAGGAAAAAAGTGTATATTAAAAATATAATATACAGTATTTCCTCTCAAAATTGAGGTTAGCTGGCCAAATTTTTCAGAATGCTTCACATGATGGATAAAAAATCGTATTGGCTCATTTTTCTTTGTTTTTTCTGTTATTATTTCTTATGTATGCCTTTTGAAGAACTATAAGTTCACAGTGAATTTTTTAACAACTTTATTCTCGAGTGGTGCCCGTATGGGTCCAGTAAATATCGGAAGCTATCCCTTTTCTCTCCCCCTTTGCTTCTGCCACTGAGATGCATGCTCATTCCTTTTGATTTCGTCTCTTTTCGCCCCCTTTTCGCTTCAGGCCTACGTAGCTGGCTATATTCAGGTAACGTCTTCCATTAACTAGTCACACCATTGATATTTTGCATCGTAACCACATTAGTATGAAATAAAGACAGTATATCACGTATGTACATCACAGGATTTTGTGTTTGTTTCGCACACAAAGAGCCCCTGGGCAGAGAAAATTTCATGCACTCAGAGGAGCATTGCATCAATTCTCCACCATGGTATCACCTCTGTGAAGATTGAGGAAGAATTACTGTGAAAAGATTCGAAGGAAAGCGCTAGTAACTCCAAGAAATGACAAAGACAAGCAAGATTATTGATACTTATGATCAGTGAATGAAATTATTTCCACATGCAAGATTCCAGAAAATTCAGTGGGATGACGTATCTACCTATGATAACCGTAAATTCGCAAATCAAGAGTTATGGTACAGGTAAAGCGTAAGCTTTGTGATCAACTGTCGACAGGATTTTTTAGGCTTTTGGCACACATAATTGTAACGAAATGGAGAATTGAGTCATTTCTTTTTGTATTTGATTTTTCTGCCTTTCACCTTTTCCCATTAACATCTTTAGCAACGTATTAGTACAGTAACACCAATGAAAAGGAGTCGCTGTGGTCAAGCTTAGTTTTCCAGTTCCTAGTCTAATTTTCGCGCACACATACTATCACGATCACATTAACGACATCAGTAGACGCACAACAAACGCAGGATAGACCCAGCTGGCCACCACATCCCTGCGCTCCGTAGCGCTAATTCAGAGAGCTTTCTCTGGACCACCGTCTGATTTTCGCACGAGTCCCTGATGAAATGCGCAGGGTTGACCTCGGTCGTGGATTGCTGACGGCTGCTGGAGAGCGGCTAAAGGACATTCCGAGACGGCTAGGTATCCACGGCGGAGGAACTCGTTTTTGCTGCCGGCAGTGCGTGAATGCGGATTCGAACCACAATCAACGCCGATCACCAACCCCGCTCGCATCTCTCACATCATCATCACGGCTCCTGAATTGGCTTGCAACATCGTCACGGCACCGTTTTGTCAGGACACCTTTTTGTGAACTCTGGCGTTCGGGAAGGAAAGTTCCCATGGAACCCCAATTAGGCGTCGATTTTCCCATGCTAAACAGAAAATTTACTAAATTCTCGGTCTGAGCACTGCCTAGAATTACTTCTTGTCTAGAATTACTTCTTCAAGTTTCCCTCTTTTTTCACCTTGTTCTTTTTTTTCCGCGACAACTGGCTGTGGAATGACCTTTTCTGCCTGAGCTATTACATCAATAGTCGGCTTTTTGTTGTTCTTACGAGTTTTACTAGTGGTGGAAAGAAGAGTAGACGACAACGTGACGATGACCCTTATGTTCACGGCTGCATAAGAAGTGAATCACCTTGTTGTTAAAGGACCTCGCACATTGTCACTTATGTCATCGGGAATCATTGAGCCTTTTGCCACACCTATCAGCCTCAGAATTACCACTACAATAACCTTCCATAGAATTCTATGGACATACTATACCAACGGTGTCGCTCGATGAAACTGCGCGCTGTCTGCGATCTCGCCTTTTTTGTCGCTTCTCCGTAACTTCCTTCAATCTTATCCATTTTCAAAATGGAACATATATTCGGAGTCAGGATGGTCCATTCTATCTGATAGTATGCTTGAAATTTGAAAATTTCAAAATTTTTGGTGATCAACCAGCAAAATTACCTAAAGATACAATTAAGAGAAACTCGCTTCATCGAGTCTCTCCTGACTATATCCACAGGTCATTTTCCTAGGCTGGGATTCGCGAACGCTTAACCAAGCGGAACCAGGCTAACAAACCAACTCTCATGTCCTGCGTCTCCTCGCTTTGCGTAGTCTCTACGATAACTAATCACGCTAACCATGGTTGGTTTGCTTGGGTGGCCTTATGAATCCCAGCCCAGGATGTGGACATGACTACGATGTGAACGGTGCCTCACACAACTATTCTAGGATTTTTTTAGAAATGGGATTACAACTTCGTTTTCATTTCATTTTTACATCATTTTTTTCATTTTCATTTTCACATTTTCAGCTTTCTGAAGGCAACACGATTTGTGAAGGATTTGAGAAAGTTTTTTTTAGAGTGTTGCAGAAACACGTTGACTGCGATTGCGTTTTTAATCGCACAACGGTGCGATGCAGTATAAATTTTACTTTCTCATTTCCGAAAAATGATTTGCTCGAGATGCTAAAGTGTAAAAAGCAATTCCCTTCCTGCAACCTGTTCCTCCAGCTTTTTCGCAACCTGTTTTTCTCGAGAATTCGCAAGTTTTCTCGACAAAATGAAGTGATTGCTCGGGTTTGCTTCCTCGTGTAGAGCCTTCCGGTCCATTAGCCTTCTCGGACAGGCATTTTGCAGCTGAAAAACTTGCGTGAAATGTTCTCTACGATGAGGTGTGTGGGCAATTGGCGTTCGCGACAAGGGCATATTATGGTCTCCGCGGCCATTGCCAAATCCTTTCTCTCCCTATCTTTCTCGTTTATGTGTTATGGATATTAGCTTAGCAAGTTCAGGATGCACACCTGCAATTATGAGTAAAATTACGTTAATGGTAACCCGATCGAGTTCGCAGACAGGTAAACTGCTAATCTCCGAATTTTCAACTGTAGGTTGTCATATGTATTGAAGGCTAAAAAGAAAACCTTTTGCTGTTGCCTTGCTGGCTGAATTATCCAGCTTTTCTTCGCTATAATGTTTCTACATATAACCTTGTCCTTGTAGATCACATTCACTTTCCTTCTTTTGATTTTAATCTGCGGCGCTCACTCTCTCCCTCTTCCCCCCTCCACCCCCCCCCCCCGTCACGGGAATAAGTTACCACATTCTACAAATGTGGCGTACATACCCTGTTTTCAAAGAAGTGTGGAGCATTTATAATGGTTGCATCATTACCTCTCAGTGGCGGAGGCAGGGAGGAACGCGCCCACCCCCCCCCCCTCGAGAATGGGTCTGCAAATCTTTGAAATTACTTTACAAAACATGTGAAAGTCTTGTATTAGATTATTTTTAAATGCTTATTATTATTTCAATATAATTCTTACTAATTATTCATTATTATAATTAAGGTCTTCATTAAATTTTATTTTCCGTCTGAGTCACCAAAATGGTGGAGACCTCGCTTTTTTCCCCACGCCCTCCCCCTCCCGCCCACTTTCTCCGTCCGCCACTGCTACCTCTATAGGTAAATCATTAGCAAATCACGTTATAGCAGACGAAGTTTTAGTTTGATTTTATTGTGCCTTTTGCTGTTTACACGTAAAGTGCAATACGACTACCCCCCCCCCGCCCTCCGGCTGGGTCGCGTATCTATTTTAAATCGTTTTCTCTAGTGGAAATTTCAGAAAACTTCCTCATACCACTTCTTTCACACCCTGATCACGAATATGACATCATTTCGTGCCTCAACGAAGTTCTCTGAGATTACTGTAGACAAACTGTAGGTGATGTAGACATATTTTTCCCTCGATCTAGTGGAACTTTGTGCGGCAGGGTGATTTCACACTATTGATGCGAATATGACTTCCATTCTATGTATATCGCATTTCTACAGTGTTACTGTCAGGCATGCTATAAATACAGCAGCGTTTCTGGAGTTTATCGAATCCTTAGAACTGAGGGGGATTATTCCACATGCCGGCCGTGAGCCTAGCATCTGCGTACTCTGCGCAACATATTTTTGGGAAGTTATTTGTTTATTTATTTATCTATTTATTCATTCAATTTTTTTTATCTGGATACACCCTAAGGTTTGCCACAAAAACATCGCATCAAACGATTTCAGAAGAACGAGAAAGGCATTACCTCAAGAAGCAAAATAACAGGTAAAACCCGAAAATACATATATGTATGTGAAAATCGATGATGAAAAACACATGAAATCTCAACAACGGTGAGATGACCGAGAAGAAAAGTAGCAATACACAGATAATAAGTTGCAAGTTGGGCCCTTCAGGTGGAATAATGAGCAAATAATCGGATTGAGCTTACCAATAACAAGTTAATACATATCAAAATCAAAAGAGTAGCACAACAAAAAATAATAAAATTAAATCGTCCGTTTCGTTCCTACCCTTAGACGGACTATAGGCCAAGAGTAATAACAACCCGAAACTCCTCAGTAAGGAGGGAAGTTTATATTATCTAGTCGGCTGTATGATAGTGTTCCGTAGTCCTACCGGTACTGTATGCATACCGCAACTCTTCAGAAGCGTATATCGCTGCAAATAGGTGCTTTTTTCGTGATCAACAAGTGAAGCTACCAAATTCGTGAAGTTCGACCACATATTGAAGATGGAGACGATGGTTGTCTGCAGTTTTCACGGTACGAACACCGTAAACCTACGGAAATACTTCAATATGCAAGTCAGATTCCATATTCTTTATGAGCATACCGAGTTTGCCCTTTGTACAGCTATCTCTTCAGCTAGCTGGTGTAGGAATGCATAAGTCGTGAGGCTCCTCAACTGGTTCAGTTCATTTCATTTGCAGTATCATAACAATCCACTCTGTGCTTCTTGACCTTCTTATAATGGGAATTTCCTAAGAGTTCGCAATGTCAGATACCAAATTTTATTTTGCTTATGAGTCATTCACCCGATTTATTGTTAACAAAGTTATCTTACGCAGTGCTAGCCATTTCTCCCAACAAAAAACCCTCTTCAAGAAGTATGCCAGAAAAGTCACCGGCATGCAACAGTTCTTTCGTGCTCCAGCAATTTTCGCTACATTTTTTCTGCCGCGTCACATTTTGCTTCGCCTTTCCTCAGAATGGCGGAAGAAAAGGGAAACTCACTTTACCAGTTGCCGTGTGATGTCGCTCTTGAAACAAGAAGTATGGCGTGAGTTAACGAGGAAGCATAAATTCTGTCAATTCAAGGTTTTCGTTCGTTCCTGACTTTTCTTTTCGAATCCTTGGAATTCCATGGAAAAAGCTGCTGAACATTAACCCATCGAAACATCGATGATTGATAGTGCAGCGGATGTTCGGCTTAACGCCACTCCTTTCTTTGTCACGAACCAGCTTGTACTGCGCGAATAGCCAATTAGAAAAAAAAACCTGTAGTGATCGTCATGCTTGATCAAACTACTGATTACTGCAGAGTAACGGCAGCCTACTTCTTTATTCTTTATTTAGTCTCTACATCGCAACGGTACGGTTGATATCGTATGTACTGAATTTGCAAAGGTCCAGCGTTTCATACCGTCTCCACACATATGTACGTTTCTTCAACTTTAATAATATATGCTTGAGTTTTGTTTTTTTGTCGTCAAGCCACCTTTGCAAGCTTTTACCGTTTGGAGTTCCTTGTAGCTTCTGCATTAGACACATCTATCTAGCGTCATCCGCGAATCCTCGTGTCAGGTGGACCGATACCAAATTTCACGTTCTCCACGAAAGCATTGAAACAGCTTTCTGCCTTTCGTACGAGAGCTAAAGTTGAAAAACAGCAAACATACGGCAGAGTTGTATGTGGTGCGCTGGGTAAGTGGGCATACGACCCACGGTGACCTATGCCGGATCGGGTCGAAGTTTTCTTTTCATGGTAGAAGCGTCAGTTAGGAGCGGTCGACCGCTCACCGAGACAGCACATCGAAGGCTGAGCTTACTTCTACTAGAAATGAATTTTCAATTTCCATTTCATCTTACACTTCCATTTTTCTGGCGAACTGAGTTTCAATCTACTACACTCTCGAAGGCTTTCTTCTCTGGGAGTTTTTTTTTGGCATTGCTCCAATTTTTCATTCCGTTGTTAGCGGAGTGTTGATTGAATTGAATAATATTACATAATATTTGAGTGATCATTCGAACATTCGAATTTGTACCGTATTATCGGGATTGACACCGTGCACTGAAGTTAGAGCGTGGTGGATAAAAAGGAAGCCTTTTGATTTTTCCAGATGCCAGCCATTCCATTACTGTACATATCAAAATTTTCGAATGCTTATTCGAATATTACCCATTCCACTCAGCCCTCTACTTCGTACCACACATCATAGGTGCCATTTTTAGTACCTGAATCACTCTGTTCGTTCCTCATTCCGTCCGTGTACACCATATAGGGCTTGGACTTCCCCATGTAACATAGCATGCATGTGAAAGTGAAACTAATGGGCTAACTGAAGAAACGAGAGCGTTAAACCTCAGTGTGTCAGTCACTTTCCTGCTGTAGGTTTCTTATCGTAGTTTCGTTTCCTTCAGCCTCGTTTTTTCTTCGTTCTCGTTCTTTCGCCATCTCCTTCAACACTTCATCAGTGTCGCCCCCTTTTCTTTTTACACTTTCGATTCACTCTTTATACATTTGTGGTACCAATTGTGGATTTACAAGTTTTTTTTTTTTGAATTCACTTCTATAAGGTTTTTTTTAAAATTCATTCTTATTTGCATTATCTTTTCATCCACTGTCCACTGTTCCTGAACATGCATTCTCCCCTATGTTGCTCTAATCCTCTCTTCGGACACTCTCGCGAGTCCATACCTTACGAAGAACAAGGCGGAACTCTCATTTCTTCAAAATTATTTGTTGTTCTGATTTTATTTTGTTTCTGTATGCGACAAGGTTTTCCTTTAGTTGTAGGGTGTAAGCCAAACCCATTAAGATTTAAAAAAAAAAACAAAAAAAAATTGGATGCAAGTTTAGTGCAGATGATGGCTGTTTAACTATTCTTTGGTTTGTATCCGTCTATTCTCAAACTTGATTCCTGAGCATTCTCAGATTTGAACGATGTATGCTAGAAAAAAAAACCACGGCATAACACAACTTACCATTGCCTAACAGACAATGGGGAAACCCGCGTTTCCATAACTTTTCTCCCACATTCTTCTTCATTCCATTCAGCGTTCACCACCATCTTTTCTATATGCTCCAACCATGGAATCTCCTTCAAGCTTTTCATAACCTGTCCGCTACATTCTTCACTTCATATTTTTCATTCTGCCCTCTCTAATCCGTTGTATTCCACGGATAATTATGCGGACATTTCAAAGGCACGCTGTGCATCCTCTTGATTCGTCTCACGGGTCACTTATCACCGGATTCAACGCTACCACCCGCCGAGTGCACCGGCACGGCCAACGGGTTCTCCGTTAGCCATGTGTTCCACTGTGGATTTTCACCGCTCTCGTCCCGATTCTCCTCGCTAGCCGCCTCCTAATCATATCCGTGAGCCTGCGATGATGACCGTCGGGATTTTCGATTTCCGTGTTCGCCGCGCACTTTCAATTTCTTGTATTGTGGTACTTGCTATGTTTCAGAAATTATGCAGTTTCTAAGCTTATTCATTCATTTTGCCCATAGGGACAATTTGCTTATCTTACGCGCTTGTTTATTTGTTTGTTTATATGTTTACCATTGGCGAAATTGATTGCTCAATTGTTTACTGAGAGTTTTCGGAAATTTATTTTTAACTTGTGGTTTCGACGACTTTTGTTTCACGACCGGCACGCATCTTTGAGATCACCCAGGGTAAACATGTAAACACCTCAGATTTACGTCATTGATTTGGGGCATTAACGCGCTTACTCTGGGTAAGCTGAATGAGGCACGTCGGACAATGTTGTTTTCAAAATGTTTTTGCCATTACCATGTGGTCGATTTGTCAAGTTAGGTTTTCCCAAGCACGAGTCCTTGGAAATCCCTCGAGGTAACAATTGCTCGGGATTTCCTCTATTTGCATATTTCACCGTGGAACGTATTCATACCAGGGTCCGGATGCATCATCAAAAGTCTCTAATCTCATATCCATGGGTATGACTACCATAGGTATGAGATCATCCATTATCTCGATTTACATTTTCAATCAGTGGGTTTTAGTAGCTAACACGTTCGGTAAGTAATGGGTAGCCCCAGTTATGCATCCGGGTCCTGGATGTGCTCATCTCATCTGGAATTCCTTTTCTTCTTTGATTTCACACATCCGCTACTACATGCTTAACTCAGAGCTTTCTTAACCTAATCAGAATTTTTTCAAGGATGCGAAGGAGGCGAGCGGGATGGTTGTTAACAGCAATGCTACCGTGTCTGGTTAGTGAACAGTACAAGACCTTTCCATATAAGAATTTCTGCTTGGGATGCTTTATTCTCTTTCTTTCCCACATTCCCCCGCAGGAATTCCAAAGTCTGGCTTACATTTCAGCCTATAAAATGATCGTTTATGGCTTTTTCATAGGTGATGGCGCAATCTGGCTACGATGCACAACCAATTGGTCGACCCGCAACCGCCGTTGCAGGTCCGCTCCCCCCGCCCAGACCAGTTCCCAGAGGCTACCAGGTTCGGCTTTACACTGGGCTAATAGGGAAATTTATGGCAGGGCTGATGGAAATTCCTTTCCGAAAATATCAATCGAATTAGGGAGTAAGCGAAAATAACGTCAGAGACTTACCATGTTTTTCCATAGATTCCTCGTTTCAGCCTCCTCCTTCGCCCATGCTATTCGAAGCCCCTCGGAGTCGCTACAACTCGGCTAATCCACTAGCAGGCATGAATCAGTATCGGCGGTACCCGAGTGATCCTAGGTATGACTTTAAGTTGTACCGTTTTGTGGACTAATCCATTCTCATTACAAGAGCCGAGCCGGCTCAAAGTTTTTAATGATGAGCAAGAGATATCCCACTTCCAAAAAACTCTCATCATTCAAAAAACAAGTGGAAGGACTCCTTAAATAGGAGCAATTAGCGTCTCTTTTCCTCTAACATTAAAAAATTGTAGGAAATAATCTGAGACTTATTTGAGTTGCACATAGTGTATTGTACTGTGTTTGTAGATTGTATCTTCACATGGATAAATCCATGTAATAAAATAAATAAATAAATAAATTTCAGCAGTAGTTATCCCGCATATCAAAGACCTTCGCCACCTGTAATAGTCCCGCATGCAAGTGCTCGATTTTTGGTACGTTTTTTCACTGTGAATCTCTTGTTTGGCACAATAATATTGCTCTCATCTAGGGATCACAGACGGCAGGTAACCGGCTTCAGAATCAAGTGAGTTCTTGGCTAGGTATCTGTAGCGACGCCTTCACCGCACAATGTCCAACTTCGCTCACTTTTTGCACCGCTTCAAGGCACAATAAGCAATAGAGAAATTCCACTATTAAGTTAAATAACACATCAGATATCCTTGTGGAGCAATAGCTGGGGCTCTGTAACGGGTTTCTCTGCAGTTCTGCACGGAATCATGGATACCTTTGTGATTAGGAACTCCTGTAAATCTTGTTCCGTGTGAAAATCTCAGAAACGATTTTGCAGTGAAAGGTTTTGAAATTTTATTTGTATGAGCCCTCCAGTAATAATTCATTGTACCAACAGTATCTCATGCTTCCTGCACCGCCATCACCATCACAGCCATATGCACCAGTTAACTATGTCGAAGCATGGAGCGAGAGTGAACAGCCAAGAATGCCTCCTTCGATGCCATTCCCGCATCCATCGCATCCTTCTCGTCTCATTTACACTCCCGAGGTAGGTTCCTATGAAAAAAGAAAGAACGAAATTACCTGTAAAAATCCCTCACCATCCTGCTCCTGCCGTCGCCTGAAAGACTTGTTGCATTGTGGACGGTCTGGATATTACATCATTGGTGATGCATGCAGCGCTATACCGCTGAGGGGCGGGGCAATCGCATCAACGACCAATCGCACATTCGATTCATTCGAGCAGCCAATCACAGAGCTCAATACAGCCCTTTCTCTGCAAAACGCTAACCATTTTTAGTGCACTCAAACACCTCATCCACCCCTTTTCTTTCCTCTTTGTGTCAAAATCCCTTTCTAGGTTAAATTATTCTGGCAAATTGTGTTTTGAGGATGAACGGGAATGGGTAGATGCTATGGGGCGAGAATATGTGTTTGAGTGAGCCAATAGTAGAACAACGGCACCGCCTTCTTCTTCCCGCACGATGCATCGATATGACTTCGTTAGGGGGCTTAGAGTATGAAATGACTGTTAGGTTTTTATAATAATTTTTACATCATATTGGGTTTAAATATTGACTATTTGGGAAGTATTAATGATGCAGTACTAGAACTATCCGACGTTCATTAATTCGTCAGGCAGATATGTAACAAATGCTGTTCAAGCTAACCCGTGTTGCATGTCAGCTCTTACTAACCAACCAATCGCTTCAGCTTTCTAAAACAATGGACACAGCCCCACGCGCAGCACCAGTAGCTCGCTCTTCAAGGGCTTCGGCCAGGAAAAGGTACCTCTTCTCTTAGGCCGCGGTACGTCCTCACGGCCCACCACAAATTCAACTTCAACAGCAAGTACAGTCCGCAGAACTGCAGCTGGGAGAGGTTGTGATGTTTGGAAATTCTTTGAATTAGCAATTTTTCGCGATTATTTTTTGGTTGTGTTAATATTTTTCATTTGCTAGGCTTGATAGTTTTCATTTGCTAGATTCGATTAGCCTTTATAACAAGAAGACTAACCATTTTTTGATAGATCGCTAGTGTATGTTGTTATCTCAGACCGAACCGTCGCTCTGGGGGGGGGGTCACTAACATGCAAAATTGGGTAGTGTCTGGGAGACTACTTATCCAAAAATAGACTTTTTCCATTGCCCACGTACTGTTCGTCTTTGTGATCAACCCTGCCAAGTTCATGTTCTTCCAGAATCCTCCTGATGTACTGAACAACATTATCGTCCACATCTACCTGAATGCCAAAGAAAAACAAAGTCATACAACGGCGACTTCCGGTCCAATAAAAGGCCTCTTCGGCATCGGCACATCCCATGGGTGGGTTAGCACTGGAATTTAATGATCAGTAAACTGGAGTAACTGCAATAAAGGCAAACCCTATTTATTTGCAGGGGTCCAGGATCACATACCAATCCGATAGTGATCACCAAGGATTTTGATCGCGACACGCTGGAGTTTATTGAGGAGGATAAAGCAAGAGTAGGTTTCAGTCATGCTCTTTCGTCTCGTGTGGATTTGTGGTGCGCATGGTGCATCACGCGAAATGTGCTTTTCATATTCATTGAACCTCCCCCTGTGGACAAGTGCTTCACCCGAACTCGCCATGCAAAAATATACGCGGTCCGCAATGTGTTAATTTCTTTTCTATAAATTTACTGCCTGTAGTCTTTACAAGCCAAAATAGAGACAATTCGCATATACTGTCAAAATTGGGATGTTATTCCACCCCCATTCTCCACGCGGAGTATGGCGAATGGCGGTCAAGACGTACGCCGCGACGCGACCGCGCCGCACGCATATGCTTCTCAAGTTCATGTAGTTTCTTCAAATAGACTCACTAAATGACATTGATGGCCACCTCCTTGCAGTTTGTGGGTTCCGATAACACTTATTGGTCCCATTCAAACGTAGAAAAATTGAGCATATCCACGCAGAACTGCTCATACCCTCGAAGGCTGCAGCCGCGACGCGTACATGAATCGACCAATCACAGACCAGCAGCGTACCTCTTGTCACACAGCCGAGTATGGCACCCCGCACCGCCATTGACCAGACACGATTTAGATATGTATCGATTTTCGGCGGCTCGAATTCCGTAGAAATTATAATGTTCCTGCGGTACACGTCTATCGCCCGCAATTTTAGCGACACCAAAGATAGCACAGGGACTGAATGCATCATTGAAATTACTCAGGGTGAAAGTGTTGACGCCCGCGTTACCTATGGGTAAACTTGTGTGGTGCTATCACGTTTAACGCGTATGATCTCACTGATGCATGTGGCGAGCGTGCGGCGGTCCGGTGCAGTGGAGTGGGGGTGTGGCCTCCCAACACTTGTACGAGTTGTCGCGCTGCAGTTTTGCCTCTAATGATGGCAAAAAGGAAAACCAGGGCGAATAGCTCCACGTGTACTTTGTTCCTACCACTATTCGGGAATTTAAAAAGGCCGTTACTGTAGTCCAATTATCCCGGAGGGAGGAAACGGCTTCGGAATTCCATGGAACGCTTCCAGTAAAGGGAGACTGCCTTTTTGTTCACCGCTGCCGAGATAAACTGATCTTCTTTTGCTATTGAGATCGTGCTTTTTTGTATTTTATTTTATTTTCGTAAAAATTATTTTTTCTGCAATTGCAGCAACTCGTAGATGAGGGCCCAGCGAACATCGTCGAGGTCAAAGCGATGGTGTCGACGCCGGATCGAAAGATCGAAAACACACTGAACAGAGCGGTTAACAGCGAACTGGACCGTGCTATTCCTATGGTGATGAACAGGTTGGTTTAGCACAAGAACATCAACAGAGACACAGAGACATGCAAGAAAATCCTGGCTGCTTAAGAATGCAAGGTCCAATGCCGAATATGGATAACGAGCTGAGAAAGGAGCTAGAGCAGGCGCTTGTGGACGAACTTGCGAAGAATCTTGGGGAAACTATCGATGAAATGGGCAGCACTCCAAGTGAAGATGATCTGGGCAAGCTTATCGGTGAGAATCCTCACTTTGAATTAAAGATAATGAATGAATGGATGGATGGATGAATGAATGAATGAATGAATGAATGAATGAATGAAAGTTTTAGAAGAAGGATTCAACGAGATCAACAAAGAGTTCACATCAACGACGACAACTACTCCTCCAACCTACCGAACAGAGGAGACAACACTGCCAGCCACTACTACCACAACGAGGACGACAACGCGCGCGAAAACTCGTCCAACCACTACATCTACCACGACAACATCAACGACCACCAGAGAAACCACAACAGCGCATGTAGATGAAATGATGAAGCAGTCACCGTTTGAGCAGGTGAGCAATTTTTTGTTATCTTCCACGAGCAATTTCAGAATATTCTAGAACCTACCTGTTGTCAACTTTAGTCTCCGCCCCCTCCACCATCGGAGACCACCACGATCAGGACTCCTCCACCAAGAACCTTCAGGATCACCACCACAACACCGCAAACGTCTCCAGCCACTGCAGCTATTCCGTGGTGGATGACAACTCGTCCAGCGCCAGCGACAACGGAGGCACCGCCTCCCATAACGACAACTCGTGCAACAACGACAACAACTTCCACAACGATACAGAGCACAACGCAGACTACCCGACTGTACACCGCTCCACCAACTCGTCCAACAACGACTTCTCGTCGCGCGACATCCACGACTTCGTCTACAACGACGACACCTCCTCCGACAACGTTGCCAGCTACTACTGAAGCCCCAACGACGACAAGGGTGTTTATAACGACGTCGACGATCCCGGATAGGTGGAAGACGACGGAAGTTGTATTTGGCAGGCCAGAAAAGGAGGAAAAGGTATGATCCCCACCCCCCCCCCCCCCCCCCCCGAAAATGGGCCGCCAAATTTTCGAAATTACTTTGGAATGAAAGTAAAAATCTCGTGTTAGTTAATTTTATTGTTTATTTTTATTATTATTCTTAATATAACTCTTGTTTATTGTTTGTTATTATAATTAATATTTTTATTGATTTTACTTTCCATCTGGTTTCCCAAAGCGGCGGAGACCCCCCTTTTTTTCCCACGCCCTCCCCCCCCCCTCCCGCTCACTTTGCCACTGCTATACAGTGATATTTTCATGAACTTCTCTAAACTTTGGTTTTTGTAGCCTTCAACGGAATTCAGCTCCGATCAAGCCCAGCAAGAAATCGGTGAGAGCAGCTCAACCACGAGTTCTACCCTTCAATAACTTCTTCTTATCCATTGTTTTCTTTGGTTTTCCAAAGATGTAAGATCAAGAGTTTCAGAAAAATCTACAAATCTGCCACCACCACAGCCACCGGCTGCGCAGCCAACAAAGGTAGAAGAAGAGATTGCTATGCATCATGAACCTCAGTCGACACAGCCCGAACGGCCGAAATGGTCAGGACAAGTCGAACCGGCGCAGAAATCCGAAGAGGAGAAGGAGGAGGAGGAAGAAACGAAACCCGTTGTCACAACTCGTCCGATTCATATCGTATCATTGGAAGGTCAGTCAAACTTTAAGTAAGAGCTAAAAATACTGGCTTTGGTATTCAATTACATAATTGAGGGAAGCGCGAGAATATGTATGCACAACAAGGAAAAAGAGAAAATTTATGGATCCAAAGCAGAATTACTCAATCCTCAGTTCAGTGCTTAAAGGCAGTGTCTCACATCATTCTCGATTCTGTGATATCAACAGAATCTGGATCTACACGGCACGCCGAGTTCAGCAATGTATTTGATTTCTAATAAAACTCTCGAAAAACCCGTTTCCGAGGGACCAATCCAATTTGTCGCGGACGAGTTCCACGGCAGGGAAACTGCATGACTCCTTTGTGCCTCTTTTAATCCCATAGATCGCATAGGTGTTCTCATTGCCGAAAACTGCGCCGCAGTCTCGGCCTGCCCTTGGAAAGGCGAGAGAATTTGAGCGAATTCTCGGCCGGTGTAGCTGAGGAGAGACACTGCCGCTAAGGACTCGAAATTCACTAGCTTCAAACGAGAATTTTGCTCTGCAAGCCCGTTGCGGCAACCACATTTCACCGAACAATATCTTTTTCATTGTTCAGAAAGTGCTGAGACAACAAGGACAACCCCTGTCACTCGTGGAACAACTATGGGAATTCGTATTACTCACACTACTCAGACGCTACCACCAACCACGGTATGTTTCAGCACGGAATTCACCACAAGGAAGTCAGCCTAGACGTTAGAGCACATTTTTGATGACGTTCGACGGTTTCTTTCGATGTTGAAAAAAGCAGAACGACCTGACGCTACGCGCGCGGGTGGGAAGTGTCCGTAGATGGTTCTCAAAACCAATACTGAACACCACATCCCAACAGGCATACCTTTTCAATGCTCGTTCGTGCCTTCACATTACAGGAACATAGGCTCAGGTGAAAAAATTCCAGTAGATTATCCTTTCCAGCAGACTTCGCTTATTTCTCGCCGAAATATTTCCCGATTTCGCTCGAAAATTACACGTAAATCTCCGGAAATTAAGCGACATCCACTGGAGTTTATGCGGATTCCACCCGAAAACTAAGCGAATTCTGCTGGAAAAAATAAGTCACCTCAAGTGGTCCAGCATCTGCCGGACGTCGGCGGGCATACACCGCGATGACGACGGTCGCCCCGGGGCGGAGATACTGCACTCCGGAGAGCATCTCCTGGTGCAGGTGGTTTCCACCAATGTCAAATCAGTAAAGCTTTGAATGCTTCTTATTAATCCTTTCTATTTTTGGACTTCATGAATGACGGCGGAGGTGCGATCAACTCGTGGCTTTCCTACGCAAGGATCTAAGGTTGTACAGGGACTTTACCCAAGGGAATGTGAGTTGTGCTATCCACGACTGGAGTTTCATGATCAAGCTCAGTTCGCCAGGCACCTGCGAGTGGTTCACTCAACGAAGGAGGGAGGCTCGTACATCTGCCGATATGGCAACAATAATGTGTGTCAAAAACTTCCTCTAGAGGGCGTTTCTGATGACGACTATGAAGCACATGTTCGCCGTGTACACTGTGTCCCGCTTCAGCAGTCGAGACTCAGCGTCGAGGATCCGCGTGAGAAAGAGTTCACACTAACAAGTTTCACGCAGAACCTCTCGGCGGTGCTGTCGGATCCAGGGCGGTCTCGGTCCGAAGTGAACACGTTCTTCACCCGACACTGGGGCGATTCGTTCGTGCCTCCCACTACCATACCTCGATCGACCCTCATTCCACCGATCTCAGATCAACAATTCGTTGCGCACCAGAAAAACACCGACAAGGTCTATAAGAGGTACCATGCGACGAAGCGAGCGCTGGCCGCTCTGCAGCAACCGTCCACATGTGGCGAGGGAGACTCGGATGATCTTCCGTTGGTTCTTATGGATCCTCTGTTCCACCTTTCCGATGCGAGCACGTTCACGGATGTCTTCACTGTGCCGCAGAAGGGTTTGCCAGATCCGCTGACGGTGACCAGGAGTGGGAAGGCGGTGGTGTCATGCTTACCGGGGGACGCGGATGTCAGAAAGAATCCCGGTTCATTTCGAGACTACATGGCCCTGAGTTCCCGGTTGGAGTCGTTCCATGATGTCGTTGATTCTCGGTTGGCAACACGGCTGGTGGCGAAGTCGGCCGCCTTCTGGCAAATGGTTCACAGCTACGGTGGCTTGCACGAAGAGCTAAGCGACGCGATGAGTGATATTAGGAGGGTACGGTCTAGTCTGCAAGCTGTTTCACGTCTGGTCTGCGATAGAACACGAAAAATAATTCAGTTGTATGAGCAACGAGAGAAGAAACACAAACTCCTGGCCAAGCTATTTGACGTGGCATGCCTTCGAGAAGCTCAGACCACTGTACAGATGCTGCTTAATCAGAGTGATTACCCGAAAGTTATCGAATGTATAGAAACAAGCGAAGAAGTGTTGAGTTCCGAGTTGAGTGGAGTGCAATGTTTCAGGCACCTCGGGTCCCAGCTGTCGGAGTTATATTGTGTGATTGGTCGCATGATGTTGGATGATTTTGCGACTTTGATCCAGAAAGAGTTCGGAACAAAGCCCGAAGACGGTGTTCTAATGACCTACGATGGTGAACTCTCTTGTGTCATCATGGGTCTTATTCAAGTCCGGCGTTTCGGATTCATGTCAATGATTCGAACAGAAATTTTGGAAGCACTGAAAGGAATACTTCGACATGAAGTTAAGCTTCACATAGTGCAGAGTGGCCTTGATCTCACTGATTTCGACCCAACGCTCAACCAGCTTGGTGAACCAGTACGTCGGCTAAAGTTTGCTGATTGGTTGAAAACCGTTGATGACGTCACACAAGAATTCTTCAGTTTCTGCAAAAGAGTTCAGGCTTTACAAGACGTGGTCTGCGAGTGCACTGAACGGGTACGAAATCTATCCACTGCTACGGGACGGATGAATTCACCTTTCGTGAACGAGGACTCTCTCCAAGTGCGTGCAGCGGTGGATCTGTCATCAAGTGACCAGGATGTAGTCAGCGGACCATCGCTGGCGCCCGATGCTTTTCCCTCCACTGATCCGGCAGCTCTTATGGCAGTTGAGATTCGCTCATTGCCGCAGCTTTTGAAATCTGCGTCCATTCTGGCCGAATTCGCTCATCACTGTGCTCAAACACGATTATGTCGTCTGCTAATAGCTAGATCTAAACTGCAAGAAGGTGCTCAAGACCTAACAACACCGGAGCAACTGACACAAATGATTTCTTTGGTTAAAACATATCAACACGACTGTTCCAGTCAGGGATGGCATAAAAATCAGCCGATTGCCGTCAGTCCACTGTCAAAGTGTCTGCAAAAGTTGTGTCTAGAGTACATCGAGCGGTTCCATACACAACGTCGAGCAAAGATGAGCTCGGTGCTTGATGCTGAATTGTGGAAAGCATCCGAGGTAGCAGCTGAGTACCAGTGTCTTGTGGACGAGTCCATCCGCACAGGTAGACTTGTCAATGTCCCGGCCTCTAGACTTCCTGCAGTTGGAGAGGCGCTCATGGTCGAAGGCGTCCCGTATGTCGTGGTTGGCTCCGCGTTGGCTTTTCTGAAAATTCTTGCGGATTACTGTGAGTGCTTCGCCGCGCTTCCAGCATTCGCTGCTGATATTTTGTCAAGAGTCGTTGAGTTACTCAAAGGGTTCAACAGCCGCAGTTGTCAATTAATTTTGGGAGCCGGAGCTCTGCAACTGGTCGGGTTGAAGACTATTTCTGTCAGAAATCTAGCGTTGGCGTCGCGTTCGTTGCAGCTGATTGTCCACTTCGTACCTTTGGTAGCTGGCGAAGCCGAAGCGGCTTTAAAAGAAGATCAGAAGCACCTTATGCGACATTTCAAGCAGGCGCTTAGCGACTACTCCGACCACATTAGAGAGATAACCGCTAAGCTGATCAGCGTGATCGATCACCACACGATCAACTGCTTAAGCAATTGGGAAGTCAGCACTTCGGTGCCGTCGCCGTCTTTCCAGCAGATTTGCCGTCAAATGCAGAAGTTCCACAACGGCTTGGCGGGCATTATCCCAGACGAGCAGATCAAGTCCCTCTTCGAGACCGTCCACGATCATTTCAAAGGGAACTTGAAACTGCATCTGGCGAAGATTGGCATCTCACCACACGACTCCCTGAAATATGGATTTGTGTCGCAAGACTACGCGTTCTACGCACAAAGTTTGCGGGCGATGTCCAGCTGTTGCGATCTTTATGTCGAGTCGTTGAACGATGTTATTTACGGACGTTGAATTACGGGCGAATAGCAGCTGATCCCGACGAGGTTCCATATGAGCTGCTGCGCAGGGTGTGCGCATCTTTCACTTTCTCCCAGTCTACTGAGCTTCCTTTTCCCATCGTTGTTTGCTAGTACTAATTTGGACATAATCGACGTGGTTGTGAGAATTGTTTATTATGTATGTTAGAGTAATATAGTTTTTCTTCGCCACTTCTATCTCTATCGAGTCTTTTGTTTCTGGGATCACTTAAAGTCGTCCATTCTGCTAGTCATCACGGTATCCTGTCATGTGCCTTTTCTATTTCTGTGATGTGTTCGGTCGCCACTCCCGTTTTGCCCTCATTCCATGACAACATTCCTGATTTTCGCGCACTTTTTTCACCGAGTTCTGTGCTAATTCTTACGAGATTCACTGGGTCACAGATGATGATATTGTCGTACAAGTTGGATTGTATACATTTTCTAACGATGTAGCAATGTTTACCGAGCAAAAAAAAAAAAAAAAAATCAAATTTGTTTCGGAAATAGATTTCCGAAACAAATACACATAAAATAAGCGAAGTCTACAGGAATTTTTCCACCTGAGGGATTAATATTTGGCCCGAGCAGTGCCTAGAACATTTGCTGAAGTAGGCAGATTCCAAAAGATTATCAACAGTAACCTAATACGCGTTTGTTTTCCAAATGCCAAGACTCCGCTAAGGGGTTCTAGCAGAAGTATAGGATAAGATTCTGGTAACAGATATGTCTAAAACATATATGGATCCTCCCAGAGTGTTGACAAGGCTGATATTTATTCTCACTAAGCAGGAATTTACTCCAACGTAGAGCCAAATAGTTTTTCTGTATTTCCAATGTGATTTCAACACATTACAGACCGAAGCACCGCTCACTTCCATATTTGACGAGTCCGCATTTGGCACCGTTACTGTCTCGATTGCTGTGGGCACCGAAGCATCCACCACTGTCTTCCAACATCCAGCAATAACTTCCACCTCACCTACGACTACTCAAGCACCTTTCACTGTTGTTGTCCCCACTTTACCCACTTTTGCCGAGTCCAGCACCCCGTCGAGCACAACTGCAGAGCAGGTAACAGAAGCACAGAGTGAAGCAACAGCCACTGAAAGCAGCAGCGCATCGACGGTAACCGCGACATTCGCTGCTTTGCCAGAAGAAACTGAAGAGCCAATGGAGCCGGAGGCGGGTGTGGTGATGAAGGAACGTCCGACAAATTTCGGCGATCAGAACATGATGAAAGAGGAGATCGAGAAGGAGATGCTTGAAGGGGGTGTTACTGAGGCATCCACTACTGCCATGATGCCGACGACGGTGGCACAACCGCCTGGCGTTATCCCTGCTGAAGCAGCTACGACAACGGAAGAACCCTCAGCTGCAACAGGTACATCTGCGCCTCCGGAGACAGTTCCAGAGGAAGCTCCAGCAGTGACGACTGAGGGCACTGCGGTCCCTGAGACCCCCACCACCTCAGCACCTCCTGTCACTGAGAGTCCACCCACGGTTGCGGCTACCACCCCTGCTGTGGAGACGTCGTCAGTCTCCACAGTCTCCACTGAAGCACCTCCATTTGAAGCTGCTCCGGGAATGTTCGAGGCTACGGCGGCAACAGTTGCCCATCGACAACCGCTCACCGAAGAAACGGCGATAGGTGCAGAAGAACCGATGGTCCGTAGTGCTATTTTTTCTTATTTGTTGTTTTTGTTTTCAAATTCACTCACTATTGTGATTGTCACTCACGACCCACTCGAAAACTCTCTTTCTCTCACAAAAGACCGAAGGAAAATCAAAAAGAATATATAGAGAAGTGGAAGACCTCACAAGTTGATGATGGGTTAGTTTTAACAATGGGTCAATTCTACTTCTACCTACATAGGTATCGTGGAAAACCTCGTTTGAGCTTTGTTGATTCTCTAGATTTGTTGTTGAAGGGACGATCAGGATTTGCTCATGATTCTTTGAAATTACATTTGAACATTTCAGTTTTTCACAAGTTAATGGGGTTTAGTCAGCTAATTCTTCCAAGTTGTGAGGGTTTCAAAGTCTAAATCTACTATTTTACGCTTTTCGAATTTGAATTCCTCAGAATTTCCATGCATAATTTCAACAAATTTCCCACAACACCACAAGAACAACAACTTAAACTAACCAGCTCTAGTTCTCCCAGTAGGTAATTCCATTTTGGTAATATACCTCAGATTTTTGAATGAAGTACGTGGAAAGCATTCCACTATTTCTCCCGCATCCATTGAGCATAGCCGCACCAGATCAGCTAACCATTTACTGTAAAGAAAGAAAACTTCGGGAAAACTTTTTTCCTAGTATCAGAAGGTAATTTTGTTTAGACGACATTCCACCCTTCCATTGAAGAAGTTCAGCCCATTCCGGACACTTTTGCCATGCCAAAAGGTTAGTTACTATGCAGGAAGCTTGCATTCCACTGGAACATGCTTATCTGCCTTCAGGCTTTGGGAAAACACAATAGCTATTGAGGAGATTTCGATAACGTTTTTTTTAATCCAGGACCATGTCCTACTCCGAACGATGAATCTGATGCCAATCGAAGCGATGTGCTGTTCTTACTGGACTCATCCAACTCGTTCACTGAACAGAAGTTCATGCATGCTATTCAGCTGATTCTCGATACGGTTGCACACTTTGGGAACATCGGACCGAATGGGACTCAGGTGTGGATGTGTCTACTTTATCCATAGATTACCTTAAAGTACATGAAATGTTGTGCCTTCCGCATTTGCGCATGAGATCCACAAAACATCTTTGATGGTCTTGTTGACGACGGCGATTTTCGCCGTTGCTCAGATGCATCAGTGAGGTTACCCAGTGAGATTACCCATGTTGTTAACGTACCCAAATTTCGCCTTCACCTGGCACCCATCAACATGTTCACCCATACATAACTTTGTCTATAATCAGCTTCTACCACGGGTACCACGAGATTATTTATTCTTTCACTGATACATCAGAGCCCAGGCCTAGAGGCTCTTCCATAACCTTTCGTGGATCCATCTAGATTTCGACTGCTCTGTGTTATAATCAGTTGGGAAATCTAGCTGCTATTTTTTTCTAGGTCTCTCTTGTGCAGTACAACACAGAGCCGTATTTGGAATTTTCTTTGAGAAAGCACAACTGCAAACAGTGGCTCATCGAAGATATCGCTGACACTGACTACATGCAGGTATGCATGGATTTTGGTAGTATCGCATGTATAGGAGGTGTGAGTAGCTGTTTTCAGGGCGGCAACATGCTCGGTAAGGCCGTGGAGAAAGTGGCTCGTTTCGCGTTCACCAAGAACAGGGTATGCATACAAATTGAAATCCCCCTCCATTTTCGGATCTACGCCATGGTTTTCCTTTCTTCACCTCATACAAAGCATCAGCTCTATGTTTCAGGGAGACCGCCCCGACGCCGAAAATGTTCTTGTTGTGCTCACCGATGGACAGTCCAATGATAGAATTCAGGAGCCAGTAGAGGTGAGTTCAATGGCATAATAAAGTATAATAGATACAATAGCTTTTCAATTTGGATAAGCTTAACATGGAAGCATATTTGCTCAACAAACTTTTTAAGGTTTGCTTACGTCCTCCACCAAATTAAATTGATATGTTATGCTTTTATTTCTATAAAAAAAACACTTAGAAATGCTAGCATATGTGAAATTGGTACTGTACTTATTATTTATCAATAAATTTTTCATGTCAATAGGTTTATTAGTGAAAAATCCAATTTAGACCAAACATTAGCAATTCTTAGGGTTTCAGTATATAAAGTTGATCCTTTCACCATAAGTGAAATATTAGAATCTGCATGAGGGAATCTGATAACATTGAAGTCAAAATCATCTGTTTTGTTATATAATTTAATTTCTATGACATTATTAATACTATGTCGTTATTAATACTATGTCGTTCACATAAAGACGGCGAAACTAAAGATCATTCGGTGGCATTTGGCCTCCACCGTCTCAGAATATCTTTTTTTTTGCATAAAAAACACTCATTTCCCAGAAGTTTTTCCAAGTTTTTCCAAGTTCGAATTTGTTAATATCTAACTATTGATTTGTTTATATCTAATCAGTTTACAGATAGCCAAAAAGAACAATCTAACAGTGCTCGTCATAGCAACATTAGAGGCGAATCCCAAGTACATCATGGAACTAGCAGGTGTGCAGCTACAGCAGTAGTATCAGGATAGCGCTACAAATCACGAGTTTTGTAGGTAACATGGACAATGTGTTCCGTTTCCATACGGATCCCCATAAAGCTCTGCCACAGAAGCTTGCCGAACGTATCAACTCCATAGGCGCAGGTGAGACTATGAGGATTACTCTCGTTGAAATCTTCTTCTGAAATACCACGCGTGTAGATGTACTACACTTCACTTACACAAAAATTGCTAAATGAAAATCTGTATCCAGCAGTGATTACCTTTACTTTTTTTGCTCATTCGCTCTTATTATATTCCTACTACAATTTACCCTCACTTTACTTTTACCTCACTTTACTTTTACTCGTCAGAATTTCATTGAATTCAATGCGATGTAAAAAAAAAGTTTTTCAGCATCGTCTCCAGCATCTACAGAAGAACAGACAGCTCTACCGTCTACAACAACAACTATGCGAATCATGGCAGCACATGAAATGTTCACTATCACTTTGCCCGGAGAGGAAGAGCAAGAAGTCACTCAGCCACCAAAGCAGACCGAACCTCAAAGTAAGTGAGATGAACAGTACCCATCTGCTACTGAATGTACTGGCTTCATTCACAACTTACGAGCTTTTGTGCACGACTATCATAATCATATCAGGCTTGATTTGTGTCATCTTTGAGTTCTTTTATCGGGAAAACTCAAAGCAGAACACATGTATCCAATGATATTGGACTCCTCTGCGAAATAGGGTTCCATGAAAATCCAAGGCGGGCAGAATTTTCTGAATTTCTACCTACATTTTGGAAAATTAACGGGGAAATTCTGCCGAGTAGTCGAGATGATCTGGTGGATCCTGGGCACTGCCTACTTCACTCCCTTATCCCGTAGAAGTTCCCAGAGAGCTTCTCCTTTTGTAAATTTTCTATGGATTTTTCTCCTCCAACATACCACACCTCCTTTTATACGTAAATGGTGGACAAAAACTCCCCTTTCCAGAGGAGAAGCTTCTCAGCTGTAAATTTTGCAGTCATATGAATTTTACTGTGGAAACCTTTTAAAGTTTTTACCCTATCTCTTCTCAAATCTTGCCATCTCCATTCTCTCACAGAAAAAAGTACATTTTTAAGCACTGGTGCCTGTCGTACCCACCGTATCCACAGTGCCATGGATGGGTACTGAGCCGCAGGGTATTGTTCATCTCGAATGCACTCATCTTGGATTCAAGGTAACTATTATATAATTATGTACGTATAACTAAGATTCAAAGAGCGTAAACAAAAAAATAAATAAATGAATAAATAAATGTTAAGTTGTCGGAGTAGATGTGTGCAATTCCCACTCATTACATTTTTTTTAAATTGTCTATTTTCTGCCAAAGAGTCTCTTGCCATCTCATTGTTTTATGGAAAAATCAGAATAGAAGCAATAATCACTAATACATATTCTTCTTATGCCGGATAGTCTCTCTAACTAAATTTGTTCCCGGCTTTAATTCGTCATCGATATGGGCAATTTATACCTGATGCGTGCGTCGGCACACTTACATCTATATGATAAGAGATAGATGTAGTCTCAGCCCTGACGCAGCTCAGACGCTAGTCAGACGCACGCGATTGCGACGTCGCGGCGGTCGCGTGGTACTTTTATTCACTGTTTATATACATACATACATGCTGCATTGACCGGCCTTCTTACGTAGAAAATTATCTGTAGATAGATGCGTGCGTCCGATGTGCGCGTAACGAAGGTAGCTGGTAAAAAATATCCTATACAGGATAGAATTTGAAAGTGTCATGTGCGTGCCCATTTAAGTGGTTAACTATGCCATTATAAGCCTTCATTTACCGTCGAGGAGTATTCTGGCGTAAGAAACCATGAATGATAGCTACATACTCATTTCACATACAGAAATTATCCACATGTAATATTCAAAGGGTTTAAAATTCCAGATTAGTCTCAATGTCCCTGACGGATACGATGGCGTGGCGGTGGTCAAGGGACAGGAGGAGAAAGAAGAATGCCGAAAGGTAGAAGACGAAGACATTCCTTACCATGTCCTTTCCTTGCATTTCTGTAGGGCATTTTAGGAAATTCACTCTCCAAAAGGATCATCGAACTCATCCGAAGGATTCTTTGTCGCTTCAAAAGCGTGCGGTGTGACGCGAGTGAAATCTGTACGTCAAATGCCTCCAACATTATGATAGCGCCGTACCTCTTACCTATTTAAGGTTGAGCCAGCTGGACTAAACTACTCCCTCATTCTTCATCTCGTCCACCATGGATCTCTTATAACTGGTGGCGATAGAGCCTATTTACTGCAGTGTTTCATAGGGAAACCAACTGAGGACAAGGAGGTGACTGCTGATTTGACAGTGATGAAAGGGTAAGTTCCGAATTTATCTTAAAAACTCATTAGGTAAGATATTCTTGTTAAAACGGAGCGAAACTGGCACCGTTTCCATTTTGAATGATAAAAAAAGAAAACATACAGTGCACGTCAATGGCGGTGGCCCACCAGCGGCCTTGAGAAGGACGCCGCGCAACCGCGCCGCGCACGACGTAACTAATGTTTTCTGCTACTGTTATGCTATTTCTAGCAGCTTTCCTGCCCATTTTAAAGATTTTTGCCCAAATCGGGAAGAAAAGCGCCTAGAAATAGCATTCCGACGGCAGACGACACCGATTTCGGCGAGCGCGGTGCGGTTGCGCTGCGTCCTTCTCGAGGCCGCGGATGCGCCACCGCCATTGACATCCGCTGTAAGCAAAGAAAGTTGACCTGAAGCCAAGAGTGGAGGGAAATCAGAGCGAATGAAGTAATATTTGACGAAAATTGGAAAGATTGAAAAACTTTCCAGAGAACTTATGATTGCACAGACGATCTCATTGACATCTGTGCCACCAACTTGCGCGTACTCGATCCGCAAGGATTCTCCCGATGGCCCCGTGGTTAAAAACGCATTCGTAGGAGAAACCGTTTATCATCGATGGGATTGTGATGGAGGAGAAGGTTTGTTTTTTGCCTTTTCAGGTATAGAATATGCGTACCGAAATATATATTTTGATGCACTTCACAGCAATACTCAAAGGACTCCATTCCCAAGAAACTTAATTCCAGAGAAGTGGCGCCAAAATATAAAAAAATTTGCTTTACTCCTAATTGATATTGCATCGAATTTGCACTCCCCTGCTAATGTTCCATTATTCTGGCGGAGATGCAGAGTTTTCCTGCTGTTTTCGAGGGAAAAATCACAGAAAACATATGAATTCTGCTCAATGGTGTACAGCTTCTGCCCGCCCTTTTCCAGCTGGAACATTGAAGGCACCCGCCCACCTTCAGATCGTTTCTGACGTCTCCAGATGAAAAAATCTCCAAGAGCTGCTGTTGATGATGGTATGCGTGGTTCCGCGCAGAACTTCTAAAAAAATCTTTTTCAACCACAGTTCCTGGGGAGATTGTGGGCGGGGCAGGAGGGTGGCGCCAACGATGGAGGATGAGATTTCTGAATAATGCATTCCCGGGAGCGCACTTTCTGATGAAATTCGTACACTCATGAGGGTTCCTTGTCATCCTCCCGTACCGGGTAGTAGGTGCGCTTCATGAGTGACCAACAAACGAGGACATGGTGTAGAGACCTCATACTCCACCCTTGGCTCCACCCATAAGCTCTCCAAAAGTTGGACTTGGGAGTGGGTGTTCGAGCAGTTTTGTACAAAACCAGTATACCATTGTGAACAGAAGCTCTTGCAGATTCTCTTCATATGCAAATCTCGAAATTCTGGAGTGGGGCGGGGCCTAAAACACAGCTGAAGTCAGAACTACAGTTTTTTCCAAGGCAACAAGTACAGCATATATTTTAGAAGCCAACAGTGTTTACGGAATGCAAATCCACAGTTGTTATGCCAGCGATGACGTGGACATGAAATTCCCTATTGTCGACAACCGAGGGTGAGATGTTACGTATGATATCGTAGAAGTTCCTGGTCTCTTATGCATCACTATGAGGGTAATAGCCATGGGTATGATTACCACGGGCACCATGTAAAAGGTAAATTCGAATGTATCCGTGTCCCTGTTCTTTGCCGCGGCGATTTTGTTCCTCAGTAGAAATCTGCGCAATAGGATCGCGTTGCTTACATGTGCACTTCTCCACCGAGAGCTTTATTTGGTCAAAATTTCGCATACAATTCTAAAAATCTGTCATACTGGAACCGGGTGCACCAATGGGTATGATTACCAGATGGATAGTCTCATACCCGTTGGTGGCAGCTGGGTATAGACACCGTCACGGATGGGTAAACATCTTGATGGCTGCCGGATAGAGGGTAAATTTGAGTGTATCAACACGTTCACCATGAGTAGTTTTGCTGATGCATACGGGCTCTGGATATTCACGCTTAGACAAAGGGATTAGAAGATAGTTATATCTATGATTTTTAGCTGTTCGTCTGACCTAGCGCTTCTATCCGATCCAAAATACTATGACGACCGATTGATAGCCTACGCCGAAAGCAAAGCTTTCGCATTTCAACAGGCTGAATCGTTGAAATTCGTGTGCAAGCTCAGTCTGTGCACGCGAGATGGTGACGGCTGCGAGGGAGTAACGGTATGTTCATATCGATATACCCGTACTTTGACCCATAACCAAGCCCTTGGGAACAATAAGTACAATTTCAGCCCCCTGCATGCAGTGGAAATTCTCCCGATCTCTTGGTGACGAGGCGATTGCGACACCAGAACACCGCGCTAGAGGGTGCACTTAGCTCCGCTCTCACGACGAGGGTGGACGTGGCCTCCGGTCGACCTCCCACGATGACAGATCGAGTGGCGGATGTGCTTACTTCGAAGGGTTCCTTGGTACTTTTAGCCGCACTGGTCGTCGCTGCCATTCTTGGAACCGGTAAGGTTTGAAAGAACTCATTTCAGGATACAGTACAGGGTTAAAAGCACCTACTTACAGTGCTACTTACCCGATACGCCCGCCGTCCTGTGGACGCTACCACCACTTGTTCCGATCCAGAGACCTTCATCTCCTCGCCCACCTCTCCTATGCCTCCTCCTGAAACGCCGTCGCCTCCGCTTCTTCCATCGGATGCTCCAGCAGCTCAAGGAGAGCTGAACAGGCGAATGGCGGAGTTCATGCGGGACTTTGATCGTTCTCGATATGTCTAGTTATCGTTATTTATTTTGTGATCGTCACACTCGTGCCATATAGACTTTCTAGCTACGGTAGTGTCCTAAATGCTGCCACAGGGTATGTGTAGCAGTTACCGCGCCTAGGAAATTTGTCAGGGCTGCATTTCACTTAGAAATTTGTACAACTATACTTTGCTCCTCGCTATGGCTCAATGGTTTCATGGAGCACTTAATCACGGGCGTACAGCGCTCGAAACCGAATCTGCGATCCTCACTTGTTATCTCTCTATTTTGTTACCTTATTAACTTGCATTTTACTATTATTATTAATTGTAAGCAGAATAAAATGAATGCGAACAACCTTAATGAAGTTTTTGAAATTGTTCGCGACTTACACTTAACTGCTATACAAGCTCATCCCTCAAAAATCGACCTTGTTACAGTTCCTGCCAATGGACACAAGTGGTAGTCGGATAGTGTCAAATCTGGGCTACGGAGTGGCCACGACACTAATTTCGACTCTGGATTCGAAGAGGAATGCAAACGATGGATCGCTCGGCACGCACAATTTCGGTTTAGTTACCCAAGTTCGGAGCCACATTCAGAATTTCGATTGTTGCATGGATTCGACCAGGTGGCATAGCAAATATTCTCTAATTTAAAATGCGAAATTTTGGAGGCGCTGTGGGTACAAGAGCAAAATCGCAATCGCATCAAATCGCAAAGAGAAAGGCCTCTCGATAACACAGGAATTCGCGCCGTATCTTGAACTGCTCTCAGGTCCAGAAAAGACAACCTCACTGGCTCGCTAGTGCAGCCATAACATCAGTGCTGTAACACTATAAAGGATAGGAGAATCGGTTCTGCCAGGAGGAATTGGTTTAAATAGGTAGCTTATCGGATCGACCACTTCAGGATCAGAAGAACGTGATTAGATTATCAAAAAAGTACGAATGTTCAACAATTTATGCATCCTTAAATGCGCCATGGGCCTTCCTCTGAGGTGTTTACAAACGACTGAGAGCAGGCGCTGAGCAGCTATTCTGCTGCTTAGTCGACTCTCGAAAAAGAAAAGCACTCCTTGTTCATAACTTACATGGGGTAATTTTGTGCAAAACTAAGCATTTAAACATGTATCAAATGAGATCAAATCAAACAATGCAGGTATAATTAGCTAGCGATTTCACTCCAGCATGAATGTTGGCGGAATTCCTTTAATGGCTTCGTGCCAAGCTCTGGATAACTTGGCTTCGTTTGATACTGCCTTGTTGTCTATTTCACTTCCTTTTGTGTGAACCTAAACATTTGATTCGAATTCAAGAGCTTCTTGGTAGAAAGAAGAAAAAACAACTTGCAATGGTTATGAAGTAGTGAAACATCCTGTAAAATCGATCATTAAGAAGGAGTATGGCGAATGCAGTTGGAGCACAGCATTGAGGGCCTGGAGATGGGCATACCGATGAACTTGTTCGATCAATCTATGGAAATAGCAAGATTCTTGCCAGGCATTATGGGATGTTGCAAACTGCTCAGAGAGTAGTTCGATACAACTGCAGCGTTTTGATCCTGAAAGCCAGTAGTAGGTGGCATCGGAAGAATCCTGAAATTTACTTCTAAACTTTCATAAAGTTGGCGGCGAAGCCGTATCCAAAATTCTTGTCTTTTTAAAGCTCTTTCATAACTCAAAAACCTGGCGGCTGATCCGTACCTGTGTCTCTTTAGTTGATCTCTCGTTTCCCAAACAGCTATTCCAAAGTCTGATAAACATCTCAAGAGTGGCACAGGTGTGAAATCCGATCCAAGCCCACAAGAAGGTGTTCGTTCCAGTCCCATTTTTAACCTTGATTAAACTAGGAATGAATCGCATCTTGTCGCAATTTTAACATACAACACAAATTAAAACCTTCAAATAATCGAAATGGAGACATGGTCCCTACTTCAAGAAGGTCTAAGTGACGCATCGTGCTACAAACCTTTGCAGTGCTCCTATGGACATCAAGAAGCATGGTAAAGCACCGTAATCAGTCTTGCTACCGAAAACCACAGCCTAAAACTTATTGTATGGAATTCGTACTGTGTGAATATACTTATTTCATATTTCGCCTGAGTTAACCATCGTCTTCGGAGGCCTAAAAGTGGCTTACCGTTTTCTACCTCTGTTCTGGAACGTCAAACGTCTTCTCCGCTAATTTCAACTTTCTCTCCAGCTTACTACGTCGAAAACTCTCAGGGCGAAAGATAGACCCACCCTATCTCCACCGTTTCTGCGGAAAAGTCCGCACAGTTGTGGCCGTCGTTGCCGACGAATAAACGACACCCCACTGTCCACATCCAGTGTTGTATACGGTCTACAGCTCATATAAGATAAGTAAAACAGAAAGTCACTTGTTATTGATGAGCGCTCATTCTTGATATACAGTTCTCGATCCTTTACAGAAATCCAGAAGGCTTCAAGCGCTTTCCTAGCCGGGATCTCATAATCGCGAGGATCTTGCATTTGACATCGAAATCATTCCCGGCGTGCGCTTCGTTCCTGTGCTTATCAAGCTGCGACACTAGACTTCCTCGCCTTTTACTGGCCAAATGCCTAATGCCAAATGTACAGAAAGTGCTCTGCTGGTCTCCCCTATAAATAGCCCCTTGCAATCTAAGCGTTCAGTTTGGTATAAGACCCCAACTTTGGCACAGTCACCTTCCTTTCCGTACGAACATACAACGCAGTGCTCTGATATACATTGTCTATCGTAGAGCCTGTTCCAAAATAGCAGCTTTCTGACGTTGTCATTAGGTATGTTCATCATACAACATCGTCCAGTGGTTGAGCTCGGAAGATGCACTCTTGAACAGCCACGCTAACGTCGTCCGAAAAGAAGTGTAGGCGAAGTGGGAGCCTGTTTCCATTTGATTGCAGTTACGGTTCACGATGTGATACCGAGTGACCTGCTGCTATTAGGTTGGTCCGAAAGTTTTGCACCATGATATTTTTCGGGATCTGGAATTCCATTGACTTTGAATCAAAATGCCACTACATATGAACTGTAGAATACATCTGGCTGCGGCCGTACAAGAGTCGCCAAACATCTAGAAGCGCTGGGTTACAGAAAACTGATGACGGGTTGGGTTCCCCACAAACTGAGTGCCATGCAGGACTGAGTGTCTGCCAGTCTTTGCTGCTGCGTCCACACAGGAGGAACTTTCTCCGCCAACTCATCACTAGGGATGAGAGTTGGGTGCTGTTTGTTAACCATCCACGAGAGAAAAGTTGACTCGCACATGGCGAACCACCTCCAAAACAGCCAAAAGGAGAAGTGAGCGAAAGAAGATCTTTCTGATTTGTTGGTTCGATTCCTGGGGAATGCTGTATCGAGAGCTGCTGAGACCTGGGTCGCTGTGACTGCCTAAGTCTAGCCTTCTCAATTACAGAAACTGACTGACGCAACTTGCCTGGAGCGGGAAAAAATGACCATTTCGCTCCACTTCATGACAGCGCTCGACCTCACGCTTACCCTCCAAAAAATTGCCGAATTAGGTGGCAACGTTCTACCACACCTTGCTTATTCTCCTGACTTATCCCCGTCTGAATGCCACTTGCTCGAAGCCCTGAAGCTGTATCTACGAGTAGAGAAATAAGATGATTGGACCAAGTCGAAAAGTGAGATTTCAAATTTCTTTGACTCGTAGCTGACTAATTTCTTCATTTCTGGAACTGATGATCGTTGGCCGTACCTCGTGGATCATGATGGTGGTCATTTTGTTGATTGATATCTATTTGCAATGAACCTAACATTCCTTGAAAAAGTATGAAATTAGCTGCAAGACTTTCGACCAACCTAATAGCGATTTGGGAGGCCAACTTTAGTGATTCGTAACGCCCATCAATGCCACTGCACACTCTCCTTGCCGTCTTGAACATGTTCCGTATAACGGCACGCTTCATGGCCGCTGGGTGTGCGGAGTTGGCGTAATGAGAATATTCTTGGAACTCTATTTGCGGTACCATTTCTTATTCCATACGCCGTTGCATAACTTCACCTATGTGTTCAGGTAGTGTAACCGTTTTGCTGTGTTTCTCGTGTGAATTTGATGTGCTGTGACTGCTGGTTGAGAATTCTAAAACACTCTTCCATTTCGAACTGTGTTGATGTTACTATGCAGCAGTCATCGATGTAGCGACAGTACATATGCGGCACATGAGTTAGCAGTGGTTGCTCTATTCTACTCATGAACCAGATTGCTAGACAAGTGCGAACCTTTGACCCATGGCGAGATCACATATTTGTGAAAAATAGGTTCCCCACCATTTAAATCTTATTATTAGATGTTTAAAGCTTGAAATTAATAAATTTAGCAATGCTGCTTTGCTTCCGCCCAGAAATCTCATTAAATTCTCAGAAAACACGTTTAAAAACGACCCGTGACTATAGAAGATAAAATAGGGGTTTATCCTGCCCTTTTTCGTCCCTCTGCTCATCACTGGTTGACATTGCATATTTCAAAATTATTTAGCTTTAGAGCAAAAGCTGCCAATATGGACAGCAAACAGCCTTTAGCGCAGAACTATCTCTGTACTCTCAGAGAACTTTAAGCTCTTCCCACTAAATGAGAACAGGTGGAGTAAGGGAATCACGGAGAAAAACGAAAATCAGAGTGATTTCTCAGCGATAGTAGCGACAGAGGTCTTAAGTAAGAGAGAGATTCCTGAAAGCATAGGGACATTGGCTTGCTTTGAGCTGTTTTATTCAAGATTCTCTTCGATATGAAACCGTATTGTAATGGCGTCCCATGGAATAGTTGCATACAATTAGCAATTACTGACTATTTCGCAAACAGGTGCAAAATCCCAGGAAATCTGAACATTTGTGAAAAATCAAGCTATTGAAAAGCACGGTCCAGAACAACTTTATCATGCCCAACACGATTAGAATCAGCGCCATGCAATGGTGTCCTTGTGCTGACAGTAACTGCAAAGTGCCTGATGCCATGGATATCTAAGCCCGCATCCCAACGCACATTTGTAATTCCTCAGTCTAATATACATTTTACTAAGAAGGGCGTCTTGGCCAACTGACGTGGTGGTCGTGCTGTAGCCGTGCCATTGTGCGTTAATTCATGGTCTGAAGGAAAGGGTTGTGCCGCATCATTGGATTAACTAAATTTTTTTACTCTGCGCCGTGCCATCTTTACGTCCAACTGGTTATGCTTCTCCTTGTGTAATTAACCATATTTTTCTACTATTTGCCGAACTCTGGCCTTTCATGGTGCTTGTTTGTGTTGGCGCACCTTATTGGTGTATGAATAAATAAATGAAAATAAATAAATACATATCTCGAACCCTTACCTTGTTCTTATCCCTCAAAAATGGCAGAAGAAACAGACGAGCGTTCTCAGGAATAACAAATGTATTCCTGATCACGAACAAGAACCAATCTGCTGTCTGGAAGAAAGTCATTCAGTTTCGTAGACATCAACTTGTTCAACTTGCATGGACCCAAAATCTTCAAGAAAATTTTCGGCGGAAACCTTGAAATGGAGGGAATATCGCATCTGTTTTGTACCGTAACCCCAGTTTAGTAAAGCTACGGGAGGCACATATTAGTTACTGCATCTCACAGAAACCTCTCAATCCTTTCAAAACTTACACAGAAGGATTATTCATGAGCTGATCACAATTATCAACGTCATTCCCCTTGACACTGTCGTTTCGGCAACGAAATCTGCACATTTTTCAAACTTCGCATGGTCATCTCAGGGTCATTCTACAGAAATTGGGTCACAGTACAAAACGGACACGATGTTCGTATTCAGCAGACTAACATTTGTGCGAAGGTTTGGGAGGTTTTGTGATATACAGCATCCTTTTCATTTTTAGAGTTTGTCGAGTTTGTTGGCGAGGTCCGCTTTCTTGATCTTCTAAGGCCATTTCGCCCTACCATGGGCCAGGTCTGGATGGACACCTACATACATGTCTGAGAACGACATTTGATATGCCCAGCCACAGTTTCTTCGTCAGCTTCGTTGACAGTTTTTTCGGTAATTCAGATCTGAGCCTGCTTTGCAGATCGTATTTTCGTTAGCGTGCAGGACGTACCCCTACTACATAAGGCGGGTTATTCGGACCTTGTAAGCAATCATGGCGATGCCGAACTGCCCCCGGGTCTTTTCATTGCGTATGCGGTCCACACGCGTGATACCAGCCATTCATCGTAACATCTTCATCTCCATCATACACAGACGGCGTTCCACCTCCCTAAAGGCAGCAAGAGCCGAAATCCTCGACTCCGAGCTGAGGTGAGGGTAGTGAAGTACGGACTCAGCGCATCATAAATGTGAAACGAACACGAGCAATGATGGCTTACCTGGGGTGTGGGTCATGATGAGGCAAAAGTGGGTGGGCAATGTGTCTGCGATTGGTTCATTCGAACCTTCGCCCCGCCCTTCAGGACCTACTCGCACTAATTCGCGCGCGATTTCACCATAGTTGCCCATGCAAATTTGAATGTGAGTGGGGACGAGTCAACGCCGAAGGGCGGAATTACGCCGCCCCATTTTGCCTCATCATGACCCAAACCCGCTTACCTGCAGAGAAACGCGACGCGTACGAGTGCTCCGATGTCAGTTGTGCGCGTCCCACCACAAAACCCTGCGAACTGAACGCATTTCGTACTACCTCTGCGGCAAACCACGCGCCGCAATGGCTTCAGCGCCGGAGAAAACTCGTACCGGCGCGAACTCGGCCAGGCGTGTTCGCGACGACGTTTCCATTTTCTCTGCGGGTAAGCCATCATTGCTCGTGTTCGTTTCATATTTGTGATGTGCTGAGTCTGTACTTCACCAACCGCACCTCAGCTCCGAGTCGAGGATTTCGGCTCTTGCTGCCTTTAATGGCTGGCCGACATTCTTTACCATACAGTGCAAATGATCGAACTTCAGCTCGAGACACCTCCAAGTTGAGTCGATCCCCGAACATCTGCGACATCCAGCTTCTAAATTATGCCCACCGTTACCACACAAAGATGGAGTCATGGTACAAAATGGATACGATATTTGTGATAAGTACCTCAAATAATGCCCTGTATAAGATCTTTGCCAGAAAAATTCCGAAGATATTGGATCCGTGAAAGTTAGATAGTGCCCTCCAAAATTCTTATTACACCAACCAATTCATCTCTACAGCAGAAATTCAAAAAATGAATTGAAAAAAATAAGGAACCTTGGCATGAAGCTCGAACGTTTCAAGAACTGCATTGGGCCACAATGCTAGGGTAGAACTATTATCAACCACTGAGAACGAATTACACATTTTTGCCCAAGTCTGCAAGCGGAGAATAGCACAAACAGCTTCTAGACAACCTAGCCCACCAATTGTGCTTCCTTCTGTTCCTCCAAGGGAACTCCTTTGCTTTCGTCTGTCACAACTGTGCAATGCAGAGTTACAAGACCTTTGAGGAGAGTTGCAGCTAAACAAAAAATTTCATCATATTTTACAGTAGAGTTAATATTTTAAACCTAGAGGAAAAGGACTGACTGCTCGCCTCGCTCGTAATATTCACTGCTTCAGTCAAATCGAAAAACTCCTCCATAGAAATAGGCTTAATGATTTTATTTGGCTAGAAATAACTCCATGTTGTGTCCGCAACGTTCGTGTTAATCCTTATTTGCGAATTTCGGCAGTTTTGCTACAGTGCGCAGTTATGTTTGTGGCTCATCTCAAGTCACGCACATCCCAACCATGACACAGTATGCATGAAGAGTGGGAGGGAGGGAGGAATGCTCATTGCCAGAATCGGTCGAAATGAAAATAAAAAAAGGCAGAGTAGTTAGGGCACTGCTTCCCCCACCACCCTGCGGCCTTCACGAGCGGCTATGATCTCCACGATACCACGGTGGAACGCAATGTGAGTGATGCATCGAAACAATCGATAGCCATCTTACTCACCACCCTTATCACTCTCATACAGAAGCTTGATGACAGTTCGGGGGATAGTATCCAGGAATCTGCTATTAAAGTCATTTGGATTTTTGCGCGTGTACATGCTTGGAACTGTCCCTATTCCATTCGAACTAGACAGAGAAAGAAATATCACGTGCCTCTACATATATTGGCAAGTGTCCCAGTGGGGAACCTACGCTGGATGGGTAGACAACGGTTCATGAGGGTTCTTAAAGGCAGAGGGCCACCTCGTTCTGCCTTTTGGATTTACCAACATATCCTAGACCTTCTCATCATGTTGATCCCTGGGATGTACATCAACAGGCACAGAAGCGACGAAATACCCATTTTTGAAAGGCACGAACTGGGTAAAAATTTGGAGCCCGGAGGCGGATCGCTCCAAGCTGTGCTGGCTGCCTGCCACGGTTGCCGCGTTGGTCAACGAGTCTTGGCGTGTTCAATCGATAAGATCAACGGCTTCACATGTCAACTCGGGTTGGCAAACTGTTACAGACCCCGTCCTGGAACACGGGTTTATAGACCATTCTGAGACAATTTATGTATACCGTTGGAACCATCGCGCCGAGTAAATGCAGAATCTGCTGCTAGCTGAACTACGAAAATGAGGTGGACCCCTGCCTTTAAGACTTCGTCGGTTCTGGACCTCCAACGAAACTTTGATAACTGTGTAACACGAACGCAGCTCGAACGGCGTAATGGTTCGAGTATATACCCCAGCAGCAGCGGTTCCGAGGTGCTGTCGTCGTCCTCTCTACTGCTGCCATCCCTCACTCAGAGAATCGCGCAGCTCTATCCTCCGAGAGTTCAACCTGACCCGCCCACATCTTGGGAGCAGCAGCAAAATATCATCTGTAATCATAGGTACGGTAACCTGGGACGCGTCTCAACCCACCATCACTTACGGTAGCGCCGTTGACAGGAACCTTCACCTAAGGCGATGATGATAAGTTGGATACGGGGCTGCGTCCTGTATCGCAAAAAGATGCAGAAAGGAGCACTTTTTATTCGGAAAAGCAAGAAATACATGGAACGCGCAGCTGTTGATTAAATTGTACGCACAAAACAGCGTCAGGAAACAGGAAGTTCAGGAGTCGTTGACGAACATGAAGTTGAGAAGAACTGTTGAGAATATAGGCATTAGATTGCCTGAAATCCGAGCATTGGCCTGGAATATCATCTTCAGCTCAAAAAAGTAAGTGTTGCGCAGTTGCCAGACGGAATAACAATGCTAGGTTACACTAGGTGGTAGTGGAGCGACAGAAATGCAGATAAAAATAACTGAGAAATCTCCTAAAACGTAAAAACCACGATATCTTCTTTGTTTGGGAGAATTGAAAGTTGCGCTGTTGTCAGCTGAACCCACAATGAAATTCTGAGCAGAATGATTTATAATTTTTGGTAATTTCAATCACTCCCGACAGAGAATCCAGGGTGAGACAGATGCCCCGTCCGTCTCACCCTCGCGTCAGGCGCCCTCTCATATTGTGTGCTCTCTCGCTAACCCCCTGAGCTACACGGGGCATTTGTGGAGACTCTTCGCCTAGTCAGTTCAAGCACGTACGAGCGCAAAAAATTTAAAATACTGATGTGCAGGCTCCTAGGGCTGTCGGATCAGATGCCCACCTGGAATGTCTTAAAATTTCTGTGATCTTTAGCCGCTGGGCATGGTAGTACAGCAACCCGACTTGGGCGGCGATGTGGGCTGAGAGTGGACCTGGCAACACCATTTTTCGCAGCGCTGTGGAGCGAGACTATCAAGACGCAAATTCACCTTTGGCAGCACTCTAGGGCAAAGATAGGAACAGACTAGGGCGAGGATGTGTTCGAGGCCAAACCCGATTAGCAGTGTTGTGGAGCTAACGTAGCGGCAGCTTCACAGCGAAATAATGACAAATACTGACATGGTCGCGGCAATTTAGCAGCACTTCTCTGTGTACTAGGCGCGAAGACCAGGCAAGATGAGTGGGAAGGGGTCACGCGCGGACAGTGCGCGGATGCAGAAACGAGTTCGGGCCTGCTAGTAGCGGCCGACGTTCTGGGGCACATGGCGCACACGCCGTGCCCCAGAACTCGACGCGCATTTTTGCTTTCTCATGTTTTCCAACTTCGGGACGAAATGAAATCGGGTCTCCCGTTGAGCTGGCGGGACAAAATCAGGATGTTACGGGGCAAAAACTCTCATTTTTAGGTTTCTCCCTCGAGCGCGAGTCATCATTTTGTCAGGCGGGACTCCCGCACGAATGTCTGAGGAAGCGGAGAGTGAACTGAGGCCCATATATGTATACCACTCTCAATAAGGGTTGCCACGTGGCAATTTCAATCCCGCATCATTCTCCGGTTAATCCTGCAACAAAATCAAAATGATGTCTCCCGCCGGAACTCCCGATTTCGTCCCAAAACTGATGGGGGGGGGGGGGGTGGTTTTTGTTAGGTGAGACTCCCGCACGGATGTCTGAGTGTTTCGCGTTGACATATGTTTGCAGGGAATCCCCGTAAATGCTCAGACATTCGGGCGTTGGGAAAGCCGGCTTTCCGCCGATGCAGGCTTCCGGCAAGTAGTCGCGGGTGAGCAGAAATACTTGCTGAAGGTGCGGACTAGAGTTTTACATTCGAAAATATTTTTCGAATATTCGAATATTCGAATTTTCGAATTTTTGGGGACCCCCGAATTTTCGAATATTCGAATTTTTGCGAACCACCGAATTTTCGAATATTCGAACTTTCGAACATTCGAATGTTCGAGTATTTATTCGAACCACATTCCATTTGGTAAAAACATTTTGTATCTGTGCATGTAGGCGAACAAGGCGATATGTTCGCCAATCACAAC
The DNA here is from genome assembly GCA_037903475.1 of Ancylostoma caninum. NCBI lineage: Eukaryota > Metazoa > Nematoda > Chromadorea > Rhabditida > Ancylostomatidae > Ancylostoma > Ancylostoma caninum. The sequence goes on from JBAJFG010000479.1 coordinate 3,574,166, forward strand.
GGGCATGAAACTTTTTGGGTAGTAAGCTTCATTTGCCGTTTTGGAATTTCTCACAACCTTCTCATGAGTGTAAGCTTGTGCTTCTGTGGAGCTGGTCCTTTATCGGTTTTACAATACTGCTCCTAATCCTTGCAAAAAGGACCCGCGCGACGCTCAGATACGTCGCAAAACGTCTCCCCTTCGTAATTCTCTTAAAAATAAGGACATCCAATTTTTTCTGAATATATGGATTCTCTGTATTACAACGGATCGAATGATTCATGAATTTTTCAGTATTGTTCTCTATACCGGTCAAAACCATCACTACAAATTTAAGCAGACTTCCTTGTACCTGACCGCCTTAATCCAGACTGATCAAAATACTACATTTTTAATGGTATTTTCTGCAGAGTAAAAATTACGATGTTGAAAAGTTTATACATAGTAAGATTCGCCATGAAATGCACAATCTAGCTTTTCGAGAAAATTTGGAATTGGTTTCATTTTAAGGACGTTATGAAAGAGCGACGCTTTGCGACGGTTAAACACTTCGCGCGCGTCATTTTTGCAAAGATTAAGAGCAGTATTGTAGAACTGCAACTGGTTTTTTGTGCAAAAAATAGATCGGTTAGCTTAAAAATGGTGAAGTCGTAGTTGCGGACAAAGTCGGATCGGGCGCCCTCTGTGACTAATAGACTGTATATAAGCTGGCAGACGGCTGTGAAAGCTTAGTGTAGACGAGCCTCACGGAACTTGCCCGGCCAAGTGAGGCCCGGTTGAAACTGTGGCCCAGTGAGGCCCGGTTGAAACTGTGGCCCAGTGTACCGTCTGCCCAGACAAGATGCGAGGGATGCGGTCGCGTGCCGACGCGGCGCGGACGGGAAAATCCGCCTTGCCGCATATGTCCGGCTCGTCGAGCACTGGCGCAAGGAGCACATAAGTGCCCGGCAAAGTCATTTTTGTACTGTTTGCGCAGTCACCGTTTGCAATACAACATGACTTTCCTGAATCCTGCCATCCTCGGAGCAGGATCACGGCAGGTCAAATGCAGGATAAGGCGCAACTATCGGCGGAGTAAGCGCGCCACTCCGCCCACTTTTGCGTTTGTCCTTCAGGTGTCATGCCGCAAAAAACGATGTGGGCCGGCGCTTCAAACGCCCGGATGTCTGGGAGTATCCCCAGACTTCGTAAAGTCAATGAATTACACTCACCGTGTTGATGAAAGCCAACAAACCAACATTCGTGCCAACAAGAAATACCACAAAACCGATAGATGGCGTGAGTCCGTATCGGTTCCGGATTTTGCGCACCACCTTCACTGTTACCATATCAAATACCAATTGGATATCATTCCTCTAGAAGACAGCGATACCGGATGAACGAGCCACGTCACTACGAACTGCCATGAAAGAACGCGACTGTACTTGTGCACCGTATAGTCAAACACAATCTACTTTTTATGGTTCCTGTTCATCTTACTACTTTCGTTGCTTTAACTGTTACCCAGAAATTGAGCGGTAATATTGAATTATCCAAAGCTTCAATTTAGAATTACGTCTACCCACCTTCTGCATCGCTCTCTGACCTGGAAGTTGAAAGAAATGGCAACGAACTAGAGCAACTAAAAACATCAGCTATGGACCAAATTCGATTAAAATAAATTTCAAAGATGAGTAGTTGCTCAAGATGAGCATTGGCATGAAAAAAGACATTATTGTGAAGGACATATTTTGAAAAAAAGAAGACTTCTGGAAGTTTAGTTACTGCAAAGGATATGGATCTGCACTGCAGCACTTTAAAATGCAGCAACTGCAGCACTTTAAAATCTCCTAGAAATTCGATTTTCTCAGGAAATTCCACCATTTTTTCTCCGTTTGCTTATTTGGTTTGAAATGCTCATAATCATGTTACATCATGACCATAATTTTCAAAAGAAAAAACATCAATTCCATGCTAATGCAATTTTCCAACATTAACTTTTCTGTTCCTGGACTTTCTACAGTAAAATTACAGTAATCACATTATCTACATGGTGATCCTACGAAGTAAGACCTCTGCATAGAAAAATAAATAAAAAATTCTTTAACATGCTGTGGTATCCCTTCCTTCCGTAGGAACCCCATTTTTTCTTACAATTCCCCTCAGCTTCGATTCGTTACTCCGTCGCCACCTCCCTCCCCCCCCCAACTCTCCTTCACGGTGGTCCTGCTGTTACCATACAAAACCCAGTGGCGGACGCAGAAAGTGGGCGGGAGGGGGGGCGTGGGAAGAAAAGTGGGGTCTCCGCCGTTTTGGGGACCCAGACGGAAAATAAAATTAATAATAATATTAATTATAATAATAAACAATAAATAAAAAATATATTAAAAATAATAATAAAAATAAACAATTAAAAATAAACTAACACAAGATTTTTATTTGTATTGTAAAGTAATTTCGAAAATTTGGCGACCCATTCTCGGGGGGGGGCGCCCCCCCCCTGCGTCCGCCACTGACAAAACCGTATCAGTCCCAAGGGTGAAATTGGATCTCATGAGCAAGAGTGTCGAAGGTTCTCCACCATCTCTCCTTTCTGGGCTTGGATTCATGACAGCATAACTATAATGTATGCGAAACCAGGCCAGAAAACCAACTTTCATGTACTGCGTCTCCTGTGGCGTAGTGTGTATGATAACTAATCACGCTAAAAAGTTATTCATACTTGCGGCGCGTCAAAGTTTACGCGCCGATACACAGTGCAAAGGAAGGAGGTAGGAGACAAATCCTGGCAGGTCAGCACTGTTCCTAGTTTCGCCGTTGCGACTGCCGCGCGAACAAACCGCGTTTCCATTTTCGCCGCTTTGGGTCGGCGCGAAAACTTCGTGGAGTTTTGTCTAGGCGCGTAAACTTTGACGCGCCGCAAGCATGAATAACTTTTAAGCATAGTTGGTTTGCAGGACATCATTCCATGAATCGTATCCCTGCTTTCGTTTTTTTCGAAAGGAAAACCTATCCAATCCAGTACCCTGCTGAAAGCTTTAAGGTACAGCTATTCGTGAACGTGAGATATCACGGAGCACACGAGGAATATGCGAAGTCGAGGCGTTATTTCCCATTTGTCTACCACGCTCCCCTAGGCATTTGTGGGTCCCAGCACGCGGAGCGCGCCAGCGCTCAAGTGACTTAGATGTTGTAAGCTGATTGGTCGTCACTGCATGGTAGCTGTGTTTGTGATCTATTCGAATTTTCACTTTACTTCAGCGTCGATAATTCGACGAGTGGCAGTATTTAACAAGAGAAACGAAGCAAACCACGGTGCAATGCAAGGATTCCGAGAATCTCACCATCGTGTTCGATCTGCTCTAAAAATAGCCGTCGATAATGCGCGTCGTCTGCAATTAGTTATTGAACAGCAACGCACTTCTGCACGCATATCATGAGTGGTATTTTCTCGGTGTCTTTGTTTGCTAGTGTTGCTACTTTGCCTTTACGTGTTCTCTGTGTTGGAGATTACTCTATATTTCGTTGAGGTATCGTATTTTTCCGAAATAATTCGAAGGATGGCAGATTTGCGTGGATAAATGTTCGTGTTGTTCTAATTTCCATCCTAGCTCATTCTCCGTGCTTTGATTATTGTGATATTGAGACAAAAAGTGGAAATTGATTCCACTGAAGAGATGATTTTAGATTTCGCTGTGCTGAACTCCGCAAATGCAGTAGGGAATTGACATTCTATTGCAAGATCTGTGTTTCCATGTTTTCTCATTTGTTGTTCTTGAAGCTTATCCTTACTTATGAACGTTTTTCTTTTCTGAATTACTGAGCTTTATTTAGTATTTTCTAATTTTCAGGCACCATGCTGTCTCTGCTGGGTCGATCGAGCTCTGCAGCTTGTCGTCCCGCTGTGGTGATTCTGGCTCAAACCCAGCCACAGTCGACGACAAATGTTCCAACTCCTCAGCATGATGTTCCACAACCTCGCATAAGCTCTCAAACAGCTCAGTTCAGGAAAGGAACTGGTGGACGGTAAGTCACTTTGAGTGTTGGGTAAGTCACTTTGAGTGTACAAGTGTGTTGAGTCTCTCTTGCTTTTTCGACACCATTCCACTTTCACGGACCCAAAAACTTCGAGAAAAATTTTTGGCTGAAACTTAATACAAGAAGGTTATATGAAGTGCTGAACACGAATATCGTATCCATTTCTTACCGTAACCCCATTTTTATAGGGTTACGATGAGCGTACTAAAGATGCGGTACTTTACGTAATCCTCTCAAATTTTGCGCAGAGGGGTTATTTTTGCCGCTGATCACGATTATCAGCATTAGTTTGCAAACCGTCTCCGTTTTCTTCCCGAAGTCGGCGTTGTATCTCAATTTCCTGCCGTATACCTATCGTATGTATCCCTAGGAAAGTGGGCCTACGTTTCAGAACGGATATGATTTAAATAACACCTCTACACAAAATTTGAGAGGATTTCGTGAGGTACCGGATCTACTGTACACATACCGTAAACCTGCGAAAATGGGGCTAGGGTACAAAATGAATACGATATTCGTGCTCCGCACCTCAAATAACCACTCCTTACCAAGTTTCAGCCAAGAACATTTTTTCTGAGTTTTTGGGTCCGCGCAAGTGGAATAATGCCGCTTTTTCTGTCAATTTTTACTCTTATCACAAACTTTGACACTCTCACGTAGGACATCTCCTCTTCAGTGCATCATTCTCTGGCAATGTTGTCACGGTGTTTGGAGCCTCTGGGTTCATGGGACTACCTGTCATCAACAGACTGGCGAAGATGGGGACACAAATCATCATTCCGTATAGGTAGGATCTGTTCTAAAAGGAACTATTTTGTTCTTTTTTTCTCAGGTAGTTAAAGCGTTTGTGCTAGGTGCGTGCGTGCGCGCGCAATACTTATACAGTCATTCGCAAAGGATTTCTCATCAGACCCGCCAATTTTGCGTGTATACCATGATTGAGAACCGTGCGCGATGGCATGGAATTGCCGCAACGTTGCAAACGACTGCGCCTCGGCATGTCAGGCGCCTACTACAGATCGTGCTATGCAGTCGTGCGTGTTATGTGCATGCGCGTTTGTTATAAATCACCCTAACCATTATTATTACTTGTTTCCGAAGTTACTGCTCGGAGACGTAGACGTATATCGATTTAAATTGAAAAATACTGTTTTAGTACAATTCAACGAGTGGACTGAGTTAAACATTGCAGTAAGCATAGAGGTCATGATTGAACCTGTAAATCATTTCGACTTTACAGGCAGGACCCCTACTACATGAAGGAGCACAAAATTCCTGGCGAATATGGACAGATTCTATTCTTCCCCTTTGAGCTCGATGATGAGGAGAGCATCAGAAAGGTTTGCTTTTTTATCAAATTCAGATTGTCATTTTTTATACTTTAATGGTTGCTAATCTTTGGGAAAATATGTCACCATGGCCAGCGATGAACACAAAGATTTTCGTGGAAAATAATATTGGCGCCGAAACGAATTAAATTTGGTCCATTGTTGCCTCCCTTTCGACCCTATTTTCTGCCTTGCCCGCCTTTCACAGCTTCAATTTTTAATCTAATTCATTACGTTTTTGTAATTGTTTGCATCTCCATTGTGATCCCATACTGATTCAGGTGGTGCGATATTCGAACATTGTTATCAACCTCATTGGAACTAGAGTACCCACCAAGTAAGTGTATTTGCTTCTCCTTCCTTTTTTTGCAGTTTGAAATTGAAAGTAGTAGGCACGGAATCTTCAGAATCTCCTCCCCTCTCATTCAATTCATTTCCCTCTTTTGAAAAGAATTTTCTTCGTAGGAGGTGTTTCTCTCTTCTTGTGTTTAGGAGTCATGTTTCCGATCCATACGTCTTCGTACAGTTTGAAACGATGCTCATATTCTCCACTAAGAAGCACGCATTTTTTGACTTAGATTATACGAAAAATTAGTGAGGAATGAAAAGCTTTCGTTAATGCAAAAGTAGCTATCGAATAGATGGTGTAACGTGTTTGGAACTTTTTTTTAAATAGAAGAGTTCATCATAGAAACACCGTTGAATGAGAATGTTCAGTGTTTTCACTTTTACGTGCTGTGCTCTCCTCCCTCCACCTCTATGAAACCTCAAAATCAGCACGTTATCATTTTTCATTTCCAAACGTGGTCTTTTCGAAATCTTTAATGTGATTGTAACGGAGTAACAGTCACTCTTTCTGTTAGAACGGTTTACTCAAGAGAAAATAATATTGTATTTGCGATCCGGTCGTTATACATGTTACAATACAAAGAGTGTAGAATGGGGACTCAAGACTCGAAAGAGGCCGCTGTTGTCTGGATTTCACGTTGTGGAGAGGGATGGGACCGGTCCTTTCTAATGACGCAGTTTTTTTTTGTTGTTGTTGTTGACAAGCCTGATATGATGTAGTGGTGTATCTAACATCACTGCTCAATGCTTATAGCTCTGAGAACCTTTTTTCCGTTAGTATGAACTCGCGTATGCATTTTTTCGTCCTATGGTCTTCATATGTTTTTCCAGTTAACTGAAGAGCTCCGAAAGAATTTGTTCTGGTAATGTCCTGAGACTCGAGGAGAACCGAATCCGAAGACAATACAAGCAATAGTTTTATACCACTTATTATTTCAGGAGATACGACTACTACGCTGTCCACGAACATGGAGCTCGTAGACTTGCGAAAATTTGCCGCGAGATGGGTGTCGATCGATTTGTTCACATGTCTGCTCTCGGCGCGACAGTAAATCCTGGCAAAGGACACTATGTGAAGGAGTCGAACTTCCTCAAGAGCAAAGTAAAGATTTTATAGATTGTGAGTTCTCCTTCATTTTAATGGCTCCAATCGTTGTTTAAAGGGCCTGGGAGAGATTGCTGTACGTGACGAGTTCCCCACCGCCACCATTGTCCGTCCTTCTTTAATCTATGGAGAACTTGATGGCTTTATCCAGTATTATGTCAGCAGATGGAGGAAGACCCCGCTGGATCTGGTGTACTTGTACAAGAAGGGCGAACATACGTACAAGATGCCAATTTGGGTGAGTGTTCGGAATTATTTTTGATTTACTTCTTTTAAGATATTGAAAGATGCCTTCCTTAACTATTTCAAAATATATTATCTAGAAGACTTTTCACTTTGCAGTGTTTCTTTCGTCGTAATATCGAAAAAAAGTATAAATTCCGTCGGCCAGTAGCAACTGCATCAAGAACTAAGGTTATTTCTGGCGGTATTTCTTATTTCTGATCTCATCCATTTAGGGAGGAGATGTGGCTGCAGGACTTGCCGCTATTGTTAGAGATCCAACTTCTGCTGGCCATACTTACGAATTTGTCGGTCCCCATTGCTATCAACTGAGCGAGCTGATGGACTTCATGTATAGAAAGGCCCACTGTATCAACGAATTCGGATTTTAGTACGTTCTTCAAATATTCTTTGCTTGTTTTGATCCAGGCAGTCGGGCTCACGCCCAACAGGAACGAGGGTACGTTCTCAGCTACACCTGGGGCTATACCCCCAGCTCTAGCCCTCACAGAGTTGCGTTCGTCTCTCACGTGCCGTTAATCCAGGCATAATGTGCTGCGTTCGTCACAAGACATTCTTTCCATGGTGCATTACCGTGAATGAGCAGAATTTACACGCGAGGAGAAGGGGGCACTCCAGGCACCAGCAACACGTCGCATTTTTCACTAATTAGCGGGGTCGAATGTTATATAGAGGGCGAAATCTATGATAACCTGAGAAGGAGATGTTGTTCCCAGGCCTTTTTCAAACTTTCAAAATCTGTGTGAACAGCTCATTACCATACAGTTTTTGTTTTGATTCATGTCATGGTGTTCGATGTTCAACTTACATACATTCCAGTTATCGACGACACTCGCTCCCTGACCCATATTTCAAAATTCTCACATGGCTTACTGAACAGTGGGGACACTTCTTCAAGTGCAAAGTTCCTCTCAATCGTGAATGGATGGAGTATGTGGTAGGTGTTTTTCTCATATTTATATGAGCACTGTAATGGTAGCATATTTTTGTTATAGTGGACCACCCTGCCTAATATCAGTGTATCCAAAACTTCAGGAAGTGAAAGACGACGTACTGACCGGTCAACGCACCTTAGCTGATCTTGGCATTCGACGCCTCACAGAATTCGAATTCGCCGGAGGACGACAAGCTTTCTATCAGTCGTTCCATAAATATTTCGAAGAACAGTATGGAGAACTGCCCCCACCACCTCTTCCACTGAGGTACTGTTGCTGTAGCCTGATAAGTTTTTTTTTCGTTTTTTTTTTTTTGGCTGACTTCGTAAATCTTTTAGATCACCTCCCATTGTGAAAAAGCCGGGTATGGAAGAGAAGGGTGCGTTCGGCAAAGGATTAGCATTCAACTAGTTGATGTCGACTTGGTAGACGAGATCATTTTGTAGTTTGAGATTGTGAGCGCCTCGTGTTTGTTATTCGTATACAGTAGAGTGTTTTACAGTGATAAGTTGCAAAGATAGGTATAAAAATACTTGGCATGCTGTTAAGGTACTTTGTATTTTGGGTTGCATGCGACGAAAATGAATCTTCGTCTATATAATGAGTGGAAGTCTTACGGCTCGATAGATGCTTTCATTTTAGGTTTTATGGATTTATATATGGTTGGATTTCATCATCACTCAGGTGCCACTAGAAGCGCAAACTTCTTAGAGCAGTAGTATACTTTTGGGAACATGGCAGACCCCTCCCATGACTCCAATATTGAACCCGATTATAGATGTAGTAGCTGGAAACCCATAGAAACGTCGTGTATGTGACAACTTTTATGGGACATGGACGTGAAGCCACTTGTCGACGTGAAAAAGTGACTGTTTGGAACATGTCGAAGGTTATGAGAGTTACGAAGGGACAAGTTAGCATTCAGCTCGTGAAACTCGCACCCAGCCCATTGGCAAAAAGCCACGTGGAGCAGACAATTACAATGGGTGAGGGCGAGTTGTATCACGTCGTTCTGGGTTCTTCAGAGCATTCCTTGACGTGAATGTGCAATATTAGTGCCATAAGACATATTAGACACCTTCGCAGTAGAAATTGCCTGCTCTTTTGGGTGCCTGGTCGGTGATTGATTGTGTGATCTTGCGCTTGACAAATAACCTTTGAAGGTATTGCAGTTTGGATGTGATCCTAACTTACGTCGTCATAAAGGCAGCACCCGTCGAATCACTCGTCCTTGATTCCGAGGCAGCACATCACAAATGCTTAACGAACACAAAATATCATGGCTTACCTGCGATGAAATCCAGGTCGGAGTCTTCTATGCGCCAGCGGGCGAAGGACCCGGTCGCCCGTACAAGCGCATGTGACTTCCGCGCAGCGGGACCCACGAATATCGAACGGAGCGCGCTCGGTCACACTCTAAACGCCACCAAGATCTCGTGAACTACTCGTGTGTGTTTCGCGCTAGTCCATTCTCAGACAATGAAGCGGGCTGACCGCGGTACCAATATTTGACGGACCGTAGCCAACTCCGCGGTCAGCCAAATAACTGAGCGCGGTCGGCCACTTATGGGTGCGCGGTCAGCCCGCGAAAGGTCCGCGGTCAGCCTACCGAAATGATGTCGTGGCGTGCTGATAACGGCAGCAATAGTTACTGATGATGTGTAGATGACATTTTTGCGATGAAATCTAATATCAGACAAGAAATGTCCCCTTTCACCGTTGGAAAATGCACAGTACACACAGTTTTTGAAAATTGAAAGGCCAAAATCGCCAGGATTCATTCATATTCTTCAGATTATGTGCTTAAAGGTATTTTCTTTTGTCGCTGTCCACAAATTGCATAATATTAATGGCACACTCTCTTAATGAGAGCTTCACTCCAAAAATATCTAAAGAATGCCTCCACCCCCCGGAAATTGGGAGTGGTCCCACTGCTGCAGCAAAAAATGGATGCGAAATACCTCTTAATCTCTTCACCATCGTCAGAGAAAGACGGTCGTTTCATATACATCCCACCCATCACTGCCACTATGTTCACAAAGGTTGTATCGTACATTGTGCGGGTCCTACGGGCCGAATTTAGCTGACCGCGGACAGTACCGCGGTCGGCCAAACTTTCAAGAAAGGACCGCGGTCAGCCAAACTTTTGGCTAAGGACCGCGGTCAGGCAGTTTTCTGTCCGCGGTCAGCCCGTTCCGCATCTCATGGTACCGCGGTCAGCCCGCGGAACACACTTTGGTACCGCGGTCAGCCCGCTCCATTGTCTGAGTTGTTGCATATGCACCCTAGCAAAATCTTAACACGAGGATTTGAGTGGGAGCCGCCTTCGCTGGCATCGGAATGTAGACAGTCAGACACACGCCCGCGCACTAATTGTAGAACCTGGAGAAATTTTCTTGTTCGAAATTCTGCCGTGTTCCAGGTTTAAAGGAACGGCGACATATATTACATGCTGAAATTGTGCGGCATACGCAGAATCTGGGTGCTGTTTCTTGTAGAGTGCCGTCGATGGGGCTGATGAGTGTATACGTTCTGGTAGCTTACATTCCTTGTTAAAAAGCTGGACGGATTGCGGGTACGGTTTCATATGGTCGCGGCCGCAGAATCGCGGCGAAAACAATTCGACCCTCTCATTTGGAGCATGTCCTCTCCGCATCCATCGCAAAGGTGCCACCGCGTTTGATTGTTTGCAAGTCACGGAATCCGTCTAACTTTTGGTCCTCAGATTCACCCAATTCATTGACCTCCTCTGTATATTTTCACGCGTGGTCGAAGCGTGTGGAACCCATGGACAAGGCGGTAAAAGCCAATGGTTGGTGTGTATCACTGTGAGGGTAAAAGGGACGTAAACAGGCGACTCTGATTGGCTCTCTCGCGTCGCTCGTCACGTTCACCTGTTTGAACTCTCACATGAGTTGTTCATGTAACGAAATACAATAAAATATTACCGACCAGTTTTTTTTATGAATGTGTCACAAATTATCAGAAGGATCAGAGTCCACGAAAACTATATCGCAATTGACGATTGCGCTCTATCAATATGTTGCCATTGAAGGCTGTTATGCAAATCGTTGGCGTTTGAGCCTTTAGGATATTTTGTGTGCCATCAAATTTCGAAATTGGTCCAAATTGAAATGGACTTTGGATAGGGCTATTAGCTGGCTCTAAGAGCGCTATTTAAGTTCGCCCCCACTCATTACACCTCATTCCTTCTCTGTTATGTTTAAACGGTTCGCACCAAAATCTTGACCAGCCCATTCCATCTTTTTGTCCACATTTGTATAGGTTTCATTCCATTCCATGGCGTTAGCAAAATTTTTATTGTATAGAGGTCTCTTTATTTCGATACAGCAAAGCTTTACCCTTCCCAATTCTTAAACGAAAGCGCAAAGCCACGTCTGTTCTTTGACTACTCAGGAGCAGGTGCCATTAAAGGCATTGTCTCACCTATGAATACATTTTGGGACCTTAATATCAGGAGAATCTAAGATCAGGAGAATCTTTAGGCCGAGCTGACTACAATGGTACACATTGGTTCCTCACACAACTGCCGAAAAACCCTTCTTTGAACTCTTTCATTTTTGAGAGTTCCGGGTACCTGCTTCGACAGCTACCACAAGGAGTTACGCTACCAACACGTTAAGCGCCATCTACCGATATGGCTGGCCATTGTTACTGCATGCTAGAATGTGGTAGTTGTCGGAACAGCACCCAGATCTGGACAAGAAAGGGATCTTCGTAAGGAAGTGTGAACACCACTGTGCGCGAGGTTTCCTAGAGATTGCATTCGTGGAAAAATCTCAGAATCACTTCTATGGTGGAATGAAAATCTTTAAAGAAGTGCAGCTGTAGAAGGAGGTGCTTCAAGGTTGCACCTATGCCGGCCACAGTACTTTCCTCTTACTTGTGACCGAATCGAATATATGCGAAGAAATGTTCGAATATTCAAATATTCGAATGGTTCATTCATTCGGTCCCTTGCGAAAAGGAAAAATTCGAACAATTCATTCATTCGGATTATTCGAATCATAGGTTACTCGAACTATTCGTTTATTCGACCGAAGAAACGAGCATTCGAACATTTCATCTGGATCTTTCAAATTGGTGGATTAGAAGCAAGAACCACTATTTTACTTGAACTGGTAACTGTTATGATATCGAGGGAGATCAGCGTATCGCGTGCGCAAAGGTTTACGTCATATGTGTTGGAGGCTCGCTGTGGACCCATCCCTCTCCAACAGATCGCCTGTTATAATGTGATATGTCCCGAGGCTGAACTTTGCAGGCGCAGGTTATAGAGGCTGATTACGGCAAGATCTAAAGATCTCCGTCGGATAGAGCATCATCAGGGGAGAGTGACGGACGCAGAGATGGCCAACCAGGAGTGGGAAAGGGTAAGAAGAAAAACGGGGGAACCGGATGGAAAAATAGAAATGATGAAAATATCAATTTTAATATTAAACAAGTAAAAATAAATGTTGAAAAACATTGGTAAAAATAAATAACTGGGAACAAACTGATGCAAAATTTTTAACTGCATATTTCATAGAGCATTTTTGGAAACCTCTTCTAGGAGGTGAGACCTCTTCTGCGTCAAATGGTAGGGGGATGGGAACGTTTACTTCACCATAAGCTACACATCGTAACTCACATTTAAAAAAAAACTATGATCTTGTATTTATTTTTTCTCACTCAAATCCTTATCATATACGTACTGATGTAACTAAACCTTCTGAAAACTTTGTAGACTGGCAAGCATATAAGTGCAACGTGAAGTTGCCAAATCCTCGTAAATGACTTTTAGTCGCAATGGTGATGGAGTGTAAACGACAAATGGAAGCTTTTAGACGTGCAGTTTCAGGACCGAATATTCGAGTAGAATTTATTCATTCATTCGGCCTACAGAATATTCCACTTTTCGAACAATTCATCCAGTCGCTCATTTTAAAAAATAGTATATTCGAACCCTTCATATTTCGAACAAGTGAAATCTGACAATATTCGAAATATTCAAAATCTCGTATATTTGAATATTCATAAGTATATAAGGACATATACGGCCACTACAGTGGCGGACGCAGGGGGGGGGCGCGCGCCCCCCCCGAGAATGGGTCGCCAAATTTTCGAAATTACTTTACAATACAAATAAAAATCTTGTGTTAGTTTATTTTTAATTGTTTATTTTTATTATTATTTTTAATATATTTTTTATTTATTGTTTATTATTATAATTAATATTATTATTAATTTTATTTTCCGTCTGGGTCCCCAAAACGGCGGAGACCCCACTTTTCTTCCCACGCCCCCCCTCCCGCCCACTTTCTGCGTCCGCCACTGGGCCACTAGTAGAATCAATACAGCAGTATTTTGCCCAGTAGAAAAGAAAGATATATATGATATTGAAAAAGTACGAAACAAGTTCATTCGTAAGCTCCTCATTAGTATAGGAGGGTTTTTGTATTCTGAAACTCCTGGAGCAGCGGGTAAAAACAAACGATTGAATATTTCCTCTTTTGAGTCCCGGTGCAAAGTATTTGATTTATGCATGATCCACAAATTATTACTTAACTAGAATGTAGATGAACCGAAAAATTTCTTTGAACTAATACGTTCGCGAACGAGAGGTGAGCCATACAAGATTATCCTTTCTCACCCAAGAACAAGCATTAGAGCTAGGTCATTTACCTTTCGAGCTGAAAATGCCTACATTAACACATTCGCGACAACGCAGATTTTCCGCTCGGGGTCACTTTGGCCCAAAGCGAGTTTCTGCTTTTCTCTCACCAGAATTGTAGGAATTAGGGCATATTTGACATGCTGATCACAAATATGCCATCTATTCTACTCGGTAGAATACTTCTGTAGTGTTACTGCATGTATACTGTAGAAACTGTGGGAAGACTTTCTGCCCTCAGAATTCAACCAAAATTTGCAGAGGAGGGTTATTTTATATGCTGATTCAGAATATGATATTCATTTTCTACCAAATCGCATTACTGTGGGGTTAATGATGATGTCATAATCATAATGTATGAACTATAGGGAAGATTTGCATTAGAATTTACCCGGAACTTATTAATTTAGAATTTACCTTGATCTCAAAAATGACATCCATCTCAAATATGGATCTCAAATTCGTGTTCAGCATGCCAAAAACCCGCATTTGCCAAAGTTTCGCTCAATTTGGTGAACAAGCTGCATCTACAATATGCCTACAGTAACCCTACAGTATGCGTTACTGTGCAAAATGAAGAATGAATTCGTGCTCAACATGTCGAGCAGCTTTGTTCACCAAAGTTTCACTGAATTTGGTCACTAAACTGCACCTTCAGTATGCGTACAGTAACCATGCAGTAGTGCTACAGTAACCTTACAATATGGCTCTACGGTGCAAGATGGATGACGTTTTCGTGTTCAGCACGTAAAGTAACCCCAAATTTCAAATTTGCAGTAGATGCTGTGAGAAAATACATCAACAGTGCCCACAGTATGCTTACAGTAACTCTACTGTATGGCAGCTACGGTACGAAATGGATACTGTTTCCGTATTCAGCGGGTAGAATAACCCCTAGGGCCAAAATTTGGGAAAGTTCCACCGAAAAAAACGGGCTAAAACGGATACGACCCACCGGTGGGTCGTATTGTCCTCTACGTAACTCCCCGTACGACCCACCGGTGGGTCGTATTGTCCGTTATGTGTTAATGTTACAAAGAACCTGCCGCCAGTTATGAAGCAAAGCAAATTTAAACGTCGTATCGCTCTCATGTTACACAAGTACATATGAGACTTTCTAAGGTTTTGAAACCGACACCATTTTCAAGAGGTGTTTCAATTAGATATGCTAGGTGTCATATGTAACGTTCTGGAGACAATGTTGTGTATAATGTTAGTCAACTTTGGTTTGTTTTTCTTCTCTTGTATTAACTCAAATAAATAAATAAATATGTATAAATAAAGTGTAATACGTAGCGAGTTCTGTGGTTCAACACCTAGTGAATTTTAATCTTCGAAATGTGATGTAATTCTGTGTTTCCGGAGCTTATTCAGTTATATTAATTTGTATTTATTCATTAAAGCTATCGTGGTATACCAATAAGTAAGAACTTTGGACAGATATCGAACTCATAAGACCAAGCAACAACGTTTCATTATTATCAGAAGAAGTATTTCATTTCACTGAATCGTAAATTCGAAATTTCAAGCAAAGTTGGCTCAAAACAGAAGAATTGAAAAAATTTTTCTCCACGAATTCGAGGCATAACTGCAGCAGCAGTGCCCCTGTTAGTCTTACTTACAACCTTGGGAATAGGGCAAGAATTATCCTCCAATGTTATGTAGGTCACACTCCTTTCGCAACTGAATTTCTTGATAAAAAGAATTTTTGAAAAATTCCTGACAAGACTTTTTGGCCATTTTGGGACATAGCGCTAGTGGGAATAGTACAGCAAGGGCTGTGGGGCTTTCTGATTCCTGAATTTTCGAGCGTTCCAGTTCGTGAGTTATCAATCGAATAAATTAGGCTATGAGATAGTGTTTACTCGGCGCAAAAATAAATGAATGAATAAATAAGGAAATAAACAAATGGTTTGGCTGTGAACCCATTTCAAATCTGTTTTGTATACTTTTTACATTTGTTTGTATTAATTTGTTTGTTTATTACATTTCACAATGCATTGATCCTTTACGCTTTTCAGGGACCAGGGATCGCAACTGCTTTCCAGCAAATTTATGAGATCTGGATCCTGTGAAATACCTGGTTTCAGGATATTTGCCAGTCCGGCCTGAAAAAAATGTGTGCATCCTGAAGCACGTATCTGCGTAACTATTATCAATCCCTTTCTTTTTTTTTCTGGTGATCTAGCAACGAGCAGATGAGATCACTTCGTCTGTAAATGAAACTAAACCAATTGCTATGTATTATAGTTTTTTTAACAATTAAATAATTGTGGTGATAATTCGGGAGTAAAAAAGAGACCAGTGTCACAGTTTCACTTCTCACACGCCCACATGTCTCTCTTTCTAATTCGCGTGAAGTAATATGCTTTTCCCCATTTTCCCAGCAAAAATAGAGACTTCACATCTCCGAAAATCCCTTGAGTCCCACGTTCACATCTAGGCTACTTCTCTACATGGAACGTGTATTGCAGTGCTCCCATTCTCACATGATCGAACGGACCACGCCCTTTGCTTGAAGGCAGCAATCGCTCGCTCACTACACAATTTTCTTTTTGCAGATGCGAAGCGCTAGACAAACATGACTGATGAGCGCTCGCCGACCACCGACCGACCAACCGACACACCCTTCGCACCGGAAAATTAAATGGGTCAAGTTTTGTGGATGGTGTGGTGCTGTCGCGCCCCCGTATCTGGTGGTGGTAGCTTGTCTTCACGGGTTTTTGTACTCTTACGTCGATTTCTGCGCGGTTCTACTGGGATAGCATTGGAAATTCCGTTTTTGAGAACATTTCTGGTGAAAAATTAACGAACATCCTAATGTACAACATTATATATAGTGCGTCCTTACCGTTTTTCTTCTGGAAATCTTTTTTTCCTTTTTTTCCTGGCAGGACCATCAGGGAAATCGGTTCAAAGTAGAGAAAGCACTACCAAACAGACGTTAGAATGCTTGTGGGAGGTGCCCCACCTTCAATCCTTCAAAGTACAAGGAAGTCGGCACACCAAAGACCGGCGGTAGATCGCTATCGCAATGCCCGTCCGGATCGCGCGCGCGACATTTCCTCGCGCGGCAGCTGTGACGAGCGTGGAAACGCCCATCGCATGGGTGTGGTCGTCGGCGTCGTCAACTCGTTCTGCTTGCCCTCTGCGACGATGAAATGGTATACGGTAGCAGCACACACATACGCACACATATGGAGACACTCCATTTGTTCCTCGCCTCAAAAAACGACCGCCTACACCCTTCTTTGAGGGAGAGATCCGCCCAATGTTTTCGTTTTTGCCCTAGTTAATGGAGGAGGGGTTCTTTGCTTACGTGTCTGGTTGAGGCGTTGCCGCTAGGCAAAAAATCCGGCGTGCTTTCGATGAAATGTGCAATTACGGATCGAAATCACACAAAACGCAGCATTTGGGAGAAAAGGCAAGTACTACATGTGTAAAGATCCAGAAAAGAAAAGGATGTAAGCTGTGATTCACGAAACGCCAACGACAGAGTAGTAATGGCCAACATTACTGGTTATCCTATAGACTAGGTAATGTTAAGAGACGTTTATTCGTTTATTCAGTCAGATAGCAAAGGCACAGATTGATAGGATTTCTTTAAATAGTTAGACTGACTCTCTACGTTACTGCTTACGTCATAGAAAAAAGTACTTCCAATGGAATTTTCGCAGTGCATCACTATGAATACGTCAGTCCTTAGGACCCTTACCCTGAGCACGCAACTGTTCAAGTAGAAGGTGAAAAGTGATTGGCCTGGTTTTGCGCGGTTACGCGTTAATGAATCCTAGCCCAATTAGGACAGGTAAACCAAATTTTTCTTATGATGAAGAAAAAAAAAGGAAAACTCAGGATTGAGCACAATTTTTTTGAGTAGTTGTATAAACTAGCGAACGCTATGAAACTTCTCCGTTTCACCAGTACAAAAGTCCAAAAAAAAAAAAAAGAAAACTCGCTGAAGTACCAGCGAAGGACAAAAAAGCTTTTGGAGACTGC
Source organism: Ancylostoma caninum (assembly GCA_037903475.1). Lineage (NCBI taxonomy): Eukaryota > Metazoa > Nematoda > Chromadorea > Rhabditida > Ancylostomatidae > Ancylostoma > Ancylostoma caninum. Next base: position 3,591,794 of record JBAJFG010000479.1, read on the forward strand.
TTTGCTTGCGAAACCTAGGATGCTCACTCAGTTCAAGGATGTTTTGGTTCGCACCACTGGGCCATTCCTGATGTCAAAACTGACTAGTTCATGAGACGACGGCACCAGCCTCAAGCAAACCTTAGGTTTTGTGCAAATTTCCTAAAGGCTCCCGAAAACCTGAAAATTTTGAAGGTTGGTTACCAAGTTCTATTTTTTGTATGTGTAAACGAGGTCTATTACTGCCCAAATGGGGCTCTTCTTTGATGAATGTTTACTAGGCCACTCTCAACATCATCCAGAAAATACAAACACTATCCGGAAAATGCAGAATGGTTATGATTTCTGCGATAAGTCATAGTTTGTGCAATTTTCTTTCCGGGATTTCTCTGAGATTCTTTCGGAGAGAAATAGAAGAAAAGTGCCAATGGTTTTCACGGTTTGACGATGGTAAAGGTGATACATCCGCTAACTTCAAAATTTGACAAATTCTGGGTATTCATCCTGAACTAATAACTTTTATAATAAGTTCCACGCGACGTTTTATTCGACCAAACCTTATTTTCCCCATGTTTTTGAAATCCTCCCATTCTCAGGAAAAGACAGTGGTGCCTTACTGAGCTCACATGCATTATTGAGATCAGCCATGGTAAACGTTCTAGCGTGCCCAAATTTACGTTTTACTTGACAGCCAACAACACATATTACCCATACGGTAACCCAACGGTAATCCTACCCAGGGCCTGGATGCATCATTGAGATTACCCAGTGCAAACATGTCAGCGATGGGTAAATTTGTGAGGTTTTGTAACGTTCACCTTGGTAATCTGAATGGTGCATCAGGCCCCAGAGTATAATATTAGGCAATCATTGAACGGCGCATCCAACTCCTTTTCTCTAGATTTTATAACTAGTTAGCGGAATTGTTAAATCATTAGAGCGTTGTCATATTTGGAGGAAAATTAGAAACACCCAGGATCTTGGTTGAGCCTTTATTACCACAGTGAAAAATCTAAACCTCGCCCAACGTCCCCACTGATTTTCTCGTCCCCTGGTTCCAGCCCTCTATTTCACTTTCCAATCGCATCAGCAATAAAAAGCACCGTAGCCGGCACCCCCGTGATGATGATCACCTTGATCACTTAAAATTTCGTCAGCCATTCCGCTAATGATAAATGATGACCCAGGATCAGTGTGCTGATGCGTTGTAATACTGTATTTGACAGGCGTCCAAGTTCGGTGGGCGTCCCCCTGGGTAAACAACACTAATTTCGGCGCGGCTACCTCATTCGCTGGGCGCACGCCTGCTGGACAAACGTTCCGTTCCGAACACAACACAGGAAGGGTGTGGCTTATCCATATCAGCTCCGTGTCGAGGCGGTCAGCAGAAGCAGCGGAAGGAGATCGGCGACTTCGCGAGACGAGTTTTCGACTCGCGCGCAAGACGCACGCGCCCAAGTTTTCAGCGAAAGAACTCCCGAGATGTTTGGGAATGAGGCTATAGAGAATACTGATGTCACGTGCCGGATTTATGGGACAACTGCTGGGAGTTTACGCTGGCTATTTCCCAAGGATTCACTTAATGATCATGTTTTCTTCTTATTCTAGAAATAAGAGCATATTTACTCATTTATTGTTGTACATATCTTGGACCGGCAATAAATAAAGTAATCCAGGAGATGGTGATCCTGGAAAATACAGCAAAAAAAACACCAAAAAAGGTATCCAAGTCTAAGAAGTAAAGAAAAATGGGGATTTTGAAAGAGCACCAACTATGAAATAAATCAAACATGCTTCGCGGAGTTTAGTGACAGGAAGAGTTCCGCGTCGACCACTCCAGGATGGCTCACAATCTGACATTAAACACTGGGAAGCAATACTGTCAAACCCTTGGTTAAAGGCACCTCGTTCCATGGGATGTGGATGTCAGCATACTGTAGACATTCTCGTCACTCTGATTCCAATGATGCACGTCATAACGCATAAAAGGGAGGGAAACCCGGTTTTGGAGGGTTCGAATGTGCAAATCACGGACCACTTGGGCTATGCGGTCCGTGACTGTGCTGGCTGCCCGCCATGACTGCACCGTTGGCCAACACGTCTAGACGTGTCCGATGAGATCAACGACTTCACTAGCCCACTAGGCTCGACAAACTGCTCCAAATCTCTTCCCAAAAAAAAAACGATTGAAAAATGGGTCTAAGGGCCGTTTTGTAAAATTTTATGTATACCGCTGGATTCAGCGCATCGAGGAGATTCAGAACCCGCCAACACCTCAAAGACGAAAACGAGGTGACACACTGCCTTTAGGTCAGCCTTTGTTAAGCTCCCATATTGTCAGACATAGCATACCTCTCATTTTATGAAGTGACTTCTGGGCATGTTTGTTAACGAATGGGAGGCAGTAAGTGAACTAGTGGGCGCCTATACTGGACGGAGGGGGAGATTACCGGTCCTTAAAGCCTGTACCGGAGAAATAATTGGGGATAAAAATTCAGTATATCCAAGCCTGGCTAGGGCGTCTAGCCCTTGCGGAATGTAGCACCCTACGTCGCTGTCGTTCCGGAGATATTAATTCCTACAGTTGGTGTCATTGCGGCTGCGACTTGCTGACAATCAGTCTGTCGATACTTATCGACAGACTGATTGTCAGCAAGTCGCAGCCGCAATGACACCAACTGTGTCCTGCCCATAATCGCTACGTACAGTTCACATTGTCATCGAAAGACTGCGGCCCATGCTGCTAGATTTCACGAAGTGATGAAACCAGAACAGAGCGTGGTTTGTGTGTAATCCTATACCCAGAGAAATCATTACCCATGCTACCATCTGCGCCCAGAATGGAAGGGCAGGTAATCTCATACCAATTAGTGTGCTCATAGGTGGGTAGCAATTGGGTATATACAACGTTACGTATCGGTAAACATCCTGACGGGCACTAGGTAAAGGGTGAATTTGGGTACGTTAGCACGTTTACCACGGGAAATCTTAGTGACGCATCCCTACTTTTTGTGTAGACAACATCATGTATGTATGGGTATACTGCGTCCCACCATGGACGATAGTTGGGAAGACAGCAGAGAGGAAAAGAACGCGGGAAAGTGCGCAGTAGTTGCAGAGAAATTGGAGAAATGCAAAGTATTCGCACGGTTATTCAAATGTTTTAGCGTTTGAAGCAGACTATAATCATGTTGACGGGCGTTAGGTAAATGATAAATTTGGGTGCGTTGAGTCGTCTAACCCAGGTAAACTCAGTGATGTTGGTGCCAGAAGTTCTGACTCAGGGGTTAGTAACGCTTTCTAGATTTTGCTCTTTTCCTCTTAAGTAAATGGCACTGTTGGCCATGTTTTCTGTTGTAATTTAAGGATACTTCGAGAATGCGTTGCTTCTCAAAAGTGATGTTCCCATCCCATGCGATAGGATAAGCGGGCGCGTAAACGATTCCGCGGCTGAGAAAACCGTGACCATATAAAAGCGCAGCTGAAAAACGTGGCCAACGCTTGCTGGGTAATAAACCGTGACAGGGACGAGTTGCTAGCCAGAACCTGCTGTACGGGCAACACATACGTGTCACATCAAACATGACTTTCAGAACGAAATTTTAGAAGACAAGAAATAGATGGGAAAATCGGAAAATTGGGAAGATAGGAAAATTTTAGTACCTTTCAAAAATTTCCAGAAATTTGCATGCATGAAACGACATGAAATTTTCTTGTTTAGAAATGTTACTGTTATACATGTTAGAATAAGACCATGTTTTCTGTTTTTCTAATAAATGAGAATAAATGGAAGAAGGATTGCAGAACTTCCTTTCCATCTGTCTAAACTGAAGGAAATCTGTACTTAAACTGTTTGAAATAACAACTAACTGCACGAAAGAAAAAAAACAAAATAATCGCTTCCATGGGATTCGTGTATTTAAACACTGAGGCACACGTAGTGCACGAGGAACAATATATCATGGAATGTGTTGCACTATTGGATTATGTTTGCACGGAGTTTAAATGACGTGTTCACAGTGGAAACTTGTTGAAAATCTTCTATGAACAACGGCTTTCTCATCCACAAGCGTCACTTTGTCAGCTTTTGAGTATAGTTGCATTAAAATGTTGAATGTGATAGCTATGCTACAATCAGTTTATTCACCACTTGCCGTCCGCGCTTGGTGCGAACGGTAACAACACAGAATTTCCTTAGCACAGCCGATTTCTCAACGGGAAAATGGGAAGGGCGAGGCGGCCATCTTTTTATGATGAGCAGCGACAACATCTGGACGAGTTCATTAAAAAAAACGGGTAGTCTTCTAGACGGACCAATCGTAAAGCAGTGACAACGCCCCACTGTTTTCTTTCTCATTCTCTATTTCCAGATTTTCTCACGCTTTCACCTGACCATATTCTTGTCATTTTTCTCACACTCTCGTCATTTCTCTTATTTTTTCTTAAGCCACATTTATAGTTCATCGAAGTCCGATCCGGTCGGATAACAAATGATACGTATCGATCTTCGGATAAAGAGGATCAATACGTATCTTATAGCTTAACCCACACACTCAAAAATAAAGCATAGCACAATGTGTCACATCGATTTTGACACGTATTGATTATATGTATGTAGATCGTGAAGCAATGAAGCGTCTCCAAAATTCTATACATGTCAGGTTGTTAGGGTAAGGGCCTTGCACAGCGCATCTGGCTGTGTTTATACTCCTTCGCCACACGATGACGTTGCGATGATGGCCACAACATGCTTGACGGAATGGGTGTCGAAGTTAAGTTGGTAGTAGATCAAAACAGTTGGACGACAGAGGCAAGACCTGCAAGTCCGAGTTCGTAACGTCCGTGTCGCGCTTGCTGTAGGGCAATTCATGCTGGATGCGTGCGACTGACGCGCGTGCGTCTATATGATGAAGAATGGGGCCCAGTCGCATAGCAGTCGCATCGCAGTCGCATAGCAGTCGCAACTCAGACGCACGCGTTTACGGTCTCGCGGCGGCAGCGCGTTCTTTTCATTGAGGGTGTATATGTCGTGTTGACCGGCTTCATCCAAAATCCCTTGCAAATGGATGCGTGCGACTGACGCACGACTGACGCACGCAGCTAGTACAAATTGCCCTTATTGAGAATTAGGCCCACTGCGTGATTTCCAAAGGAAAGGAAGGTGTGGACAGCAGGCAAGATAACCGCCAGTTATCACAACGCGACTATAGTAGGTGCATACTTCCAGCAGGTTTTGAACAGCCTGCATGCGCGCGATGGTTGCGCTGCGAAGATGTATAAACACAGCCGTTACCACACGACATATCGCAATCAGCATTGGTTGCTCCAGATTTTACTACCACCACTATGCAGTATTTGCTCTTTTTGAATTTTTGCTATTTTTTACGACTACACCATTTTTTTGTACATGGGCTCTTTGTCCAAAGGAATCCGGGAGCGATTCTTCGGGGTCTCCTTAGTGGAAGAGTAGCTTAATATTCACTATCAGCGTGGAAAACTGGGCTCAGCCGATCAGTAATCGATCCCGATCAATAAGTATCGTTATCGGGTCAGAACAATGATTTTTTTTTCCAATAGACGATGCCGCTCCAACACCTACTCCATAGCGCTTTTTCGTAACACTTCTCGTGGCTTATCACACAACATCAGATGCAAACACAGCGAAAACAGGTGAGATGATGAGCTGATAAGGCTGGCTGAAGACCACATATACAATGCAAAAGTACGAATTCCGGTAGGTGAATAGAGATCAAGTGATGAGAGCGATTACCTTAGATCTCGGTATTAGTTGCACTAAGTGCCTATGCTATAAATAGCAGGAGAGAAAACCTGTGCAAAACGTTGAGCTTCTGGAAATTACCTGACAAGGAAATGAGAGCTCTTGGAGAGGGACCCTCTAATGCATCAGATCTACTCGGAGTCGAAAATCCGATCTCGAATAAGTCGCACATTCTGTTATTTAAAAAAGAGCACAGTAGATTCCCTCTGGGCGATAAAAAGAGACTGATCTTTCTCGTTTTTGCACATCCGAATTTTCCTGGATTTGCCTCCGATTTAATAACTGAAAATAAACTACTTAAGTTATCTCTACTTTGTCCAATCCCAGCTATAGTATCCTATGTTTTCAAAAAAAACCGGTTACTGGTTTTGAAATAGCGGTTCAAGAGGTTAGTGCATATACGGGCTAAGGAATGGAAATAATAACGCCACCACCACGTGACTGTAGGAAAACAACTTGTGGTGTCTCAAAGATGTATGAACTGTAAAGTGTAGCGAACTCTAAACAGTCATTTTACGTCTGAACGGTACGTAGTTGAGTATTCCTGCTGACTGCCTGCCTTTCTCACCATCCTCTCCTTTTCCTGTACATTCTCCCGCGGTATTTTTCTCTCTGGCATCTCACCAGCTATGTTACACGGTGAAACAGGGTATATCTGAATTGAAACAGGCCACAGGCCACATCATAAGAGTGCAGTCACGGTCTCACTTTCTGTTGCAAAATGGAGTGGAGATGAAGGAAAAGAGAAAAAGCGGAGTGGCCAAATTTGATAATTTGATCATCCTATTTTAGCGAGTTAGTTAAGTTGAAGCTAATATCCAGAAATTTCTCTCAAAATAGGGAATTATTGAACTACATATTGGCGACCGCGGGGCTCACCGAGTGAGCCGTGCCTTTTTTTAATTGGTCCAGTTTGAGAAATCACTAGGCCGCAATGATCTCTGCGGTTTTCTTAGTGTGGCGTAGTAAGACTTGTACGCCAATATGACCATGAAAATCGACAGCGGATTTTTTATAGAAGGTTTTAAGCAGAGAAAGGAGTCAGAAATGGAGAAGTTGTAGAAGAACGTGAAAAAGGGCGTGGTCATCAATGGGTTAAGAGAAAAAAAGTTTCTCACATCTTAGAAAAATTGCGTTAAATTTTCCTCTCTCATGAGCGAGTGGGTCCAGGGAGCGAAAAAAAAGAGGTGGAGCCAGGAGGAATTTGCAGAATTATAGAGCTATGTAATTATGTAGGGGTATGTAGACATGCAGAGAACACCTGCTAATCTAAGAAAGCAGAAATATCAGTAGCAAAATTTTTCCGTTTCGGCATGGAAATATCATGTGAAAGCAGAGAGGAGGATATTTCCAGCACGGCGAGCATGGGAAGAGTTGAAATCCAGCTTCGAAAAGCAGTATTAATGTGGGGGAAATGCATAAGTTTGAAGACTGAAATATGGGCGAATACTCGACGTCGATTCAATTATTTGAATACAAGAAAAAAAGGTAATCTTCACAATTCATCTTATCGTTCCACCAGGACCGCAGGGTTCTCCCCCTTTTCTAAACGTGCCAGCGAAAGGAGTTTGTATCGGCGTGGCCACCATAGGACAGCAAGGTCCAAAGGAAAGAAGTTCTGTCAGACATTTTCCGAAAAAAAAAACAAAGATCTCAAAAGTTTAAGTGACGTCTTCGAGAAGTAGACCGAGACCATCAGAAATTTCCGAAGAGGGTAACGAACGGCCCACTTGCATGGAGTGAGGATCAATGATGTCGCTGGAGAACAAAAAAATCCAAAAAAAGCCTGAGGGTAAGCAAAAATAAAAACCAGTGAATATTTATCTACTTATTTATTTATTGATTTATATGTATTCCAGATGTTCCACTAAAATCAACTAAACCTATGAGCATAGCGAGTTTGAGAACATATACCCCAGACTGACTTGATCTAATTCCATGCAGGACCTTAGTACAAGGAAAATTCTCAGAAAATCCTATGTTTCCAGTGGAGTCATTCTTTTTATTTTTTTTTCTGAAAAATCCCAAAATGTTCAATATCCGCCTTCTGGATAATTCCTGCTTCCCGTCCCCTACAGCGAATCGGGAGCATATCGAGCGAGATCTCCCACGTCGATCGCGTCGTCGCAAAACTTGTGCGTCGAGCGGGGAACCCTCGCGTAACACTTGAGACAACGCCCGAAACAATGCGCCATAAAGCAGAGATCAGCAGCGCCGCCGCTACCGAGCCGCGGCCGGTCGGCCCGGCAGGCCCGCGACAGTTCGTGGCGTCCTAGCGAGGGTGACACCAGTGACAAGTGGCGACACGTCGTCGGAAACAGTCAGAGAGCAGCTGGAGACCAGCATAACAGCACAGGGAAGTAGGTGACGACGATGTGGTGACGTAGTTGTAGAGGAACGAGGGGCGGGCGGACGGGTGCGCTCTACTGGTATTCGAGGAATTCGAACCTTGTGACAGAGGGTCGATGTGTGACGTTTACTGCACACACTTCGGCATGTGTCATTTTACAACCTCGCCACGGCTCAGAGTAGAATATCGGTTCTCTTCAGACATGTTTCTTTCCGGATCGCTCTCTAGCAGGCTGCTACTCTCTCCTTTCCAGAATTTTCTTCTTCTGAAGGGCTTCTGGACCTTCCTCAGGCGCTGATTTCGATATTGTACTGTTTCATAGTTGTCTTTGAACTCATTTTTTGCGAAGGAGTTTTTACCAGTTTCTCAGGACGAGTACACCTGCAAAGCTTTGCCTCACTACTGATTCTATCGATGGAGCAGGCTAAAGCTTGTTTGCAACTCTGGCGGAAATCTAGCACAGCTCCGCCCACCTGCTCCAAAAAGAAGCAACTTCGACTCTTCCAAAAATGGAATTTTCGTCAATTTTATGACCTTTGATGTAGATTCTTGGGATCGGCGAGATGCGCTCTGTCTAGAAAAGATCAGCAGCAACTGAGAAGAAAATGACAGCGTGAAGGAGGGGACGACCACATAAGCTTAGATCGCAAAATAAAACATGATCGAGTAACGCTCCTGATCCAAAGTTATCAGAGTGATCAAGAAAAGATCGACAAGAAGGAAAAGATTGAAGCAGTGCCTATCTTTTCCTATCTTTTCTGAAAATTTCTTTCCTGTCGTTGATTTTGCTTCTTCTTTCTTCTTTTTTTATTGGCCGCAAAACATTTTTGAACTTATTTACTCTTCGCCAGAAGAAGAATACGGCAAAAGCGTCGTTTGTCCTCGCTTCGGTAGGTGAACGCAAAGCATTCGCACGCAAAAAGTGCGGGCCAACGGTGCACTTTGTTACTCGGCTGCCACCTGGGAGGGTGAGAGTTCTGCCGCCGCTCACCGCTTCCGTGTTCCTGTCGTTTTTCTTCTTTGAATATTCAGGATAAATCTTTGAGGAAACTAATCTTGTCTGGAAAAACAGTAGTGTCAGGTGCGCTTTTAAGGAGTAAGTGTTCAGAAAAATCTAGGAAGAATTGCAGATAGCACAGGTGTATAGCGATGGGATTGTTAACCTCATGGAGTCCTAAATGAATAAATAGATGAGTAAATAACCAAATATCTAACTGACACCTCAAAGAAAACAAAATTCAAGCAACCGCTTTAATTTTTCCCAGATTCCCCGAGAAAAATCACTCAAATGCGGAAAAATTTCTGCTCTATTTCTTGTTCCTCTCTCTGTGTCCTTTCCTTTCCATCCTTTCCTTCCTCCGTTCTATTTCTTCCTATTTCTGATTCATTCGTTCCTTGTCCCACTCTTATTTACATTTATCTTGTTCATTTCTACTTCTATCCCCTTGTTATTTCTATCTTTCCTTACAGAGCCCGGATGCATAATTGGAAACGTCGATAGTAGACGTATTGACCTACTCACCATTATTCAATTTGCTCTTTACCCTGTATCCGTGAATACGTTTACCTGTACGTGACGTTGTCTGTACTCGGCTGCTGCCCATGGGTAATCATGCTTACGCTTATGAATTACATGGCCTCCCAAGGATGCATCCGGCCCTGTCATCGTAATTTCTATCGTTATCGTTGATCAATACAGATAGCAGGATTTGTGAATGTTCCCGGAAGTACTGCAACTTCCTCATGATCCAGAGTGGACAAATTTTCGTACAATATTACACATAATCACATTTTACGTAGATAATTTGTTCCAGTCATCAGAGGCCAGAGAAAATGCTCGAAATATATCGAATTTGACAGGATTTACCTATCCACTACGTCTATGATTGAACAACACATGTGTAAAAATACAAATTCGAATGAGATCTGATGATTGCAAAACAAAGGAAAAGGAGAGCCTTAACAGCTCATATTATCTTTCCTCCGAGGCCTTCGGGTTCTCTCTCATTCGGACATTGAAATTTTCAACTGACCATAAATACAAAATTATTCGGTTTTTCTTTCTGTTCTTTCTTCGCTTTTCCTGAAAGAGCGAAACGTTTATAGATTTCCAAGGAATGTTTATAGCGTCAATTTAGGGGTGATAAGAGTGCGGAAGTGCTCGCCAGGGCGAGAATTCGAGACGGGGCCGAGTGGGACACAGAGCGTACGCGTTTTGATAGCTGGTCATGAACCTTAATCCGTCCGGTTCTCGAAATAACAAGGCCAGGCCGATTTCCATGACCGGGGCTGGGGTGTGTCCATCATCATGGGTATGATGCGCTGGTAACCAGTTGATTTAGTCTTGGTGGGAAAAACTTGGGTTGGGTGTCCGTTCTTAGTTAGTTTCAAACACTCTGGTATACAACAAATCCAAGCTCTAGAGAACATCCAAGGAATGCCTATCTCGAGTTGTTTTTCCTGCTGAATGGAGTGTTCTGGATATCCAGAAACGAGTTCCAAGAATAAATTATGCAGAGAAGATAACCCAGGAACTCCACTCGGGCCTGGCCTCTCCTCTCCATGTCGTCGCGGCGTCAGACAAAATAAACATCATATGCACCTCCCTAGAGACCAGTTCTGCACAGAGTTCATGTTGGCCGAGTGCCAACTCGAGTAGTCCGTGCTTGTTGCTGATCTCTAGTCGTCTGAACCTCTACGTTTAGCTCGCTATTTCGGCCCGTCTCTATCCCCGTGCCCCTCCTCGTCGCCCTGTCTCGATGTTCTTCGCACCGTCGTCGTCGGCGGGGCGCTGACCACGCCCTTACGCGTTCAGAGCGCTGCCGCTGCGTGTTTTCATCAGTTTCCATCGTCCCACCCTTTTTCGACCTGTTCCCACCCCGCGTGTCCCTTCCATCATCCCCCACGCGGGGCCCGCTCGTCCTCTTCGCCGCCGTTCTGTTTCTCCTCTGTCCCCGCGGTCATCTCCCTCGTAAGCATCTTCCCCTCACAGTCATTCCCCCCGTCTTTCATAGGGGAGTTCTCAAAACCGCAAGGTCAACACCACCACACGTATTGAGAATCGATCATTTGTACGTATGTGTCGGGGTGTCCCGTGTTTCAGGCAGGTACATTCATCGGGGGGGGGGGGGGGCGCAGGTCGGGGGGCGCGGCGGATGGCGGGTGGCGGGGGGGGGGCAGAGTACTTGAGTTACAGGCCGAGTTGCTGCTGCTGCTGCTGCTGGTGATTGTTCCTGTCCACGTACTTGTGATGACAGGTCGTCGTTCTCTAGCCGTTATCGATCGCTCGTAGGCTTCACTGATTATTTGATAACTCACCAGCCTGACCTTCCTTCCATCATATTTCATTTAATCCTGGAAAATTTTTTAAAATTTATACGTTCGTTCGTTACTCTTTACTTGTTCCTGAATCTATTTCTAATTTCAATAAAATTTGATTTATTCTAAAATTCTGCCATCCTGCCATGGATTGGAACAACCCTGGTAAAAATTTTTCCTGGACATTCGCTTTGGCATTTTCAATCCAGAGAAAATAGGTCGACAAATTTTTCAAAATGATTTGTAAAAGAGATCAAACCTCTACTTTGGCTGGGTTTTCCTAGTTCTCTAGATTACCTATGATTTTTCCATTATTTTTTCGGAAGTTAATCCTCCTGTCACTTTTTTGAAAGTTTCTTTAGATGTTATTGAAATTGTTGAATTTTTTTTGCTCGCCACAACCGTTAGTCACCCCCCCCCCCCCACCCTTTCCGAGAGAAAAGGGTGGGTCCGCTACCGGATTGTATGTACATTAAGATTCCTGTAGTGAATTCTCATGAAGACCTGCTGATCTGGCATGTGATGAAACTTCATGGATTTTATGGATTGTACCTATTAGAATTTTTTCTGGACATTTATCTTGATGGTGTCGGTCCAGAATCTCGCGTTTCACCTCTTGTTTACTTTTTTTCTTAGCTATGACGTGTCATGGATCGCGTAGAAAAAATAGAAAACAAACAAACAAATAAAACACGAGAATCTATTATTATATTGTTATCTATTATGATATCTATTATTATATAAATATATATTTCGTAAATCTGCATATTTTAAGAAATGACTACATATTAGTTCCTGTAAACAATCTTCTATTCTTTGAACTCCCTGAAAAAGGGCTCACCTTCAATGGGCAGTGAACCTATGTACGTAGCACGGATTAGTCTGGTACATACACTCAAATTCGTATGCTTGAATTTAGATCAAATTCAAAAAATTTCAGCTACTCCACGTCAAAATTCAGGTGTCGGAGGAGAGAGAGAGCAGTAAAAAATCAATAAGAACTGTACTCGCTCTGTTTTTTGGATATTCGAATATTTTGAAGCGGCCACTGAATTGTTAAATATGTAGATTAAATGGAAATGTCAGATTTTTGTCTGATTCTCAGTGCCGTAGCCATGCTTCTGGGCCACTGTTGCTGCTTTTTTCTGAAATTTAAAATTAGGAAATTAGAAAAATTTAAAAATTTAAATAAATTCTGGAAAAATAGGTACTCTCAACTCGTTTTTTTGTTCAAGCCCTATCTGACCATCGGGAGGATTCCTTGGTTCCTGTGAACTCCCAAAAATTTCCTTCATCCATGTACAGCATCTTAAGAGATTCCTATGGTAAAAATATCTTCAAATACCTGAGAAGGTTCCGAATAGTCAAGGCAAACATTGGCGCCTTCGCATTTGTTTCATAGCTTTTTTGCCCAATTTTCTATCCTTTGCCTCCCAGTGGAAGCTCCATGATGTGAACTGTAAAACTCGCAATCTTTGGTTTCCAGGAACTCTCCATATCCTTCCTTTTTATTTTTACACTTACTTTTCAATGAACATCTTCTTTTATTACTTACGTACGAACTTACAGTTGCTATAAGATGCTTAGCTCCGCTTACTTTCTCCAAAAAGATGAGTTGCGACTCTATCGCCCTTTCTGAATACCTCGATTTCCTATGCAATTACGTAGTTCTGAGGAAATACTGTCTTGTTTAGCTGAGTAATGTGAATTTTGTTGCTTTCAAAGAACGTCCAACCTCCCCGAATCTTCACTGCATTCTGAGTGACAGTGCTTTAATCGTTTCAAACGTGAAGTCGTTCGGCAACCCATCAAGCCGTCTCAAATCTATTATCTCCCGTATTAACTGGTCTCGTATACGGTGTTTACTATTTTGGCCATGGGAACCTTCCGAAAATTCGTGGAAACCTGCAATCTCACGAAATGTTCTTGCATCAGTTTTTATTATGCATGGTGCACACATTCATTTGCTGCGTTCAGAATCAGGACGAGGAAGTGTCCCATAGCTATTTTGACAGGATACTATGTACAGTGTCCGATCTGTATTGCACCGCAGACAACAAGACCGCACCGCGCCACCCACGCGGCGCGGCAAACCACCTATCTTTGTAGGCGTTGCCGGGACTACTACTTTTGTACACAACGATGTGAGTATGTGTAAGAATGTCCACACACGAGAAATTTGCCGTGAAAACAATAGACAAGGCGGTAAGCCCGGGAGAGCCCGAGCGCAGCGATCATCTGGTCTGCCGCGCCGCGTAGGTAACGCGGCGCAGCCTCGAGTCTTCGCTTATTGGTTTTAGCGCTGAGGAGTGGGCGGAGTGGAACATCATGGACCGAGGTGTCATGACATTTTGTGGGACATCAGTTAATTTCTTATGGATTTAGTTCATAGTTTCCAAAAAATTGTGTAAATTTGCGTCGGAACACCGCAACGCCATCAGTACTAATGTAAGTCGCTCAATGTTTGAACGGTTAGTATTCGAGTCGACGTCTGCGCCGGCGTCGCTGCGGCGTTGTTTGGCACGAATTCGCTCCAGTTTTGTAAAGAACTCGACGGTAATCAATCTTCCACAACATCATCGACTACTCCCCTAATCGACTCTTAAACATCACCCACCACCGAGCGCTGTTCGTACTTTAGAACCATTTTAGGTCGTCTTGCGTACGCCAGCCAACCTGTCATCAGTTTTGTAAACATCCTGAGTACTCTACCCCTTGAATCTGCTCACTTCTTAATTGATTTTTATTCATATTTATTTAGTGTCGTATATGTCAAAATAATCAATACGCAAGAAGAGAGATTTTTCCTCAAGCAAAAAAGTGGAGTTTCGAATTTTTCTGGATGCAAGCGGACGCGCGGCGGCCGCCTTGGTGTGGTAGGGGTGGCGGCAAAGACGTACGCCGCGACGCGACCCGCACGCGTATGCTTTTCAAGCTCTCGTTATTTCTTCAAATTCGACGCACTAAATGACATCGGTGGCCACCTCCTTGCAGTTTGTGGGTTCCGATAACATTCATCTGTCCCACTCAAGCTTAGCAATTTGGCCATATTCACGCAGAACTGCTCGTACCCTTGAAGGCTACGGCCGCGACGCGCACATGAATCGACCATTCACAGGCTAGCAGCGTACCTCTTGTCACGCAGCCCCTTATTGGCGCTTCTGTTGTTGGATAAGCTCTTATAGCCGAGAAATTATCGACAAGTTCCCGTTTGAGGTGCCACCAGGGTGTGGGATCCCCTTCCTACCAAATAATACTCTGTCTCTTCGTTACTATTTTGAGAAGTTTTGGCACATCTGTGATCCATTCAACCTTTTCAACCTATATTCCTGGTAGCTCGGCCTTCGATCCATGCGTCGCGGTTTTATCCAATCCTGATTTTTAAAAAATAGCTGATTCATCCAGATGGAAACTGGGAATTCTCCCGCGCCATGCAATAGGAACCCAACGACCCCATGCTGTTTCCTGATTCTGTATTTTCATGGGCAATTGGGCAAGAAATGTTACAAGAAATGATTCCGATATCTGCTAAGCCTGTTATTGTGGTGATATCATTTCTTTGAAATGAAAGTGCAGACGACCCTTGCGGACATCTGACACTTGACAAGGTTCTCGAATCTTCCAACGTTCTCAAACTGCCTTGGACACTTTTAGACCACTCCGCCCCTCGGTCTGGCAACGTAACCTTCGTCTTACTCTCGCAGTCAAACAATGCCAGCTACTACAGTAATCTTACCCGCAGCTGATTAGAGATCACAGGCCCGCATGAAACGCGGGCCTATGTCTAAGACTGGGCGTGGCCGTATGCATTTTATTTGATAGCCACTGAGCGGAGGATCGGTTGAGAACCTTCAGAAGGCGGTTGGAAGGCGTTGCCGATCAAGCGGCAATTTTATGGCTCCGTGGACTGCAAAAACTGCCTGATACTAGAATTCCGTGTTGATAGTGGTCGCTTATCTGGGCGTTTTCTTCGAAATGGTCGCTTCTGAACACTGCCATTAGCGGTTTCCCAGGAATTTTTTGGTTTGCTTGCTCTCTATTTCCTTCGTTGGGTCCACAGAAAATGCTAACTCTGGTAGGCGCTTCTTACTATCTACGCATTTCTCCAGATACAAGATTTCATATAAAAATCCGTGGCTAATAGAGGAAAGAAGAGAATTTTTGTAAAGATATTTTCATTTAAAGCCTCATGATATAAGGAAATCCCCAAAATTATCGGGATTTTGTGAAATTTAAATTCCGTGGTTGTAATTTTCGCGATGATTCATAACAACCAACCATACTTACCCATAGAATGGACGAGTTTTGCGAAAACGAACTGGTATTTCCTTATCATTTACTGTTTATCGAATTCTATGATACAACTCTCTGGGCGGCGTCATTGAGATTACCCAGGGTGAACGGATTGGCGCCACGTTAGCGATGGGTAGACTAACTGGTGTATAACACGTCTAACCTGGGTAATCTCAACGATACATGCGGCTTGCGGCCCCTGGAAATATCACCGTCCTGGGCGCAAATGCATAATTGGAGTTACCCATGGTAATGTGTTGACGCACCCGAACCTACCCTTTAGCAGGCCCCCATCAACATGTTAACGCACAGGTGACGTCGCCTATTCCCAGCTACTACTTGTGGTTAACCACACCGATGGGTCCAAGATCTCCAATCCTTTCAGTAATGCGTCCGGGCTCTGCTGATCCCTGCGAGGAACCTTTCCATCCACCTATTTTAGAAAAATACCCGGATGATGTCGTTAACATTTAGAAAATGTGGATTCAACCCAAACAAATCACCGTTTTAGTTGAATAAACTGGTTGAAGATTAAGGGATGGTTGATCTATATTATCCGGATTAACCCAGATTACTCAGCTGCATCTCTGTGCCTTTTTCTCAACCTAATTGCGTCGCTTACTCATCCTCTCATACTCTTCCTGGATGACGGATAACCCGCTGCCGATGAACCGTGAAAACGATGAGGAAAGAAAAAGCGGGAAAGGAAGATACGATCAGTTTAGAATCTTTCCCTGAATGGACCTTGTTTTTTAACCCTTGAAACTCATCAGCAAATGCGGCATTTGGCAAGACCTCTAAATGAGCCGCTCCGGGTTTCTTGGGTATTCGCCTAGCGTGTGATCGAACTCGTGACTGTACACATGACTGGCAGCGCCTTGGACCTCTGCGCCACGACGGCGTTTTCGTAGATAACTGCCATGAATTCTCCCAAGAGCGAAAAATGGAGAGAAAAATGGAACCATGCGCTTGTTTGTTTTACCCAGACCTTCTTGTCCAAGCAATCAGCCTTTTTTCGGGGATTTTTTCTGTGTTCTAAACAGCAAAATCACCAAGGTTGTTCCGCTCTTCCGCAATTCCTTTAACGATGTTTCCCCGCCGCTGTCGTCGCAGCCTCCTCTCCCTATCAACCTCGAACCTCTTTGCGTGATGCGGAGCATGCGTCAACGAATCGTTCTTTCGCGCAATTGACTGATTCCTCGCTGTCCAACAACGTCAAAAACAGCGGTTAGACGAGCTGGCTTGTCCGCAGGTGGTCGCCGAGGGGACCGCCTTCACAACACCCGCACAGCCAGCAGCGTGTCGTTCGTGTTTCCGAGCTATTCATGCCGTCTTGATAATGAGTGTACTTGTCTTGTGGAGGGTGGGGTCTTGCACCTTTTCCAAAAAAAGAACTTTCTAAAATTCCTTGGTAGCTCATGGACCTAAATTTGCATCAGTTAGCATTTTTGTTCAGAACAATAGCCCTTCTTTGTTTTATGAGAAGTGATCAAAGAAAAAATCTTTAGAATACTAGTTACAATATATTAGTTTTCTCATAAAACAATGTATGAAGATGTATGAAGAGTTGTATCCAATCCATGCCATTCTTGTGCATGAAGAGTAAGAAATTAGTTATCCCGTTTCCCATATTTGCTTCCTTCCTCTATTGGCGGTTTTACGTGTGTGTATGTATGTGACGAAACTTCGAGGGTGTTAGATAAACAAACAAATAAATAAGTAAATAAATAAACAACATTTTTATTTCCTTGCTTGTCTGCCGACATACTCCTCGAGCGCTGTAGTTACGTATCATCGCCGTCGCCGCGGCGACGTTCTCTTTCGATACATATTGATTGAGGGCGGGCAGTCGCCGATTTCGGACCGCCCACAATCGATGCGTATCAAAAACGAAGCCACAAAAGTGCCCGCGAGGCGAGGTGCTCTACTCTTCGAGGAGTATACCGACATCCTCAACACTGATCACTTATTAATGACGTCACAACTAGAGGATCGACCGAATAAAAATCAATCTAGTTAATTGAATAATTAAAAAGCCGATTCAGAAAAATCGAATATTCGAAAAGCAAAGGGGATCTACAGTATTTTTCCTTGTCCCTGTGCTGTGGAGCTCTCCCTTTTTCTGAACATTCTAATTTTCGACTTATTCAGGACTGAAAATTGGAATATCGAATATATCCAACATGTTACTCGTTCAACACTCTGATCGTACGTCTTGTCCTATTCAGTCTCACAGAAACTAGCATTATAGCTGCAAATTAATCTGATTTATAAAGTGCGAATTTATGGCTGGATTCTTAATTAGTGCACTTAATTACCTTGTTTAGTTCAGTTTATTTTAGTGCAGGAACAAAATTAATTTCACGTTTACTTTTCGGATGAAATGCATGCAGGAAATGAGCGCTGAAAAGTCGATAACAATATGGATTTTGAATATGGATCCAGATTTAGAATTATGTTTCAACACGGAAGAAGTTTCCTTCAAAGTGCACCCGTAAGCAATCCATGAAATCTTATGCGTGAGAATGAACAATAAATGACGGCAAATCGTGCTTGCAATAATTTTGCTAACAGATTTCGCCTTCTATTTTTCTATCCTTATACTTCTAAAATTATTAGCTTTATTTTTTTGGCAGCATCACTCATGATTTTCTATGGTATTTCTATTATTACATTTTACTGCAACTTAATATGAGCGTCTATGAGACTTTGTAGCATTTCAGTTGACGATTTTTAGATCCTGCTAACCTACATTTGAATTCCGTCTCTTCCTTGCTGACTTGTCAAGTGTTTATAGTCATTTAAAAGCGTTTTTCTTTTTCTGTGGGCACACACGCTTCATTTCTAGAAAAACTCGAATTTACAGTAACGTAAGGCAGTGGAAATGAAAAACACCAGAAGTTCTCCCGAAACTCCAGGATGCGAAATTGCATCAACCACCTCAATCATATTAAGTAGCGATATTTGTTGTTCTGAATAGGTGAAATGAAACAAATGGGTTTGTGGCAAATCTCTGTATTCTCTCTCTCTTCCACCGTGACTGTCCCTCTCCCAATACAGTATATTCCTTCAGAAGCCTTCTAGAATAAACTCTTTATAAAAAAATGATATTGGCAAAGCTCTAGTGAAAAACAGTCTGAATCACTCGAAACATTATCTCCTACTTCATTCCACGGCTTCGTGGTCAACTTTTTGATGAATGCCGAAAATGGTAAACCTTGAGGGCAGTATGTTCAGGTGTGGCCAGTCATGTGCTCCTCATGACACCACGAGACGTGATCGATTTCTTTTTGGAATTCTTAACATGCTCCTGCCATTTTTCCAGCCCTCCCATTGGATTGGATCCTTCTCTGAGTTCATTTCACCTCCTCTAGGTGTGGCCATGATTTCGGATGCATCAAAGAATTCGCTGCTTAACTCTGCACGGATCTTCTGCAACAAGGTCATCGCCGCGTCGCTCCCTTCATCTGTAGAGTATCATCTGAAAGCAGCCGCTTGTGCAACGGCGGCGGCGAGACGCGCGAGTGGGAAAAAAACGCGAGCGCGAGCGCGCAAAGCGGAAAGCGGGCCGAAGGCCACACCCTAACACTGACATACATTGTCCGCTCTTCGCAGCCGAGCGTCGCGACTATGAACTGGTCATGGGAGCGCCGCCACCACCGCCGCCGCCGCTGCGACCTTGGATTTCTCTCCCTCTACTCCCCTCTCTCTCACATGCACATACAGCTGCGCCATATTCTCCGCTCATTCAATTCGGTTCCTCACTTTTCATAGACATCTTCTCATTGCCGACGTCTTTTTTTCGACGGCAGACTCTTCTCCGTACGCCTACACCCTGTCAGAGGTCGCCAGGAAACGTCGACAGGCGGATCATAAGGCATTCGTTCATGCCCGTCAGCCTTTTTTCAGTAGGTCCAGCGATTGCGCGAAACTGGGCGCAGCCGCCGAGAGGCGATAAGAATCGCTCTGGAATTTTTTCTTGGCAACAGAAAACTGGAATGTATGAAGGCGATGGGCGAAATTTTATTACACCACACTGTTTCGCATTTCCAAATATGGGTGGAATCCGTGAAATTCTGTGGATTCATGCCAAAATGCTCCCAAAAATATTTTATACACGTGAATGAGGCTGTAAGTTAGAAACTTTTTGCTGCGTCTACGACCAAAATTTATCTACCACTACGAAGTTCTCCGACTAATTCATTCATTCATTCATTCATTCATTCATTCATTCATTCATTCATTCATTCATTCATTCATTCATTCATTCATTCGTTCTACCATTCACTAACATATCCATTAATTCATTCAGTAATTCTTCTTTCTTCCTTCTCTTCTCCCTTCTTTCTCTCTCTTTCTTAGCTTCGTCCTTGTTTTTTTCTATCCTTCTTCCTTGACTTCTTCCCTTCTTTCTTTTTCTCTTTATCAGAAGCATTAAGTTGATCTTTTTCACTCCATTGATTATGTTCAAAACTTCTCCTTTTTTTCTTTTTTTCTTTTTTCCTCCTTTAACAGGCTCTAAATGGAATTCCGGTTGCACTCGCTGAGCTAACAGTTCTTCCTGAAGCCACGCCCAACTCCGCTCCGTATTCGTTTCATCTATTGAAAATCTTCCTGGGCTTGGATGCATCACTGGGATCACACAGGGTAAACGTGCTGAAATTCGTGTAAACCTTAGGTATGTATGAGGAATACTAGCACATTTACCCTGGGTAATCTCAACGATAGATGTGGCCCCTGCTATTTCTACAGCGGTTTTGGTATGTGCGCAACTGTACTTGGCCTAGCATTTTTAATCTTCCATTTCAGCTCATCATTGCTCGGGGATAGAGTTCGCTTTTCCCTGCCCTAGGCCCTTGGACCTTTCACGAATGTGTCTGTTTGTTTGTCTGTATACACTTACAGATGTCCCTTAAGTAAACTGGAACATGAATGGATTTATTGATCTTCACCGAAACCGCAAATGCAACAATCATAGAATTAGTCACAGTCGGTGACGGTTAGTCTGGAGAAAAATGGAAAAGTGGGTGGAGCACTCAGGGATGGATGGCCTTTCTCTCGTGCAATCGTTGCAGATTCATGGCGTAGTCCTGCCATGAGTCAACTACATAGTAAACTTGCACAAGGAATCTTCTGGAATAATCAGTCCCGCAACCAGCGAAACCAGTAGCAGTTTCCCGGTAGGCGTGGCTTAACTGCAATTGGTAGAAACTTGCATCTGACAGCGAAATTGCGTAAATCTTGCTAAAACCAAAGATGGTGGCTTGGTCTAGCGGTAGAAAAATGTGGAATTTAGCTTTGAGTCTCCTCAGATGCGAAGAATCCATGACCTATGAAGATATGCGGTTCGGAAAATTTAGGTTCATAGTGACATTTACCAATTGGCAGTTCATGTTGTGTCTCTTTATCATCGTGAAACCAGAAATTTCTATATTTTTGTGAAATTGTCATCCTTTTCCCAGTCCGGGATCCCCTTATAGAAGGATTAGAGGCCCGCCCACTCCTAGGCAGCAGTGCCTATGAACCTTGGAGTGTTACGGTGATGGTTTGAAAATGTTATTGTTTTGGTAGGCAGTTGAAACCAGCACAGAGCAGATTACACGCACGAATCCGAACGCGGCGAGCGCGTCACACCCAGTGAACCGCGCGCGCGTCACGCGTCATGCGTGCGCTAGATAAATGTGATCATCATTAGTGGCGTGCCAGGTGGGAGTTAGGCGGGTAGCGCCGCCACGATGATGAAGAACATATCATCTGGGTGAGGCAAAATGGACGAGTTCGTAGACGCAGACGCTCTTTGACGCACATGGCGGATGGCTGTGTTCCGAGGGTTTCCTGGGAATTCTCCTGGAAATTTCCCTGGAAATATGGTTGTTTAATGTGGATCAGGCAGCGCTACGAGCTGTAACGCGTCCAAAAAAACGTCATTGTTTCCATTTCCTTCACTTCTTCAGCTTCTAGATCACACATCGATTCTAATCTGGCGTCGGGCGCGGCGACAGCGGCGGCGGCTGCGTTGCACACCAACACCGACCGACCGAAACCTGTTCATAATAAAAGTTTGACGACGACGACCACGACGCCGACGACGCCACCGCCGCTCCCCTCCCCATCCCCACCCACCCATACACCACCCCACCCACCCCCGACCGACCGCACACCGACCGACCGCTCTGTGTGTGTTCGATAGGCGTGCGTAATTAGTCTTCGGAAACAACGACGAGGGACGTGCCAGTTCGTCGATGTCGGACGGATAGTGGCGCACGCAGGCAGGCGAAATTGTCACATTCGGATGTGAATGTCCACACGGGATGACTAATAGACCTCCATCCACACGCACAGTGATCAGTTCATTTATCCATCCATCCTGTACGTATTGATCGGCGAAAAACTCGTTTCACTTTTTACCCAGCCGCTCCTGACCTTTGCCAGGCAGTTCTCACGCCTATTAGAAACGCAGCCATCACATCGATCTCTTCACCTACCACCACCACTATTCGTGCGGGGTGGGGGAGGTGATCATGCGCACGCACGCACGCTTACACGCACATCCGCTTCAGGTTCGCTACTGGGACGGGTTCCAGCAAACAACCACCACAAATGGGTGATTTATAGGGAGACCCGAGTAAACGCACACAGAAAGAGAAGTTTTTGAAGGCTCCAATGTTACAGACGTCGAGGTGTGTCGATTAGATGCTAGCTAGTCCGTTGCCGTTCCGGAGATGAGCTCAGGAAATATTTTCCGTTCGGGAGAATGGACCCAGTGGAGTTTGCGCCTTGGTTTTCACTAAAACACTGAACGCCCCCCCCCCCCTTTGTATTCTTTTTTGATACAGATTTTTCTACTTTCTGTATCTGTTCTTCTTCTTTTTGCATCCTTTTCAAAGCCGTCATAGATCATTTTGCAGATTTATTCATCTGTTACTTATCTACTCAGTTACTGCCTGCTTTTATCTATTTATTTACTTATATGTTGCGAAAAAATACGCTTTACCTTGCTCTCTAGCGCGGTACAAAAGGCTGGTAGACAAGTTTCTGGCGGAATATCTACTTAGTGGTTTACTACTCTTGCCTTTGGTTTAAATTGTTCCGATTGTTCATGTTTTCATGTCTTTATTTTCTCAATGTTGATTCTGTTTCAAGCATGGTTTACCCACGTAAAAATAACCGAATAAATTAATGGTGCACATCAAAAATCACTCAATAAGAATGTGTTACTAGTGGGTTCAGCTTTGAATTTTTTATCCGAATGTCCGTCCTTCTTTTCTTCTATCACTATTAATTTTTTTTCTGCGAATGTCGATCCTTCTTCTCCTCTCATCGTCCAGATTCCCTAACTTCACGTTGATCCTCTTCTTTCCCTATTTTTCAGTATTTTGCTTCATGCATGTCGATCCTTCGTTTTATCTCTTCATTCAGTAACTTCTTCACTACACGTCGCTACTTTTCTATTACTAAATCTTTCTTTTTCGTAAATTTCATCAGCTCTCCCCCTCACAAAGCAACAGAATCCCACTGCTGTAGATCATTTCCGAACCAGCTGATATGGGGTAGGAATTAGTCATCCTCTTCTTAATTTTTTGCTTTCGGCTTTCAACAGTTTTCAACAGTTTCGCTTCTTCTTTTTTCATTATTTTTCCTTTCTCACCTGCTCTTAATATTTTTCGATCTACTGGTCTTTTTTTCTCTTGAAGGCGGGTTTTAAGCTGGCCATGCTAATCGGTGTTATGGAAACCTTTTTCTTTTGTGTTTTTTTTTCAATTTTCTTTGTCATTACATTGCATTCTTTCTCCATTTAATCCCTCTGACTCTCTTAACCCTATGACTCACTAACTTCTTTTTTTTATTCTGAAATTTATTCACTTTGTGTACTATCTCTGGCGCTCTTTTTATCTCAGCGAATATGGAATTATTGTTACTAAATATGGAAATTCCTCCCGTTCCTTCTATCATTTAGTGACTTCTTCTCCACATGTCAATCCTCTTTTTCGCGCCGCTCCTTTTTCATTACCTTTCTAGAGTTTCTGGAAATATACTTATCAAATGTTCATGCATGATATTTCCCTACTTTTAATGAGGTTCTATTGAAAACACCTGCATGTGACGTCAAAAATACCAGTTTTTTGGTTAAAAAACAACTAGTTAAGACTAAAAGTACAAAATAGAAATGATTACGATTTATTGTGCTACACCGTGGAAAGTCGAGTTGACGACGAATCATGTAGTTGTAGCAACATTCCACTGAGAATTTGCCTGATATTGGTGCATTTTTAGGATTATCTGATGTGGTAGAGTAATGTACAAATAAAGTGCTACCTACAAAACGACGTAATCATCCAAAAAATCGATTTTCTCTGAATTTTGATAATTTTCGAAATTTGTCCTATAAACATTGCCTATGATAGTCACCTTGCTTGATGATGTCCAGTTATTTAATCAATTTCCGTCGTGACGTCATCTGTTTGGACATTTGTATCCTACCAGAATAGCCTTCCCGAGGATACTTTACCCTCTGACTAACGAAACTATATTCACTGGGAGTGCGATCGGCAACAACTTCCTTGCGATTTCACCCTCCCGAAGGTCACACCCATCATCATCATCATCATCATATGAACACGTGTGTGTGTGGTGGTGGTGGTTCTGGTCGATCGAGTGCCCGTTACTCTCTCTTTGGGTATTTTCGTGTGATTGTCGTCGTTTTCATGGCTGCGTTTCCCCACATAGGCTCAACACGCTCCCAGCCAAGATCCACGATTTCAGATAGAACGCTCGCTTATGTTCAACAACGAGTCGTTCAGTTCGAGCGTCTCCACCACGAGTTCCACGTCGTCGTCGCATTTTTCCGTCGAAAACGTCGTACATTTCCCGAATAAGCCGCGTCTGTCGATTGATGCGACCGCTAGAGCCACAAATGCCATACGGCTATCGCCTGGATTTCTCGAAGCAGGTGGGGATTTTCTGGATGCACTGGTCTTTCCCATTTTTGGGAACTTGTGTTAGAACTCTGGATCGCAGTTTTTTCATGTGTCGAAATTGCCATCGTAAACTAGCATTTCAAGGGTGGAGGTCCATGAATCATCCTGCTGTTTACTCAACTCCTTTTTCATACTTATTTGTGTATTCGCGCTTCCTTATCCTTCTACATTTTTGTTAGACATTGAAGGCATATAAATTGATGAAGCAAGGGATGATAAATCAGTAAATTTAGAGATTTGCATGAAAACCTGATAAAGCTAGGATTTACTGTGACAGCTAATGAAAATACTATAATACTGATGACTACGTATATACTAGTGTAGTAATAGTAAACAATTATAAATTTTTGAGATGATAATACACGAATTAATATACGTACATAGATATGAAGTACGAATACGGCTACAATTGTAGGAATTTATGCCAAAATATAATAAAAATATATAAAATATAATATAATATATGGGGAAAGATCCGACTCTCATATGGCTAATTATCAGGAGGACTTTAATTCATAAGGTAGCGGTGAGAATGTGAAATGTTCACGTGAAATTTTTCATTACCCATCCTGTTCTTAAATATGGTGTTTAGTCATTACTAAACGCATGAGTCCTGGGATTCTGTCCAGATTTGGAAATTCACACCAAATTATATCTAATCCAGAAAAGACCATGAATGAGAGAATCCTGAGTCAGTTTGGAAAATTTCTTACATAAACATGTTGAATCTCGTAAAAGTCTTCGAATTCAGAAATTTTAGCCCAGTTTGGGAAGAAAATTTTTGCGAGTTGCTTTCTTCTGCTCGGAAATCAATGTCCTTATTAAGCATGTGTTGGCATTTCGACAATTTGTAGGATTTCCACTGAGTCTCTGTATAGAATCTTTCCTCTCAATTTTTGCCGCGTACCGAATTATTCTTTCCTTTATTTAACTTATGGATGTGCTTTGTTGTCTGATGTTTGTTAAAAAAAAACACTGCTATTCAAACAGCTCAAATCTATGGAATCATGAAGAAAATTCTGTCCAAACCATAAAAGCACCCTAAAGTCTTCAAAAGTGATTTTTCTGCATTTTCCACAGTTTATATGATCCTTGAAATTCTCTCATTTCTCCTCCATCTTTTTGCAAAAGGAAAAACTCGAGAACACACCTGGTTTCTTGCTTATTCTTAGACCACTCTTTCAGAATCGAGCATTTATTTGAATGTTTCTGGTTGTGGTGTTTTCCAACTTTTTACAACTTCGAAGTCCCTGCACAAGTAGAACATTTTGAGATTTGTTATCATTTTAAGTAGTAGCAACGCGCCTCACTAGCAGAGATGTGTAAATTCTCATTCCTGTTCCAAGCCCTCCGCTTTGCAGTAATTTTGAGCCTTCTTTTTTATGTTTTGCGGGATTTGGTCAGCGAAAAGGGGACATATATACGAAGGATCAAAGTAAAGAGAGAACAGTGGCCCTTATCCGAAATAGCGTGACAATTAGTAATATAGCAAAGGGATTTTGTCAGGGAATCAAGGCTGCATAAATTTTCGAATCTCACGCTTCTCGAGTTCCGGCCATTCCCGAGCTTCCGTTTTCCTCCTTACGTTGTACGGCATTTGAAATTTTACTCCTATGTATACTTCTATCCGTGCTCGTCAGAGTGGATCTAGTGATTGGATCAATACTTGAAAAGTATTATTTTTATTAATAATAACCACTTAGAAGCTGTTTTGGACCGTATTACTTGTAGTGTTTTAGAAAAATCGAGGAAATTTGAAAAATTGAGAACGAGTTACCCGGACATTTTCAATTATTTCACGTCTGCTAACTGCAGAAGAAATCTCTTATGCTCATAGAAAAAGAGAGCTTCCTTTGCCCTACGAGAGTATTACTATATCTAGATGTCATGCTTGTGTAATAATAATAATATCCACTTTTTTGTGAAAGTGTCGTGCCAGTTACATTCAAGATCAAGGATCAAGTCGAATACGTTTTTTTCGTCGGGAATCCTCTTATATGCTAAGATTTACTGTATTTGTGACCCTCAAGGTTTGTGAAAAATAGAGCAATGAAAATGTGCAATTAATACAGTGTAATAAGTAATGTTTGATTAAATACCTTAACACAAATCTCCTACGATCTATCAAGTTTCAGTAGCGACCTGCAGCAAGGACGACGATGTCTCGAGACGAATTCACGAGGCCACCAGGCGATACAATCACTTTGGAGCGGAGGTGTTCGAGAGGTACGGTGCTAATTTCCATGAGTAGGGGTAATTTTCATGACTCATGCGATGAGAGTTCCCGAAACTCATCACACATCTACCTCATACCCTCACGTAATTGACAGAGTTACAGTAAGTTAGTTCAGGTTTCGAGAAGAACTCGGTGCTGGCCCGAAGACCTACGAACGATTACGGCATAATTCTATTAGGAGGCGATTAACTAAGGTAAGCCGAATGGTAAATTGAGTTTTTCTATGAAAAGAGAGGGAAACACTTCAAGATAGTCGTTATAAATATTTTTTCACATGGAGGGTAGCCTCGAAATACTGGACATCCCCGTAAATGTGCTATTTTAGGCCTTCCTAGGCCCTAGGCCCATTTGTATGCCGCTAAGATCTTTGATCTTATCTGTTATGGTGTGCTTCCACAAAAAAACCAGTATCGTCAATTAAAAAAATTATGCTTATTGCATGGTGCAGGAACCCATCAGCACTTACCCCTTCCACCTTTGGACAGCGTCCAATGAGCAAAGAATTTCGAAATCGGCAGTATTCGCGCTGGGTTTTAGTGAATAAGTAACATAAAGAAATAAATAGGCAAATAAAGAATGGACCACTATTTTATCCTGTATTTTTAGAAAAGAAATTAAAGCTTCGAAAAAGGTTAAGGGGCTCGGTCTCCATCACGACTAAGGGGCGGAGCGTGCACGTGCACGTACATATTTGGAGGATATGGGAATAGCACGGACCGTTCTTGAACTTCGCCCTATCTATATTAGAACATTCCAGAACATTCGATTTTCTTACATTTTTAGAACCTTGTTGGCTCTTGATGCAAATTTTGTGCAAACTTTAGATATTTTCATTCTTTTCCGCATGATTTCTCGGAACCATCTAAATTTCTCGCACCTAAGAAACTCAAATAACGGGGAGGTGGTACGGATCTGAAGTATGAACACTCAATTCTCTAACTGGAAAGTGCACTGATTTCTGTCGTGCAATTTCCGTGCAACTTGGACGGACGTGAAATGTGCACGGATTTTGTATGAGATGTGCATGGATTTTGCATTCACGGGATCTGGTGTGTTCCACAGGCCAGCGCTGAATCTTGCGAAACGACCCGTTTCACTAATAACCGTGAACGCTCTCAGTAGCTGTACACGGATCGATGTATGGGTGGTGCGAACGAAGCACAACCGTAACCGCATTACCTGATTACCCATCGTCGTGCGGGCGGCGGCTGGCTGGTCGTCGCTTCCGTTCTCCGCCGCGGGCGTGCTGTTTCGCGCACCAGCTACGCGGCGTCAACGTTTCTCTGCGGCTCTCTCGTAGCGGCCCGCGCTCTCTTCACACCCCCCGACAGACCCCATTTGAGCGCGTCGCATCGTCCACACCCAGACGTTTTTTCAACGCCACCCCCGCGACAAAGACCACCACACCCTGTTTGACGCGCGTCCATGTGTGCGCGAGCGCTGCGGTGGCCTCCATGCTCGGGTTACGGTAGCCACCGGGAGCGGAGCGAGCGCAGGGGCGGTGCCCCCATGAAAGGGCACATTACAGCATCACACTTGCGGCTGCTGTCATATTCATTTACTCGGGCGAGGCGCTGGCGAACTTCGCTAGCTGTGAAGTTGCCGAACTTCGGAGGCACGTGACGCGAGCAGGAATACTGGCTGGGTGGGGTACGATGCTGTCATGAGATAGAAATCGGGGCAGGATGCTCAGAAATAACCCATCGGAGAACACCTACCAGTGACGTCATTGCACTATGATGTCACAGTGATGTAGTTGATTTGTTGTTGATTCCGAAAGAAGGACAATGGTGCATGAGAGCGTTCTTTGGCCGAAAATAGAGCTAGAAGAACCCTTTCACATGATCATGAAAATTTCTTTTTTCCGGGGTTTAATCCGTACAAGTTTGCTTCGTTAAAATTCCTCGCTAATGCAACACCGCTAGTTTCAGGGAAAATTTCAAGGTATGTCCATGTAAATCACAGCTGTTGGGGTAACCTTCCCGCTGAGTTACGGGCAATTGGTATTTGTCCACTGATTTAACTTCATAACCTTTGCTTTCCGTTGACGCAATCCTGCGAGGGCACAAATGAAAGAAAATGAAATAAATGAGACGTGGACCTTTTTTGGCCTATTTACTGAAAACCCCCGGCTAGAAGCAAGACTGGGAAGAGTCTGGGCCTCATCTCGCTCCCAATCTTATGAGTCCGGGAACAGGACTTCTTTCCCGTTCCTGAAACGGTCTTGAGTCACAATCAATGGAACAAAATCAGTGAATCACAGAAATAGTCTTTCTATCACATTGTCTGCCGCTACGAAAACCCGTTCATATAAGCAATTATGTAGACACATTCCTGTCTTTCCCTTTTTTTCCTTTGCAGTGTTTCCACCCAGAAATAGTAATACTGCTAGGTAAAATTCGTTGCAGTGGTTATGAAAGCGTAAACGGTTGCCAATCACTGTTTCAGAGGGAAATCTAAACGAAGATTACGTCATTTCTTGTGTGGCCAAGTCGTCCTCTTTCTAAGGGGAAGATTTCATTACACTACTGCTTCAAACTTATGGAAATTCCCAGTGTCACTGCCCAAACATTCAAAAAACATCTTTGTGAACTAATAAATTGATCAAACTCATCAGAAATCGAAGCAAACGAAAATTATATCCAGTAAAGTCAGATTTTACAGGCTGACAGTAACGATGATTCGGGTAGAGCCACTACATCCTCCGATGCCTCCTCCGTATGCGATTTTCCTGTTGATGATGAACCTACAGGTGAGGAACATCTAGTTCTCAACTACTGTAAAAATGAAATGTCAATTTGATGAGAGAGTCGTTTACTTTTAATATTTTGTTTTGGAAAGCCGGAAATGATGTGATTGGCTGTGCAGTTACGGTCTTATCTCAGTGATCAATGATCAAGATTAGTAGCCATCAGCCTTGAACAATCATTACATGCTATTCTTAGCGATGTCTTTAGAAGTCAGAGGTGCGGCGAGGTCCAAGGCCAAGGCCATGAACAAGGCGCGGACTTTTTCCGTGAAAACCAAAGCTTGATGTCCGGCATGTTCCAATTCAGCGTTCGAGACTTATTTGACCAAAAGTGTTTGGCAAAACTCATCCAAACTAGATCTGACTAGAACGCCTTGTATTGGTTCAGATAGGTTCCAGTAGGTGAGGATAATATTGTAAGGAAATTCTGGAAAAATAAATTAGGGTTGCGAAGTTTTGAAGTGGGGAACATACAGGATTCTAGCATCTGGGAGCAGCAATCTACATTGACCCTGATAGTCAGGGTTGGGAATTTAAGAAGAAATGAATTCCCTGCTCTCGTCATTATACTCAGGCATTTCCCGCTTAAATTCCTGGGAAACTTCGGCTAAATCGTGCGTTTCGCTAAACTTCTCTGGCTGGCAGGACTAATTTTTTCCAAATTTTTGTGCAACTTGCGCATTTTCGGAACCGCCTATGGATCTCTACAAAATTCCCGGTAAGTAGTGCTCATCTTCCTACAGGATTCCTCATAATTTCTCCAGGAATTTGGTCGAGTTTCCTAGGAAAACAGGCGGCTCCCGCTAGAGTAAAATGACCAAAGTATAATATATGGAAATCATACCGTCATTGCTGAATCTTCGACAACTTCAAATTAAACGGCTTGAAGCACCCCTCAGACCCTTCCAAAATGAAAAATCTCTACATCTGTATTAATTGGTGAAATGTTCTAGAAGAAAACTGATCCAACAGCGACCCTTTCAGCGTTCCTGCCATATCGCAGCCGATTGGCGTTCGGTTCATCGCAGTCGGTGTACGATCAGAATGACATCTCCACGATTTCCGCCCGGCTGGAACACATCAAAAACGAGTTTTTTGCTGGAAACGATAGTGAGTTCTGGGATGCAGCCGATCTGGGGGATCTTTCCGGTGAAAAAAAATCATTTTCAGAGCCCTTCTCTTCGATGTCCGGTTTTCAAACGCCCACCACCGCATTAGGAGCAGCTATGCAGGATCTTAATATGAAAAGTAAGGAACTGTAGAGCAAAAGGCGTGCGAATCTATGGGCGTTGTTCTTCAAATGGACGAGTTTCCCGGACAAAAGCATATTTTATAATTTTGACGATTGATTCGCCCCAGTGGGCAACAAAGAGTGAAATCTCTCACATTTTCTGGGAAAGTCGTCCACTCTGGATATGTGTGGGCACTTGCCAGACCTCTCCAAAACGCCTACGGATCCTGCCAATGGTATATGTAGTTTTTTTTTTCAGGCGCCTTCGCACCAGTCTCACCGAAAAGCCGACCCGTACATCATCGGGGAGTCTCCCAAAAAAGCGGCTACCGAATTTCCGACCTGCTTCACGTTAGTACCATTGATTTACCTCAATTTGTTAAAAAATAATTGCAACATTACATCCAGAGCTTCTCAAATCATCTGCTTCCCTTTGAATCCATAAACCGTTTCAGGATGATCCAGTTTTCCGAAAGTCAGAGGAAGTAACGTTATCTGAAAAGAAGGTGCACAGGGTACCGATCAAATTGGTGCAGTCCAGCTCTACACAAGGTTTGTTCTGAGCCACCTATAATAGATAAAAAAATTCTAGAAAATTGAAGGCCATAAAACATTATACTACTACACCATTACATAAAAACTGGGATAAACTTTCAACGATGATGCTTACCCTTCTATTTTAAGTGTTCTTTCTTTGCAGACTTGAGCTCAAGTCGACAGCGAAACGACTTTGGTCCATTGAGCGAGCAGCATGAAACTCCTATCCTAGAGGATCAGGAAATGGATAGCCCAACGAGTCCGCAGGCGAAGCATGCCAAAAGTAAAGAATTATGGATTATTGGAACCCTCGGGGTCCAAAAAAGGTCACCAGAATTTAGTATTCCAAGGAGAAAATTCACAAAAAAAAAGAAGAAAATAGGAAATTTCCAATTTTCTCGGGATACGTCTATCAGTTTTTAGCTCTTTGTGCTTCTCTCTCGCAGAATTTCACTATTACTATTTAACCATAGCTAAATTTTGTTATTACATTGATATTCTTATCATAGCGTTATTTTGTATTTTTAAACATATCTCCAAGAAATTCTCTGACACTAACTAGTAAACTCTGAAAGTAATTTTTCAGCCATGTCCTTCCCGCTCACCATCAATGTCGACACCCAAAGTGTCACCTCAGATCTACCCAGCTCAGTCTCGTCGTCTGTGAACAGCTTCGTCTACCAAGGCCTTAATCAGGAAGCACTCAAAAAACAACTAGAGGAATTGACGGTGTGTGTTTTTTTCCTCTTGGATTGTTGTAGGACAGGTCTGGAACGAGGTGAAGGACCTATCAAGCTTTAGAAATAATTGGATTAGGCTCACCATTATTTTTTGGATTACAATCACAATTTCCGCGTTTTACGGACATGACAGTTAAAACTACGTGTCGGTTCACCCAACTACCTTTGAACCATCTACCCAACGACACGTCAGATAACGAACCATAGAGAATTATTTCCCTAGCCGTGATTTCCCATTTTCTAGGTTTCCTCAAGTCAGAGTGCGTGCAGGTGAACGCCTTTAACCAATTGCAGTTCATCCAGGTCCCGTATAAGATTTTTGAAAGGGTGTAACTTGGGGCATCGTTAGCTTCTCCGTTCAAATACGCATGCTGCTACTAGGACGTCTGTTTTTTTTTTGCTAGAAATGGTTTGCTAACATAAGTTTAGTTCAGGCTGGTGACAACAAGAATTTAATAAAAACGGGAAGGGCAAAATATCAGTTTTCCCGAAAAAAAAACCCATCTATCAAAAATTACCTGGATGGTTAAAAAAATTGATATGGGCAAAACAGTTGGCGGAAGGAGTGAGGAATGGAAAAAACTAGAGTCTCTGCAACTTTGGTGACCTCGATCAGAAACAAAATGACAAAAAAATGATGTTAGTAATGAATAACAACAAGTAAATCCTGTTCTTGAGAATGGAGAAAATTCGCAGAATATGTGTGTTTCTGTTTTTATGGATGTTGCCACTTCACTAGTCAAAAAGTTCTCAAATTTATTTAAATAAATGTCACGAAACAGTAAATGTTAACAGTGAACGCTTTAAAGTACTTTAAAAATCACATATTGACGAAACAAAAATCACATGATCCTGAGCTTCTCAGGATCATGTGGTTTTGTTAGCTCAATATATGATTATAGCGGGTAGAGGTGAATATTATAGTAAAGTATGTCGATATCTTCCTATTCTATGCATTTTCCAATTTAAGGCCGCTTCCTGCAGAGCTGTGATCCCTGACGCAAGCGGAGCCATCAATCCGGACAAAATCCGCGACCAAATCGAGGTGGTAAAAAGGCAGTTGGACATGTTCCAACAGTTGATGGCTGATGCTAAGGGAGAACTGGACATGGCCAGAATGGAGGAAGAAAGCCAGGTAGCGCCCTGCTTCCTGCTACCCTAGCTAATTCTCAGTTGTGCTTTTATTCAAGATATTTTTGTATTACAGGACTCCGCAGCTGTGGATGACATGTGCGAGCCGTCACCGTCGTCGTCACATGCTGATTCTGAATCTCCAAGGGATCGTCGACTTCATCACTGTACCCATCCGCATTGTGGCAAGGTGTACACTAAGAGCAGTCATCTCAAGGCGCACTATCGAACGCATACTGGTGAGTTCAAGAAGTTCCGTTGGAAAACTACATATTCGTGTAAATCAGAAGGCTGCTTCACTAGCTATCTGGAGCAATTAGGGCCAAGAGGTCGCTAGCTTCTGAATCTGAACTGCTCCGACACTTTCTGGAATTTTCCAATATCTAATCTAATCAATAATAAACTGCTTGACGACGTGCGCTTAAACATCTTAGAAGTAGCAGTAGTGTTTTGTATACGAGCCGCTTCTCTAGATGACATCAGATCAATTTGACCGTCACTGGTTCTCATTTAGAGTTTTCGCAGGACTTGAACGCCGGCAAAAAAACTTTTAGGTCACCCTGTATGCAGTGCATTTGTTTTTTCGCCACAGAGATGGCTAGTGCAGCGTCGCTCTTCCATTTGTATTCTGAAGATTTTGCCCAACTGTTGTTTATTCAGGAGAGAAGCCGTACTCTTGCCCATGGCCCGGATGCGAATGGCGGTTTGCTAGATCGGACGAGCTGACTCGACATTACCGTAAACACACCGGCGATCGTCCGTTCAAATGTGCCCAATGCTCGCGTGCATTCTCACGCAGCGATCACCTCAGTCTTCACATGAAACGGCATTTCTAAAGCCTTCCCGAAGTAGCCTTGATTCGTCTGCCTTTCGCCCCTCCTTTGCTCTGTGATTAGCCCGTGTTCTGATGACAGGGATTTTTTATCCTGGGATATATGTATAAGGCGCCAGTCACCCAGGTACCGCATTAGGTGCGATCCGAAGCTCAGGATATTAGCCATCCTGAAAATGGACATCGGAAGAATCCTACCTGCCTACTGAGTGGTTGGCTCCTACAAGAACGCTATGCACATCAATGAAGCTCACCATTCCTCTGCTCCGTCGGGCATTTAAGCCATAATTTATCGAAATGATTCACTTATTTTCTCATTATATTCGTTTATTCACCGCTAACTCACTTGACATTATTTCACCACACTATTCAGGATCTTGCACGTTCATCATTTTGTCTCTTTCATTGATTTCTGTTCTAACCGCCTCTACTATGATGATTCACTTAGCGCCTAGTCCTTCCATATCGTATCGGGTGATTATTGATTAGTTCCTGAAGATCTGACAGCCGATGTTACTCATACTCGCGTGATTCATGTTGATCGGTGTTGATTCGTCGCTCCGCAATAGTATTAGAAATTTTTTTTCGTCGAAATCTAGTCACCAACGTTGTGACGTCGCTCGTCCTTCACTTTATAGCAGTGTAATGTGTGCTATATAGTGCTTGAATCTAAACATAAAATCAATAAATCTATAAACTTCATGTTCAGATGTCCGAGGGTTTTTTTCTGTTGGTGATGAAATGTCGATCTATTTCTTCGCAGCATTCGAAGTCGAGTTGGAAAAAGGAAGGGTTGTGCGCAAACTAAATACCTGGACTGCGTCACGGTCCAATAGAGTTTTGATGGTTCAACTGTTTGGACACTGATATGCTAATTCTTTTACTATCTAACTGCTCTACAATAGTACCTAAGTGATTGCACAGGGACAGGGAGAAATTGTGTGACCTTTAGGAAGTTTGCTCAAATGTTAGGGAGCAACCGTTTGGTACGGTCGACCTTGAGATTTGTCGGATACTCCGTATTGGACGTTGTATAGATCCTACTATAGACCTAAGTTGTCATTTGAACATCACCAGAACTCGTAAAGGAATACTTTGGCTATCCTATTGAAGGCTCACTCCGACTATCGTTGGCTCAGGCTCCTTTTATCCTCTCTCCACAGGCATAAGGGAACGTAGTTGAAGAAACAATTATCATCCATACATGAGAACGAAAGTTATGGTATGTGGAGCATGAGGCTGTGAATCTTGAGTTCGTTGGAGCAGAGCTCCGGATTTCCAATTTCCGAACTTCCGATATTTCGATGTTTTCCTTGCTTCCAAGGCCCGAATTTGGTGTTCGGGAAAACTGCAAGAAACTCCGAAATCCGGGAAGGAGGCAGTGATCAAATTGCATTTTCATTTCATGAACCATTGTCAATTTCTGTGCAAGGTTTTAGCAATTTACTGCCATTGTTTACGCTCACGATGCTCAGTTACATAGTGTGCAGGTACTGGTTTCTACAACTGCATACATATAGAAATACGACATTATTCCCAGCGGGAATCAATATATCTACGGTTAACTAATTTCTGTGGTTTTTTAAAATGCTCCATTATTCAATAAATAAGTAAGAATTTTCGCTCTTGATGGTGTGGGCTACAGTTCCTCTTCCTGCTGTGTATTATTGATTTTTTCCTTCAAGTTTTGACCTCCATTTTTACCCGGAACGTTCCACTGTTCGACCAAAAATGCGACCCAACGAAGAGAAAGAAAAGCATAGAAGAACGTGAGAAACGAAAAAGGTGATTAATGTTCCACTTAAAATCAGATATTTCCACTATTCATCGATAAATGACATAAAGAAATTTGTGTTAGCTCATTTTCGTTTGATTTAATTTCAATATTATTTCTAAATAGTAATTTTCAGTTGTTTATTAATAGAATTAGTATATACAGTTATATTGTTCTTCCATTCGGCCCCGAAAGTGGTGGAGATCTTACTTTCCCCCGACGCGTCCCCTCCTGCTCGCTTTAACGGCAGGGGTCCACCTCATTTTCGTAGTTCAGCTAACAGCAGATCCTGCATCTACTCGGCGCGATGGTTCTAAGGGTATACATAAATTGTCTCAGAATGGTCTATAAAACCGTCTTCCAGGACGGGGTCTGTAACAGTTTGCCAACCCGAGTTGACATGTGAAGCCGTTGATCTTATCGATTGGACACGCCAAGACTCGTTGACCAACGCGGCAGCCGTGGCAGGCAGCCAGCACAGCTTGGAGCGATCCGCCTCCGGGCTCCAAATTTTTATCCAGTTCGAGCCTTTCAAAAATGGGGATTTCGTCGCTTCTGTGCCTGTTGATGTACATCCCAGGGATCAACATGATGAGAAGGTCTGGGATATGTTGGTAAATCCAACAGGCAGAACGAGGTGGCCCTCTGCCTTTAACCGTCCATCACTGCTCTTTAAATTTGGCTGGATCGCTGAAGTCATCGTAGTGTTCAATTCCTTTTCGCTGGATTGCTTGTGTGATCGGAATAACACTATATAAGTATCGTCACAACCTTCTTATCTATAAGTTCTTGAAGGTATCAAGTTTAACCGAGCAGCAACAAGGAACGTTTGTCAGATATTAAAATAGCTTCGTTTCTTATAACTTTATTATTACTTTATTACATGATTTCTCATGTACATTAAAGAGACATAGAAGAAAGACACGAACAACAAAAAGTGTTCATTAACATTAGTAGGAGAACCATGAGTTAAACAGTGTTATTTCCATGTTGGGCATCCTCAACGTACCTGATGACGCATTTTTCCATTCCGCTTAAGCTGCTGAGAAGACTTCTGAGTTTACTCAGTCTTAAGTATTCGGTGCCTGCTCTGTTCACGAAAAAGTTGGATCTCAGTGAATATCTTGGTCTTTCAAGAGCTAGTTTATATTGATCTCCTCTTGTCACTGATAAATTAAAGGAGAAGAAATTGTCGACACTTATGCCAACTTTGTCTTTCGGAATTTTCCAAACCATTGTCAGATCATATCTTTCTTTCTCAGTCCAAGAGTTCGAAGGTTCAGTTCGTTGTTCCTAATGTCCCTACAGGTTATGTCGCTACATTTAAATCTCTTACGTAGCTCTAATCATGGTTTTTCTCGTAAAACATTTATACATGATTGGAGCAGAAGAAAATATTCTTCATTCGGTATGGTGCGGTAAATCTCTAAATCATCAGCATATACAGTAGCGAGCAAAAAGATTGCAACTTTCGGTTTCTCGTCTATAACTTCTTCCGAAGCAAAGCGTGGGAGCTCAAATTTTTTTGGGAGTTGTAGATACTCATGGGAGATAGAAACAAGGAATAATCCCTTTACTTCATTCACTTCACGTTTTTTAAGAAAAAAAGTTTCTCACAGCGGCCTAAATCTGAAATTTGGCACCATCCGCAATGTCTCATAAAATAACGTCTATCGTCAGGATCTAACCACGAATAGGTCCCTTACAGCAGATCCGACCCGTATGTACTTGAAAATGTGTATGCCCTGACCAGTGATTGACATCTACAAAGACTATGTGAGATTAGTTCAGCACTGATCCTCTTTGGGTGTTTCTGTCACCCTGGCTCCACCTTTCGGCTCTATTTAAAAGGGAGGGATGCCCCGGATGGTTCTATAAGTCTGGCTAGAGGTGTTTGGTTTCAACGCAGCTTATTGCTCCCTCGTAGTTCCGAAATATTCGGGCTTGTTGCCGTGCAGCTAATCGTGCACATCTGGCAAAATAAGTTTTGGAATTTTTTCTGTCTCGAGGAGGAAGATACCTTGAGGATCCCATAAATGGTAAAGATTCTCCAGGGTTCCTAGAATATTGCAGTGTGCGTGGCGGATCTGCTGTAAGGAACCTACTCGTGGTCAGATCCTAACGATAGACGTTATTTCATGAGACATTGCGGATGGTGCCAAATTTCAGATTTAGGCCGCTGTGAGAAACTTCTTTTCTTAAAAAAACGTGAAGTGAATGGAGTAAAGGGATTATTCCTTGTTTCTATCTCCCATGAGTATCTACAACTCCCAAAAAAAAATTTGAGCTCCCACGCTTTGCTTCGGAAGAAGTTATAGACGAGAAACCAAAAGTTGCAATCTTTTTGCTCGCTGCTGTACTTCACATTTTACTCCACCTTTCTCAATGATAAAAAGAGTTCAGCGGTATAAATGTTAAACAAAACCGGTGATAAAACTCCACCTCGTGGGACTCCACATGGAGCTTTACACACAATCGAAAATGTCTCATTGATTCTAACCTGAAACGTTTTAGATTCTAGAAATAGTTCTAACCATTTGACCGAATCAGGAGTAGGCTAATATGCTTTAATACACGTAAAAGGTTTCTATGAGATACTCTGTCAAATGTCTTAGCGAGATCAAGGTATACAACGTCTACTGGCAAAGACATGTCTAAAGCACCAGTCCATTCATTTAATACTTCGAGCAGATGTGTTTCAGATGATTTCCCTTTGCAAAATCCATGTTGATGTTCTGAGAGAATATTATGTTGTTCAAGGAAACAATATGTAATTTTGTCAGTTTCTCGAATACCCTTGCAAAAATCAAAGTAATACTGATTGCCTGTAATTTTCTGGATGATCACGAGCAGATTTTTTGAACACTGATGTGAGGAAAGAATGTTTCCATCTTCGTGAAACTTCTGCTTTACACAAGCTAGTAATTAAAATGCATTCAAGAGAGATCACGATTTCTGCAGCAACTTCTCCAACTTCTTTTACAAAAGTAAAAGGTCAGCAGTTAACGAAGTAGAGTGTGACCATTTCATGAGGGTTTCCAATATGTTCTACCAGTCTGGCCGTCCGGCTAAAGCCGGACTTTCAGACTTTTATTGATGCTCGCTTCGCTCGCATACTGCACGTTGAAAGCAAACACAAAAGTGTAAATGGATTGATAAAATCTGCATCTTTCCACGCAGTTCTATCGCTCTCCTGAGAAACCCTTAATCCCGTAGGTGGTAGCTTTCCCCCATATGAACGATGTTATGCTCTTCCATATGAGCGAAGTTAGTGGCCCTGAAGAGCTAAGTGTAACCAATTCAGTGCAAATGTTGTTGTGGTAATTCAAATAATAAGGGTCCACCGGTGCATATAAACGGAAAGGAAGGAGTAGTTCATTCAGACACAAACGGAATGGGAAGAGAACACGGATACGAAAGTAAACAATGTACATCTAGGTGTTTAGGTAGGAGGGTCCGCCGAGACAGGATAAGCGTACCCCTCATGCAGGAATAGACCTGCCTGGCCAATTCCTATTACTTGTGGAAGCTGGCGCACCCTTATCACACCGTTGGAACCGACTCCAGGCGTTTCCCCACTTTTGGACGCCGGCGCACCCCTACCACACCGTTGGACCCGACTTCAGGCGTTTCGCCACTTTCGGACGCCGGCGCACCCTCCACACCGCGGTGCACTCACCGCTTTCCACTTCCCCATCCTTTAGAGCTTCTCTTCATTCTTTGAACCTCACCATACCCGTCCTCATCATCTTGTTGACCTCGTAATCACCATCACTGACCAATCAGGGAATTTCGTTTCACACAGACACACACACGTGACAGACGAAGTAAACCCGTTATTATAAGTCACCAGCCTGATCGTCCGGCTAACGCCGGACTCTCAGGCTTTTTTTTCGTGCTCGCTTTGCTCGCATATTTTCATTGTCCTCAGATGAGATTGGTGTAGGTGGATAAACACACTATCCACAGAGAAGTAATCTTTACCGCAGTTCATGGAACCACTGACTCACTGTGGACAGTTCCTTTCCAACGACCTGAACAACGGCGCACCCTTATCACACCGTTGGACCCGACTCCAGGCGTTTCCCCACTTTTGGACGCCGGCGTACCTATATCACGCTGTTGGACCCGAATCCATGTGTCTCCCCACTTATGGGCGTCGGAGGATCCTTATCACACCGCCGGCGCACCTCTAACACTACACTAAGGCGTAACCCTCATCCGTGTCATCCCTCGTCCGCCTGGTTCCTCCTGTTCGTTATAGAGGTGTCCTACCCTTCTCTTTCCTTTTTTATTTTTTTTGGCCTGTTATCAAAAGCCTATCTCATTCATTCCGACCGTGATCAAAACAACTGTCGGCCAGTAACATGTCTGAACATGACAAACGTGGCCCGAAACACCTGTAAATCAAGGTAAAAATCAAAATTTACCACATTTTCGTACATAACTCGACGCGCTGAACACGACAGTGTAGGTAATTTCCATTTTTGATGGCTGCACACACGCAAATACGCACACATACACATGAACTGCCAATTAATAAGAAGTAAGATGATTTGTTAAAGAACATAGCCCTTTTTGTTGCCACAGTGAACGTTTTGCTCAAAGGGGGTAACTCTTCCATATTTTCACACTTGACTTATACGGTTTCAAAAATATCAGCTAATAGTCCAGCTTTTGCACTATCAGAAACAATAAAATTCTCAGAACAAGATATGCGTAATGCAGGAATACGGTGCGTTTCTTTGATTTTACAATACAATTTTATAAATATATAGCTTTGCTTTCTTCCCACATTTAAAAATTTTCTCTTCATTTGAGCTACTGTATCTAATAGGCTTACGGGAAAGTTTGTTTATTAGGGAATAATAAGCTACGAAATTCTCATCTGTTGGCAAGGATACTGCCAATGGCCAGACTTTCAGTGTTGCTTCGTAAAGGGCAGTGAGATATGGTGGGAAATTCCTTTTTGTGATGGACTTTTTTTTCAGTGGCGCAAACATACAGAGGCAATGTTCTAAAATCTCTATGAATAATTCATATGTATTATCTACATTTTCCAAAAATACAAAGGAATTCATCCAGTCTATTTGTCTCAAATAGTTGCGAGCACTCTCGAAGTCCGCTGATGTGTAATCTCTCACGTGAATCACAGGATCACTATTCTTAGGAACCGCACACATACGTAAAAAGTTTCACTTTTATATATACAGATTATTTTATTTGCGTCAATGGCGGCGGCCTTCTCGCGGCTTTCGAGAAGGACGATGCGCAACCGTGCCGAGCGCGCAGGAAATGTTGTCCTCTGCTGTTACCGTCATATTATTTCTAGCAGCTTTTCTACCAGATATGGGAAACGATTATCAAATCGGAAAGAAAAACGCTTAGAAATAGCACTCCGGTAGACGACATCGATTTCTTGTTGAAATCGCACCTACGCAATACATCGAATGATATGAACATGATCTTAGAAGTAGCAGCCACGAAAATTCTCAACGCTGGGATTTCAACATAATATTGGGTTCTCGACTATGAAGATCACGACGAGGGTGACCTCTATCGAAACAACTTTTGAATGCTGCGCTTTCACTGCTGCTGAACAAAATTGTCGAGTTGTCGTTGGTGGTCGTGCAAAAGTCGATAACACTGGCTTGATCGTCACGCATTTCTCCGACGCATTTGGTTATTTTCTTGATGGTTTCGCAGTCTTCCAATCCGAAAAACAACGGAAATCTGAGGAAACGATGTGTAGGCCGCAAAGTACTATTAAAAAATGCACGAAGGGGAAAGAACCGAAAGGAAGAGCACGAATGTACAGCAGAACTGAAAATGAATGTTATGAGCTGAAAAAAGTGGAAAACGGCTGGTGAAAGGTAACAGTAGAAAAAACAG
The DNA here is from genome assembly GCA_037903475.1 of Ancylostoma caninum. Lineage (NCBI taxonomy): Eukaryota > Metazoa > Nematoda > Chromadorea > Rhabditida > Ancylostomatidae > Ancylostoma > Ancylostoma caninum. The sequence continues at coordinate 3,633,613 of JBAJFG010000479.1, forward strand.
ACAACTAGAACAACAATGGTACAGGATTGTTGGTGAAAAGTGGGCGAAACAAACCCCTCATATAGAAAAATAGAGCGATCATGGGCAGCTGATTCGCATCACGTATCTCGCAAGGCTGTTTTCGCACAACAGTTCAGTTACTACCAGCGGGCTGGTTTCGAAATGTTGAACTTGTGTTATACTTGTGATATCTCATCGAATGCGGCATCCCTGACTGCACATCCATCGAAGTATTAACGGGACTATGTTTAAGGTTCGAGAGCACTCAAGAGCTCAAAGATGAACATTATCATGATTGTTCAATTGGCTGAAATCCCTCCACAAATAATGCCCTCGAGATAATGTGCTGAAATAAATCCAGAACTTAAACCAAACAACAGAATCCGTAGCAGTATGAAGCATAAACTAATGTCTTTTCAAAACCTGATGCAGAAACGTGTCACGGTTTTCATCTCCTCGCATATAACAATGGTTCTGCACCAGGGACCACCATGTGTCTGCTTACATTAGCTTCGCAAGTGGAAGGTGAATGCAGAAGTTCCGGTGAGACTTCAGGGTTTTACGTCAATTCGCTCTTGCATTTGTGTTGTCCTATAACAGTTCTCATGAGTAGGTCATATGGATCCCTGCTATCCACAACATTTTTAGTTGGGCTCTACACCACACCACTGCTCTTTCTGAGATAAGGGCAATTTATACTAGCTGCGTGCGTCAGTCGCGCATCAGTCGCACGCATCCATTTGCAAGGGATTTTAGATGAAGACCGGTCAACACGGCATGTACATCCTCAATGAAAAGAACGCGCGGCCGTCGCGAGGCCGTAAACGCGTGCGTCTGGGCTGCGACTGCGATGCGACTGCTATGCGACTGAGCCCTATTCTTCATCATATAGACGCACGCGCGTCAGTCGCACGCATCCAGTATAAATGGCCCTATAGAAAGGTTTACATAGAAATGCAACGGTACACTGACGTAGATCTTTGTGATTGTGTGGCGAACCCCTGAGTGTTGCGTTTATTCATCAGACCTTAGTCGAAAAGTCGTTGTCCTCCGCTTTTCCGAGGCTAAACTTGTCTTCTTCTAACCCTTAGGACAAGTTCATTTGAATCGGATTTACAACGAAACGGATTTTCAAGAGTGCTGATGGCTCCTCCTTCAAATACAAATATCGACTTTGAACCGAGTAATGGCATGTTTCAAAATTAGGAGCAACTGCCTCAGAACTTTTGACACCAACTGTTCATTCAAGTTTCTCTATCATCCATGCAGACTATCTCTTAATCTAGATTTAAAGGCAACAAGAGGGATGAGGTATTATGGAACTGGAGAATTTTTTTGGGGTTCTCGAATGTTGAATGTGCAGCTCATTAATAAACCTGGTGTATCTAATCGTTTCTTTTCATTCGTGCTCTCTTATTCTGAGATGCCATGACCTGACCCCCATATGACAATACTAATTTATTAACTTAATTGTTTATTTCAATAGAAGCAATGTGCTGCAGAAAAAGAATCAGAGATAAAGAACAGGATATCCGCTTCCGTGTAGCAAAATTAATTTTAATGCGATCCAACATCTAGGGTGGGTGAGCACACCATATGGTGACCTTGCTCAGAAGTTGTTTATCGACAGCGGCTTCTAATGTACTTTTTCAGTGGTTGTTCTGTGTCTGGACCAGTTGTTCACACTGTTTTCGCTTCCCCTCAATTTTCTTTTCTTCAACTTCCCGAACTTCAAACTGGCGGTTCCTAGCCTCTAGCAAAGGAAAGATACTTGGTCAGGCCATTCATAGCGCGTTGTATATCATCTTATGCAGTTTGCGATGCTGATCCTAAATCCTCCCTAAAAGAACTTTTCTCTGTGATACGCAATGCGCGTTTTTAGTGCTCACCGTTCAAGCACTGAATGTACAAGGTGGATTCATGGGGAAAAAGTAAGCCTTTCGTCGCTCAAGGGAGCACCCTGTTGTTCGAACCTTGCCTAAGAATAATTAAAAATGGGAAGGATATGAGAATTTTTTACGATCAGAATGGCGAATGAAGAATAGCTCTTTACTACCGCTATGTTCTCGACAGACAGTCGCATCTAATAAAGGGAATAAAAATTAACAATAGCTAGGATCTCACCCAGATTCGCGTCAAAATATTCAGCTGCGTGACGATAGCCATATGTCAGTGCGAGAGGGGGGAAGGGGGGGGGGGTGAGGAAAATACTTTAATGCGGCCGGAAACCATGCTGCAATATGGGTGGCAATCAGGGATGTGCGTAATAAAAAATTTTGATTTTCGTAATTCATGAATCGTAAATTTTGGAAAACCGCCGTAAATCGCAAACCGTAAATCGTAACTGAGGGTTCAAGTATAACTGATGAGATCCAGAAAACTTTGGTTCTTCAATAACAAATTCCGGAACTAGCTACTGCGACTGTTCGCACAGCTAGCTCCCTTATCTCATCCCTAGAGTGATAACATTACGATAAAGAAACAGCATTTTTTTAATTAGATATTTTTAGCCACCATCTAGTTCTAATTATTATTTGTCACTGCGGAAGAGAAATCTCTCTTCAAACTGGTCAGTGTTTTCAGACTCTATACTGTTCGTGGTTCTTTTTCCGTTCCAGCCATACAATCCTTCCCTCTGTGGTTGATGAATTGCTTCAATAACAAATTCCGGAACTAGCTACTAGGCGGCACATAGGGGCACATAGGGGCATAGGAAGATAAAGCGCTGACTTAGTATGTAGTGAATTGGCAAGGCGGATGGTGGCGCCTGTGATTTCGGGAGGATGGGTGGCTCTCCTGCTGTGTTTGAACACAAGAAAACTTTTCTCAGCTTTATTATCACTCGACCTGCACTCGGTGGTGCAGTGGTAGAATACGACCAGGTAATGGGCGTGGTTATTTACAATAACTGGGTGCGGCCCATACACTATCACACAGGTCAGGAATGATGGCCATTTTCTGGCCAATATCATTCTATATAATAACGGGCTTAGCCTGTTTACATGTGTGTCTGTATGTATGTAACAGTGGCGGACGCAGGGGGGGGGCGCGCCCCCCCCCGAGAATGGGTCGCCAAATTTTCGAAATTACTTTACAATACAAATAAAAATCTTGTGTTAGTTTATTTTTAATTGTTTATTTTTATTATTATTTTTAATATATTTTTTATTTATTGTTTATTATTATAATTAATATTATTATTAATTTTATTTTCCGTCTGGGTCCCCAAAACGGCGGAGACCCCACTTTTCTTCCCACGCCCCCCCTCCCGCCCACTTTCTGCGTCCGCCACTGGTATGTATGTATGTATGTATGTATGAATGTGTGTCAGACCGTTACGAAATTCTACGATTGCTCAATGATCGTGATTGTGAGATCATATAAAAGGCTAGGAACGGGTGTGGTGTGGTGGAGTGGAGTAGGGATGACATCGAACAGAAGGTCGGATGGTGTACAACAGGCCCGTCAATGGAGTCCATGGAGAAGGGCTGCGCCGGCGCCGAAAGTGGGAGGAGACGGGTCCACCACTGTGATAAGGGTGCGCCGGCGCCCAAAGTGGGGGGAAACGGGTCCACCACTGTGATAAGGGTGCGCCGGCGCCCAAAGTGGGGGAGACGGGTCCACCACTGTGATAAGGCTGCGCCGGTGCCCAAAGTGGGGGAGACGGATCCACCACTGTAATAAGGGTGCGCCGGCGCCCAAAGTGAGGGAGACGGGTCCACCACTGTGATAAGGGTGCGCCGGCGCCCAAAGTGGGGGAGACGGGTCCACCACTGTGATAAGGGTGCGCCGGCGCCCAAAGTGGGGGAGACGGGTCCACTGCTGTGATAAGGGTGCACCGGCGCCCAAAGTGGGGGAGACGGGTCCACTGCTGTGATAAGGGTGCACCGGCGCCCAAAGTGGGGGGAGACGGGTCCACGGCTGTGATAAGGGTGCGCCGGAAAGTGGGGTGATAAGGGTGCGCCGGCGCCCACGGGTCGATAAGGTGCGCCGGCGCCCAAAGTGGGGGAGACGGGTCCACCACTGTGATAAGGGTGCGCCGGCGCCCAAAGTGGGGGAGACGGGTCCACTGCTGTGATAAGGGTGCACCGGCGCCCAAAGTGGGGGAGACGGGTCCACTGCTGTGATAAGGGTGCGCCGGCGCCCAAAGTGGGGGGAGACGGGTCCACCACTGTGATAAGGGTGCGCCGGCGCCCAAAGTGGGGGGAGACGGGTCCACCACTGTGATAAGGGTGCGCCGGCGCCCAAAGTGGGGGGAGACGGGTCCACCACTGTGATAAGGGTGCGCCGGCGCCCAAAGTAGACGGGTCCACTGCTGTGATAAAGGTGCGCCGGCGCCTAAAGTGGGGGGAGACGGGTCCACTGCTGTGACAAGTGTGCGCTGGCGCCCAAAGTGGGGGGAGACGGGTCTACTGCTGTGATAGGGCTGCGCCTGCGCTCAAAAGTGAAGGAGCGCCTGAAAATATAGCTACCGATGCAGGAGGGGTGCGCCGGTGTCCACTACTCAGGGAAATGTCATGAGTTAGGTCCATATTTGTTAAATCGATTCGATGGCGTCTAACATCAATCGTTAAAAAACTAGATGTTAGACCACTGCGCTGATTAGTATGCAATCCGTGTGAATCCTTCCTCCTTACGTCCTCCCCCGCGTTCTTCTATTCTCATTTGTTTATGAACACACCGCACCGTCCACTTTTATATGTTCTAACTGACTCTTATCCCTTGACCAGTTATAACAAACCAAAAATGATAGACCATTTTCTGCGGTCAATCCAGGTTGAACCGGTTACATATAGTTATAAAAAGCTATTTCAACTGAGCAAATGATAAAATTGCTTCGAGAAGGTTAATCCTCTTCGATAAGTGCATTTTCACATGAGAAAAAGCAATGGAAAGGGTGTGGGACACATTATAGCAAAAATGTTGAATAGCTGTGACTTTATTTGAATGAAGAAGGGATGAAGCCATTCGAGCGAAGCGAGCATTAGGAGAAGTCTGGAAGTCCGGCGTCAGCCGGACGGCCAGACTGGTAGAGATATAAGATACCATTATTCATAAATCAAAGGTCCTTCTGCCGGCACATAGTCAATCAGCAGTCCCATCAAGTCACTTCATAGGGCACGTATGCATTCGGTGCCTCTGCGATTATCAGATCAAATTCAATGCATGGTGCACAACAGAGAAGGAGGCAGTATGCACAAAAGATAGGAATTATTCTTTGCTCTTTGCCATACTTGTTCATAATCACTATGAACTGGCTTATAAAAGCTTGATCAGGAAAAATTCTTTGTGCCCTACAAACAAACTGCAGGTGAAATCAGTAGAACAAAGCAAAACTTTTCGACGAACGACGTAGGCTTGGTGATACATCTTGTACCCCATGCGATAGCTTAGCACCGTCAGGAAAAATACAAAAATGCACTGGTGCTCTTCTGGCACTTCACGGAAGCCACTGAAAGTCTTCTGTAGAGAAGAAATTCATGGTTGTGCCAGATCATCTAAACAGAAGTCCCAAAACTGGACTTGGTATGAGTCGCTGCTCCTAAACAATGAAAATCATAACAAAACTACTCGAATTCGCTGCTAATATTGTCGCGAAAAGCAAACTCAGACAAATCATGCATATTTGCATCCTTATAACAAGCGCTATTACGATGCTTGTTACTTGTCGTTATTTACAAATTTGTTACGAAATTTTGGCCATTTTTCGTAAATCGTAAATAAATTGCGAAAAATGGCCGTAAATCGTAATTCGTGAATCGTAATTATGCATATCCCTGCTGGCAATTCATTAAACGCATTGGCTTTCAATCCTTACATTGCGTAGTATTACTGTGGTACGGTCTCCCCCCCCCCCGCTCCCAACAAGCCTACAGTATTCCGCGAGCTAGTTGTGCAGGATCAGGTAAAGTTGAAGTTCCGTTTTTTTTTTCTTTTCTTGAGTAGTTCATCTGATTCTTGTGCTGTAAGGGTGTGAGAAGAGTTATATCCAGGGTTATTATTCTCTGTTATTCAAATTAACTTTCGCAACACCCGACATGGACTCTCAAGGGTCCTTCGCATTTATGTTCATACTGAGTCACTGCAAATTGGGGAACATCCTCTTGAGCCTCAAATTTTGTGCGCAAATCAACATTTGGGAAACGGATGTTTATTCACGTAATGTCCGCATTAGGGATGAGAACCGGTCTCCCGTAATTCATATATAAGGAAGCAACGATGTCCTTCCTCAAATCTGCATTTATTCCTAGGATTACTTTGAAAATGCTGAAAATTGTGGTTTTGTTGGTTGCACTTGTGCTGAGCGGTAAGTGACACCGAAATTTTTTTCTACTGATGTGCTATACATTCATGGATACTTTTTCAGTAAATGCTGGCGTCTTCGACTGTGACGCAAGGGGAAAGTGCAGACCAGGGATGATGTGCGTCGATGGAACATGTGTCTGTGAGATTTAGGCATTACATATTTATTAAATTACTCACGCACATTTTCATATATCTTTAAATTAAATCATTCATATCTCTTTAAATTCGTTAAAATCTTTAAAAAAGATTTTAATGACAGTTGATTATATTGGCCAGTTATTTCGATGAGCAGTGCGGGAGAGTTTGAAGTGTTCGTTCCACAAACCCATCCTCATACTCGACCCCCCCCCCTTCTCTCACCGTCGAGGGAAATTTCCAATTTGAAGGTACACTTCACCATTTACTTCTTAATACCGATTCAATTCTTTGGCACTATTCGACCACCACTGCTCCGGAAATTCCGAAAAAAATTCCCTTAAACGTCTGTTTGCAAGCTTTGTTCGGAGGTATTACGTGGGTGGGACGAGGGCGAGGCACAAGATTGACAATATTATTGTATTTTGCGCTCCACTGCTACTTTCCTGACAGAACTGACTTTTCTCTCAAAAAGTAATTCAAAAGCGACCTTAGAATAATGGCGGTACGGTGCATAGCTAATACACCTTTTAGGCTCAGCGCATAAAATCACCCCTGTAGAGTCCATTCAATTGGTAGTCGCTACTGGTAGAGGGATCACGGATTGAAGCGCCGTCGTTCTCAGTCAATATCAAGTATTCTTGAGAGTGCACAATCGCACAGCGTACCTTTAGGCTGTGAATGCACAACACTGACTTTTTTCTGAAACAGCTGTATGTATGATGATGATTGTCTGAAGTGACTCTCCTAGTATCTACTCACCGCAACAACATGAGGATGAAATTATGTCACAAAATTTGTCTTTGATTCTCATGAGCAAAGTTTCAAGTAATAGTGATAGTAGTAGTAGTAAGTACAGTTTTGTAAGACTAGCCATCCATTACCGAGTAGGAAGCCATAAACTCTAACCATGGCTAGCAAGGACCTATAGGAAAAGAGTGGTCACCAATTTTGAACACCTATATTTGAACGTACCATATAACAAATGCCGAAAATGGCACGACATTTTTTTGAACCTGAGCCTTTGTGGATATTTCATGAGTGTTCCTTTGAGAATCCGCATGGTATATACATGTAGTACATTGAATTGAATAACTGGGTGAATGTGTCGAAGCTCTCTTGAATAGGACAGTTTTCTGTTTACCAAACGCAACCCCTTGAATTAGTGGATGCTGAACAGTGGGTCGATTTAATTTCACTTTCAACCGCCGGGTAATGTGAATTACTAGACCTAATGGCAGTGCCACATCTCAAGTGGATTTTGAGATAAAGAATTCGCATTCGACGCTGATCACAATAGTATACACATTATCATACAAAAATGCTGTAATGGCCTTCTTTTGAACCTCTTGTCTCTGGAGAGTTTGAAGTCTCCGCACTACGACAACTACCACAAGGAGTTGCGGCATGGCAGAGACGATATTGACCACATGATCCTCTGCGGAAGTTCAACTCTTCGTGGTAGCTGTCTTAGTGCATACATAGACATGAATCCCTCTCGAGAAAGAGTTCGGAGCGTGGTTTTGTTGCAATTTTCAATGTGATTTGTGCACCACTGTGGTAAGCATCGCCGGCAGATTCTTCCAATATCGAAATCTCTAAATCGATCCTGAGCTGGACACTGCCTTTAATATCATATTCATCCACCACACAGTCACTAAAATTCCACCGGGCAAATGAAAAAATGAGTTACTGCTTCATCAAAAACACCAAACTGCGAACCACTTCTTCATCTTTAGAAATATACTTAGCGCACAATTTGTTTCTCACTTTTACTTGTCTGTCATCCCTTCCTAATTACCATTGGCTAGTTTATATAAAATGATGACCCATTGCAATATTTCTTAAGCTCGTCCTGACTGTCCACAACGAGGAATCCCCATCGTGAGGCCAGGATGCAGATTGAAGACGGTGGTGGACAGAAGAGGCTGCCCCAAGACGAAGACTATTTGCAGGAAGTTCTAGTGCTCTAGTCATTAATAAATATTCTCTGCCGATATTAGCACCTCTATGTATGCCCTCCCACGGAGGAATTCTGGGAGTAGAGGTGCAGACAAACCAGGAGCTTTATCCAGGTGTGGCATTCAACGTTCTAAAAGTACTAGGTGAAGGGTGACAAGGAGAATCTGTACTAACCTACTAGTCGCGACATTGGTTGTGAACGTTGAGAGAGCAGGAGCCAATGGCAGTCGTTCATGAACTGAGCCGTTCAAAGTTCACACCACTACCTGCAAACTATTATCTAGGAGATGAACCATAAACACCTCATGATTGCAGATGTGCGGAAGTGAAGTTTGAAGTCTCGCAAGACATAAAACCACAATGGAAGTCCAAAAATGTTCGTAAACCTTCACTACAAGAGATATTTGACTTCAAATTTTAGAATTTTCCCTGGTATGAGTACCTAGTAGTTCTTAGCTCGTATTCGCTCGGACATAGGAAATGAAAAGCAGAAGTAATCATCTAACCATGAAAAATCGGCACTGAAATCATTTGGTCATGATGCTCAACGCAGCAAAAAAACTTTCAAAATCCAGCGTAGAAATCAGTGGCAAGGCAGATGTATTAGTGTCCGAAAGTGATGACAGCTTGAGATTTTGAGGTGAGAACTTGTATAACTCTAAGAAAATGCTCTCTGATGTTTCCACTACGCGTGATAGAATAGATGGTGATAGATGGTATTTCTATAGCTAATGAATAGCTACATACAGTGTGGGAACTATAGAGCTATGCGATACTGACAACCCATCTCGAATCAGAACTGACAGGGCAAATCTCTTTCTCTCCCATTGCGCAGGAAGCATATTCTGGAAGACCCTGTGATTGGATGAAGAAGTCGGGCCTGGAACCATATCTCATCAGTGCATCTATACGTCAAATGCCACTTCAAGGAGAATTGCTTCAGAAGCGGGACTCATGCTCGAAACTAAAGAGCGTTCAAGTCTTATATGGCAATGTTCCTATGCAAACTGTAAAAATTAGTAGCCAGAACACTCAAAACCTCTATCAGGAGATCATGTGCCGACCAGAATATTCCTTGGACCTAGTACTGATAATTACAGCCACTTTATTGAAACCTTGATTTCTAAATAACAACAGGTCAAATTAGGAACGACCAGCTTTTTAGAAATATAGGCGGTGGAGTTCTGGCAAAGAAGAATCGAAGAAGGGCACCTAGATAATCGGTATTCTTCAGATAACTATAGAGAACATGCCTTCTATTAAGATTAGATTCCAACGAAAAAAAAATTAACTGTAGAGAAATATGTACAGAGCATCTGTCACAAATCTTCCAAAGAAGCTGATGGTACCTGAAAATTCTCAGAGATTCTTCAACTCGGAGATTCCGGGACAACGAATGCAGGCCGAGCGCATTTGAACAGCAGTTACACCCCGAGGTGAAAGCTTTCTTGTCGCCGCACGACCTGCGTTCGCCCCGAAAGGCTGTGTTTTGGGGGCGATGAACTAGTTTTGGAAGTCTCAAACCTAGGATCGCAGCCCAATCTGGGCTCAGAGCTGTGTTACTGCAGACTTGGGTAAGTGGATGCTTACCCAAGCTCATCCAAAAATAGTCCCGACGCATGCGGTCCCGCGGCGGACTTCCAGATCCGCGCAACACCCGCACGCGTCACCACCGCACGATCGCGTCACCACGATCTCGTGTGAACGATTATTGCACTGGGCCAAGGTTTTACCCGTGCTTTAGCCGGCCTGACGAGTCTCGCTGGGCTTGCCTTGCCTCCACCGAAGCGGAGACACGACTAAACTTTGATACTCAACCATCGGCTTATATACACCTCCCAGCAAAAATTCCTGCTTTGGGAGAACATAAGCATGATGACCACAACGGTGAAGATTTTAACATCATGTACAACATTTTAGCCTACGAACCTGAGATCTCGGCCAGGAAGGTAGTGGAGGCACTTTGGATCTCCGTTCGGAATCCAAAGATGAACAACCGAAATGAGTGCTTGGCAGTCACCAATGAGTTCCTGCCATCAGGCCTTACTGTCAGCTGTAGATCGTTATTAGAACTATGCCGGTAGACTTACCTAGGGCGATGAGACGTTTGGCGGTTCAGAGCATTAAGAGCTTCTGCACCACTTTCAGGCCTCTGAAGTAGACACCGTCGAAACGTCAGGCCCTTGAAACAAACTATTCCACCTACCAACCTGGCAGGTGCAGAAGAATATAAGTGAATACTAAATTTTGAAAAAGTTCCTGGAATATTTACCAGTTGCGCCTTGACTAGAGAAAAATGAACGTAGGGTTTAGCACTGTCGACATTGCAACAAAACGCAACCAAACGATCGATTTATTCGTAAACGGAGGATAACTGAAGCTCCATGTTGGCCCCAAAGGTGCAGTTCTTCAATGGGGGAACATTTGACTCATCCAGTCCTTTTCTACAGTACCGGCAAATCATATGTTCCCGGCGCAGCCATGCTTGATGCAACTAGAATTTCTGTGCTGAAAAATTTAAGTGGACAATCCAAGATACTAAGATCAATCTTGGGCCGAACCTCATCTGAAACCCCCTCACCAGTCTGGGAAGTATTCGCACTAAATAGGAAAGAACCCGCCGGTGACAATCCCACTGTTAGTTCCAGCTTTCTGAGTAAATCCTTTAGTCAAGTCCAAGTGTCCCTATAATTTTGAAACACTGGTTTTTCTATCTTTCTCTACAAAAATCTTATGTATCAATAATGTTGTTAATGGTTCACGATGAAGCTGGCTACATCAAAAATTCGGGTGTCCCTATAATTACGAAACGCACTGCATTTCCGGGAATAACCAAAAAATGCCACGACGAGGACGCAGGGACCAACAGCTTGCGTGTACGCAACGATCGTGCCGAGATGAAGTATAGACGCAGCCTCATTCTTGTTTAGTGTCTTGCGACAGCAGTGCCGTGAGAGTGATCCATCATAGATATTCGTGCTGGGGGGTGGAGGTGAATTGGGATATCGTGGAAGTCCTCTAGTTCAGGTCGACGGGAAACAATGCTGCGGCGCTCATTATGAGTGGAAACTTCTCAGACACATTTGGACTTCAAACCTCACTTTGTAAAAACTTTCGTCATAGTGATAAACGGTCACACTTCTCTAAGTCCACGGAATCGTTCAGCTGGATCAGGAGGTGAGGTTGGGGTTCTATTGTTTTTCTTTCCTTTTTGGGGTTCACTGAACTATTGCGCTTAAAGAGTGTTAGAGGAATAACACCCAAAGTTATTATTCTCTGTTATTTACATTATCGTTCGCAACACCCGACATGAACTCTCAAGGGTTCTTCGTATTCATGATTCACGCTGACTCACTGCAACTTGGGGAACATCCTCTTGAGCCCCATGTTTTCCGCGCAAATCAACATTGGGAAAAACGATGTTTAGTCACGTAATGTTCGCATTAGGGATGAGAACCAGTCTCTAGTAGTTCATATATAAGGGAGTAACGATGTTCTTTGCCAACAGAGGCCACGTTCATTCCATCGGAGCTTAGGAGTATTTTTCTTGTGAAAATGCGGAAAATTGTGATTCTGTTGGTTGCACTTGTGCTGAGCGGTAAGCGCCACTGAGCTCTATTTCTGTAGACGTACCATATGTATATATTTGTGGATACCTTTTCAGTACATGCTGGCGTCTTCGACTGTGACCCAGATGGAAAGTGCGGGCCAGGAATGATGTGCGTCGAGGGGACATGTGTTGGTAAGATTTAGGCATACCTCATTCATCAAACTCTCATGTATGCCCTTAAGATTCAAATAATATCAGTTTTTAAAATTAATTCGATGAGCGGTATGGGAGGGTTAAGGTGATAGTATTCTTAAAGAGCATTCTCCAGCTCGAATTGAATAGATAAATTTCTTACATTAGCTCTGGTTCGATTCCTTACTTTATTAATTATTAACTTCATTTTTTCATTTTCATGGTTTTGTTAGCTATTTTAAAATCTGGAGCTAACAGAGGTGAATCTGCAGGACCTTTAGCAGGCTACGCTTCTTTATTAGCTAGTTCTCCCCCCCACCCCTCCTTATGAGGAAGATTTCTGATTTAATGGTTCACTCTTCATGCACGTATATGTACTTCTCCGTCTTCATTCAATTCTTCAGCACTATTCGACCTCCTCTGCTCCAAAAATTTCGAAAAATTTCCTTGAACTTCTGTTAGGTTGTTTCCTACAATAAGTGATAACGCTGATAACGAAAATCTTATCCTTTTCTAACATGACTACATTTATGTAGTGTTACGGCAGGTAATACGGTAGGAAAGGTATCTCACAAAATGTTCGCAAGTATTGTACAGAGGTGTGACGTTGGCAGGGTGCGAACTACAATACCCGCGCTAACTTCGTTAAAAAAGAACACGCGGTACGCGAAGTTGCGTTCTTTTCGTTCCATCAATATAACTAAGTTAGAATTTAAGGTACGGCAAAACAAAATTGATAATAGGGGCGATATACGATTCAGCTTCACATCCATTTGACATTGACTAGAAGTTTTCATTTCCAGCACAAAATTTTGAATGTTTTTTATTCGCCGCAATTTTGCAGCATATCGCGCGCGGCGAAGCCCGCGACGAATCGCGCGGCGACTAAAAATCTACTTAAAAGTACGTTTTTCAAGATTTCCGGTGCGATATCGTTACAAAATCGAACAATAGCGACATTTACATAACCATATTTGTTGTTTTTGCCCAAACTCTTTGAAGTTCTCTCCATATGATGAGCGAATATTTCTTTATTTCTCTCCTACTCCGTTTCAGCCCCTTTCTGCTCAATGTCAGGGATTAAAATTGAAAATAGAAAGTGAAAACTGAACTATTTGAGTGAAAAGTCTGGGGGTTGTGTCAGCTCCAACAAATTCATCCTTTACAAAATGATGCTATGACCTTCTTTTCGTGGATGCAAATGCAGCCCTCAGAGCACTACTGTGCAGCGGTCACAAAAACATAAAGAAGAATGTTTGAAATCATAGCAATCTTAGTAAAAATTTACGTTTTTAGAAGGTGAAATCTGAATGATGGCGAAGGGTTCATTGTACAGTTGTTCGTAGTATTCGAGTATACAAACTTCAGTATTACTCATAGAAATGTGGCTTGAATTTTCCGCCTGAGAGACGCACAATGACATGCCGAATAAGGCATCCCATATCGTTACGGATGTGAAAGTTGTTATTTGCCACACCCCAAAGTCGCGCGCGGCATCCATATTCGCTAGACTCTTCTCATTTCTTTGAAAAAGAAATGCTACTCTTATCTCGCAGCGTTGGAGCTTCTCAGCTCTCATAGTTCTGGAGCTGCGATGCTCTAAATTTGCAACATCGTGAAATTTCTCGAAAATTTCAGTGATGTCCGATATCGCGAATTCTTTGCCATTTGTAAGGGAATCATCTCAGCAAACGCTATACGTAAATTTTCACTAAGATTGCTATGATTTCAAACATTCTTCTTTATGTTTTTGTGACCGCTGCACAGTAGTGCTCTGAGGGCATGCATTTGCATCCACGAAAAAAAGGTCATAGCATCATTTTGTAAAGGATGAATTTGCTGGAGCTGACACAACCCTTAGATTTTTCACTCAAATAGTTCAGTTTTTACTTTCTATTTTCAATTCTAATCCCTGACATTGAGCAGAAAGGGGCTGAAAAGGTGTAGGAGAGAAATAAAGAAATATTCGCTCATCACATGGAGAGAACTCCAAAGAGTTTGGGCAAAAACAACAAATATGGCTATGTAAATGTCGCTATTGTTCGATTTTGTGACGATATCGCACCAGAAATCTTGAAAAACGTACTTTTAAGTAGATTTTTAGTCGCCGCGCGATTCGTCGCGGGCTTGGCCGCGCGCGATATGCGGCAAAATTGCGGCGAATAAAAAACATTCAAAGTTTTGTGCTGGAAATGAAAACTTCTAGTCAATGTCAAATGGATGAAGCTAAATCGTATATCGCCCCTATTATCAATTTTGTTTTGCCGTACCTTAAAGGCAGAGGGTCACCTCGTTCTGCCTGTTGGATTTACCGACATATCCTAGTCCTTCTCATCATATTGATCCCTGGGATGTACATCAACAGGCACAGAAGCGAAGAAATCTCCATTTTTGAAAGGCTCGAACTGGATAAAAATTTGGAGCCCGGAGGCGGATCGCTCCAAGCTGCTGGCTGCCTGCCACGGCTGCCGCGTCGGTCAACGAGTCTTGGCATGTCCAATCGATAAGATCAACGGCTTCACATGTCAGCTCGGGTTGGCAAACTGTTACAGACCTCGTCCTGCAAGACGTGTTTATAGACCGACCCGCACACGCACGGATTGCGCCAGCTTTCCCTAGCTGGCGCTGACGCCGGTTGTTGGCGCACTTTCAGTGAAAATCGATAAAACTGAATGAGGCGGGCGCAGCAGCGGTAAGCCAGGGAGGGGGGGGGGAGGGTAAGGGAAACGAAGTGGGCACTCCGTGAACCTAGAGCGAATATTTTGAAAAATGATGATGAAAACAGTCGGTCAAGAATGAGCCAAATTTACCTCTCTGTGAAAATTTACTTACTGGGGTTTCTGAAGGTGCTGGTTACAAACATCATGAAGATTTCGCAAGAAAAGGTCGACTTGATGGGGAAAACTCTGCTGAAGCCGGCAACTACACCGCTCTACAGATAAAAATTTGGAGAAAACCAATGAAATCGGGAATAGGAAGCGAAACGGCTACTATATTCGTGATCAGCAACTTCAAAAACCTCTAGATGCACTTTCTCAGAGAGATTCGAGATAAAATCGATAACATCAATAAAATCGAAACTATCATGCGAAATGATTATAATATTCGTGATAAGCGCCTCGAACTACCTCTGTAAGCAAGTTTTCGGAGGAGTCCACGATTCTGAGTCTGGAGTCGATAGTGGGGCCGAAGGACGTGTGGACGTGGACGTGTGTGTGGACGAACTTTCCCCACCCCGAAGGGGTGGTGGACGAAGTTCGTCCACACACACACGTTTTTCCTCACACGCGCGCGGATGATGCATCGCCCGCAGCGTGTGTGTGGAGGGAAAAGCGGTGTGTGTGGACTCCACACACACTTTTTGTGGATGATGCATACCACTCTATGTATACCGTTGGAACCATCGCGCCGAGTAGATGCAGAATCTGTTGTTAGCTGAACTACGAAAATGAGGTGGACCCCTGCCTTTAAGTTCTAACTTAGTTATAGTGATGGAACGAAAAGAACGCAACTTCGCGTACAGCGTGTTCTTTTTTAACGAAGTTAGCGCGGGTATTGTAGGAACAAAGGTCACCAATATAATTTCGCATTCCACTGCTATTTTCTTGACAGAGGTGACTTTTTCTTTCAACTATTCGCAGTAGTTCAAAGGCGATCTTACAATAATGGTGGTACGGTACTGAGCTGGTACAATATTATACAAAATAGAAAAATCAGTACTGCATCGATACAATAGCGTATAAAATCACCTTTGCATAGTAATGGCTCTCAGATTGTCTATGATTGCCTGAAGTATACCTTTCCTAGCTTATACTACTCATCGCGACAAAATGGGAATTACCCCAGAAAATTTGCGTTTACTTTTTGTGAGCGAAGTATAGGGTGATCCCTACTGGTAAAGTTTGCCTGAGGCTAGCCATACATACTCTCCAAACGGCCGTGGGCAAGGAGCGGGCAACGCGGCGCGGCGTGCCTCTCGAGTTCTCTGCTGCTGGCAGAAGCAGACAACCAGAGGCAGCATGCAGAGCACTGTGTCCCTGACTAGGAGGACAAGCCGCGCCGCGGTCCCATCCCTTGCCCATGTCCGCTTAGAGTTCTCGGTAAATAGCCGAATAGGGTTCCGAAAGAATTCAGTGGTAAAAATATTGACAAAAATTCAGTGATAAAAATAAACTTCATTATTTGCATTACATATACTCTGATCAAGGTTAGCAAAGACGCTGTACTAGACATAAGTAGTCATCAACGCTGAACACTCATGCTAGAACAAACATTATGGAAAAAATACCACAGTTGAATAGAAAACAGTGCCACATCTCAGGTTTGATTTTGAGATGGAAAATCTGCAATCGGCGCTGGTCACAATAGTGTACACACTCCTTTACAAAAAAGCTGGAATGCACCCTTTTTAAACCTCTTGCCCTGGAAAGTTGGAGGTCTCCGCAATACGACAACTACCACAAGGAGTTCCGCTATGCCGCGGCGAAGACGGTGATGATCCTCTACTGAATGCAAATGATCCTCTACTGGAAGGCAACTTTTGATAGCTTTCGTAACGCGAGGACCTCAAACTCTCGAAAATAGGACTCATGGAGGACTTTCATGACAATTTTTAAGATGATTCGAATAGCGCTATGGTGAGCATCGCCTGCAGATTCTAAAATCGAAATCTCTCAATCGATCCTGAAATGGTCACCGCCTTTAATATTATATTCATCCACCAGACAACCACTAAAAATCCACCAGGAAAAGGAAGAAATAAGTCACTGATTAACCAAAAACACCAAACTGCGACCTCCTTCTTCATCTGCATCTAGAAATATACTAAACGCAGAATTTGTTTCTCACTTTTATCTATCTGTCATCCCTTCCTAATTATCATTGGTTAGTTTGTATAGAATGATGATACATTGCAATATTTCTTAAGGTCGTCCTGACTGTCCACAACGAGGAATCCCCATGGTAAGGCCCGGATGCAGATTGAAGACGGTGGTGGACAGCAGAGGCTGCCCCAAGACGAAGACTATTTGCAGGAAGTTCTAGTGCTTTGGTCATAAATAAATATTTTCTCCCGATATCAGCACTCCTATGTATGCTCTCCCACCGAGAAATCCCAAGAGTAGAGGTGTAGACAAACCAGGAGCTTCATCCAAGTGTGCCATTCAACGTTGAAACAGTCTTGCGAATGGTGACAGTTGGCAGTTCCCGGTAGTACTAGATGACGAAACTCAGGAGGAACATCAAATACCGCGCGATAAGACTCTCGATTATCGGGTTCCTGGGCCACAATTCCAACCCTTATAAGTGAGCCAAGAGTAAGACAAGGTTAATTATTTCTGTTTTGGAGTTTCTCCTGACTAGAATAAATCTTTATAGTAAATTTTTCGTTCCGCACTTGACAATCTCAGCTGCTCCTATCTTTTCCTAATAGTATGAAGGCTACTGCCATGATAGAAGCCTAGACGAGGCATGTATAAGTATCAGCTCCTGAAAAAAAAACGCTGAGGTTTCTGTTGCAATGGAGGGCTTTTCCATCGTCTGTAACGTAGCAGATATTGGTCGACAACCTAGGCTTTTGTTTAATAGATGTGAATCGATTCGTGGCAGCCACACCTGCATCAGTCATGGCATCAAGTATCTGCTGTTGTGTAGTATGTAATATGTTCTTCATTTCACATACAGAGAGAAATCTAACGGTACTATAACATTGAATCTGGATGAGTGTCCCACGGTGTCCCACACGAACCAACCTATGTCCCGGGTTAAGTTTCAACCACACCTTGGCGGGATTGCAGGCAATCACAATCTCCTTTTCTCAATGGTCCAAATCTACCGTAATTTATTGTGCGGTGAAAACTTTCGTTCAAAACCAACAGAATCCTTGTGGGTCATATTTCTGTTGGAGTTATCAGTCTTGAAACGTTGTACACATTACGTTAAAGGCAGGGGTCCACCTCATTTTCGTAGTTCAGCTAACAGCAGATTCTGCATCTACTCGGCGCGATGGTTCCAACGGTATACATAAATTGTCTCAGAATGGTCTATAAACCCGTCTTCCAGGATGGGGTCTGTAATAGTTTGCCAACCCGAATTGACATGTGAAGCCGTTGATCTTATCGATTGGACACGCCAAGACTCGTTGACCGACACGGCAGCCGTGGCAGGTAGCCAGCACAGCTTGGAGCGATCCGCCTCCGGGCTCCAAATTTTAATCCAGTTCGAGCCTTTCAAAAATGGGGATTTCGTCGCTTCTGTGCCCGTTGATGTACATCCCAGGGACCAACATGATGAGAAGGTCTAGGATATGTTGGTAAATCCAACAGGCAGAACGAGGTGACCCTCTGCCTTTAAGGAGGAAGTAAGGGAGGATGTTTTTCAAAACTCTACATGATTCGATCAGTTGTTACCTGCTGACATAGTTAGGAGACTTCAGAAGTCTACTGAAAGACCAGGGAGCGCTTGTTGCTGTGATTACGTCTTTGATTGTGATAGAATGCTTTCGACCCAACCTCTATTATGAGCTGCTCTGCAACACCTTGGCAAGCACTGTGGTCACTGACAACAGCAGTGCAATTAAGGAGAGAGTGACCAAATATTTCACAGTACGCGACATGGGCTTTTATAAGCAACTACGCCTCGGACGGGGGAGGAGGAACTTGGGTACCCGCAGCCGCTGGCGACTGTCAATTACTGCCAGCTCGAGCGCTCGCTGCTAAAGCGACTGTAAATTACTACCGGCTCGCGCTGTAGTTTCTTGACCCCGCCCACCGCCGCAACCCAACCAACCGCAAGCGGCATTCGCGTTGCGATGAAGAAGTGTGAATGGCATCTAAGAGATCGGTGAAGCGGAAACTCTTGTGATTAATGAAAATTAGCGCTGATAATATTGTGGTTGATCAGATACGACAAGTAAATAGTGTGATAGTTCAGATATGACAAATAATAGGCTTTAATAGAGATATTATCATTAAACAGGGACTCTGCAGGACAACACTATTTTGAACTGTTTTCACGAGGAATTTTGAAAGCGTTGATGCGCAGAGGAATGATGTTTTTTCCTCTGAAAATAAATCTGCCTTCGCAAAGGTTGCTGAACTGCCTATTGCTTTGCTTTCATCAAAACCATAATAAGGAAGATTTCGATGCAGACTAAAGCCAACTTTCTTGCGACACTTTAGAGTTTGCCTACGGCTTCTGATCCTTTGATTTTTTTAAACCTACTAAAGGAGACGTTATTTCCATTACTATTGCTGTAGTAACCTTTCCTTAAGAATATAGCTGAATTAAATCATTGAATTGAAATTGGATTTGAAACACACGCTTAGATTTCTGAGCAAAACGAAAAAAAGAGTCTACTCCTTATTTTATTAGTGGAAAATGAATATTTTAAACTAACACCAATAAGTTTCACATGTTTTTCGCCTCGGAATTGCAGCCCATCCGACTACTGCATTCTTGGTTCCATGAAATCAATATTACCAAAACAGATATAGTGCGGCGATCTAATGGCATTGTATCCATGAGGTACGCCTGCAGGCACAGTACATATCTGCGAGACATTTCTTACACCTCATCTGGCGTGGAGTAGTAGTCGATTCGAATAATATCACACACGCTTAAGGGCTAGTTGTTAAGAATGTTGAACGCTCAAGTTCTGGAGGAAAACACAATGAAAAGGATCAAAAGAATTGAAATACATAAATTTCTGGGTCATACACAAGTTTCATTTCCAATACTCTTTTTTTTTCGGCGAACTGACAATGTATGCAATCTGGTATTAGAGTAAGTATAATAATTAGGGGAATGAAAGGTACGAGGAGTACGGACGAAACACAAAAGCAAACTGCACGCATGATAATTCAGAGGGGGCCAAAAAATCCAAAAAAGGTTCAAATCGTTGTGCAAATTTCAAGAATTTTTGACGTCCATGGCAGCTCTTCCTAAAGTGAACAGTATTGACGCACTGGTATTTCTGGAATCATTACGCTTTCAGAAGCTCAAAAGCTTCCACACACAAAATCAGTTAACTATCATGATCACCATGTAAAACACATAACTCAAGTGAAAGCCGATTTCTTTTGCGGCACTTCATCAGAATTACTTTACGATATCCTCTTTAACTCATTTCGCCTATCGGACGGTCTCACGTCACAACGCAGAGGGATTGCTGTGATTCGATTTTCTCCCGCAGGGTTAGAGAGACACGGCTACCATATGGGTATGCCAGATGTGAAAACTGAGGGAAACCTCGGGAGAAAAACGACAAAAACCAAAAGCCCTGCTCTACCCCACTCATTTTACATGCGATGTTCCCAACTTTTTTCCTGTCCCAAACTAGCAGCACCTTCCATCACTATGGTAACCCACTATTCTTATTCTCCTACTCTCTCTGATCACTATGAAAGCTACCGCTTAGTTTTTTTCTTGCCCGAGGAATAGCCCGTTGATTTCGACCATTTCTAAAAAAGGGCTATCTCATCGAGCAGCAACTTGCGCAGTTCTGATAACAGAGAATCGATGTTTAGCTCATGCGTTTTAATAATCCACTCGGGAAAACCCTCTTAAAAGTTAGAATTGAAGATCTGAGTTGGTTTTCCTTCCACTGCTATTATTTTGGGATACACTGCATCTCTCACATATTCCCAAAAAAACGTCTTGCTGAACAAGTCATCGATGTCCGATTGTGAGTGGCTAGTAAACTTCTGCATACATATGTACGACCAGCAACTTGGTAATGGTCAGTTTGTTCCCATGTTGAAGGAGCCTTTATTTAAGTAACAAGCTACGTTCAGAATTTGTCGCAGACGACCTTGGTTTTAGGGCAGTCTCTGCTGTCGACGGCGGTTTCCAATCGGCATCCTGGCCGTACTACTGGGATCCCTCGTTGTGGGCAGTCAAGTCGGGCTGAAAATATCCTTAATTTGTCTTAGGAGAAATGAACGCTGATTTTTGAGCAAATTTATAGGTTCGAAAGAGTGTGTTGTTATTACATTGACTACAAACAAAGACTTCTCGAGAGGTGCTCTAGCAGACTGGTGGTTGACTATATAAGAGACTGCAGTGGCCGTAACGCCATACCAAAACGATTCAGTATGAGGGGGTCATGAGTAATGTGTGGATGCGCAGATAGGCAGACCGCCAAGACTGTGATGATGCTCGGCGAGCGGGTGCACTGTAGTCTACTAGAGAGTGGATCACTAGTTTGATGGCTGAAGCCTCTTTCTATTTTTTGACTTTTTTAGATTACCTAATTTTAGCCGTGTTCCGACACTAACGAGGTCGAGAACCCAAAATCGCATGATTGGATCAATCCTCTCCGCAGATGAATGATTTTCGCGGATGGTCTTACAAACATAGTGGTCAGAGGTCATTCTCTGTACTCAGTGGTCAACATGTCCTAATGCCAAGTTGCGCCGGAGTATAGCTACTCAACTACTGCGAAGGCTTCGCTGATGTTTGTCGTAATCCTTCTCAAGGCCTAACTAAACATACACAGTGTAAAAATTTTTTAAAAATCTCCAAAAAGTGAGTTTACATCATAGTGCAGTCATTTGAGCGTAATTAGATTAACCTCTTCGCCGAAGTGTTTTTCTAAGCAACCCCGTCATTCTTGTTCCTACGTTGCACTTACACATGTCAACAATGCTACCGTTTTCGGTTCCTATCCATGAAATACTAGTCCAATCCCTTCACTGCAATACTTACAAACACATTGCCCATCCTCGCACTTCATCCCGGGTCCGCATTTATGATTCTCATCACAGTCGAAGACTCCAGCGTAAGCTGAAGCAAACATGGTCAAATCACTGAATTCGACACAGCATAGGTATAGGTCCAGAAAGCTCACCGTAGAACACAAAAAGAGCAACGAAGACGATAGCGGTTTTCCTCATGTCTGCAGAGAAACAACCACTGAGCAATGAAAGTGACATTCGGATGCATGAGGAGGTGAGAGAACCGGACCAGCAAGAACATTTTTCTTTGTTCACCTGTATTTTGTGCTTAGTGCACCTTTGCTTGGAGAAGTATAAATAGGTGAAGTCCTACAATTATTTCAGGATTCCATAAAACTGTTCTGGTGAGAAAGTGTAGCGGGTTTTTCGTGGACCAAAAGGCGCATTCCGAATAATTGTTCCTTTGCTAACAAGGAAAATGCAAGACGCAAATTGCATTAAAAGAGGCACACAGGTTGGAACTATCACTATCGGGTTTGAGTCTCTGACAGGATGTTTTAGTATGTACACCATTTCGACCAGATGTTTCGAGAAAAAAATTGAAGATGTTTAGCGATGTAGGTCGGCATGTGTGAAAGGTCTGATTTCGAATGAAGAAAATTTGAGCATTATACACCAAACAAAGTGTCGCTTAATCAGTAAACCAATCCTAAGATGAAATATAGAATTAATCAGTACTACAATATGTACTGTACGTCCCCTGAGCGTGTGTTATTTCCAGTTTACCAGCTGCGATGGAGCTCGTATTCGGAAGTGATACAAGCTCTTGACCTTTGTGTTGTCTCAGAAGAGCTGCTCTCAAACAAAAATTTGAGAGTTCTTATTTGGGTTTGTTTTAGGCTGCCAGTAGATGCGTTCATTTCCGGCAAGCTTTCGGCGATTAACGCCTTCGTCAGACCCTAACAGCAGGAAATATTACACTAGCATCAATTGCTTGACATAAGTGAATCTACCGTGTGGCAAGACGACAATTGTGACTCTGACAACCGACATAGAGATGCTAATCTATATAATATGATCTTATTGACAAGCGACGCTACTGGTGACAAAGAAAGACCTCACCCCCTTGTTGTTGTCGACAGAACGAGGAAAGGAGAGTTAGGTCAGTGAGGTGGTTACGCAGACGCAATCAGTATCTTATCTTATTATTATCTTATCTCAGTATTGTTAAGCAACTAATGATGTTGTAATATTTCCTGCTGTTAAGGTCTGACGAAGGCGTTAATCGCCAAAAGCTTGCCCAAAATGAAAGCATCCACTAAGAGCCTAAAGCAAACCCAAATAAGAACTAGATAAGAATGAAGCTCAGGGACAGAAGTATCCTCAATTTGAGAGTTGTTCAAAAACCAAGGAAATAGTTCTGAAAGAGCAAGGACATCTTTTTAGACGAAAGAAAAGTAGGGAGCATGCAAAGGCAACGTCGGGGACATCGAATGTGGAACTGATCCCTGAAAGGAATCGCACATTCCTTACTTGACGACTTAATACAGTGCTGCTGTAGGAGTTGCTGCACGAGCGTGATGGAGATGCAATGGTCGAGTGGATGGCTCACTTTTCTACTACTTTACTAATGTTCCAGGTGCCGTGAAAATCTGCTAGCACACTTGAGTTGGTTCTGTGAAATTGAGTGGCTGCTCGACAAAACCAGTAGGTCCTAAAATTTATTGTTTCGCCATTTCTGAACCAGAAGCAACCTGAGTTCCTGAGCACTGTCCTGGTAAAACGTCCGGAGACGGGCTTCCAAATAAACATGACTTCAAGGGAGAATAAACATGACTTCAAGGGAGAACATGCTCGTTTGAAAGCAAAACACGTCTTGTTGCCTTATTTATGGTCCACCCTGTAGTGTAGAAGTGGATGGGTTAGGGCTCTCATTCCTCCCATTTTGTTTATTTTTTTATTTATTTTAGCCTATTCATCTCATTCTAAGTAGTTCAGTAAGTAAGAAGACGCCGCCCGCTAATGCATAGCTAAGGAGTAATTTCCTCGTCTTGAATATGTTAGGTGCCTGCAAAAGTTCCGGGGGAGTTGCACCTAATTTTTGAAAACGCCATAACTTGACTCAAAGTCAGCATTTTTGTTCAAAACAAGAAGTATTGGCATCTGCGTAATGTTGCCAATATGGCACAGAGAAGAATTGGCCCTTCGTACTCCGGAGTATACGGTTGACACTGCAACGTGCTGGCGTGCGTAATCCCACAGCCGGATCTGACCACATACATATTTCCGCCTGTGTCGGCCCCATGCTTAAGAGTTTCCCCGTGATTACTCTAGGGTAAAGAAAATACTATAGGGGAGTAATTGTGCATTCATTGGAAAAAATCAATGCAAATGAGTCACGTTGCTGACAACGAAATATCAAAATTTTTTTAAAAGAAGGTAGTGATGGTTCGGCCATCTTCAGGTGGGTGGCAGGGGTCGGGACTTTGAGAAGACCTCCTCATATTGTCGTACCCGACCCATTCTCTATCAACAATAACAATTCTTCCATGAAACGAATTGTTAAGAAATGTGAAGGTCGAATATCTGCAGACTTGCCAGTGCGGATGTTGGTGCTCTTCGCTCAACTCACGCAAAATCCATCTACTCACCTTCCCCTTATTACCGATTTTCTTCAAGTGACGAGACATTGTTAACTAAATCCCCGTAATGTCTTGCGCACAGGTCTGGTTCAACCTGCATTTTCCTGGCGCCTTTGCGATGATCAAATGTCTGACCAACTTGTGAAGCATTTTCTAGGCTCTCATCTCCTCTCAAAATTCTTAGGAACCTTCGAGCACCTGGCGTTTTAGAGAACATACTGTCCACAAACGCATTATTAATGCCATGGGTCGCTTCTCTTGTTGATCGTCTAGATTTGATTTCATAAAGCGAAATTCCCCAAATTATTGCACAGCACATAGCACTGGTTTTACATCAAAAACAGAGCAACGCTGTGACATAGACCCGAGCCAAAAGTGGTATAGCTAGCAGATGTTTTAGGCTAACGAGATACATGAAAACCGTTGCAGGATATTGCAATGGGGCAAAACGACGTTGAACGGTGAAATACCATTAAGTACCTCGGAACTTGTGCACGCACCTAATAGCATGATTCATCACAACAAAGCGATGTAACGCATTTTTTGCCCCCAAGAAACATGAAATCAATATTTCCCTAAGACTTTGCTAGTTATTTCACATGCTGGTTCGCACAAATCGTACTCATTTTGTTCTGCAGGCGCTATTTCTGTTGGGTTACTGTAGGTATACTGCAATATGCAAAGCTTCAAAGAATTTGAAGATGGCAAGAGACAGCTGTGTGTGTACAGTGAACGTCGATTACTGTGGCCTCGAGAAGGACGCTACGCAACCGCGCCGCATAGACCAGAATTGAAGGCGTCGGCTGCCGTTACGCTATTTCTAGCAGCTTTTCGATTTTAGGGTGTTTCGATAAAATCGGAAAGAAAAGTGCGTAGAAATAGCATTCCGGCAGCAGATGACATCAATCCCGGCGCTTCTCCAGGCCGCAGAAAGGCCACCGTCATCGACGCTCAATGTAACCGTGAATGATAAAACGCCGCTACCCATATCGTAGCACAAATGCCCACGTGAAAGTATACCACCAGGGATGCGCTCTATGTATATCTTTGCACAAGCTTCTTAAAGTTTTACGCTTCCATAAAAGTGTTCCAGAGGAAGCTACACCCGTGGAATTTTAAAATTTACTTAACAAAATAACTGCTTGATAAAGATTTCTATGCACATTTATGATATGATGGAAGCTGCATCGCTGGTAGCTTCAAAAAACTGTCTCCTCTCCACTTAAGTGAATTCGGAAGGCAATTTTCCTCTGGGGAAAATGAAACTGGAAGGAATAGATGCTTGCGTCGAGTTAAGTTTAGGAAACTTGCGTCTCAAGTGAGAAAAAATCGAACGTTCCACTGAGAAACATCTCAAACAAAGACTGCCGGATGCTTTACAGCAGCAGGCGGCGATTCTCAATCAGTTAGCTAGCTGATGAGCGATCAATTCTTCGAACAACAAATAAAAGTGCGTGAGAAAGAACTAGATGATTGAATGGCAAAGTTTTTCTAACTGTTTTTTTCTTGACCGATGCTGACTTCTCTAGCTTTTGTTGCAGGTCTCTTATTTGCACAGTTGATGCGTCTTTGAATATGTAAACACCAGTGTCTGTGTCACAGATGTATGTAGTCATGAAGAAGGAAGATTTTCTTCTAATTTTGGTAGGCTTTTTGATTAATTGATCCAAAACTAATTTTATGCATTATGTTTCAACTGCAGCAGAGATATTTATTCGCTGGTAAAACCAAGAACTGTTGTCTGCCTCTACCCGTTCTCTAGCAAAGAACACACAGCTTAATTTATCCAGCACATAAAAGAAGAAATACATAATCTAACCAGCAGAAACAAAACAGGGCAAGGTGACATAGCGAACAATATTCAGTCAAAAAAGTTCGCATGTTTCTATCTGTAACCAGCAGAGAAGCATTGCTCACCTGTCTAATAAAATTCTCAGAGCTGCTAGCAATGCGGAAGAGCATCACAGCTGGAGAAATAATATAAAGTCCACTGATCAGTAAAATCTAGAAATCTATGAAAAAACTTTGCAAATGAAATCTTGATTCTTTGGGAGGGATAGCATCATATCAAGGAACACCTGTCAAAATCACGCGTAACTAGGAGTTCTCTTTATATGAGTGGGAGAAGAATGTGAGAGGTCAATATTTACTCAATTTCTTGTGAATTCGCGTCATTGGTCCAGTTCATTTTGTAGGCTCTGAGTCAGCTTCGAGAAAACATCCAATTGCATCACTATATCTTGACTCTTTTGAGCTGTAAGCTGAAAAAGCTCCTGCTTAGTCACCACAGAATCCTTGTAGGGCTGGAGCTGGTGCAGCACTTACCACATGTAAATAAATTCTACAAAATAGACAGATCGATTTTTCCATCGCCGTCGAATAACCGGAAATCGGAGTTTTCGGCTAGTCAAGTAATGAAGTATTCCGTGAACACAATGTTTGAATTTTACCAAGAAGAAGCGCTGGAAAAGTACAACCTTTTTTGTTACTAGTATAGAGGATGTTTTTTATCCGCTCTCCTCTCATTGCTAACACATAGGGTGGCCAGGCTATGCACTTATCACCCCGAATACCTAATCCTTGTGCCATGCCCAGTGGAACTCGGGGAAGACCTATGTACTAATTCGACACCCAGAGCTCTTCATCTAGCCCCCCCCCCCTTGCACCCTAAGGACTCGCAGTGTAATTCGTGAATCGTGACTGAATGTTTGAGTACACCGATTGGACTGAACGAAAAACTCCCTCTCATTTTGCATCACAGTTTACCCTTAAAGCGTACAAAAATATCTACTGCGAACTCTTTATTCACACTCTGCAATTATTCTCATGTAACAGCACTCCAAAATTCTATCAGAGCTTTTTTCAGTGGTAAGAAAGTGCTTGGTTGGATAACTTACGCTAATAAGCTCCGTCCAGATGTCCAGGGCAGTGTCTGACCAAGGAGTGGCAAGCTAGGGCGTGGGAACAAGTGGCAACTCCGCTATCCCGAGGAGTAGTAAAAATACCAAAAATATGAACCCTAATACCAAACGATGATTAAATAATGAAAAAACATAAATCAAAAGTTAAGAATAGATTGGTACAAATTTTTTATTTGTTTTATGAAGTAATTCCAAAAAGACTATAAAACTCCAAATTTTCTAATCAAGATTTCCCTGAGCATAAGAGATTCTTTCCTTCAGTATCGCCTTTGAGGCAAAATTGGTGTTTCACCAAAATTGGCGAGCTGACGATACAAAATATGGATGGTCGACGTACTCTAGGGAGATGCAAATTTTTGTTGGAGTGCCCACGGTTCGGTTTGGTGCATGTGAGCTTTTCCAACTTGAATATCATTTCATCCGTCAATATGTTGCTTAACCAACAAATCTTCCGCTGTCGTGCTACTACAAGTAACTGCTTCTCCTCTACATCGCATTGCTTTTTTTGTCTTCGTTTGAAAGCTCTAAAAGAGATAAGAACCAAAGAAACGCGCTGTTGAGACGGCTTGAAATGACAGCACATAGTGAGAGGAGAAAAATGCGTTCCGTAATTTCTTGTATCGTTCAGGAAGACATTCAATCATTCACACATTTTTTGCATTCTCTGCAGTGAAATCTTCATTTATTCGAAGCTCTTCGAAGGACAGAATGTGGACGAATAAATGAATGCTTGTAAACATGAGAAAGATCTTCCAACATTCAATATCTCCCTCTCAGCATCGGATGACGAGGAATGCAGTCGGCTTCATTTCCCTTGCCGCATTTCGGTTTCTGGACTGATAAATGATCAACTGAAATGAGTATACAATAAAGAACATTCGACACCTTTTGCGAGGCATAACGAAAAGTCCTACCTGTGCATCCTTTATCATAAGGTCCACAAAGGCGGGCGTTCACAGAGGAAGATACTATAATACATGTGATACGTTTCGACAATGGTAAAACGGGGAGCAGTCTTCAGGATAAAGTTATTTAAGCCTCTTACCGTAGAACACAAGGAGAAGCAAAAGTACTAGCACTTTCATTACTTTCGTAGCCAGCCGTATGTAAAGAGAAAACAAAAGCAGAGGATTTATCCTAGTGCCTTTGCAGGGATCTCGTCAACTGAATGGCGCCTTTGCATTTTAAATCCACTTTGTCAACTAGTTCCCAGCAATAATGAGGTCCTGCATGGCCGCTTAATATTATAATTTTGGCGGATATCATGTCGATACCGTGTTCTAAAAAGAAATTTTTATTTTTTATAGAATTCATCGCTTCGAAATTGCGAAATGTGTCGGAACGACAGATAGTAAAGTCGCAATAAATTGGACTTAATCCAAAATCTGTTTTCCAAACCATTCCTATCGATTCTCAATACAGATCAGGGTCAAGCGTGATGATGATAGAAGGTCGACGCCCATACGACCCCCCCCCCCTCTCAGCCGCCAAAAATACGACCCCTTCCCCGCTCTCCCTTTCGTACACAAATTTCAAATGAGATGAGAAATGAGAACGAAAATGGAGACACTACTTCACTTCAAATTCAAACGTTACGGCAGCAGGATGAGTAACCACCGCGTACACCGTCAAGGGTTCGATCACCTCTCCATCCAAAATTTTTGCAAAAAGTTGAAATGTACGCGGTTAGCGAATATCGCTCTGAAAGCATGAGTTCAGACTCACTCAAGCGATTCGCTCCGAATTTGTCATGAAAAATATCGATATAGGTCATCTACATAGTCAAGGGTTCGATCCCCTCCGAGACTAAAATTTTTGCACGACTTCAAAGAACGTGCGCTTGCAGTGGGCTTGAGATAATCGAACGTACTGGACGGAAAGACACTTTATCAAGCTGCAGGACTGAGCAGGACGAGCAGTACGGAAGTGCAAAAACGTCCACCTAAAATTTTGGCCCACTCAGAGGTGTGGTTGTAGATGGACCTGAATAGCAGGAGATTTAGCCGTTGAGGTGCCAATCTTTCTTCAGTTTCAAATAGTCGAAGGTTTGTGTATTCAGGCTGCACAGCTCCTTCTTCCACATTTGCCTCCGTCGCAATTCAACTCCGTCGATAAAAACATGTAAAAAAGGCTATATTTATCGACAAAACCTCATCTCCGTAATTGAATCTTTACTCTTGGACATGGAGAACTGAAACTGGGGGTAAAGCACACTGGGGTAGGCTCCACAGAACGGCTGTTTGGCCTTTCGCAGATCAGTGTAAGACTGGCAGTGCAAGAGTGCAAAATTTTTTTACCTAAAATTTTGACTCGCTCAGAGGCATGGTTGTAGTCGGACATCCATTGCAGAAGATCTTGGCCGCTGAGGTACCCATTTCTTTCCAGTGTAAAATTGCGAGGGTTTACGCTTCTAGGATGCATAGATCCTTTTCCTACAGCTCGCTCCACCGCGATTCACCTCCGTCGATAAAAAAATGTAAAAAAGGCCATTTTTATCGACGAAACTTCATCTCCGTGATTCTCGTGCTGAATCTTTTCTCTTGAGTCTGGAGACCTGAAACATGGTGGTAAAGCACAGTTGGGTGAGGTTCATAGAATGACTTTTTATCGGCCTGCAGGACTAGGTAGGACTGGCAGTACAAATGTGCAAAAATTTTCATCTGAAATTTCGGCTTGCTCTGAGGCATGATTGTATGTAGTAGGATATGGATAGCAGGAGATCAAGCCGGTTCGTGTTCCGATTTTTTCTCAGCTTTGATTAGTAGGAGTTTGTGCTCTTAGGCAGTTTGGTTCCCTTTTCCGCAGTTGTCATCCTTCCTGCTTTGATCTAGTCGATAAAAAAAGTAAAAAAAAGGCCATTTTTATCAACTAAACATCATTTCTGTAGTTCCTTGCTGAATCTTTTCTATTGATGCTGGAGAGCAGAAACTTGAAGGCAGAGCACAGTTGGGTAGTCTCCATAGTGTGACCTTTTTTCGGCTTCCAGGGGTGAGCAATACTGGTCTGGCCGTACGTATGAACAGAATGATCGCCCGATATTCAGTCTCGCTCGGTGGTCTAGCAGCAGTACTACTAAAAGTAGTACCCGAATTCTCTACCACAACTACGATCCCTCTCCTCTACGACCCCCCCCCCTTAACCGCCCACCGTACGACCCCCCTTTGATAATTTGTCAACACACGCTTGACCCTGATACGGATTGTCCGGTTTTACCTTTGGTTTTGATATTCTCCGTGGAATGAATTTTCCTATGGAGTCGTTGGAATAGTCATACAAATCTCCATCTGAATATATTTTCACACAGATAGAGTTTGAGCTGTAAAGACAGTTGGCCACATGCATAATTGAGATTTTACCCTTGCTTTCGATTTACTAGGGCGTGTTGTCAGTGTTGCCTTTTATAAGACTCAGGGCACAGCACTAGGTGGTCAGTGTCGGCTGGGAAGTACTAAGTCCAGTCAGATTCCAGAATGGGCTACTAATTACCTACATGCTTACTTGTTGGTATAGTGCGCACCTACAGTCAATATTCCAACATGATACGTCTCCTACATGTTGAGCAACACCTGATTATCACTGGCGCGCACCAGAGTGCAGGGTAGGGATAAAGCAAATGGTTGAATGACAGTGATCTTCAGCCACAATTTTGATGATCCTCCAGTCGTGCCTCTCTAAAACCTGCTTGTCTATAACATCAGTAGACGGCTATCGGTTGGCTATGCTGCGGACATTGGTGCTAACCCCACTGAATCTGCAGGAAACTAATTGATCATTGTGGTCAATGACCATCTAGTGCTGTACTCTGATAAGACTTGATAAACACAGACCACACCAAGACTCACTCATTTCCATTGTGGTGTAAACAACTGTAGGTCTTCCAAGCCACGAAGGGTGGATCGAAGCACCTATCAATTAAGGTGAAAACAAGAATATACACACTTTTCGTATATAACTCGACAAGCCGAACATTGCAATGTAGTTAGATTTCCCCAGCACTGGCAGGTTCTCCTGCACAAACACACACATAAAATGCCATTCAATATTAAGTATGATAGGACGCCCCTACCCAACAAGCACGGCTTTTTTCGAATTGTTTCGATAATGTAAAATCAAATCGTTTCGATGTCAATTAATATTAAGTATGATAATGCGCCCCACCCCACAATTTACGCTGTTCCGCTTTTTTTGAATTGCTTCGATAATGCAAAATCGACATGGATTTTCAAACCAGGAAGTTGGTTTTTCGAGTGCCATGTGTGAGGATGGTTCTATCAAGTGTTGTGTTTATTTGTCCTTGAGCCTCAAATTTTTCCTGTATGAAGAGATTATGAGATAGACAGACGAGATGATATTGAATCGATATGATTATTTAGAGGATTGACTGTCGAACAAGGAACTTACATGCTTTGAATGGCACGGATGGAAGTGGGTAAATCAAATGTTTTGTGTTCATTTCAAAGCTTACTACTTCCCTCTCACATCATTCCGGTTACATTCGCATCCAGTTCCAAACCATTGAATTCGATTTCAAGAAAAAACCATGATTAATGATAAAGGGTAGCATCAACATACACACAATGGTTACGAAATACATTCAAAACAGCTTCCATTCGACGTTCGACGTTTAATGAATCTTGGCATGGTCGGTTTCCTCTCACATGTTGCTTCTGAGAAGTAAGCAAGATCGTAAATGCTAACGCGTGTCCAGCTGGCTGTGGCCCGATAGTCCTGCTTGGTAGCGTGCAATTTTCTGACGAAGGCGAGTAGGCCGAAGTAAATCGAGGTGCTAGATCAACATCCAGAACCGTAGAAATGACCTCATTTCCGAAGCAGCCAGAGACCATTCATTGAGAGTGGACATACGATGGCATCTGTTTCTCGTTGCACCAGAAGTATTCCATTCATACGGGCAATGTTTATGGAATTGCTAGATTAAAGGCAGCACTCACGAAATTCTCATTTCTGAAGGAAGTCGCTTACCGTGTTGCCGGCCGTGCTGCCGTGGAAACATCTGCCGACTTGGACAAAAGTTTTGTCACGCAAGCTAACGCTGTTTACCGGGTGCGCGTATGTGGTTTAGCGCAGTCGGTGAAGTGGAATGCGTGCCATTTAGCAGGGTTTCGTGGTGGGACCTATCACGCTCCTTGGACGCACAGGAAATAGGGCCACCATCAGACCCCAGGACAAAATCAAAACGGAGATTCCTTTGGAGAACTGACCTTTCACAAAACCCGATTTGAATAGGTAAACGTCTGAAATCATATTAAAAGTCAGATTCCCAGAGAACGGCTCGTGCTGGGCGCAGTTTGATTGTTCAAATTATAATCTAAGCAACGTAAATGCACAAAATACTGAAGCAAAGATAAAAAAGGACAAATTCAGAGAAACCCCCTTAAATCCGAGGTGGAATAAACTAGGATGTTGAGCAAGTTAAAATGGTCATTGGATCGTGAGGGTGATTCTTAGACAAAACGCGTTGAAAGTAATCCGCGGCATCGTTCGTATAAAGCACATATTTTACGGACTTGAACTCCGAGGGATTTCAACGATTGCCACACAATGTATGTAAAGGCAGTGTAGTGAATTGAAATCTTCAGTGACGAAGGAACTAAGGAGGGACCACAAGCATTTGCTACAAACGACCAAAACATATGTAGACTGAAAACGTGTATGCCACCTATGAATGCTAGAAGCCAGCGTGCCGATAGTTAACAATTTTCCAAGAACTATGAAGTGCACACTTCATGGATCGCACTTACGAAGTCCGCGAATTATGAGACCAATCCTGCAGAAGAAGTGTTTGAAATTATGAAATTAACTTATGTAAACTGAAAAAGTGCATGCTCATAAAGTGGACTAGGTTGGCCAGGAAGAACTCTTTTTCCTAAAAAGGCCTTTTTGGGTATATCTTAAGTGCGGTACATAAGTTTTGGTCGCCCGTTCAAACAACCGTAGTGCTCCTTATGTCAATGAAGATTTCAAGTCATTCGGTTGCGTTAAGACTGCGCTGGAATCCTTCGAATCCTACGGAGTCTGTCGAATATGTGGATTAGTCGGAATACTTGGACCTCAGTGATCTCTATTGCTCCGCTCAAAACATAAGCAGTTATCCTGCAACAAGGGCTGGAGAGAGGCTCCTCGTGCTACTTTCACTCTGTACTACGCAATGTGGTTACTCTGTACTACACAATGTGGTTACTCTATCTCGCCTCATAGACGTAATGCCTTCATTAGAAGGCATTAAGCACAATTTTTTCGGGGCTTAGCCTCTGGCCGCTGTACGAAGCCCCCTTTGCTTTTCGACATTCAACGCATGACAGATGTTGAGAGGAAGAGAATGGGTTACCGGAGAAAGGATCGGAGTAACCAATACCCTTTTACGAAACCCAGCTTGCTCCCGGGAAGACCATGCTGGAGGTTGGCCACAATTTTCTGTGTTTCCCGCTTGTTTTGCACTACTTCATCATTATCGATGGATTTACCATCCCTAAAAACCCCGATATACCGCGAAATCTCCGACACACAAGTTTCCTTATGTGCTGTCTTTAAGCAACTCAGTTAGCTGCAAGATCATGAAGATACAGCTTCAGCCAAAATTTGGATGAGTAAATTCTTCCGCGTACCCAAGCTCTTCGTTAGTCTGATAGTTCGACTGGGCCTGGATGAACTATTGAGATTACCTAGGATAAACGATTGAGGCCCGTAATAACGATGGGTAAATCTGATATGTACCCTGGTGAATCAAAAGCAAGGGTAAAATCTCAATTATGCATGTGGCCAGTGGTCTTTACTGCTCAAGCTCTATCTGTGTGAAAATATATTCAGATGGAGATTTGTATGACTATTCAAAGGATTCCATAGGAAAATTGATTCCACGGAGGATATCAAAACCAAAGGTAAAACCGGACAATCTGTATTGAGAATCGATAGGAATGGTTTGGAAAACAGATTTTGGATTAAGTCCAATTTGTTGCGACTTTACTATCTGTCGTTCGGATACATTCGCAATTTCAAAGCGATTAATTCTATGAAAAATTAGGATTTCTTCTTAGAACACGGTATCGACATGATATCCGCCAAAATTATAATATTAAGCGGCCATGCAGGACCTCATTATTGCTGAGAACTAGTTGACAAAGTGGATTTAAAATGCAAAGGCGCCATTCAGTTGACGAGATTCCTGCAAAGGCACTAGGATAAATCCTCTGCTTTTGTTTTCTCTTTACATACGGCTGGCTACAAAAGTAATGAAAGTACTAGTGCTTTTGCTTCTCTTTGTCTTCTACGGTAAGAGGTTTAAATAACTCCATCCTGAAGACTGCTCCTCGTTTTACCATTGTCGAAACGTATCACATGTATTATAGTATCTTCCTCTGTGAACGCCCGCCTTTGTGGACCTTATGATAAGGGATGCACAGGTAGGACTTTTCCTTATGCCTCGCAAAAGGTGTCGAATGCTCTTTATTGTATACTTATTTCAGTTGATCATTCTTCAGTCCAGAAACCGAGATGCGGCAAGGGAAATGAAGCCGACTGCATTCCTGATCATCCGTTGGTGGGACGGAGATATTGAATGATGGAAGATCTTTCTCATGGCTACAAGCATTCATTTATTCGTCCACATTCTGTCCTTCGAAGAGCTTCGATTAAATGAAGATTTCACTGCAGAGAATGCAAAAAATGTGTGAATGATTGAATGTCTTCCTGAACGAAACAAGAAATTACGAAACGCATTTATCTTCTCTCACTATGTGCTGTCATTTCAAGCCGTCTCAACAGCGCGTTTCTTTGGTTTAGTACAGAGTGAAAGTAGCACGAGGAGCCTCCCTCCAGCCCTTGTTGCAGGATAACTGCTTATGTTTTGAGCGGAGCAATAGAGATCACTGAGGTCCAAGTATTCCGACTAATCCACATATTCGACAGACTCCGTAGGATTCGAAGGATTCCAGCGCAGTCTTAACGCAACCGAATGACTTGAAATCTTCATTGACATAAGGAGCACTACGGTTGTTTGAACGGGCGACCAAAACTTATGTACCGCACTTAAGATATACCCAAAAAGGCCTTTTTAGGAAAAAGAGTTCTTCCTGGCCAACCTAGTCCACTTTATGAGCATGCACTTTTTCAGTTTACATAAGTTAATTTCATAATTTCAAACACTTCTTCTGCAGGATTGGTCTCATAATTCGCGGACTTCGTAAGTGCGATCCATGAAGTGTGCACTTCATAGTTCTTGGAAAATTGTTAACTATCGGCACGCTGGCTTCTAGCATTCATAGGTGGCATACACGTTTTCAGTCTACATATGTTTTGGTCGTTTGTAGCAAATGCTTGTGGTCCCTCCTTAGTTCCTTCGTCACTGAAGATTTCAATTCACTACACTGCCTTTACATACATTGTGTGGCAATCGTTGAAATCCCTCGGAGTTCAAGTCCGTAAAATATGTGCTTTATACGAACGATGCCGCGGATTACTTTCAACGCGTTTTGTCTAAGAATCACCCTCACGATCCAATGACCATTTTAACTTGCTCAACATCCTAGTTTATTCCACCTCGGATTTAAGGGGGTTTCTCTGAATTTGTCCTTTTTTATCTTTGCTTCAGTATTTTGTGCATTTACGTTGCTTAGATTATAATTTGAACAATCAAACTGCGCCCAGCACGAGCCGTTCTCTGGGAATCTGACTTTTAATATGATTTCAGACGTTTACCTATTCAAATCGGGTTTTGTGAAAGGTCAGTTCTCCAAAGGAATCTCCGTTTTGATTTTGTCCTGGGGTCTGATGGTGGCGGTATTTCCTGTGCGTCCAAGGAGCGGACGAGTGTTCCGTGATAGGTCCCACCACGAAACCCTGCTAAATGGCACGCATTCCACTTCACCGACTGCGCTAAACCACACACACGCACCCGGTAAACAGCGTTAGCTTGCGTGACAAAACTTTTGTCCAAGTCGGCAGATGTTTCCACGGCAGTATCTTCGTGGCTGGGCGACTATTCACTGTGTTCCACTTAGTTCAACCTACTATTGTGATTGTCCAGCAGCCGGCAACACGGTAAGCGACTTCCTTCAGAAGTGAGAATTTCGTGAGTGCTGCCTTTAATCTAGCAATTCCATAAACATTGCCCGTATGAATGGAATACTTCTGGTGCAACGAGAAACAGATGCCATCGTATGTCCACTCTCAATGAATGGTCTCTGGCTGCTTCGGAAATGAGGTCATTTCTACGGTTCTGGATGTTGATCTAGCACCTCGATTTACTTCGGCCTACTCGCCTTCGTCAGAAAATTGCACGCTACCAAGCGGGACTATCGGGCCACAGCCAGCTGGACACGCGTTAGCATTTACGATCTTGCTTACTTCTCAGAAGCAACATGTGAGAGGAAACCGACCATGCCAAGATTCATTAAACGTCGAACGTCGAATGGAAGCTGTTTTGAATGTATTTCGTAACCATTGTGTGTATGTTGATGCTACCCTTTATCATTAATCATGGTTTTTTCTTGAAATCGAATTCAATGATTTGGAACTGGATGCGAATGTAACCGGAATGATGTGAGAGGGAAGTAGTAAGCTTTGAAATGAACACAAAACATTTGATTTAGCCACTTCTATCCGTGCCATTCAAAGCATGTAAGTTCCTTGTTCGACAGTCAATCCTCTAAATAATCATATCGATTCAATATCATCTCGTCTATCTATCTCATAATCTCTTCATACAGGAAAAATTTGAGGCTCAAGGACAAATAAACACAACACTTGATAGAACCATCCTCACACATGGCACTCGAAAAACCAACTTCCTGGTTTGAAAATCCATGTCGATTTTGCATTATCGAAGCAATTCAAAAAAAGCGGAACAGCGGAAATTGTGGGGTGGGGCGCATTATCATACTTAATATTAATTGACATCGAAACGATTTGATTTTACATTATCGAAACAATTCGAAAAAAGCCGTGCTTGCTGGGTAGGGGCGTGCTATCATACTTAATATTGAATGGCATTTTATGTGTGTGTTTGTGCAGGAGAACCTGCCAGTGCTGGGGAAATCTAACTACATTGCAATGTTCGGCTTGTCGAGTTATATACGAAAAGTGTGTATATTCTTGTTTTCACCTTAATTGATAGGTGCTTCGATCCACCCTTCGTGGCTTGGAAGACCTACAGTTGTTTACACCACAA
The DNA here is from genome assembly GCA_037903475.1 of Ancylostoma caninum. Taxonomy (NCBI): domain Eukaryota; kingdom Metazoa; phylum Nematoda; class Chromadorea; order Rhabditida; family Ancylostomatidae; genus Ancylostoma; species Ancylostoma caninum. Next base: position 3,671,178 of record JBAJFG010000479.1, read on the forward strand.
TGAAAATGAGTGAATCTTGGTGTGGTCTGTGTTCATCAAGTCTTATCAAAGTACAGCACTAGGTGGTCATTGACCACAATGGCTACTAAGTAGTTTCCTGCAGATTCAGGGGGGTTAGCACCAATGTCCGCGGCATAGCCAACCGCTAGCCGTCTACTGATGTTATAGACAAGCAGATTTTAGAGAGGCACGACTGGAGGATCATCAAAATTGTGGCTGAAGATCACTGTCATTCAACCATTTGCTTTATCCCTACCCTGCACTCTGGTGCGCGCCAGTGATAATCAGGTGTTGCTCAACATGTAGGAGACGTATCGTGTTGGAATTTTGACTGTAGGTGCGCACTATGCCAACAAGTAAGCATGTAGGTACTTAGTAGCCCATTCCGGAATCTGACTGGACTTAGTACTCCCCAACCGACACTGACCACCTAGTGCTGTGCCCTGAGTCTTATAAAAGGCAACACGGATGTGTTTCAGACAGAAAAGGAGAAGCTACACAGACAGGAAACAGCAAGGTTGAGAGCAACGTCGGCGGCACAGTTCACAGGAGGATGCTAGGAACGGATCCACAGCTGCGTGGGGATACGCACGCGGTCAGTAGTAGGGAAACGATCACCATACCGGCCTACACTGGTGTGATAGGTGCGTCTGAGTAGGTGTGGTGAAGATGCTGAGAAACGGGTCCGTTAAAGGCAGCGCTCATGGAAATTTTTGGGTTGAAGATTTCGCGGTATATCGGGATTTTTAGGAACGATAAACTCATAGACAACGATGAAGTAGCGTGAAACGCGAAAAACACAGAAAAAGCGCTACTTCATGTGTGTCCACAGAGCGAACGAGTGTTCCGTCATGGGTCGCGCCACGAAACCCTGCAAGTGGTGCAAATTCCATGAACCAGCCTCCGCTTAAACAAATGCGCACACCCCGTCTACGGCGTTAGCTGGCGCGACGAAACCCTTTTGTCCGCAGCGGCAGATGCGTCCACGGAAATATCTTTGCAGGTAGACGGCCATCCACGGTGTTCAACTTAATGTTGCGATTGTCCAGCAGCCCGCTTGATGGTAAGCGACTCATTTCAGAAATGAGAAACAATATGGAAAAGGCAAATTGACGGGTCTACTGCTGCGCTCGGGATGTGGCGGAGCTCCCACTGGAGAAGATGCAGAAAAACGGAGAAGACGCACAGGATTTATTGATGATGAAAAGCTACAGCTTTCCCTAGTGAAAACCACTCTTAGGGAATGGTTCACGAATGGGAGAAGAGTGTGCCGGCTTCTGTAGGAGGTGGAAAGATGTCAGCCAACTATTAGATAGGTGTGGAAAGGGCGCTCATAGCTGTGGAAAGGGCGCTTCGAAGTCGGAAGTTGGGGAAAATGCGAAAAACGAGCGTATTGATGGGAAATGGTCAAAATGTTGTGATACAGATAAACGAAAGCAACAGGATCGAAGCGAGCACGAGAAGAAGTGTGGGAGTCCGGCGTTAGACGGACGAATTGATTAGTTTAGGCGGGTGACCAAGTAGTTTTTACCTAACCTTCATTTTCTGCAGACTACTTTACGAATTTTTTAAACATCATGCACAAAATAATAGTAATAAATAATAGAGAGCATCATCATGCACAAAATAAACCTATTTTTGCTTCTGCAATTCTCTACAGAGGAGGATTCGCTCAATCTTACATGCTGGGTAAAGCAGGTAGCGTCGTGGATAACGAGTGTCACCACTGCACATCAGTTATGGCCCTCCTTACTGCTGTGCCACTAGGCTTTCTGGCATTAGTGTGACAACACTAGTGAAACCTCTCCAACCACCTTTTTTGGGACATAAGGCATGCGTAAGGTAGCAATATGTCAGGCAAAGAGATCAAACAAATCTCATGCTGATTTGCAAATCTGGCCTCTTAGAGCTCCCTCGTCTGCACTTTACCGGTGTGCGCGAATTATCGAATTCTTCAATTTTCTGAATCGAATAATCCAAATTTAACTCTTCAATTTTCCAATTAACTTGAATTAAATTAGTGGCTGCTCCAACAAAGTGTTTCATGACAATACAAACAGTTCTGTAATGCAATCGTCTCGAACGCTGGTACGTGTACAGAAAAGCTGTGACGCCCGTGAAGAGGAGGGCGATGTGGAGATCGTGAAGAGGGGACCTGTAGATCACTCAGCGGTCAGGCGCTAAGGCTCAAAAATTGCCGAGGCTTCTATCCTTTTCAGAGACTTTTCATTTCTGAATTGCCCCCTCCCTTCTGACGGCGGTCCGCCCTCAGTGCAGGAACCCATCATCCTCGCCCGCACCACGAGCTCTACATCATCGTCCGTTTCACTAATATTCGATTTCTATTTCTAATATTTGTTTTCTTGGTTAACTAGTTCGTTAACGTGTTCAATTATTTCTTGATTCCCTGGCATATGTTGTTGTATGTCAAGAATCTGACGTCCCATTTCCTTCGATCTAGAAAACCTTTGTCCTTATAAGACAAGTCACTTAACGAGCACTCTTTCTGGTACACCCTAGCACCATCGTAGAGGAAGTTACCATACCTACAGCCTGTTGATTTTATTGATGGATGGTACGCTCAACTCTATAGCTTTGCTGACATAGCGACGCAGTGGAATCTACTCGACTGTACATGTACGCTTCCTTGAAAATAGTGACAGTGGGACTGTTGTGCACATAAATGATATTGCCATAGATCTATGCAAAAATAATGCGCGTTTTTCGCTGCATCAACTTCGCTGCTGAAAATTTCCGGTTTTCTTTATAGCCCATATGAGAAGTAGGAGATTGTTTCGTAGCAAATTTCATGTCTTTTCAATTTTCCTATCTATTTTAGAAGAAATTCACACTTTTGTTGAATTTTTAGTCTTGGAACTAAAGGAGTCAAAACAGAATTTTTGCTGATTTCTCTTTGGAGAACCAAAACATAGCGGCATCGCAGCACGAACCACTCGGAGTACCATCATATTATATAGGCTGAAGTGTACCCATTATTTTGGGAAACCCTATACGTGCCAATTTTCTCACATATTCCAGAAAACGTGTGAACAAATGGGGGTGAGAATTCTCCAATGCGGCATTTCAGTGGTAGAATTTAAAGTGGTAGAACTTCAGTAAGAATTTCACATTCTTTAAATAGCTGGCTTGTTAAGAGACGATGACTGTAGATGAGCCGATAAATATCTGTGGTGAGTCTTCACATTTTTGGCATCTTTTTGTAATGGTGTATATAATCAGCGTTTTGTATGAAACGTTATTTGTCCGGATTGCAAAGACGCACCACGTAAGGTGCGTAAAAAGTAGTGTGACCGATTGTCAGTGGCTGGTAGTAAAATTCTTCATATGTACGACCAGCAACTTGGTGATTGTCAATCTGTTCCCATGTTGAAGAAGTCTTTATTTAAGTATCAAGCTACTTTCAGAGTTTGTCGCAGACGACTTTGGTTTTAGGGCAGTCTCTGCTGTCGACGACCGTTTCCAATCTGCATCCTGGCTTTACTACTGGGATTCCTCGTTGTGGGCAGTCAAGTCGGGCTGAAAATATTCTTAAATCGTCGTGGAAGTAATGAACGCTGAGAAGTAATGAACGCTTTTTGAGCAAATTTGCTCGTTCTGAAGAGTGTGCTGTCATTACATTGACTACAAATAACGACTGGCTCTCATTGTGTACTCATACATAGATGCTGCACATGATTCTTGCAAGTACTCTTCATCTGATTTTGTTCCAGGCCATTTTCAGGGCTTCTCTCAGGGTATACAAATGCTTGTAGCGGATAGAGCAGGCTTTTCTCTTAAAAGTCACTACGGGTAAAAATCCGTTGGAATCAAACTTGGGCTGTACAGAAGTCATTTCCCATGCCTGACGACCTCAGACAAGCGCTCATCACTCCAATCTTTAAAATTTTTTGCCTCTTCCGCGGGTACGGAGCCCTATCGCAGACCATTTCTTCTATTTTCAAGACGTTCAGATATCCACGATTTAGAAATGTTTTTAGAGTTATCTACTGGCCCACATAAGTGGAAATTTTAGCATCGGAATCTATTGGGTTGGGGAATAAGTACGTTCGGTTTTTTTTACTTGTTTTTCACGGTGGTTTGAACCTTGCCTCACTAGCCTCATAGTCCATTTTGTTACTCTTGATTATCTCTTTGCAACCGTTGTAAATCTTGTTTTCTACCCCATGGATTGTGACCACCCAAGTCGACAAAAGTGAACCTCCCCCAACATCGTATGATTGTACCAATCCTCTACGCGGATCAACGATTTTCGCGCGTGGTCTTTCGAACAGAGTGGCTAGAGGCCTCTGTACTCAGTGGGCCAACGTGGTATTCTTCGAACCCTTCTCAAAGCCTAACAAACCTACAGAGTGCTGAAAATTTTTAAAAATCTGCGAAAAGTAAGTTTACATCATAGTGTAGTCATTTGAGCGTAATTAGATTAACCTCCTCGCCGTAGCGTTTTTCTAAGCACCCACGTCATTCCTGTACCTACGTCGCACTCACACAAGTCAGCAATGCTACGGTTTCCGGTGGCTATCCATGAAAAACTAGTCCAATCCGTTCACTGTAGTACTTACAAACACATTGTCCATCCTCGCACTTCATCCCGGGTCCGCATTTATGATTCTCGTCACAGTCGAAGACCCCAGCGTAAGCTGAAGCAAACAAGGTCATGTCTAACTGGGAATTCGATACGGAACAGGTATAGGTCCAAAATGCTCACCGTAGAACACGAAAAGAGCAACGAAGACGATGGCGGTTTTCGTCATGTCTGCAAAGAAACAACCATTGAGCAATGAAAGTGACATTCGGATGGGTGATGAGGCGAGAACCGTATCACCAAGCACATTTTTCTTTGTTTATCTGTATTTTGTGCTGAGTGCACCTTTGCTTGAAGAACTATAAATAAGTGAAGTACTACAATTACTTCAGGATTTCACAAAACTGTCCTGGTGAGAAAGTGCAGCGGGTTTTTCGAGGACCAAAAGGAGCATACCGAATAATTCCTTTTTTTGCTAACAAGAATAGTGCATAACGCAAACTGCATTGCAAGAGGGACACAGATTGGAACTATAACTATCAGGTTTGATTCTCTGACAGGATGTTATAGTATTATATCATTTGGAGCAAATGTTCCAAGAAAAAAATTGAAGGTGTTCAACGATGTAGGTCGTCATCTGTGAAAGGTCTGATTTCGAATGAAGACAATTTGAGCATTATGCTCCAGAAAAAGTGCGGCTTAATCAATACTACAATACTGTACATACCCCTGAGCGTGGGCAATACCCAATTTACTAGCTGCGATGGAGCTCGAAGAGCTGCATTCAAACAAAAATTTGAGAGTTGTTTAAAAATCCAAAAAATAGTTCTGAAAGAGCAAGGACATTCTTTTTTAAATGAAAGAAAAATAGGACATCGCATGTGGAACTGATCCCTGAGAGGAATCGCACATTCCTTATTTGACGACTTAATACAATGCTGCTCTAGGAGTTGCTGCACGAGCGTGATGGTGATGCACTGGTCGAGTGGATGACGCACTTTACTACTGCTTTACTAATGTCTCAGGTGCCATGAAAACCTGCTAGCACACTTGAGTCGGTTCTGTGCAATTGAGTGGCCGCTCGACAAAACCGGTAGGAAATCTTATTGCTCCCCCATTTCTGAACAGGAAGCAACCTGAGTTCCTGAACATTGTCCTGGTAGAATGTCCGGAGACGGGCTTCTAAATAAACTTGACTTCAAGAGAGAACATACACATCTTATTACAGTATTTATGGCCCACCCTGTAGTGTAGAAGTGGATGGGTTAGGGTTCTCATTCCTCCCATCTTGTATATTTTTTTCTTTATTTTGGCCTACTCTCCTCATTCTAAGTAGTTCAGTAGGTTAGAAGACGCCCCCCCCCCCCCTCGTTAATGCACAGGTAAGGAGTAATTTTCCCATCTTGAATATAGCATAATTCATCCCAACAAAGCACTGTCACTCATTTTTTGCTCTCAAGGAACATGAAATCAACATTTCCCTAAGAATTTGCTAGCCATATGGTAGCACAAATGTTCGCATCAAAGCATGACACTAGGAAGGAGCTGTATGAATATCTTTGCACAAGCTTCTTAAAGTTTTACCCTTCCATGAAAATGTTCCAGAGGGAGCTACACCAGTGAAAGTTCAAAATTTACTTAGCAAAATAACTGCGTGATAAAAAATTTCCATGCACATTTATGCGATGAAGAAAGCTGCACCGCTGGTTGCGTCAAAAAATTGTATAGAGCAACGAACTCGTAGCTCTCCCCTCCACTTAAGTGAATTCGAGAGCAATTTCTCTCTGTGGAGGATGAAATTGGAAGGAATACATGCTTGTGTCTAGCTAAGTTGAGGAAACTTGCTTCTGAAGGGCGGAAAAAATCGAACGTTCTACTGAGAAGCATATCAGACAAAGACTGCCGGATGCTTTACAGCAATAGGCGGTGATCCTCAGTCAGCTAGCTAACTGATGAGCGATCAATGCTTTGAACAACAAACTAGAGTGCATGAGAAAGAACCAGGTGATTGAACGGCAAAGTTTTTTTAACGGTTGTTTCTTGGCTGATGCTGACTTCTCTAGCTTCTGTTGCAATGTCTCATCTGCACAGTTGTTGCCTCATTGGATATATGAACACCACTGTCTGTGTAACATGTGTAGGCATGGAGAAGGGAAGCTATTTCCTTTCGAATTTTATTAAGTTTTCCAATCAATTAGTTCACAACTAATTTTATGTACATATTATATTTCAACCGCAGCGGACAAATTTATTCGCTGGGAAGACCCAGAAATTTCATCTGTTTCTATGTGCTTTCCAGCCGAGAACAGACAGCCAAAATTGTCCAGCAAACAGCATAAGAATCCATAAACTAATCAGCAGAATTAAAACTAGGCAAGTTTACATAGCATACAAAATCCAAACGAAAACTATATGTTTCTATCTGTAACTAGCAGAGAATCATTGCTCACTTCTAGAATAAAATTTCCAGAGCTGCTAGCAATGCGGAAGAGCATTACAGCCGAAGAAATTATACAAAGTCCACTAATCAACAAAATTCAGGAATCTATGAGGAAAATTTCACGAAGGAAATGCTTCTGGGGGGGGGGGCCCCCCCCCCACCGTATGAGTTCAAAGAGCACCTGTCAAAATCACGAGTAACTAAGAGCTCTCTTTATATGAGTGGTAAGTGAATGTAGGTGGTCAATATTTGCTCAGCTTCTTGTGAATTCGTATCTCTGATCCAGTTCATTTTGTCGGCTCTGAGTCAGCAGTCGAGAAAAAACCCAGCGGCATCACTCTGTCTTGAGTCTTTTGTGCTCTAGCCTGAAAAAACTCCTGCTTAGTCATCACAGAATCTTTCTAGGGACGGAACTGGTGCAGCACTTACCATAAGTAAATATTCCTACAAAATAGGGAAATCAATCATTTCATCGCCGTCGAATAATCGGTAACACGAAATTTTTGGTTAAGTGGGTAAACAATTGTGCCGAGAGCATCAAGTATCACTTTTGAACAGTTCTTGAATCACAATAAAGGGCAAACACTCCATATTAGCAAAAAGCATATGTATGCACTCGTTGGAAAAGGACATCCTTTTTTGTTACTAACATAAGCAATACTTTTTTCTCGTTTCTTTTCTGATCACGCATACATATGTTAGTCAGTCTAACATGACTTATAATAACGGGCTTATTCTGTGTGTGTGTGTGTGTGTGTGTGTGTGTGTGTGTGTGTGTGTGTGTGTGTGTGTGTGTGTGTGTGTGTGTGTGTGTGTGTGTGTGTGTGTGTGTGTGTGTGTGTGTGTGTGTGTGTGTGTGTGTGTGTGTGTGTGTGTGTGTGTGTGTGTGTGTGTGTGTGTGTGTGTGTGTGTGTGTGTGTGTGTGTGTGTGTGTGTGTGTGTGTGTGTGTGTGTGTGTGTGTGTGTGTGTGTGTGTGTGTGTGTGTGTGTGTGTGTGTGTGTGTGTGTGTGTGTGTGTGTGTGTGTGTGTGTGTGTGTGTGTGTGTGTGTGTGTGTGTGTGTGTGTGTGTGTGTGTGTGTGTGTGTGTGTGTGTGTGTGTGTGTGTGTGTGTGTGTGTGTGTGTGTGTGTGTGTGTGTGTGTGTGTGTGTGTGTGTGTGTGTGTGTGTGTGTGTGTGTGTGTGTGTGTGTGTGTGTGTGTGTGTGTGTGTGTGTGTGTGTGTGTGTGTGTGTGTGTGTGTGTGTGTGTGTGTGTGTGTGTGTGTGTGTGTGTGTGTGTGTGTGTGTGTGTGTGTGTGTGTGTGTGTGTGTGTGTGTGTGTGTGTGTGTGTGTGTGTGTGTGTGTGTGTGTGTGTGTGTGTGTGTGTGTGTGTGTGTGTGTGTGTGTGTGTGTGTGTGTGTGTGTGTGTGTGTGTGTGTGTGTGTGTGTGTGTGTGTGTGTGTGTGTGTGTGTGTGTGTGTGTGTGTGTGTGTGTGTGTGTGTGTGTGTGTGTGTGTGAAGAAGAGAAGGAGCCAGCCAGAAGGACGCGGATTGGCACAAATGATTGGTGCTCTGACAAGGATGCGAAAGGTTGTGTGCAGAGTTTCAGACGCCGATGACGACTTCGCTCGCGTCGTCGTTGCGGACGCGATGCTGCGGTAGTTCGAACGACGCATTCTTCCTACTGCAAGAATACAATGCATGTCGGAATCCACCTTCGTGCGCGGTTACCACATAACGCTTTAACGCCGGCGCCGCCGAAGACACCTCAAAAGATGCCACCGAGTCACTCCAAAAGATACCGATCGGAGTGCCTAAGTCTTGAATTTCCGGATTTCGCTCGAATTTCATTTATTTATTTGGTGTATACTGATGGGAGAGTTGGTGAGACACGACATGCGGGCTGCTGCAGTCCGACATGGACCTGAAAACGGAAGTAATATTCCGCTCAGCTCAATGGATTATGTTTCTCCATAATCTGTGACTGTTTCCACAATTTTAATGCAAGATCTCCAAGATTCATAAATTTACAAGAAACACAAAAAGTTGCTTCGACAGTGAGAGTGAAAGAAAAAGAGAATGGTAATGATTGAGCGAGTGAGATATATGTAAAATACTCAACATGAATGCAAACATAATAGAAAAAATGTGTTGATGGTGTGATAGCATACCGTCATGGGGAACATATCACAAGAGAGGTCGTTAGATGTGAAAAGGTTACTCTGAAGTGAAACAGGCTTTCCACACAGCTCCAGCGACTTTAGTTTTCTATCGAAACCCAACAAAATAGAAAGAAAAAAAGAAAAAAAAAACATACTTTTTGGGTGTGCAACTTGACTGAGTAAGGTCTAGTAATGTTTACTCTTTGTTCTTTGCGATTAAATCAAGGTGTGCAGCTAGTCTATTATCTAATGAAGAATACATCAGTGAAATCTATCGTAACCGATTAGAGGTTTTGCCACAAATATCATTTGAGAAAACACTTGTTAAGGGTGAATTGTTTGAGATACTTTCGAAAATTTTTGTAAATAGTTTCAGGAAGCAACAACTTGCGCCAAATACCACGTAACATACTAATAAATAAGATCGTCTCCTCTGAAACAAAATTATGGTTTTTTTAGTTGAGCCATTAATATGATATGTTCGTAGCTTTCAAATTTATTGCCAGCTCTTGAGGCAGTGTCGGCCGTTCTTGAGTATACATATGGAAGAAGATTCGAATAGACGCAGATGTTATGTGCGTCCGCAGCATGCACCGCTCTTGTGTACGAGATTCCGCACTTTCGATGAATATCTGGCGTCGCACGATCTTGAGAGGTTCTGTGAATATACAGGGCTTTATCCTTATGAGTTTGAGGATTTATGTGAACATATTGCTCCCGAAATGGAACACTTACTAACTCACGCAGCGCCTATTTCAGGAAGTAAAAGACGTTTCAATACGAAACATAACGGGTGCGATTTGTCTTCTCGATCGCGATCCTCTCTAATAAATTGTTTCCAAAGCGAGAAGAATGATAGAATCGGTATTTGGAATTCTTGTCCGTCGATTTGGAATATTTCAAAAACCAATCCAGATAGCTCCAGAGAAAGCAGCAGTGATTGTAACTTCAATTCTTGTGGGAGAAACTCATCCAAGATCACACGAGCCTGCATCACCACCGATTATGACGAACTTTACGAACCATTGCCTTAGGTGATCCACGAGGCTGTCATGAGACCTCGTGGGAATACAAAAATGCGTGGACTTTCTTCATCTACGATGAAAACTCTCCAACAGTGGGTATTTTGAAAGTGGAAAGCGCCTTATTTTACTCGAGCACAATATAATATGTTGCAATTGTTTCTGCGAAAATTGACCTCTTGTATCAGTTCAAGCTAACTTGCGCCAAATACCATGTACCATGGACATTCGAGGGATCTCCTCATTTCAATTTTAAGCTCGAAGCGAGCAGAACTGAGCACTGCTTTAGTTAGTAGGTTTTCCATCCTATTAGTGATAAAGTCTTGTATATTCACAAATTTTGGACAAAAGGCGGGGGAAGGGGAAGAAGGGGGATGGGGGAGGAGAATGGCTAGATGAATTTTACTGTGCATATGTTGTGAGCGCAAATACTTCTTCGTGTTGTTATTTGCTTGTTTTACACGTATTATTGTGTCTCAGTTGTATTGAGTGGTGTGCTTTTGTCAAAATAATGATTTATAGAAAAGTGCATTGAAAACAATTATTTTTCCAATATGGCCCTAGATTAGCGCCCCTTGTTCCATAAGCGGTACGATCTGCACCGCATAGTCTGGTTCAATATGAGGAAGAAAAACAATTTCAGTAATTATCCTCATTTTCTTCTATGGCGGCTTCTTTGGGCAGGTCTTTGAGATATGTTGCGACAATGTTAACTGAAAGTCCCTTGATTATATTCTTGTGAAAAATATCAACTATTTATTTAGCCACAATTCTTATATAACATACTGCCCACCGAAAACAGTGAAATTGTCTCCGGATGAGTCTTGTTCGAGCTTAGCTCTTATTGCAATTATTGTCTCCTGCAGACTTTCTCGAGAATCACCTACACAAATTTTGTTTGACTCTATTTCAAAAATAACTGAGAACATTCACATACACTCCCCCTGAAATTTCCTCGAACATGCGTTTGCGATTCTTCCTCGCAATCAGTACTTTCCCAGCCACCGAAGGGGAATGACAATCTAACGCAGAAGTAAAGTCGAAAGTGAGGTGTTAGACATGACAACGACTAACTACCTTTTTTCTCGTTCAAATCAATTTTTTCGCAAGCCTAAGGTGAGGTCGAATGTTTTTCTGAATTGTCGCTGGCAATTGAGTCTTCCAAGAAATTTCAGACTTTCTACAAAGATCCACGGCCTTTCGCTGGCCGATCCTGTAGCCTTGTTTAGATTTCTTTTCCATGTATCGCGTAGATTTTTCCAGGTGCCTTTCATTTCGTCAACTTAAATTGAAGTATTCGGTGAGAGTAACCAATGGACCGTCACATAAGCCACCATGATTTTTATGATTTGTTACTATAATTTTCATTTTCTGGAGATTAGCTCTGTGGTTGTACTCATTTATGGATGCTTTTTGGATATGAAAGTTTCTCAAATATCTTCGTAACTGAATTTCCCAACAATTTGTTTTTTAATTTGCGCAAATTCGGTGTGTATTCGAAAAAAACATGAATTATAGGTGGAGAAAAGCGCCAAATAATAAGTTATCGGGTGAATTTGTCATGATGACTGCATTTGCACATTCACTCATACAGTATACATATGTGTAAGCGCATATGATGAACCTACTACTTTTATCGTGACCCATTGCCTCCATTTTTTGCTGGACTCGAGCCCAGCACTTGGCCTTGGTATTATTCAGTTTGTATCCTTTGGTGGACGGGTCCCATAATTGCTTCTCTTCTTCAACAACTGCGATTAGATCCGCTCGGAAGAAACTCATCTGCATAGAAAGAGAACAGAGAATCTTTCATACATTGGGAAATATTTTTGGCCAATCGATTTGAATCACAGTTGGCGCTAGAACACTGAGAGTCCCACGTTATGCGAATCTGTAAATAGCAGTGCCGGACGCAGGAGCTCCTTGCTGGGGGCGAATGGAGGGAGGGGGGGGGGAGGTGGGAATAAGTGGCACTTTCGTCACTCCGCAGACTCACAAGGGATGCACACGATGAAAAGCTGCAAATCCACAACGTGACAAGTATGGGTAGAGAGCCTGTCCAACGTTATGTTACGACTTATACTTGAAATCTGCTAAGCTTAGAATACCACGTGGAGCAAGGGGAGGACATTATGGACACTATAGGCGTGTGGCTTAGGGTACATTGCCTTGTCCAGCTAGCGACGGTGGTTTCAAATCTGTTTTCATACATCCTGAGTTTTGTCTCTATATGGAATTACGCGCGGTTTTACCAGGCGCAAATGGTGGGGCTCCACGAGTGCAGGAGCGCCAGACAGTACCGCTAAGTGGTTGTGGCGCAAACACAGGCTTCTCGCTTGTCGTGAACATGCTCGCAGGACCAAATCCTGCAGTGTGCATCTGTTTTGCACTCTTCTTTCTGAGACTCTATAAACAATTTAGCAAATTTCAGCTACATAATTGAACATCTTTTGGATAGACTCTTGAACCATATAGGTAGAAACTCTACTACCCTTTGTACAGTTTTCATAGAATTTGAGGAAAAATCCATTCACGTGAAACAATGGAATTTGTCTTCAAACCAGACCCAGCAACATCATTACTGCAGCAAAACCCTATGAACATGTTATATGCAACGAGATTTTCTGAATGAAAAACCCATAGGGGCACCTATCTAATTGAGGCACAACAAAGTAAGACCTCATAAAGCGAATATAAACTGCTGTTGAATAGTCAGATGCCCCAGATACTCTCGTAAAAAATTTTCCACTTGTTTTATCTCTATTACTAGTCAGAGGAGCTATGAGAGCGACTGTGTTTCTTCTCTTCCTTGTGATCTGTGGTAAGGTGTAATCAAATAGCCTCTTGTTGATGCGTTCCTACTTTTACATTGTCAGGTTCATTCCAGTGTTTTCCACGGTGAATGCCGTCGGGTACAAGAAGCGTAGCCCTCCTGCCCAGAAGTGTAGCCTCGGAAGATGTATGTATACTATCAATCGCTACAAATCATAGAAGCCGTTGATACTTCTTTTTATTATACTTTTGTTAACTGCATATGTATTTTCACTCACACTTTCAAGGTGCTCCAAAAACGCGGTCTTCACCAAGACCGGGGTGCAAAGGAAGGGGAGGGAGGAACTGCTTTGCTCGTTACCCATTGAAGTAAAGAAGCCAGCTACTGGTAGAAAAATTATTCCGAGATCACTATTCATTTATACATGCATGTATTAATTGAAGTTCGTTTACCAGAAAATAATGAATGATTATTCTGTTGAGGAGAATACAAGCAATGTCTAACCAACTGTTAATTTGTATAGGCTAAAGAGGTGATCGCACCTCAAGCACTTTGAGAAACAAGAACAAGCTAAACTTTTCTAGATTTGGCAGTTTTGCAAAGCAATGCTCTTCCAGTAAATTTGTGGTCGTATCTGGACACTGCACAGGCGTTGATATACTGTGATTTCGCTTTCGGAACAAATCGAGTTTGTAGTCCTTCGAAACGCTATCTCTCCGAAACGTCCAGAAAAATTTACTCGAAAGATCGACCAGTCTACAGGGTGCGTCATAATTATTGACGCACTGCAGTTGTGCTGTAAAAAGGACAACATCCTGGAAACCACATTATTTGCATATCCAAAATGAAGGTCATGTCTTAGCGAATACAAAAATACACCCCTGTTAGGAGAGAGCTCTCCTTGTAAAAGCAGCCACGAAGATGTCAGCAGAGAAGATGTGCCGCAACTGAAGTTCGTCCATTATTCTTCCATATAATAAAGAGGGTGAGCTATAGGAAAACGATACTCCTACGGGAAGTGGGCGGGTGTTGCTCTCCAAGCATCACATGAAACATATCCTTGTTCGCAAGTCTTGTCGTGTTCCCGCCAAGGGAAGGCGTCTATGTTTTACTACAGAAAATTTTTTTCCTTTCCTTGTTTCTCATTCAAGCAATCTTCTGAGGGCACATTTTCTTGCTTATCTTAGTTCTCACCATAAGGTAAATTTATAGGTACTTTGGCAGGGCTTGGCTGTTGGGCAAGAAACAAAAGTGGTACGGACCCAATTTCAAAAATTAACTTGAGGAACTTCAATTTCGCAGAGAATAAACTTCGTTGTGAACCGAGTTCCAGTCTACGGATGGCTTCATATGGATATCTTAGAGAGCGAGAGCCTGTTCAAGATCTGGGACAAAGTAGAACTGAGTTAGTTGCGGCGCAGAGGCCGTGCGATCCCTCGTCGTCTCTGTGAGTGCTTCAGCAAGGAAGGAGCTTGCTGTGAACAAGAGTGCATCTATTCGGTTCGCCAAGACATGACCTTTATTCTGCATATGCTCATTTGGAATGTTTTTGCATTTCACATATACTTTCTACAGACTCACTTTAGGTGGCCAATAATTCTGACGCACCCTGTATATGGGTTGGAAATCCCATTATTTCATGAGTGGAGAATCGAACGATTTGAAATGCGGATTCTTCCTAGCACCCAGAATTCCCACTGATGGAAATACATGGTGCGCACGAATTATTGGTGCGTGGTTTCTTAAGCCCCAATCAGACAGGATTGAGCGAATTCACAAGTCATGCCGTAGTTGTCCTTACTTAAGCCATCTCTACCGTAAACAGCAGCTGGTTTCCCAAATAACCCTTCCTGTGTCTACAAAGGCTTCAGGAAATCTCCTTGTCAAATCGATGGTGACATGGGGTCGGTTACCTTACCCTTCCCTTCAAGATTTTCTGTGGTAGGCTTCAGAAGACTCCGACCATCCATGTATGATATGTCACGACTTAGTTCCGGATACCACGCGCTCATCGTGGGTAAGACCGCGAAATGAATACCGCGGTCAAAACTGGCTTTCTATCTAACAGGCATCATTTTAGCTGTTTTTATCATCATTTTTGCTATTTTTTGCGGACTGAGAACTAATAATCAGTAGTAATAGCAAATATAGTGAATGTTTTGAAACCGCGAATGACTCCGAATTCTACAGGTAAAAATGGCCTTTGCGAACTCGTTCAGACCCAATTCACAACGCAGAATTGATTCCAAAGTGGTTTCACAGGTGATTTCCTTGAACTTTGGCTCATAGAGATTGTCTACGTCACTCACTTCATTTGTATTTCTATGAGCTCCACTTTAGATATGTTCGTGCGTAGAGTTTGTTCTACTAAATAGATGGAAACAGACTGATCGAAATCAGTTTCTGAGGGATCTTTAAAAAATCTTGTGAAATAATACCTGCGTGCCAAGGGCGGTCTGAGCTAAAAGCTTCTCTGAGTCTTTACAGACCAGGAATGAGGTCATGCGACAATCTAGCTGTCGTTTACGGTAGGCGTTGCTCCAACAAACAACCCAGAGCATAGCCTTTGAGTCCGCTCAATCACCGCTGGTTGGGGCTTTAAAAGCCAATAATTTGTGTGCACGCTGTAGTTCGGGTAGCCAGGTTAGGCTTCTGTGCATGTGTAGGACCTAAGGGATACTTTTCACTGAAGTGGCAAACTAAACCCAGAAGTTAGCTTGCATAAGGAATTCCCTACTATGGCACGGTCCTTTTCTACTCCGTAAAAAATGTTATCGCAATTTCAGGGGTTGTCTGGTGAATTGGAATCTCGCGGGTTTCCTCGGCCTGGCTAGCCAATCTTTCCATGGAAAATTGTTTCTTTCCTCTTTCTTCGGAGAATTGTTGAATTATTAGTTGGAAGCTCTGTTCGCCACATCAGTAATTTCGTTAATTGGATGTGGATGTGAACGCCACATACACAATAAAAAAATTCTGCCCAGTTGTTTGTATTGGATGTGAAATGAGTGCGGGTCGTAAAAATGAACGGATTATTGGCGAGGAAGATCCTTTCGTTATAGAAATGATTCCCTAATTCTGAAATTTGTATCAGGCCCATGGCATACTATACAGCGACGCTGTCGCTGCGACCGTTCACCATCAGAAGTTTTCACACAACCGATCACATGCCAGCACGTTATCCCACGCAAACTGAGAGATAAGTTATGAGAACTTGTAACATTTTGTTCTCATCAATTCCATTCATTTTCTCCACTGTCACAGTGTCGCTGTGAAGTATGCCATGGGCCTCACGTAATATCTAGGAGGCCATGGGTCTTTCACTGCAGCAGAAGAAGCAAATAATAAACTCAGTGAAAGAACCGATAGCTCTCTTTGCACGGAAAGAGAAGCATAGGAAATGTTCAGCTGGCGATGCAACTTTCCGTAAGATTGCACCAGCTAGAAAATGTAGATGATCAGGCTCAATGCGTGCTGGAATAAGTAGAATTCTATATGATATTATATTACTAGACTATAGAAATTTATTCATGTACACATATAGGCGTTTCGCAACTTTCCTTCATCCGATCGATGAGGATCAACCACCTATTCAATCCTCAGTTAGTGTTGCCTCTCAGCGATGCATGCGGATTTGATTTATAATCATCGACAAAATCAGTAGAATAGATACAAGTGACCTGACATGTCAATAGATGAAATGTGAGGACTACTTGAGAGAGAAAACCATGACTACCAAAACCGCAAGTCCGTCATTGAAGGAAGATCGAGACACCGGAAATCAGCTCATAGGGGAAGTGCAAGAGACCACACTCGCAAATTGGAATGAAACCTATATGGCTTATGCCCTTGCATGACAATTTAATGCGACACATTCTTCATTTTCGTCCCACTCCCTAGAAAAGCGTTCTTGCAAGAGAGAGGTTCCACTATAACATGTACATTTCTGATGGTGTTGCCCTGGCCTAAAAGCCAGCGGCGGAATGGCTTGATGGGTTAGTTACTGGACTAGACGCGAGGTGGAGCTTTGGCATCCGTTCGCCTTAACAACCATAATGCATTTTTATGTTTAATCTTTTGACCTCACCCGAAGAGGTTTGAAATGTTCAGGTGAAGGATCTCATCACTATTCAGGATTTTGAGTCCTAAAGAATAGCACGAATCAAAACCCAGCCAAACACATACCCACTTGTATAAGAACACGGCTTCAAGACCCCTTTTTGTTTGAAGTGAGAGAATGATCATATTGTGGTGACATCGGTGAAGGCTGTACCGATCAGTGAACTAGTACAATGTAGTTATTCTGTGTAATGTGTTCTTACCTTCAAATCCTTTGATAGGGAAGGTGAACTAAAAACAAAAATACAAGAAACATAACTTTGGCTGGATCCAAACCCTACGTCCTTAACACGATAGTCCAATGTCTTCCCCAATCGACCACTCTGTCCTGGGGAGCAGATGCTGTAATTCGGTTAGTATGCTATTGAAGTTCCCATGTTATACTTGGGATGAACTATGCAGTGGATAACGAGATCTATACCGAGCTCAGGTATCAGGTTTGTGCAAAATTACCTGCAGTTTCTATGTGTTCACTTTTTTAGCTTGTTGGAGTGGGCGCTTTTTGGCTTTTTCTTCACAAAAAGTTTAACAGAATTTGCTCGATACGAAGCATTCTGATATTCACTTATTCGCGAGATTATTCTCTACAACTCCAGCAATGTAAGAACCATACATTGGTGACCATACATTGGTCATAACACGATCTAACAATCAAGGCACTTCAAATATCGGTTTTGGTGCTACGAGTTTAATCAACAAGTTGGAGGCGTCAACCTGTTAGAGGAAGTCGGTTCAACTTGTAAGACGTGTCAGGATCAGCGTTAGAGTTTGCTCACGCTTCCTTCACCGAGAGCAAGATCGCGAGACCAGAGGAATTTCATTCATAGAGGGAAAGTCTCACTGCACAATACTTTTGCACAGTATTAACAGCAGCAGGTTTCCCAAATGACCCTACCTGTGTCTACATAGGCTTCAGGAAATCTCCTTGTCAAAACGCTGGTGACACGGGGTCGGTTACAGCTCCCTTCCTTTCAAGTTTTTCTGTGGTAGGCTTCAGAAGACTCCAACTATCCATGCATGATATGTCACGACTTAGTTTCGGCTTCCACGCGCTCATCGTGGGTAGGACCGCGAAATGACTACCGCGGTCAAGACAGGCTTTCTATCTAACAGGCATCATTCCTGCTGTTTTTATAATCATTTTTGCTGAAAAACCAATTCTTTTCTCCAGAAAGATAATTTAATCTTATGGATAAATAAGAATCTAATTAATTCAAACAGAAAAGAGTCCTTGTTAGAGAATCAAGTCATAGATATGTTCCCTTTCCATGATGGGGTTAGGGAGCTACTGTGTGCAATGGTGATCGCATCTCGTGCACGATGTGAGTTGTTCAACGTTTTTGTATCAATTATAATTCAATAAGGAAGGAATATATTCTTTGATGTCAGCCACTAAGAAATATTTCGATATAAAAACTACAATGCTGTTAACATCCTCAAGATGCAGGGAGAAAAGGTTCCATGGTGAATTCGACCAGTTATTTTTGTCCTCCCATTTGAGAAGCAAAGTGAATGCAGATACGTGTCGAACTATTTAGAAGAATTCAGTCATCCATCTATCCCACAATTGCCGCCGACTTACGTTCCTATCCAGCGGATCACTGTCGATGAAATCATCGCAGCGCTGAAGCGGATGAAGTCGGGAAAAGCAAAGGGTCGTGATGACGGCGGAATTATGGAAGTCAAGGCACTGGAACTCAGCTGAATGGCTGACGGCGTTCTTCAACCAGATCATCGCCGAGAAGAAGACTCCTGTGGATTGGCAGAAGATCACCACAATCCCGATCTGAAAGAAGAAAACCAACCCTGCTAATTGGAACTATCGGCCAATACGTCTGCCCTCTCACACTATGAAGACATTCGAAAGCATTAGCGATACCGAATCCGCGACATCATCCGAGTTACCACGAACCATAGTGGTTTCGTAGCTAACTGCGGAACCACGGATGCAATCCATACGGCTCGGCTGATGGTAGGGGAGCATCGCCAGAAGCAGATGCCACTGCACCTGGTATACCTAGACCTGGGTAAAGCCTTCGATCGCGTGCCACACGAAGTCATCTGGTTGGCACGGCGTTCCCGAAGAGCTCATCGAGTGGGTCAGGATTCTTTACGCGGGTCGAGTGCAGGCAGCCGCAGGCACGTCAGCAGAATTTCCCATCTTCGTAGGTGTACATCAAGGATCAGCGCTTTCGTCGCTCCTCTTCATCATCGTCTTGGACGCAATTACAAAAGACCTCCAGAAGCCGACGCCATGGACTCTGCTATACGCAGATGGCATCATGCTCGTGTCTGAACAAAAAGAGGACCTTCAACGGCAGATGCAGGCCTGGAGTGAACGTCTAGCGCGGTTTGGTTTTCGGCTCAACGTCAGAAGACTAAATATAATGACGACCGATATGAACGAGCTCACCAGCATTCAGGTTGATGGACAATGACCTCCCGAGAAATGACTACTTCAGGTATCTCGGCCCAACACTCTTAACCGATGGGAGCCTAGCCCATGAAGTCGTCGCACGCGTTAACGCTGCATGGTTGAAGTGGCGTTCGATGACAAGAGTGTTGTGCGACAAGAAGCGTGGAACGCATACGCAATGAAAAGATCCGAGAGCGGTTCAGCATCGCCACGATTGCTGACAAGCTCCGCAGAACCCGCCTTAGATGGTACAGCCACGTTCTGTGCGCCAATAGAGACACTCGCACTGCACGTCTGCAATGTAGGCCTTGATCTTGGGGTACAAGGAAAACGGCCAAAAGGACGGCCTAAGCAACGGTGGCTGGAAACACTGCATGCTGACTGGGCGCCCACCCAGACCAGGCGCACGATAGAGCGAAATGGCGTCAGAAGATCAGGAAAGCGGACCCCGCCAACGAAAGGGACAAACGATAACGAAAAAGAAGAAGAAGCAGTAGTAGAAGTTTGAATAAGATCTGAGAGAAAAAATTATCTGCTTTTAAAAAATATGCTATCAATATTAAAATATAAATATACTAATATTTTAGAAATATTATAAACAATGTTTCCCTTCAGTTCCCATTCAAAATTCTCATCGTTGCTGTGAATGCCCACGTGGCGCGAAATCATTGGAGGGGGACTTCTAGTTGGCATATGATGTCCAGCGGAGAATTCCTAGGCTGCGTAAATATCCTGCCATGGACGTGGGCGGGGCTTAGGGCCGAAAATTTGAATATCACAGATTTCATCAAAACTGGCATTATTCGATAGATCATGTGGAAACAAATGGAAGGGTGTATTACTAACAATATCGCCAGAAAAACAAGAAAAATGGCGAAAAGAGTTTGAACACAGAAAAGCGCCTAGATTCATGCTAGCAACCAATGTCATTATGTATTAGCAACCAATGTCATTATGTAATGTCTATGAATTTCGGATATCAGAGAGTTACACAGTATCGTTATAATGAAATTATGCTCACTAGACAAGCATCCGGTTTTTTATTACGTGAAAGAACCTACAAGGAATAACCATTGATAGATTTCTAAAGAACTCTCATGCTTCATTGATTTGTGAATAAGAAAAAGATCCTGCTGATATGACTTGTTTGATTGAACAGGAGTTTTGTTTTCCTCTCTAACATCACCGAATTTAAATTTAGAATTTCTTTAAGCATCGATCAATAAAAATATGTTTCCAGCATTCTTTCCGATCTTTTATTCTTTTTGATTTCGTCTGTTCCAGCTCTTTTTCGGAATGCAGTGGAGGTCCATGTGGTGCGAAATTACCGGAACGCAGTGGCGGACGCAGAAAGTGGGCGGGAGGGGGGGCGTGGGAAGAAAAGTGGGGTCTCCGCCGTTTTGGGGACCCAGACGGAAAATAAAATTAATAATAATATTAATTATAATAATAAACAATAAATAAAAAATATATTAAAAATAATAATAAAAATAAACAATTAAAAATAAACTAACACAAGATTTTTATTTGTATTGTAAAGTAATTTCGAAAATTTGGCGACCCATTCTCGGGGGGGGCGCGCGCCCCCCTGCCCCCCCCCCCTGCGTCCGCCACTGCCGGAACGGGACATAGGATGGCCAGCTGAGAATTCCTAGGCCGCGAGAATAGCCTGCCATGGAGGTCGGTGGGGCTAGGGACTAAAATTTGAACATCGTGAATTTCATCGAACGTGCCATTCTTCGAAAGATCATGAAGAAACAAAAGGAACGGTGTTTTCAAAGTTTGGTGGCAGGTCCTTGAAGCTCTGAAAATCACGAATCCATGGATATATCAACCAAATGTGAAATTTTTTGAAAGTTGGATGTATCAAATTTAGCTTCATCCGGTGTTCGTAGCAGAGTCCTTTCGCTGCGCTTGATGTGCTGGAAGAGTACTACATTGAGTTTTAGTGGCAGTGAGCATACCTCATTCCGTGACCGCTGGGATACACACGAATAGAGCACCACATCCAGCGATACATATAGCAATGCAGCCTTTTTCGGTCTTAGGAGATAACATCTGTGTCTTGTCTCTCTTCTAGTGAACCACTGTAACAACACTTAAAACTCACATCTTATTTGCAGAATTCCCAGGAGAAATTTCTTTAACTAGACAGGGAATGCGTTTCTGACTGGTGAAAAACAGCACCACGCAAATAAATTGAAAAGTTTCGAAGTACAGAAAATTTGGCTGAATGAGGCACCAAAATGCTCGTTATGAGCTCTTGATTACGAAAATAGAAATGTTACTTCACGTTCCTTGCATAATCTGCACGTCAAGTAGCACATATCCTCAGGTTACCATTTTCGCGAAGTCTCGCTAATTCGTACCCGCAGGTAGTTCAGGAAGTAAAATGCTTTTCCAGTGGAAATTTGGAAACGATATTAGGCTCGCTCCGTAGATGGCGTCTCCACAAATCGATTGGTGGTAGAGATTCTGATACAGAGCGAAACGAACTGAGTTGTGAAGAAAAAATCGAAAAAAAATTCGTTTTTTTTCGGATTTGCGTTTTTTTTTTCGTTTTCTGTCCAACAGTTACCGTGGTCACTGTAGATCAGGTTGGCGGGGATGCCTTGTTCAAGGTTTTGATCTCTTCTTTTATCACGACTTTATCGAATAACTTATTCATCCAACAGCGTAATCATCACAGTTAGCAGGGGCTATAGATTTCTTAGGAAGGTGAGTAAATTTTCCCAGACGATTCCGTGTTCTGGGAGTCAAAGAAAACAGCTCGCACTTTAAAATCATTATTTTTGTGAAGTTTCTTCTTTTATAAGGAAGACCACATCATGATTGAAGAAGACGAGGGCAGAAGAATACGAAACCGCAACGCACGCGGCAACTTCAGGTTTTCGAATGCCGCTACAACTACAAATTTATGTTACCACGATCGTTTTCTCTGCCAAATACATAAAAGAGAAGTCTCACAGTGTGTCCGATCTGCCAGCATGCGTTCAGGATAAGTGGAACAACAGTTAATTGCACATTCTCGTAACCTCTCCCTAAAAACCTAGTAATCACTTATTAATTACTGTTTAACAAACTTTGATTAATGCATGCATGTATAAACGAATAGTATCTTTCTAAAAATTCCCATCCGTAGATATTTTCTTCACTTCCTCAAAGCGAAGCAGCCACCCTTTCCTGGTTTGCACACTGGCTTCGGTGTTTTTTCTAACACCTCAAAAGCGCTACTCAATATACATATACATAAGTGTAATGATCAAGACAACTGATAAGAGGAGTAATATTAGCGGCTCAAATGACTTATAACAAAACGTCCTGCTTATACATTGAAAATGACGACACTTGAAACCAGATGGGCAACCTTTGGTACATATTGCATTCGCCATGGAAGCCACTGAAATGAACTTCTTATGATCAAAGCAAGAAGGCCTCAACAAAGGATACTTGGAAACGTCTCACGGAACAATAAACAGCATTTTATATTCACCTTGTAAACTGGTTGATGACAATGATAAGGCATCACGTGGTCGTGTCCTGGTCAAAAAATTGTCAGTATTGGTTTTTTGTTTTCGAAAAATTTCGCTCATATGAATTGGAAGGCAACACCTACAGTGCTATATGTATTTATTGGCCAGGTGTGTTTGAAGGACAAATTCCATTGCTTCATACAAATGTACTATTGCTTCATACAAATGTATATTTTCTTCAATTCATCTACCATTATTTGTTGCTTTGATGCCATACCTTGTGAACTCCTTACTCGAGCATCCTCAAAAACTACAGAAAAGGTTGCATAGTATAGCATGCTAGCGTAGCACCTTAGCATCACAACTCATCTTCCAATATATGCTGTCCTGATGCCTTCCTTCGTACACTCATTACGGGAGTTTTTTGAAATAGTCTGAAGATAAAAGGATTCGTTGTTCCGCATGAGTGTCGCTATGACGGTATCGCTAGGTGGTATGTTACGTATAGTGGTCTTGGTCTTGAAGGGATTATTTTGCGCTACTGCAGATAATGAGTTGTCCCAGATATAGCGGCCGTTTTCGCGATGTACGTTCTAAGAAGTACAAACTTGAGATACTCCTTCAAAATAAGAACGATTATGATGAGCATTTCTAGAATATTTATAAGATATAAACAAAGATGAAAAAGATGAAAAACAAAGACGATAGGGTCAAGGTGCGAAGGTACAAAATTAGTACGCCGAATTTCACATGAATTTCTAAAGCAAAAAGGTTTTCGATGTACGTCTTGAGTGATCGTGTAGCAGGCAAAAGTCTTTTTCCCAGAGGGATTCATCGCGCAATACTCCAAGGAGGGAGTCAACGTCTTAATCAGAAGCTTTTTTTCTTGGTCTTATGTGAAACTATGCGCGTTTGCACATCCTTAATGGTTAAAATAGGGTCACCATTCTGTTAATCTCAAGGAAGAGGCTCACAGTGTAAAACAAGCAAGATGTGTAAGTTAATGATTCATTTAGGCGTGACCACTAGTGAACAGCATCAGCTGCACATCACAGTTTTAGATGTGAAAATTTAAAAATAAACCCAGATTTATTACTGGTCATAAAGACCTGACGAGCCTGACGGGTTTTCACGGTGCAGTACCCGTCCTCAAGTACAAGCGGCCCGAAGTCCTCGAACGTTTATTCAAGAGATGAAATTTAATAGAATTTGCCACGCACGCCCCGACCGGCAATGTTTCTGTTTGACTTCTATTATAGTTCACTTGCATTTTGACCGTGTTTAGTTGTCAAAAAAGTTGAGTAAAAAAGGTTGAGCGATCATTGGTTTACCTACACCAAACAAAAATAATCTGGAACAGCCCAAATTGGTGTATCACCACTGACTGTACTATCAATCTACAACGCTATGCTTGAACGGCGAAATGAGTTGAGAGACAGGTTCTGGTTCACATCTCCCTCCCCCTACCCCTCCTTTCCCCCTTCTCCCAAAGACACGCAGTCGGATCAGCATGAGGCCACGCCTATGTTTTTATCGAGAGCCATTGTTTCTCATAAGATCATCCGCCTGCTTCTCCTAGGTTTTCGCGAAAATAATGGAGCATTCTAGTAATGATGATTCCGACGCAATGTGAAGTGAAACACAGTTATTGTGTTCCCCAACTTTAAGGCTCTTTGTTTGCTTCAATGCCACATATATGTAGTGTTAGCTCTGCATTTGGCCTCGTAACCTGCCGATCAACTTCAACTATTTCAGCAAGACTCAAGATCCCAACTCTGACCAGGTGATGGTCATGAAACGTCGCGGAGACAAGAGCAGAATCCAAAAAAAGTGTGAAGAATATCTGAATCACTCTATAAGAAAGTTAGCAGATAAGTTTGATAGGAGTAGATCACTAGTCGCTCTGAGCAGTTTTTTCTTTTTGCAACTTTTTTCGTCATCTAAATTTGGATAAGAAGCAGTCAAAGTGGATTTCAAACAGAAACAGTACCGATCGGCGCATGCGTTGGAAAATCATTGTATCTAATTCCTTCAATAAACTAATGAGGATACCAGGCCGCATTTGGTTCAGAGTATGCGTTGTTAAATAAAACGAAGGTTTGCCTAGTTTCTATGACCAAACAAATCTGGATTTGTTTTCCTAACTATGACATCCAGGAGAATGACAACTTTTCTATTTGGTGATTTGCTGCTGGGACTCTCCAGTAGTGGTCCGGTCAGCCCAAATTTATCACTGACTTACTCACTTTGCTTGTTTTACAGCTTGAACCTCCGTTTCTCGGGATGGTGATGCTGTTTTGTAGAAAAGTGCAAACCAGAACTGTTTCACATCAAATTTTTTTTTGGAATTCAGGAAAAGATTCAACTCCCCAATCAAGAAACATTTTTCTTGATTGGAGCGTTGAATCTCTTCTTGAGCATTGGTTTCGCGGTTTAGACTCTTTCCTTCCCTTTGTTCTTATTTTTAATGAGTATCCTAAGATTGGGCTGATTTATGTGCCTTGGATGTAAAGATTAAAAAGGCAGCTTTTTTATGGACATTTCGTTATCCAAAGTAACATAAAATAACTTCTTGGAAACCGTACTGAGATACCATCAAGCGAAATCATCGAGGCGATACTCATTCGAAGCAGCGCAATCTTTTCTCTTTAGGTTATTTCAAGAATACTCCAGTAATGAGTGCACGAAGGATGGCGTCATACAGTGAATACTGGAAGATGAGTTGTGACTATTCAACACTTACCATGCGCGTGTGAGGCGGCGCTAGGATCACATGGGAGATCCTACAGGCCCCATTGTTTAGAGAAAAGTACACTTCATAGTTGGTCTTAGGTAGTCTGTAAAGCTCGAGAGAAGATGTAGGCATCCTGCATTTTACGGTTGGTTCTCCATTCTCGAGGCTAAAAAAGAGATAAAGTCATGACACAGGCCTGACCTTGCGTGCACCGGTTGGTTGTTTGGGAGTTGCGGAAAATATACAATCAGTGAAAGAATGAGACTTGTCCCTAGAGTGCTGTAAATTCAGGGGTCTCTTTTTGAATGAGAAATCAATACGCAGACCCCTCCAAAGAGGGCACGGACACCTAGGGCCTCATTGTTGTTATTGACCACAGTTCACAAAGTGAATATAAAGTGCGGGTCAGCAATTGAAAGCCCCAGTAACTCGCGTGGATAGATTTCCTCTCTTCGTTCTCTCTCCCAACGCTGACAAAAGCTATGAAAGCGATAGTGCTTCTAATTTTCCTCGTGTTCTGCGGTGGGAATTTCAAAATCCTTTTGCTGATGCCTCCCTGCTTCTCACTGGTAACTTCATTGCAGTGATTTCTACGGTGAATGCCAGCTGTAGAGAGGGTAGAGATTGCCCACCTCACCAGACTTGCATTAAGAATAGGTGTGTTGGTGAGTCTTTTCAATATAACTCTTATAAGCTGCTATTCTTTACTTCTATTATTATTTCCACTGACTGCTACACGTACAAAATAGTTAGCACCTTTAAGCTCGTCCCCAAAAACCACGTCCACGTCCAAACAAGGGACCGTGCGCAGGGAAACAGAGCTGCCCCCAACCGAGACCGAGGAAATAAAGAAGTCATGGATTGATGAAAGATTCTTCTCGGTCTTAGCATTCATTTATTCGTGCGTGCGTTTGTTTGAGGTCGATGAATGAACGAATATATTGCTGCAGAGAATACGAAGAAAGTGTAATTACCTGTTAAGTTGGACAGGGTGAGCAGAAGATCGCACATCAAACATTTTGGTTTTCAAGGAATCTCTTTTCTTAGAATTTTAGAATGAATCATCTACTGAGATAACACCCTCACAGTAAACTAAATTTCTAACTTTATGAAGAGATTTGGAACGGAATTTTCTCATGAATTTCGATTCAGAAGTTTCCGTATTTAACGATAAAGATTCAAACATAGCTGAGTTTTGAACAAATTCAATTTAAAGTCATTTGAAACGTGGTTGTTTTGAAGGAGTCAAAAAATAGGTCACTCGAAACATTGATCTCTCTATATCACTAACCTGATTATTACGAAATCTATTAAGTGAAGTATCGACATTATAAAAACCTTAATTTCTGCTTCATAGAATAAACTTCCATTTCACAGCGCCCGGCCTGTGGCACTGTATGGACGCAGACATGTTCCGTCAGAGATTAGAATGCAAAAAAGTGGGCTTTACTCACTTCTGGAGACCCTCATGGAAAAATGAATATAATAGATGTATTAATCTCGGTATTGAATCAATAATAAATATGTAAAAAGTAACAGTGGAACGAAAGGTGCCAATATAGAATTTTTCCCAAATTTGCTTCTGTGAACTAAAACTTATATCGTATCGTATGTATCGCAGCAGGAACCCCCGGCAGGGCGCAGCACTTGGTGGGTAATGACCACCAAAACTTAGTGCTGAAGATCACTGTCGTCCAACCATTTACTCCATCTCTACCCTGCAATCTTGCGCGCTCCAGTGATAATCAGGTGTTGCTTAACCTGCAGGAGACATATCTATTAAACAAAGCGCCGTAAGGGGGCTAGAGCGGTTAGAGATACGGGGCGGCACTCATAGACACCGCAATCTTGAGGCGCAGACTGTGTGGCGAAATGGCCGATTTCCATGGACGCAGACACGTTCGCTTCGGGACCCGCAATTTCGTCACTGCTGGCTCTCCCGCATGCACGGGATGGTGATTTCATCACCTTCGCTGGCGGTCTCACCGCATAGGAGTGAGGGAGTGTTTACGAGCTTTCAGGCTGCACAATGTACGCAGCAGGAAAACCAGCCTTCCACTGTTGCGACGCTTTGAGCACTCGCAGGAAGAAATGGACGCGTGCTATGAGAGCTGCCGCGTCTCGAAAGCTTCGGGGAGGCTGGACCTACGCGGTCGCCTCAGCCCCTGTTGAATTTTCGCGGCGATTGTGTAGTCACAACATTCGTTCGTTACAACATTCGTTCGTTTCGAGAAGCTTCTGCACTAACAAAGAGTAAAAGCCTCTAAATAGGAAGGCATGACATTGTATATCCAATCAACTATATACGGATGCGGGTCCACCGATGGAGAAAGGACCCGCCGTGGCCCAATGGTGCGGGGGACGCCAGGATACGGGTCCACCGATGGAGAAAGGGCCCGCCGTGGCCAAATGGTGCGGCGGACGCCGAGATACGGGTCCACCAATGGAGAAAGGGCCCTCCGTGGCCCAGTGCTGTGGGGAACGCCAGGATACGGGTCCACCGATGGAGAAAAGGCCCGCCGTGGTCCATTGGTGCGGGGGACACCTAGATACAGGTCCACCGATGGAGAAAGGGCCCACTGTGGCCCAGTGGGGGGGGATGCCAGGATACAGGTCCACCTATGGAGAAGAAAGGGCCCACTGTGGCCCAGTGGTGTGGGGGACGCCGAGATACGGGTCCACCAATGGAGAAAGGGCATTCCGTGGCCCAGTGGTGCGGGGGACACCGAGATACGGGTCCACCGATGGAGAAAGGGCCCACTGTGGCCCAGTGGTGTGGGGGTATGCCAGGATACGGGTCCACCGATGGAGGAAGGACCCGTCGTAGCATAATGATGTGGAGAACGTCAGGATACGGGTTCACTTTAGTCCGATAGTGTTAAGAATGCCAGGATGCGAACCCGCGCTTGGAGAACGGATCCGGCTTGCCCTAACTGTGAGGAGGGCGCCAGAACACGGGCGCTCTGATGGAGGAAGGGCCCGCCGTGGCCCAGTAGTATGGATAACACCAGAATACGGGTCCGCCAATATAGGATTGGTCCGCTGTGACTCAGTAAAGTGGAGAATACCAGGATATGGTTCAGGCCTAATAGTGAAGATGGCGCCAGAATACGGGTCCGCCGATGGAGAAAAGCCCGCTGCGGCCCAGTAGTCTGGAAAACACTCGAATACGATTTCGCCTTGTCCATTAGTGTGGGGAACGGCAGGATACAGTTCCGCCGATGGAGAACGCGTCTGCCTTAGCCGGGTAGTGAGGAATACGCACGATGACGCCATACGATGGAGAACGAACTTCTCATGCTCATACTCAACTCATAAGAAGGACTACATGTTTGGGCCCATTGGAAGATTGGTTCTGCTTCTTTATAAATTTTCTAGAGATTTGGCAAGTGTGAAGCGTTTGCACATGTCCCAAGTGGCTGCCCCACCCCACTTTCTAGCGTCCCGAAGGGGCGCTAGTCATGCTAAAATTTTGAGTGTATATGCGCACTAGAACAACAAGTATCCCCCCCCAAGTGGCACCCTTCATTTTTGAGAGAGTAATCGTCTTCGGTTTTGGAAAAAACCGTGAAAATGGTCAAAAACTGGTTTTTGACCATTTTTCGACCATTAATGACGCTTTTTCCTTCAAACAACGGAGACGGTTTCTCAAAAACGGAAGAAGCCTCTTTGAAGGAGATTTGATACCATCTAGGCGGATTTCTTGGAGATGACATCGCATCGGAACACTTCTTCAAACGAGAGAAATTTCATGGAAAAGTTCCGGCTTTGGGAAAAACGCGCTCCAGTGACAATTTCTTGTCTCTGACAGGTCTTTTAACAAGTTCCAACGAGTTCTAGTGGATCAAACAGTTTCGTACTGAGGTCAGTTTTTTCGAGGATATTAGCTTGAATTTGATATGAGTTAGGCTGTTTTCGCTAAATGGTACGCATTTCTTGCTGAAACACCAACATCGGTGGAAAGGCATCCTATTAGGTTGTCCCATAAATAATGGCCGTTTTGGAGGTGGCGCTTTCCAAGGTGCGTAATTCAGCTCAAACTTGAGATTTTCTCTTGAAATAAAAAGCATTACGATCAGCATTTCCTGCAAATTTTAGCAGTACAGTGAAACTCATGTGAGGAACAAAGCCCAAATCACAGGAGTCAACGAAGTGCGAAACGTCAATTTTCAGTACACATTGATTCCCTTTTTCTTAAGCCAAAAACTGGATTCACCGCAAGCTCGGAAAGATATCCGATTAGGCAAAGGTCTGGCCAACACAGTATTACAAGGAGAGATCCAACGTCCCACTCACTGAAATTTTTCTTGGGAGGATGTGAACCTGTGTGAATTTGCCCGTCCCTCCAGTGGACATGCACTTCTTCGGCTCATTAGAACTGAGGCATTTTCAATCGAATCTCGAAGACAAACCCAAAATGGTAACAGGCGAGGCATTTAGTGAATTCTACTCGTGGCCTGGTCTAGCTACTATCGAACACCTCGAGGAGCATTTCATCTCCCGGAAAAAAGTTACCGTTTTTTGAGATGTCAAAGTTCGT
Source organism: Ancylostoma caninum (assembly GCA_037903475.1). Taxonomy (NCBI): domain Eukaryota; kingdom Metazoa; phylum Nematoda; class Chromadorea; order Rhabditida; family Ancylostomatidae; genus Ancylostoma; species Ancylostoma caninum. The sequence continues at coordinate 3,701,376 of JBAJFG010000479.1, forward strand.
TGATTTTATTATTAAAGTGTTTGTCTAGTCACAGCTTCTCCGCGCTTACAACACGACTACCTGACCAAATGCAAAGCTAAATTCAAATCTGGCTCTTATCCTATCAGGGCGAAAAAATACTCTAAAAATTGGGAGAACACAAAAACCATGTTTTGCCTCATCGTACAATTTCGTTTGCAGAAACCATAGAAAACGGAATTGAGGAAGCCTTTTTAGGACGCGGATAGAGCAGATCCCGCTCTTCACAATAATCCAAAGTCTATCTAGCTTCTAAAATAATGGATTCATGAACTTCCAAATACCCATTACTAGGTTGCGGCCATTTATTGTGGGACAACCTAGTATATGGATATAAAAAGCACGCAACATATTTGTCCAGTTTTCTACGAATGTCAACTCAAATGCAAATTTTTTATGAGGAATGGGAAACAGAAGCCGCCAATGTTTTCTGCTGGTCTTTTCACTTCCCAGGATTTTGGAAGTTTCCTTCCGATCCCTCCGTAATGGTCGGATTTTCGGAGAGAAATTTGAGCTAGTATTGCAGACAATTTTCGTTTTATGTAATTGTGAGAACATATTTCCTTTTCGAGCCATCAATGAGATTCACAGTCTTCAATCCATTTCATAACTGGAGTGGGTATGCATGGCGGAACATTTGATTCAAACACGGTTAGTACATTCCCCTCCCCACTCTCGAAAATTTCTATTGTTCCCCTTTCTATTGAATCGCTTGGTTAATGCAGAATCGACATCCGACTTTCAAACAAGGAGCTCTGATCTTTTGAGTGGGGTGGCTCCAATGAATGTTTTCGTGTTTGTTCCAAAGCTCCAAAACTGTGACCAATGATGGAGGCTCGCATCAACACATTGGGTTCGCAGGGAGGTCTTGTCCGAGATTTTGATCTCTTTCTTTATCACAACTTTATCGTTTAAATTATTCATCCAGCTGTGTAACCATCACAGTTGGCAGGAGCTATGCATTTTTTGAGTAGGTGATTCCATTCTCCCAGAGACTCCCGTGTTCTGCGAGTCAAAAAAAAAACAACTCGCAATTTAATCGCATCATTATTTTTGTGAAATTTCTTCTTTTCAAAGGAAGCTTCAAAGAGGTAAACTGAATTGTGCTTGATGGAGGCAAGGGAGCAAATTCCCCAGCGTTCGCCAACTTTTCAATAATCTCTTCGGTAGTTCTGCTGTTCTTCGGAACTCGAACTTTCCCTGTATGGAAATGGATATCGATAGAGATGTCGAATTTTTATGATTATTCAGGGGAATCCCGAGAAAGAAAAATTGGTTCCACGGAGAGGATCAGATAGTAGTAGAAGATCGACCAATCTGTGATGAGATCCGTTGCGGAATTGTTCGAAGAAAATATTACGCGTTGAGTGCAATCTGGTACCTTTACTGTCTGTTGTTCCAATACTCTAACAATTTCATCATAGCAAATTCAGTATTTGAAACTTTTTAGAAAAAATTGCAGTACTCGGGCTTCCTTTGAAAAGTAGAAATTTCACGAAAATAATGATGCGATTAAATTGCGAGTTGTTTTTTTTTTTGACTCCCAGAACATGGGAGTCTCAGGGAGAATGGAATCACCTACTCAAAAAAATCCATAGCACCTGCTAACTGTGATGGTTACACAGTTCGATGAATAACTTAAACGCTAAAGTTGTGATAACAAAAAAGTGATCAAAATCTCGGGCAAGACGTCCCCGCGAACCCAATGTTTTGATGCGAGCCTTCATCATTGGTCGCAGTTTTGGTTCGAAATCGGATTCCACAATTCAAAACTGGATGCAAATGAGAGTAGAAGGCTAGAGAGACGAAAAAGAGAGCTTTGAAACAAACACGAAAACATTCATTGGAGCCACCCCACTCAAAAGATCAGAGCTCCTTGTTCGAAAGTCGGATGTCGATTCTGCATTAACCAAGCAATTCAATAGAAAGTGGAGCAATAGAAATTTTCGAGAGTGGGGAGGGGAATGTACTAACCGTGTTTGAATCAAATGTTCCGTCATGCATACCCACTCCAGTTATGAAATGGATTGAAGACTGTGAATCTCATTGATGGCTCGAAAAGGAAATATGTTCTCACAAATACATAAAAGGAAAATTGTCTGCAATACTAGCCCAAATTTCTCTCCGAAAATCCGACCATTGAGGAGGGATTGGAAGGAAACTTCCAAAATCCTGGAAAGTGAAAAAACCAGTAGAAAACATTGGGAGCTTCTGTTTCCCATTCCTCATAAAAAAATTTGCATTTGAGTTGACATTCGTAGAAAACTGGGCAAATATGTTGCGTGCTTTTTATATCCATATATTAGGTTGTCCCACAATAAATGGCCGCAACCTAGTAATGGGTATTTGGAAGTTCATAAATCCATTATTTTAGAAGCTAGATAGACTTTGGATTATTGTGAAGAGCGAGATCTGCTCTATCCGCGTCCTAAAAAGGCTTCCTCAATTCCCTTTTCTATGATTTCTGCAAACGAAATTGTACGATGAGGCAAAACATGGTTTTTGTGTTCTCCCAATTTTTAGGCTATTTTTTCGCCTGATAGGATAAGAGCCAGATTTGATGTTAGCTTTGCATTTGGCCAGGTAGTCGTGTTGTAAGCGCGGGGAAGCTGTGACTAGACAAACACTTCCTAGAACCATCCAAGTTCTCAAATTTGACCAGGTGATGGTCACGAAACTTGTCAGAAACGAAAGCATAGTTCTGGAGGCGAGGCGGGAATTCTGAAACTGTCCGTAAAAATGCTGGCAGCCAGGTTGACGCAACTAAATCACTGGTCGCCCTGCCTTCTTGCCAGCCAAATACGGCAAAAAATGGGCAAAGTGGGTTTTGAATAAAAACATTGCTGGTCAGTGCTTAACTTGCGACACCATTTACTTTAATCCCTCTAGTAAACGTTGTTGCGGAATTTTTCGGAAAAGTGGACCATTTTTAATGATGAGTGGATACTTTTGATTAAAATAGTGATCTGGATAAATTCAACGAACTTTGACATCACAAAAAACGGTAACTTTTCCGGGAGATGAAATGCTCCTCGAGGTGTTCGACAGTAGCTAGTGGGCTTCATACAAAAATATTGCCGATCAATGCGTGTGTGGCAGAGCCATTTAATTTCATCCCTTCAATAAACGCTCAAGAACGTCGGGCAGCTTGTACATTAGAATGCCATAAAAATAACAGTCTCCAGTGACATTTGGATATTTGTTAATTTGATTGGCACACTAGCTGCTTGAGATGCCACGTGTCCGTGTCTTTTCAGTATAAAGGTGAGGTATCCGGAAGCTATACTTCCGAGGCACCGTTTCGAGGTGGGGAGCTGAAGGGGGCTGAAACTTTGCTCCATATATTTTTTGTGGAGTTCTGACTAACCTTGTAGTACCAACTGACTATCATGAACGTATTGACTTTCGCTTGTTATTTGATCAACGCAATTAAAAATTGACAGAAATCGTAGGGTTCAATAAATAGTCAAAATGAACCTTGCCAGGAAGAGGCACTGCTGATCAGTGAGCTGTGAGATCATCAATTTTAACTTTGTTAGTCATACAAACCTTCGAAACTTATACGAAGCTTGTTCGGAATTTCCGTCGGATCACCCGCGATAGGTACCGAAATAGCTCCGCGAAAATTCCGAAACTTTTTCTGGGTAAACATTAGGAAACATTGATAATTTTAGAAGTAAATGGTAGTGGTTTTGAGGTATTGCCTATTGTCTGATAACGCAGAAAACGTGAGAAAGAGCACTTCGTTCTGGGTAGCTACAAGTCTGTGTTACCTTTCTACATGAGGGTGGGTGCAGTGGTAAGAGGCTCGATGAGCCGCACACGGTCATTGGTTCGACCGAGCCCGTGGCCAACCAAGCCATCCATACCCTCTGGGTTGGTAAAGTGGCACCAGAGAAGTCTAGGATGATGAAGCAGAGACTCGGTACATCGGGTGCCCTCCCCAAGTCATTGCATAGGGCGCATACGCATTCAATTCCTCTACGATGCTCAGATGAAGTCGAATGCGTGGCACATCCCACAAACTGGATTGATCAACGCCGACCACTTTATCCTTTATACTTTTACTTTGCTACAAAATTCTAAACCACTGAAGATGTAAAATGCGCTGGGTCAAGCAATACTTCTTGGTATGGAGACGATTCTTTGTTGAGAACATGCTTAATTAAACTACTATTTTTGGCTTTATCGGCACCGTTATGCGGCGCCAAAAGCCCGGATAACGGTGCGGATAACGGATAGGCCAAAACCTACGGATGACGGCGAAACGGATTACCGGATACGGATAACCCGCTCATCCCTGCTCCAAATCTTCACTACCAGGTTGCTGTCATAACTTTCGGAACGACCTAGTTGAAGCAGATGGATGACATGTAATAGCTACCATGTAATAGCTTATGACAAATAATAGCTACCAGCAAGAGCTTCTCATGGGTCTCAGAGCGTTTAACGTTTTAGGATGATTAAATGCTAGACTACTAGACTAGAAAAAGTGCTTTAGAGAAAGGGAATCTTTCGACAGACGCCTCAAATCCTTGAATGGAACCAGGCATTTGCAAAAAGAGCAGAAGTACTACCCCTGAATAGGATGTACGCACTACCCAATAAGAACGGAGAACGGTATATTGCTCATTCACACCAAGTCCACCCCCGATAGCAGTTCCTAATTTAACCATCCGCTCAATTAGGGCACGCGCTCAGCGTAGAAACTGCACCTATCAAGGGTGGGCGGGAACATAGGACGGGAACTCCAAAAACCAAGTTGTTCTAGTCATACATATCGATTGTAGGCTTTGACGGCCGCCAGAACCCAGAATCATTCAGGTTTTCGGGTGCTTATTCGCAAGGCGAATCCACTGGTGTAGATGTCAGGGTTCATCCCGGGCATTAATTCACCAACTGTCAGGGGATGGCAAACATCCTTATTGTTAGCCAGAATTGGAACTCCTTCACACAATAACTCGGAGATAAGGGTGCTTTTCACAAAACCGTGAAAGTCTACGTCTACAGATTACTCTCTCACACAAGCTAATTTTTGGATTGTGTTGGCCACATTAATCAGAAGATTTTCCAAAAATTGGCTTGTTTCTATATAGTTTCCACTGCTATTTTCAACATATTTATCACTAATTCAATATCGAATTTAACAAATCTGTAATTTTCATTTTTCCATACGGGTCTCCAGAAGTGGGCAGATCCCTGTATTTCCTGATCGAACATTTCCGCGTCCATAGGCTTAGCGCTGCCAAATGGAGGTTTATCTTAGAAAGTAGAAATTAAGGTTTTTCAAACAGTCGATAGTCGATACTTCCATTATTATTCCTTTGCCTCGTCCAAAACGTTCAGATTTCGAAAGACACGAACGTCTATTTGTTCGGAGCATAGCTACTTTTCTCTGCAGATGCCGAATTCAAAAAAAAGAAGTTCCTTGAGCACTAAAATGTTTGATGTGTGGTCTCCTATCCACTTTATCCAACTTAACAGGTAATTACACTTTCTTTGTATTCTCTGCAGCGAAATATCCATTCATTCATTGACCTCAAACAAATATATGCAGGAAAATGCGAATGGAACATCAAGAAAAATCTCTCATCAATCCATGGCTTCTTTAAGTCCTCGGTTGGGGGCAATTTTTGTTCCCTGGGCACCTTGGGTTCGGTGGGCGTGGTTTGTTGGAACCACCTTGAAAGTGCGAATCCTTGTGTATATGTAGTAATCAGCGGAAATAATAATAGAAGTAAAGGATAGCAGCTTATATGAGTTATATTGGAAAGACTCACCAACACACCTATTCCTAATGCAAGTCTGGTGAGGTGGGCAACCTTTACCCGCTCTACAGCTGGCATCCACCGTAGAAATCACTGCAATGAAGTTATCAGTGAGAAGCCGGGAGGCATCAGCGAAAGGATTTTGAAATTCTCACCGCAGAGCACAAGGAAAATTAGAAGCACTATCACTTTCATAGCTTTTGTCGCCGTTGGGAGAGATAACGAAGAGAGGAAATTTATCCACCTAGTTACTGGGGTTTTCGACTCCTGAACGCATTTTATATTCACTCTGTAAACTGGTTAGTAACAGTAATGTGGCCTTAATTGGTCGTGCCCTCATTGGAGGGGTCTGCATATTGATTTTTCATTCGAAAAAATCTCAGCTCACTAAATTGACAGTAATCTAGGGACAATTCTCATTGTTTCGTTGATTGTACATTTTCTACAACCCTCATAAAACTGGTCAAGTCTGTGGTCATACCTTCATCTCTTTTCCAGGCTTCAAACGATGTCACAGGGAATTCTCTGGGAACTAATATTTGCACCCTCAGTGTGACGCGCTCTTCCGTGTAGAATCTATGGTCCGTGGGATCATTTTTCTGCTGCAAAATCGTTCAAGAGGATTACCAGGATGCTCCAATCAATTGGACTCACATTTGCATCTATAACTGATTGGTAACGAACTAGGCGCCTTTTTGTTAGGTCCTGTGCTTGCTGCACGGGTGGACCAGTGTTGAGCTTTCTACTACTGGCTAAAACTCAGTTATTTCCTTGAACTCTGGATAATAGAGTGAAAATTCCTCACAATTTGGAAATCGGTCCAGCTCGGCTTCTCTCAACTGTAGGAACCACCATTGTAACCGGTTGGCCGGGGTTCCCCCACTCAATTAAACATTCCCATGGAATCCGTTGTTCACTAGGCGCGCAGGTCCTTCAAAACTGATACAGTTATTATCGCTGGAGATCTGGTATAAACTGCCATAAACTCGCATACATTCCAAGCAATTTCGTGCTGCTTTGTGCAGATTTCAGTAGTTTCATTTTTCTGGAATCAAAGCAAGTCTACGCTCAGAAACCCAGGAACTAGTGGATGATTCGGGCCTAGGGTTCCTGGAAAGGTCCAAGAGGCCATACATTTGCGTTTGAGATTGCTGTGTGGGCAGTGAGCATTGATCTTGTCATGGCGATTCACGAACACATGATCCCGACGATGATATCCATGCGTGGTCTCAAACACCATCCTGGAACTCTGCGATGATTTGAATCCTGCTGTCAAACGGTCTCCCTTCAGTGTGAACAGATAACGACAGAGGTATGTTCATTCTATGTCCACATTAATGATCGAATGCGTTCTAGTCTTTCGTCCCTGTGGTTTTGTGCACTACAACTTGGTATTCATGAAAGTGGTGAGAACCTTTGCAACCGGCACGGGATGTGATTAGAAAGGCCGACAGGGCCTGGATGCCTCATTTGAAGGAAGGGTAAACTCGTACCATGAATGTTACTGCCTGTGAGTAGCAGCTGGGCAAAGACAATGTCCCATAAGAATGTTGATGGTTGCCAAGTGACGGGTAAGTTCGGGTACGGTATGGGTAATCTCAATAAGCACAGGAAGCGAGGGATTCCATTCCGATTCTTTTGAGGAATTATTGATTTTGGATGCACTGCCATATGTAACAGTTGTTCGTTTAGCTCGCCCAACATACATACTTTTTCGCCGTGTGTTTTCATGCATAGATGAGCTGATTATTCACTGGATTTATGTTTCCAGTTCTGTTTTTGTTGTGTTCGCTGCCACTCTTAATCTCTCAAACACAAAATACAGTTGACGGATTAGAAAATTATAGATGAGTGGATGTGAAACGCAAGAAGTTCGATTTACAAAACAACAGTGAACATCTGCTGATCTGACCATTCACCTCTTATTATCTCCTCTGTACATTCGATAGTCTCCACGAATTCAAGCTGCGATGGAGCCTGTTTAACTGCCCAGAGCCTGGATGCATCAGTGGGATCATCTACGGCAAACGTGCTGACGCCCATGTTCAAGATGGGTAAAATTGTGTGGGGTTGACGCAATTACCCTAGAGGAGAGATGATGGTCTAAGGCGCTGCTAGTGGTCTAAGGCAGTGCTTTAGAGCACCATATACCCACGGGGTTCCGGAATCGAATCGCCGCCTCCCGTATTCGAGCGACAGGCCGGCTCAGGAAGACTCCACGTCACACCTGTATGATCAGCGACAACAAATGGTTCTCATTGTAAGATAAAAGCTACGGCGTCCACGAGAATCGATGCGCACTTTCGGAGCAAGTGTGAAAAATGTGCGTGGGTCCCTGATGTTTCTAGAACGGTGACACCGGGGAAAAAGAACGCGAATCGTTAAGGATCACAACGTAGATAAGACGCGCATTGCGATTTTGAACGTCTGCACGTTGACAGGACGCTCATGTGAACTGGCAGCAACATTCGAGCGTTGTCGAATTGACTAGTGCGCTGTGCAAGAAACGAGATGGTCTGGTACCAACTCAAGGGAGATAGGTCACGGCTTCAAAGTAGTCTACAACGGCAATCCGAAGACCTGGAACGGTGTGGGCATAGTCGTCTCTCAACGCTTCCGTGACTCAGTAGCCGAGGTGCAGCGTTTCGATTTTCGTTTCCTCATGAAGGTCGTCATCACTACCTCAAATCAACGCCTTCACTTCTTCTCGGCGTATGCACCATAGATAGGCTGTTGTGACCACCTCAAAGATGAATTCTGGATGCTGCTTGACGAGAAGACCGCGGAAGACCACAGGAAGACACAATCGTTCGTTTCAAGTCGAAGGTGTATCGAGCAGTCGTGTTAGACCCGTCGCATTGTATGATGCAGAATGTTGGCCAGCCACCAGGGAAGTGGAACGGCGCCTAGATGTGATGGAGATGAAGATGTATCCTGCGTTTCACTTCTCGTTTCGAAATTTTTTCATAGAATACGTGTTCTACGCCTCCGGAAATTCAGCAACATTTTGACTCTTTGACTGTATAGTTCAACTTTTCTTTTGTTGAGAAAAAAAACATGACAGTTTTCTCTAGATTCCGTCGTAGTACATACACACACGCAATGAGCTTGATGTTGTTGATGTTCGGCGTATTAATGAGGCAATAATCCCTTTCAAAGCCCTCACTAATTTCTAGTTGTTATAGCTGTTTCGTAACCAGATTTTTGCCCGGTTCTCTTGGCGAAGCGTCAGCAAACCAATGGAAACAGCGCCATCGGGAAGTGAGCAGTCCAAGCCTGTCTTTAGGGCAATTTATGCTCGATGCGTGTGAGTTATCTCGGCTTAACACTCTCAGCCGATGGCAACCTAGCCCATGAAGTCGTCAGTCGCATCAACGCTGCATGGCTGAAATGGCGCCCAATAACGGGAGTGCCGTGCGCAAGAAGATCCCGGATCGTTTCAAGTCGAAGGTGTATCGAGCAGTTGTTAGAGCCGTCGCACTGTATGGTGCAGAATGCTGGCCGGCCACCAAGGAAGTGGAACGCCGCCTGGGTGTGATGGAGATGAGCATGTTAAGATGGATGGCTGGTATATGGCGTGTGGATCGCATACGCAATATAAAGATCCGAGAGCGCTTCGGCATCGCCACGATTGCTGACAAGCTCCGCGAAATCCGCCATAGATGATACGCACACGTACTGCGCGCCAACAAAGACACCGTCTGCCAAGGAGATCTTGATCTCGAGATACCAGGAAAACTATCAAAAGGACGGCCGAAGCAACGATGGCTGGATACACTGCTTGCGGATCTGAAGCATGTCGGCGCCCACCCAGACCAAGCTTACGATAGAGCTAAATGGCGTCAAAAGATCAGAAAAGCGGACTCCGCCAACGAACGAGACAAACGCTGAAGAAGAAGAAGAAGATTGACAACCAGTGTCCATCATCCAAGTGCCTTACGCTTGCCTCGTTTTAAACTTTGAGTGGCTGCACGTCGTAGAATTTCGTTGTTTCATTCTCGAGTTAACCTTTGTTGTTGTCGAGTTCCATATTGAGTAGATGATTTTAAAGGCAGAGAGCGGGCAAGGCTCCTCCATTGAGGTGGGGTGGTTTAGGCTAAATGAAATAACAGTTATTTGCACCTTCTCGATAATATCGAGAAGGTGATATCTCTCTAGTGGTGATATGTGATAGTGATATCTCTCTAGTGATATACTCATGTATTCATTGCTGTTCAACGAACTTTGGTTAATGTGTGCATGTATAAATAAGAATATCTACATAATATCTCTAATATCTTTCAGAAAATTTCCATCAGTCGATGTCTTCTTCACATTCTCGGACAGCCTTTTTTGCAAGCTGGCTTCATTGTTTTTGGAACACCTTTAAAAGGCGAGAGAATATATCTATAAATGAAATAATCAACAGAACTAATAAGAAAAGTAATATCAGTGGCTCATATGACTTATAGTAAAAATTCCTGCACATACGTAGAAAATTACGGCACTTAAAACCAGGTGGGCAACCTTTGGTAGTTACTGCCTCAGAAGTGTGAGTGAAAATATAGATGCAGTAATCAACAGAATTAATGAAGGAAGTATTTAGTATCAGCGGCTTTTATGACTTATAACGAATGGTGCGTAATATACATACATATATCTGCCAGAGATACACAGCTGGCCAGAAGGACACCGTTTCTTGCACCCGGGGGCACTCATCGTAGAAACCACTGGAATCAACTTGTCAGTACCAAACCAGAGAGCTGGGAACCGTTGCTGCTAGGGTTTCTTCTACTCGAACCATCACGCCGTTCGGGTTGCGTCCGTGCTGCACGGCTATCAGAATAAGTGTTGCCTTTCAATTCATCCGATTGAGATTTTAGAATCAATACGGACAACTATTCAATTTGAGCAGGACCACGTAAGCCCTCATCATTATCATCAACCACTTCACAAAGTGAGTATAAAATGCTGTTCCTTAGTAGGGTAGTCCCAGAAACTTCCGTGTATAACCCTTATACCTTACTACTCTCTCTCTCTCGACCACTGGTGACAGGAGCTATGATATTCGTAGTGCTTCTCCTTCTGCTTGCTTCATGTTCTGCGGTAAGACGTTTTCAAATATTCTTTAGATGAAGCTCTCTTGTTTTGCTACTGATAAAATCATTCCAGTGGTTTCTACAATGAGTGCCTCCGGAGATACCAGTACTTTCATCGCTGACTATATTGTTTGTTCGTTTTTCTCTATTAAAAGACACCAACGGCATCCTCGGTAATACCAAGATGCGAATTTCACAATTCACTCCGTAAATATGGTGGATACTGCTGAACATCGATTTTTTTCCTTTTTTAGGACACGCACTCATTCCATCTCCAACAACCGAATCACGTAGATTTTTTGGAGTGCATATGTGTCCTGCATAATCACTTGATGGGATCCCTGATGTGGAAGTCAAGGCTTAATCCTTCTATATCCAGTATTTTTACTTTCCCATACGGGTTCCAAAATCTAGGGAATATTTCACCACCTCTTAGGGGAAAAGTATTGGTTATCCAGGCCAAGGACGAAAACTCGCAAAACTGAAACTCCTTCTTGCAATAGTTCGAAGTCGAAATAAGGGACATTTCCACAAAATATGTAGTTGAGGACCAAGTCGTACAAATAGCTTTCTGATGCAGGCTTATTTCTGGGGATATCACATCGGTGGTCGGATTTTTCTAGAATTGGTCTGTTTCTAGTTAGTTTTTATTACTATTTCTGCATGTGCATTGTTGACGACTCAATATTCAAATTAATATATCCGGTATTTTTACTTCTCCATATGGGTTTCAAAATTGCAGAGACTGAACTTTTTCCCAGGTCCCTCCTTCGCCAAACTTGTGTTCGCTACTGTGCCAAAGGCTCAGCGCTTATCCTCTAAAGTAGAAGTTAAGATTTTTCCAATATTCGATACCCCGATTAATCGGTTTCTCACCCATGTAATGATTCCGGTTTTCAACCACATAGAGAGGTGAACGTTTTGAGTAATTTCTCTTTTGACTCCTTCAACAAGTCCACGTTTCGAATGATTCAAAATTCATTTTCTTTCAAACACGACTAGGTTTGAATCTTTCGTTTCAAATGTAAAATTCACGAGGTTGCAATGCATGTGAAATCCTTCTTCAGTTGTCTACACAAAGCTACAAATTCAGATTTATATGAGAGGATTTTTTCTGGAAAATTAGCAAATTCAAATGAAGGAAGGTTTTAAGTTAAAAGCGTTTGATGTGCGATCATCTGTTCACCCTATGGGAATTAACAGGTAAATGCACTATTCTCTGCAGCGATACATTCATTTATTCATTGTTAATCAATGAATTTCAAGTAATGTGTGCATGAATAAATGAATAGTAACTTCTTTTACTTCCTCGGACGAGCACAACTTTTCCCCTTTCCTGGTCTGCACCCTGGCCTCGGTGGGGGCGGGGTTATTGGAACACCTGGGAGGAAAGAGTGGTAAAAATGATATGCAATAAACAACAAAACTAATAAAAGAAGTAATATTAGCAATTTTTATGACTCATGACGAAAAGTGTCCTATACATACATTTACCAAGCCTGCACTTCTTGCCAGGTGGGCAGCCTTTGCCACACGGAGTGTTCACCCCAGCAAACACTGAAATGAACTTGCCAGTGGCAAATCAACTGTGCGTCAGCAGAATATATTTGAAAACTTCTTACCACAGGCAACAAGGAATAGGAGGAGCACTGCCAATCTCATGGTTTTTGTCAGCGATGATAGAGAGGAAACAAAGAGAGAAGATTGGAGTTTCTGGGGCTTTCGATTGCTGAACACTGTTTCATATTCACCTTGTAGACTGCTTGATAATAATAATGAGGCCTCATGTGGTCGCGTCCTCATTGGAGAGGTGTTCATAATAGTTTTTTTTTTTGTTTCTAAAAATCTAAACCCACTGCATGAAGAGAAATATAGCTGCTACTAGATATGTTGGAAGGACAAACTTCATTGTTTGATGTGAATGTAGTTTCTCTACAACTCAGCCTCTACGTACGCTTACAGTGGGCGTCCGTGTGAGTGCGTTTTTCGTGGTCTTGAGAAGCACGCTGCGCGATCGCGCCGCCAACGCTGGAATCGAAGCCGTGATCATCAAATAAGATGGGATGCTATCGAGAAAACCCCATATTGCTATTACGTCGACAACTCCGATCCACTGTCCTGATGCCTCCCTTTCTGCACTCATTACTTCAGTATCCTCGAAATCTCCCACAGAAAAAAAGGTTGCGTTGTTTTGTATGCGCATTGCCACGATGATTTCACTGTACAGCATGTCACTGGGGTCTTCTGGGACCTACTTTTCAATGCTGTAGATAGACTCAGGTTCGGGCTGGTAATTTTTCGTTGCTGCAGTTTCCATTGATTTGTCGAGGCTTCGCCGAATGAATCGAACGAAAATCTGATTACGAAACAGCTAACGACTACACATTACCGACCTCTTTGCAAGGATTAATGCCACTAATAGACTGAATGCTGAATTTCCGGGGGCGTAGAACTCGTATCCTATGAAAAAAAATTGTTCGAAACGAGCGACAAATCCACAGAATATGGGTGCAGTTTCCCAAGCGTTTGAATCCCAGTGAAGGAAGTCTACGAGTCCCGCAAATCCGCCATTTGAATGCCACGCGCGCCTATAGCTGACCGCGCATACAGTGGACGTCAATGGGGGTCACCCAAGCGCGGCTTCGAGAAGGACGCAGCGCGACCGCGCCGCGCGCGCCGAAATCGGTTTCGTGGGCTGTCGGTATGCTATCTCCAGGCGCTTTTCTTATCGATTTGGTCGAAACTCCTCAAGCTGCATTTATAGTGCATCGAAGTCTGATCCGGTCGGATAAGGAAAGATACGTATTGATTCTCGTCGGGCAGATACGGATAAGGATCAATACGTATCATTTTCTATCCAACCGAATTGGACTCTGATGCACTATAAATGTAGCTTTAGAATGGGTAGAGAAGCTGCTAGAAATAGCATAACTGCAGCAGAAGACATTGGTTACGGCACAGGCGGTGCGGTTGCGCGGCGTCCTCCTCGAGGTCGTGGAATGCCACCGCCATTGACGTCCATTGTACGTAAGCTGGCGCATTGTTCACCGGAACTCCATGTCAAGCGACCACGGCCTTCGTTGCAGTATCTATGTAGGTGAATGACAATTTTTCTGTGTTTAACTCACTGTTGAGTTCAGTAACGATCGAGTAAACGACGTTTGACTTTACTCAGAGGTGATAATGCTCATGAGTGCTGCCTATGAGTGAGGTTTTACGGGAACGGGGTGGGGAAGGGGGGGGGGGGGGGGTCGTGATCTCTATGCATACAAATGCTCCCAAGGATATTAACCATATTGAATATTGGGTTCTTCCGTGAATTCGAGTAATGGCCATGTTATCTTTCTAGCGCTCTAGGGTTAAATAGATCAACATCTGTTGCTGCGCTTCTGCATCTGGGTCGCAATTTTGAAGTTAACGGTACACAACACCTAGTCGCCAACTCTAGCTCCATCAACACCGCTCAGGCAACATCGATGTTGATTCGTATTGATTACCCACGTGTGCTTCGTGCTCAGCGACGCTTCGCCCAAAATCGATAAGTTTCGAATCGTCGCTGCCGACGATAACTCCTACGAGATCTTTTGTGGTAATGAGCAGCGAAACAAGAACATTTTGAAAACAAGAACGAAGCTGGGACGTGTCCTTATAAAAACCCGTTACGTTCAGTTACAAATACGATCTGGTAGCTCAGAGATGGCCGCTCGGTCGACCTTGTCTGCAATCACAACCGCGATGGTTCCAACGACCGGAGGACGCCGCATAGTGTGTCCGGAAGGATATTTTAGCAAATGGCATTAAGAAAACATCAAAATGGGGGGGGGGGGAATCACACCAAAAACATATGGAAAAGTGTAAAAACTCGATCAGTTGGCCAACACAGTGAGAGGTCGTAATTGCAGACGAAGTCGACCCAGCGGTCATCTCCGAGTTACCAGATTGTACATGTGCAGAACTCTCCAGTGGATCCCTCTTTTAGCTCTCTGATCTGTCCGTCTGCATTTTTTCATTACCATGAACAATCTCATCCTCCATCTATACATACTGTGCTGCAACACGGCGCCTAGGCCTGGCTGTTTCATAGATGTCTTCTATACGTAACTCATTTAGAAAGTCTTACGCACGAATCTTTTGCCAATACACCTTTGGAGCCGCATGCATCGTTGAGGCTATGCAGGGTAAGCGCTTCAACACCACACAAATATACCCATCGTTAACTCGAGCGTTGACACGTTTGTCTTAGGTAATCTCAATGATGCATCCAAGCTCTGGTCAGGTAATCAGCCTCTATTGCATTGAAAGACACTGAGAAAGAGGGTCCAGTGCTGAAACTAGAAGTCATTTCAACGAGGAATGTGCTGCGATTTCTCTCCATAAAATAAAGGGGAGGAAATACTCTGTCACTCTAGTAAATTGCGCAACAAAGTAGTGTGTACTGAGGAAACAATAAAGGGTGAATGCTTATGTTCACTTCTCCTTTAGATATCAAACCGCATTTTTGTATTTTGCACCCACTCTCTGAACTGGTTCTCTAGAATAATGAAGTCGTTCGGGGATTGTGCATTGCTTAGAGGGCACCTATAGAAATTCTTTAACGAAAACTGTACTTGGTTCCTCCCATGAATATAAATATGTATATGTGGTTAATTGATATGATCATATTTTTAGTACTGGCTGTTTTGTTCAAACTGTTCATTTACCACAAAACCCCGATGTTCTAATCTGGTTTCGTTGTTTGGCTGATTGGTTGCAAAAGAGAGCAAAAGAGAGCAGCTGCAAAAACAGCAAAGACAGAACTGGAAACATAAATCCAATGAATAATCAGCTCATGTATCGATGAAAACACGAGGCGAGAAAGTACTGTATATTGAGCGAGTTAAACGAACAACCTTCATACGTGTCACTTTACCCAAAACCACCAACAATTCACTATCCACGGATAGTCATACCAATGGGTACGACATCACCCATTCTTCCAATGGTGAGTCCCGGTGGCCTTTCACATCACACTCCGTGTGGGTTGCAAGGGTATCCCACCTTTTTATGAAGGTCAACATCTTACTTCCAATAGTGGCCACAGCGCACTGAGAGCAGGGGTCACATGCATCATTGAGATTACCCTGGGTAAACGTGTTAACATCACACAAATTCCTATAGCTAATGCCGGCGCCATCACGTTTACCCTGGGTAATCTCAATGATGCATTCAAGCCCAAGGGTGGCATTCATCATTGAGTTTACCCGTGGTAATCGCGTTTACCCCTAAAATTTACCTTCGAACTCCGCCCCCACTCCCTCCCCCCACAAGGCATGGCTGCATCACTGAGATCACCAGGGTAAACCTGTTGACGCTAGTGTTAGCGGTGAACAAATGTGTGGCGCTACCACGTTTACTCCGGAAAATTTTACTCTGGAAAATCTCGGTGACGCATGCGGCCCTGACATCCTTTACCAACAAAGGCATCGAATAAATGTACTACAAGATGCGCCATCAGTTTTTCCGCACCATATTTAGTACCACCATAGCAGCGGAATTCAATGTAATGGCATGACCTCTGTGACCACGCTAAGCCAACTCAATAGCAACTTAAATGACTAATAAGATCGCGAATTTGTCAATATTTACTTCTGTAACAGCTCAAAGTCGAGTGGGAGGCGCACCTATTGCGACACGGTGCAACTATGTCATCTGAGCACTGAAGCCACTTTTCAAGACAATGTTGTTCTATTCTGATCAGAAAAACGGTGTAGATGTAGAAATCATACGAGAATTCTGGGGTGAGAACGGAATTCCGTTCTCTCTCTTCCTTTAAGAATTTCATCATGTTTTTGAAAAGATGCCTAGTCAGAGCAAATTTTCTAAGATTTTTGTGGTTCACAACACCAACGTCAAGCGCAGTCTTATTTGAACAGCCTTTTAGGTGAGAAGAAACCTCGCTGCACTAAACTAATATTGCATAGCAAAGCGTAACTTTTCAGTATCACTCAAAATCTGCTCATAGAGCAAGCGCCTCCACTGAAGTGGTGCGCGGAGGGAATCCTGTGCTGAGATCTAACTCTCATGCAGCACCAATCTGAATCCGATGAACTGTTGCATGCTAACGCTGTTGAAGGGCAAATCAAGTGCTATATTATACAGAAGTTTGAGCTCGTACCTTAAAGCTGAGGCTAAGCTTTGGAAAGATTCATACAAGAAATACCACCGTGCCGCGATGGGCGCGCCTCCCACTCGACTTTAAGCTGCTACAAAAGCAAATGTTGACAAATTCCCGATCTTATTATTAGGTGCGTGCAAAAGTTCCGGAGCAGTTGCTGGTATTTCACCGTTCAACGTCGTTTTGCTCCTTGCGTTTGCGATATCCTGCAACGGTTTTGATGCATGCTGATAGCCTAAAACATCAGCTACATATACCACTTTTGGCTCGGGTATACGTCACAGCGTTGCTCTGTTTTGGGTGTAAAACCAATGCCATAAGCTGTGCAATAATTTTGGGAATTTCGCTTTATGTAATCAATCTAGACGATCAACAAGAGAAGCGACCCATAACATCAAAAATGCGTTCGTGGAGAGCATGTTCTCTAAAATGCCAGGTGCTCGAAGGTTCGTAGGAATTCTGAACGGAGATGAGAGCCTAGAAAATGCTTCACAAGTTGGTCAGAGACTTGGTCATCGCAATGGTGCCAGGAAAGAGCAGGTTGAACAGGACCTTGTGCAAAGTGCACAAGACATTACGGGGAATTTAGTCAACGATGTCTCGTCACTTGAAGAAAATCGGTAAGAAGGGGAAGGTGAGAAGCGTGAGTTGAGCGAAGAGCGCCAACATTGGCAAGTCTGCAGATATTCGACCTTCAGATTTCCTAACAATTCGTTTCATGGAAGAATTGTTATTGCTGATAGAGAATGGGTCAGGTACGACAATAGAAGGAGGTCATCCCAAATTCCGGGCTTGTGCTACGCACCTAAAAAATGGCCGAAGCATCACTACCTTCTCTAAAAAAAATTTTGACCTTCCATGGTCAGCCAGGTGACTAATCTGCAATGAATTTTTTTTCTAAAGAATGCACAATAATCGCCCTGTAGTATTTTCTTTTCCCTAAAGTAATCACGGGAAATCTCTTAAGCATAGGGCTGATAAAGGCAGAAATATGTGGTCTGATCCGGATGTGGGATAACGCACACCGGCACGTTGCAGTGTCAACCGCATAAAGAATTGGCCATACGTGCTAAAAAATTCCGGCCTATTCTATATTGCTCCGTACATCTGTCTCTAACAGACCTACATTTCAACTTCCTACATATGTCTTCACCTCCGCTGCAAAACTTATGATGAACAGACCCTACTGGAAAATCACGTGTGCCACGGTTACAGGTGTAGACCTGTGAAATTTTTAGTTTCTGAAAAAAAACTTATCTGTGCCACATTGGCAACATGTGCAGATGCCAAAGCTTTTTGTTTTAAACAAAATTGCTGACTTTGAGTCAAGTTATGGCGTTTTGAAAAATTAGGTGCAACTGCCCCGGAACTTTTGCACACACCTAATAGTTATTTAGGTTGCTATTGAGTTAGCCTAGTGTGGCCATAGAGGTCATGCCATTACGTTGAATTCCGCTGCTGTGGTGATACTAAATATGATGTGCAAGAACTTAGGGCGCACCCTATACATAACTGTTCCATCGTTGTCTGTACACTGAGGGGAGATCACTTAACAACAGAATCTATTCACCATTGAATAGGTCTGCTAGACCCCAAGTAGTTCTCGAGCAATGTTTTAGACCCCATCACGGGTATCGACATCAAGATAAATGTCATCAGAGGTTTATTGAACACAGAACAGCCTCAAGTGTCAATTCTCGCATTCTTGAAATTTTCAGGGAGCCTTAGGCCTGAACCATCCACTAGTTCGTGGAGCTAGTGAGCGTACATAGTTAACTCCAGGAAAAATGGAACTCCACAGATATCTGCTAATAGCAATGCAAAAGAGCTGAACCAGTCAACGTGTAATGTGCACCTTGAATGGGAATGTCCCGCGCTCGCCGCGAATAGCCTAGATTGCAACTGCGAGCGTCTGGCTTGCGTCTGACCTGCGTCAGAGCTGCGACTGGGCTTATGCTTCATCATAGTGTAGGCGCATGGGCGTCGAGCGCATGCATCAAGTGTAAGTTACCTCTTTAGCAACTATCTATAGACTTTTGCAGCGACAATAACCACATTTGTTTTGAAAAACCCTCATGCATAATAAACAACGGACCCCATGGGAACGTTTAGTTGAGTAGAAGAGCTCCTGCCAACCGGTCACAATGGTGGTTCCTACAGTGGAGAGAAACCGAGCTGAGCTCGATTACCAAATTGTGAGAAACTCCCTCTCTACCATCCAGAGCTACGGAAAATCACTGAGTCTCAGCCAGTAGTAGAAACGGTCAACCTTGGTTCGTCCGTGCAGCAAGCGCAGGACCTAGCGAAGAGGCGCTTAGTTCGTTATCAATCGGTTATAGAAGCAAATGTGAGTCCTATTGATTGGAGCATTTTGGTAATTCTCTTGAATGATTTTGCAACAGAAAAACCATCCGACGGACCAAAGATTCTACACGGAAGAGCGCGTCACATTGAGGGTACAGACATTAGTTTCCAGAGAATTTCCTGCGACGTCCTTTAATTATTTTCTATCTAGGATGGTGGTGAAGTCATCTCCGCCGGCACACCGGAAGGTCGCGTCTACTACTTGTCGAATAAGGATCAGTGGATGTTTCTTGAACGAAGCACAGACGAACGAATCCAGACACTATTAATATGTGAAAATACCGGCCAGGGTCAGAAGTTCACGCAGAAGTTCACATCACGATAAATTTGCACGCCACAAGCACGTTTGAGCTTTTTGGCTAGTAGAATAAAGCTTCTTGTGAGTTACGTGTTGTGCTAGTACAGTTTGCAGACGGAAAGTAGGAGCAACGGACAGGTCGCAATCAAGTGCATCCCTAAAGTCCCCAACGGGCCTCATGTTCCATTGAAATTACCCAGGGTAAGCGTGCTAGACCACAGATATTTACCCATCGTTGACACGGCGGTGAACACGTTCCCCCTGGGTAATCTCAACCATGCATGCAGACCCAGTTCAAACTGAACCAGCATGAACCGGAGGCGGAAGTGATAACGATAATAGAGAAGATGAGTATCGATTGCCACCGAGCTTCTAAGCGCTTCTCCAGTATGGTACAAACAGGTAGTCCAGTTGGTCAAATTCGATACAGTACTCGCGTCGGACGATCCCATTACGCAAGCTTTGAGGAAATTTCTTGAGGTTTCGCGTTTTTTTTTCTATAAATACATACCGTAGCCCAAGAAAACGATGTCACGGTACGAAATGAGCATGATTTTCATACTCAATGAATCGAATAGTAATAATAGTAAACGAAGTACAAGTGAAGAGTATAAGTTTAATATGTTCAAGGAAGAACTAGCTGAGAAGTGCCACGTAGGTACATACATCTTATTAGAACTGTATGTAATCATAGCGCGTTTTCCTTTGTCATGTACATACTTTCCCGTCCATCTAAGCGATAGAGCTACCTTTAGAAGTCACAGCTCGAACTTTGGATCGAATGCTTTTCCAGAGACAATTCCGCGCAGCAGTTCTCATCCTCACACCATCCCAGGCAAGAAAAAGGAGCACAAAACTCGAGGTCATTTCCCGCGTTTTTCTGCACACTGTAGCCATGTGCTGTCTGTTGTTACACCAACCACTTTCAACTCAACGGAACGAAATTCGAGCGACGTTTCGGCGTTTTTTTTTTTGCACACTACAAGACTCAATGTTCTGTTCTTCCCTCATTTTTCGAGTCATAGTTTAAGTTTCATAAATAAATTAAATAATCACCAGAGGAAATGACAACAAATCAGTCATTCGTAGAGCCGGAAGTAATCTGAGATTTAATTTCTTTTCCAACAGAGAAGGTTCGGAGAGTAGAGACTATTTCCACATATTTAATTCGGCTCCTTGACAAATGCCAAGGCAGGCAGCGTTCATAGCTGGACCCATCCACTCAAGAACGCTGCGGTCTTCCGAACACTGGTGTTGGGGAAGAATTTGGATTAAGTTGCTGGTACATTTGCGTAACTATCCGTCCCTCTATATACCAGTGCTCTATTATTCTGTCAATGTTCTGCTCTTGCCTTTATCGCATTGTGGGCATTCCGAATTGGTGCGATGCGTTTGCATTTGCTAATTTGTTCAAGAATTTTCAGCACAAATTTTAGATTTTAGCACGCTCAAGTTGAGTCTGGTACTTAGTCAGAATGCCCACAATGCGATAAAGACAGGAACAGAACACCGAGAGAATAATGGAGCAGTGGCAGACCACGGAAAGATGTTCAACCGAACCAGCTATCTATTCAAACTCTTCCCTAACGCAGTGTTCGAAGGACCGCAGCGGTTCGGAGATGGGTATAGCGATGATCGCTTCCAGCCTTTGCATTTGCCCAGGAGTCGAATTAAATATGTAGAGATAGTCTCTACTAGGTTCGGAGTATGCTAAGTTAAGTAAGAAGCAAGGGATACCAGTCAGCGTTCGTTCATTCAGGAACATGATTAACCGGGTCACTGCCAAGAGGTACCCGAGCCAATTACCGCCAGATGGCCGTATCAGCGGCGAGATCGGCTACTGGCAGCCGGACAGGGCCCGTTACCGCCTCAGTGCGGACCACCCCAAGCTCCGCCCACATAGCCAATGCCGCGTGCGACGCTCGCAACGCGGTGAACAAGCGGGAGACAATGTAAGCGAGCGAAATCGAAGGAAAAGAGTTACATATTTCATCCCAAGGGTCAGTAGTTTAGAGAATGATATTATCAGTGATCCTGCTGACTGAAAGTGCGGAATTTCACACTCACAAGGGAAAGCGTGAAGTTTTGCGTTTATCATGGAATTTTTTTTTTGAACCAGGTCCCGGGCGTCATCAGTAATGTCGAAATTTTGGTGAATTTAAAAGCAGTGTCCAGCCGAATCTTCAGTATTAGAACCCAAAGCCGATCCAGTGCCGGCTCCGCTCTTTCGAGGACTTATTGAAAAAATATTATTGAAAACATATCGAATCTTGTCTGAGGTTGTGAAGACATGTCTTAGTGTTCATCAGTATGGCACCTCTCCATTCTCTTGTGCTGCGCACTGCACTCCAACGCGTATTAACTTGTTGAACAGGCCTACCTAAATCTGACAAGTGCTTTTCGATACAGGGCCAAAATTTCGACACGAATTTCTGGAAAGAAGCTGGTGCCCAAATTTCGGAAAAAAAGGGGTGGCAGACTTCAAGAATTGAAATTTTTCCTAGGCACTGCCTTTAAGTGGAAGTATGCATTTATAGGTTTTTTCAGCACCCGCAACAATATTGTATGGTTCATTTATCACTTTTTATCTCATTGTTATTCCAAGTAATCAATACCGGATGAAATGTAACTTAGTCCTAGGCAGTGCTGTCCCTGAGGCATGCCTATGGGGTAACTGCATGTCTGCGGGTCAATTCTCGCACCATGACATGGACTAGATGCCACACTGATTGACTATAAAGTATCTTACGATTAGGTAAACTTAAAGTGGAAAAGAAATAAAAATACCAAGGTTCGACCATTTGAACTTCACTTTAGTCTATGATTTCCCATTTAGTCATCGTTTACTTTGTCATAGAGAAAATTGTAGGGAAAAGTTTGAAATAAGTGTACCGAGATCACCCACGATTCACAGGAAATGATATACTTTCCTTCACTTGTATACAGTCAAAATGAATTAGACATCGTCAGATTTCCACAAGGAAAACTACGCACTGGCGGCAACTTCCATAAGGAAAATTTCGCAACCGCGGCATAATAGGCGGTGCTTGTGGCGTACATGACGGACGAGTCTGCTGGCGCTGTTACCAGCTCAGCAGCGCTGATCTGGGCAGTTCCTGGCAGCCGCCCCGCCCCCGCCTAATTAGGTCGGGTACCTCTTGACCGTTTCCCTGATTAACCAGTACTTGTCTACGTGAGATAATTCGCAAAGTTCCATCACCACTTTTCTTTATTCCCATTCTCCCAATTGCATCCGAGTATTCTAATACTGATGTTCCGTGAGCATGTCTAGTTCTACATCTGTTCACATGACTATGCTCATGTAATAAATAGATAAGTAGTAATCGCTTCGTTAATCGTTTCAGAATGACTTCGGTTCGTAAGGTTTCCGAGCTGAAGCTTGACGTTGAAAGGTCAGTGAAGCGCGAGGGCACTTTCGATGCCGTGAGGAAACAGGCTTTTGCTATCGTGAATTCCGATGGATTTCTTGACGAGCTCCAGGTTGGTTCCAAGTAGTTTTTTTTTCAGGATAGCATGTCCATGTTCTGTTTTTCTTCTTTTTCAATTTTTTTGTCACTAAAATCAGTTTGTGAAGAGCAGCTGTCACTTGAAGCCAGCTTCTGTGTCCGTACAAGGTTTTTCGAATTGCAGGCAATTTGAGGGTAGCTTTTCGGGCATTGCAAAATTTGGCCAAAATTTGTGATGGGAGGTGGTTATGACGGTTCTGTTCTGATTTGTTGGACTAACCAAAATTGGTGCGCTAGTAGTGGCCGCAATAGCAGACCTTCACATACGGTATAAGCGCAGCTAGTAAAGCGATGCTGAGGGATACAACGGCCTTGCACCCTTTAAAAATGACTTTTTCGTTACGATACTACCACAGAGCCAGGCCTAGTCTACATTTTTGCTTCTTAACAGTCACGTACGGCATTAAGAGGGTTATAGTTTCAGTGTATATGCAACTAAAAACTGAATCTTATTCCCCTACGGTACGGCAATATAGTGCGGTCCATTTTTGTTAACATTAGAGAATCTGCTCTGTTTTATCCTGGGTGAGTGCAGAAAGACAGCTGTTGCACTGCTTTGGAAAAGTCGTGCTGCAGCACGTCCACTATTCTACCTTTTGAACTCCGGTACGAAGACCCGGTTATGGGACTCTTGCCGGACAAGTCACGAGCGTTTGCATTACTTCGCGATATATCCCCGTTACTACCGCTATAGTTTTGCAACTAGTGACCTTGTAAGTAACTTAATTGTGTTAATTTCCAAATGCTGTTACCGAATTGGAACAGTGTGACCTTCTTTAGTTCTTCAGCTGAATGTGTAAGATTCATTTCCTGAGCTTGAATCAAAATAATCAAAGTGTTTTGAAGTGAACTGGTTTCGCACAAATTTAGCAAACTGTTACGCAGACACACCCACTCTCAGGTGCTGCATGTGGCTATCACTTTCCTACAGATCCTACAGATCAAACTAAACCTATTTGAACAAGTTTATGCTTTCGCAAAATTTTGAGAAAAAAAACTTCAAGAAACTCATTCTGACAAGGAAAATGAGCTTCATGACCACCTATCTTCATTATCATGACCAGTTCTTTCGAAGAAAAGATTTTCACAGATGCAGAAGAACTCACTGACACCAATGTTGGAAAGAATGCGATGTGACGCACGTGCCAGGAGCCCCATAACCGGGTCGTCGTACCGGGGTTCCTACCTTTTTCCCAGGATCCATTGTTTTTAGGCAATGGGGGCCTGGAATTTGTTAAATTTTTCACTGGACACCGAAAAAGTTATGATAAAGCTGTAGTTCTCTCCATTTTTTTTCTCAAACATGAATTGTACCGCTTTAGAAAAGAGTTGCTGTTGACATCCGTAGTATGGTGCGATGCAACCCAGAGCGCTTATCCAAAGAAGACCTGAGGAGTATGATCAGGCATCATTTGCGTACTAAGTAAGTGATGTTCAATTGTTTTCAAATTTCCACATGATTCAGTTAGTTTTTCAGATATGTCCCGGAAATAACTGAGAAAGTTAACTCGTCTGTGGACAGGGAGTGGTTAAAGTCGCAGCTGGCGGAAAATGTTAAGGAGAAGGTATCGATTTTTCTGTTGACTGACATTAGCTGTTTGAGTAACATATGTGGTTAAAGAGGGACCGCTTTTGTTCCAAATGAGCTTTTAATCGGCATTCATTTGATATTGACCTTGTACAAAACGACTGAGACTCGCATAGCGCAGCGGCAAAAGGCCCGCTGTCGCTCGCACAATCAATGGTTCGATCCTCGTTCCTAGCCGATCGAGACACCCATCCTTCTCAGGTAGCTTGTTTATAACCAGAGGAGATCGGGAGGATGAAGCTCGGACTTGGTTCATTTGATGCCCTACGCAAGCCACTGTATAGACCAAATAGGTTGCCCGCAGAGTTCCGGAACGTGCTTGAGCGCGTTTCGGTGTTTGAGGCAAGCCGATGGATGTCAATCTTGACTATCGGCGATTGCCATGCGCGCGCTCGTAGCAAAATCGTCGTAGACCGCTGAGTTCAATCCAGCATCTGCCGCCGGCTGCGGGTGTGTATCATCGTGAGGGAAAACGGGGCGTGGTACAGTTCTGCGATTGGTTCGTTCAAATCCTCCTCCCGTCCCAAACGGTTGACTCGTTCTTTTTGCGCGCGGTTCCACGATACATGACAATGCAGGATTTGAATGCGATAGAAGACGAGCTGATCTTGGAGGACGGGAAGGCTCCGCCTCGTTTTCCCTCACGATGATACACACCCGCCGGCTGCTGGCTGCCGAGCGGCACTGGCCGACTTGCGACGTCCACGTTCTGTAGGTAAAAACGAACACAACTTCCATACGCATTCAATGCCTTTACGATGTGATGATCTTGAATGCATGGCCCATGAACGGGATTGATTAGCGCCGATCATTTCATCCTTTCTGAAACGATTCTGGTTTATCTTACGAAGAAATTTCCAAGTCATGGCCTTGTATGGTTGTCCTTTCAATATTCAGTGTAAAATCCAAACGTTTAGGTCGATAAGGCACTCATGGTACAGGCTGTAATGGAAGGGAAGGTCCCTGTTGAGTCCTTTGATTTTGGCCAACTGGTAAGCTCCGCAAATTCTAGCCGCGAATCCAGTAGCGATGAGTTCGCAGACAGCGCTAACTCGTGCTCGGATATGTCTGTCTCTGATATAGCGTCCGATGCATCATTTGTCGACGTCATGAACTAGTTTTATGTACATATGTGTGTATGTATTTGTGTACGGGTGAACGACTTACAGGTTTTTGCATTTACTTGTACATAGTAGAAAATTGTTGACACGTTCTTGACTTTTTCTTTCTTGTATTTAACCTCATAAACTTTCTCTATCTCCACTGATGGACCAGAATAGCGAAGTTATTTCGCGAGTCACTGCTTGTGATTCGCCAATATGGAAGCTGTTGTGTTTAAGCTGTGTCTCCAAATTAAAATTCATTATTGTGAATCATGCTTTTTGTACACTACAATACAAATTTACATCATATACGGAAGGCGCGGAACCAAGTCTACCGTGATCCTCGGTTTGTTCGATGATACAAAACCGGCTTTCGTTAAATTCTCAACCACGGTTAGGAAGAGTCTCGTTGTTGAAGAAGAAGACGTCCAGAGAAGAAGAGAATTGCTGCCAGTATTCCAATGCAAATTATCGCGAATACAACTCTGAAAGAGGAGTCGTTCTATTAAACGTTAAAGCAGTAGTGGCAACGTACACTCAGAGGGTCGGTTCTATATCCATGAATCTCGGGCAAAAAGCAATTTGCTGGACATTTCTATGGAAGCAAAGAATAGGTATGGTATTACGAAAGGATGGTCACTAGGACGTCTGACGCATTTTTTCTCTCCATTTTTTCTTCTGGTCATGAACACTTCATTGTTCGTACTATGAATACATAGATATCACTCCGCTCAGTTTTATGGCATTTCGCCAATTTTCGTTTTCTTTTGAACTTACATGGCCCATGTCTCGAAGTGGAAGCAGCATTGGTATGGATTATCGTCACAGCAGGCATAGTAATGAAGAAAAGAGTCACGTGGACAGCTGAAAAGAGACAATTAATCAAGCAAGCCTCCTAGGGATATATTCAATCCGTTTTTCTTACTATTTAGATAATTGACACAATTATTTTTAACTAATGCACTGTGATATGAATGACTTTGAATGATGAGAAGGCATTCATGTTTCTTCTATAGCACATAAAATATCGATTACATGACATGATATTAATCGGGATTTCATTTTAAAAAAATTATGGGTGTCTGGGTCTGTCTGTCTGGGCCTAATAGTACACACGAAATACAGCTGCAAAAACCTCTAGTAAAAATCTATGTTTCCAAATGAAGTGAGATCAGATATTTGCTTTGAGCTTATGTGTCCCATTCTCCTTTTGTCTGCCCAAAAAGGCAGAGAATTTCGAACCGATAAAAATCTCTGACTGGACGACTGAAATGGCTGAACGGGATGCTCCTTCACTAGAAAAAAACTCATTCAAAAAGTAGCCGCATGGAACTACAAACACTCTCCTGTATGCTCTACCTCACAATTTGATGCAACACTGATGAGCCGCTCCAGTACCCCTGACTGACCTGGTTATCGTGCAGTATGGTACTATTTGCTTGATCAGATTCCTACATCATAACCCTAGGTTTGAAAGAATTCAACCCCTGTGAGTCCGGGACAGCAACGCATTGATCGGCTCTGCTTTTTTTCAGCGTACACGACCAACAATTCGGTTTGTGCCTGAGTCTGTCTGTCTGAGCCTAATAGCCCCCTAGTATACGTGAAATGCTCTAAAAATGTTGAGAACCCTTACTATTACGTGTAGTTTTCGGCGAGCAGAAGCAGAGCGCTCACCAGCAGTGAAAGGTGATCAGCGGCTCAGCCCAAAGAAGCTATGACTGCCACATCGTCACTGATGTGGTGAGATTCGTGTGCTACATGCATGAAGCACGAACAGCTGTTAGGAACCACAGCACCTGGGAACGAAGTATTGGTAATTTCGAAACAACGTATATCATTGAAATAAAATTTGGGTTCCTGAATGTGCGTCTATACTTATGAAACGGTCCCTAGGAGGGAAAAGTGCTGTATCTACCTATTTTTTCCATAACTTCGAGTGAAACGACGGAAACAAGGGTTTTTGGGCACGCTGATTCGATTGGCACGTGGTTTTCTCCAAAAAAGAATTACGTGGAACTGTGTACCAGTGTTATATGGGGTGCGGCTGTACCCATGAAACACACTGTATTGTTCACAGTATATGATATTCTGCGCAAAACTGCTGAGATTTGCAGCCCCAATTCTATTTAGGACAGCTTCTGGGTGGATTCCGGAAGCTGGTCCAAGACGAGAAAACGACGATTTTCGATGAGGCTCACCCGTGAGCGCACCTCGGGGAAAGCTCCTTGTCACCCACTCTCTAACAGAATAGCTGGTACGCTTCATTTCTGACCAGCAAAGGAGTGCAAAGTCCCCAAAATTGGAGGGTAGTTTTCATCAGCTTTGCTCGTTTACATCACATGCACACCATTTCGATCAGGAGCTCTGGATATTCTTTTCACATGAAGTTCTCAGGAACGATTCTGAGGTGGGATGGTGCTAGCATGCGCTCTACAAACGCGACGCTGACTCTTGCAGCGGCAATGTGAGCGTTTTCGCAGAGCAACAATTTGTGGCAGTAACCCCCCAAGTCAAGTGTATTTGTCCTTTTTGTTTTTGTCGTCCTTCTGAACAGGTCTGCGTAATCCTGCCCTTTTTAGACAATATTCTGGGTATCCTACATACAATATTCGTGGAAATAGCGCTTCTGCGAACCAGTAAGAGAAGCATCTTATTAGCGCTTAAGTTTTTCAAGTCTTAGGCTAACCAGATACAAGCAGAACCAGACTTTACTGGCGTCCTTTTCTAATTATTCATTGATTTCATATAAATTGCATAGTAAATATAATTTTTCTGTAGAAGCCTGATATACAACTGGGTAATCAAGTATAAAACTGTTCTATAAAATATTAATGAGAAAATGTTTAAAGAAATGGCGTAATATGGGTGAATACGGGGCGACTTACTCTTCTCCGAGTCGGAAGTCGATAGCTGGCAAAGGTCCATAGGGTGCAAAAGGGCAGGCGTAAACTGACGGTGTTGCCTCGCTTTCGATGGCGAAAGCTAAGATCGCTAACGGAAACAACATGTTTTCACACCTGAATGTGAAAATTTCTAGTATCTGGAGACACAAATGACAAAGAACGTCGTATTTATGAGGTTTTGGGGACGAGAACCATTAAATCTGGTGGAGTCTAAGATGCGTGGAGAATCGAAGGAAAAAATAATCGGAATCCGCTTCAAAATCTGATCCGCTTTGATCAATAGGTGTCAGACAACTGGTTGAACAATTCCATAGGGATGGCGCGGGATTTTGATGGCGTAATGGCGATTACGGCGATTACCGAGAGAACAGGTC
Source organism: Ancylostoma caninum (assembly GCA_037903475.1). Classification (NCBI taxonomy): domain Eukaryota; kingdom Metazoa; phylum Nematoda; class Chromadorea; order Rhabditida; family Ancylostomatidae; genus Ancylostoma; species Ancylostoma caninum. The sequence continues at coordinate 3,730,554 of JBAJFG010000479.1, forward strand.
CTCGGCGCTATGACTCGGATGTCAATTTATCACCTGGCAAAATTGTGGTGAAAAGTCAATGTAGAGAGGCCATAGGTTAGACCTGGAGCATTTTACTACTATAAATGGAGCGTGCGGTCCACACATAGGTGGGAGAAAAGGTAAAAATCCTGCATTTTGATCATAATACTCCGTGTTTTTTATATGCTCACACATATACCCCTGTTCGGAATCTGGGTAACATTTTCATACAGAACAGCTTATCAATACTCGATTTACCCTAACTGGTACAACACTCTGATCCAAAAAAACTGGTATTTCTTGCTGTCGCTTTTTAAAATTACTACATGCTACTTGTTTTGCATGACGATAGTCGACGAGTGTACTAGATCACTGAGCAGAGAATATGTCTAGATTGTCTTCTAATCATTGCCCAGATTATAACAGGCATTGTTTCACCAATTGAGATTACCCATGGTAAACGAAACGTGTTAACGTACCCGTGTTTTCCCGTTACACGGTACTCATCAACATACATATGTATTCACAAGTGGAGGACGCCGAAAGTTGGCAGGAGGGGGGGGGGGGCGGGGAAAAAAAGTGGGGTCTCCGCCGTGGTGGGAATCCAGACGGAAAATAAAATTGATAAAAATGTTAATTATAATGATCGACAATTAACAAAAAATTATATTAAAAATTAATAGTAAAAATAAGCATATGAAATAAACTAATACAAGATTTTTATTTGCATTGTAAAGTAATTTCAAAAATCCGCCCCCCCCCCCCTCCTGCGTCCGCCACTAGTATTTACCCATTCTGATGGTGTCTACACGCAGCTCCCATTAATGGGTAGGGCATTACCCACAATTCCAGTGCTGCAATTGAGCCTAGATTATTCTCTCAGCTATTGCCATGCCTGGGTAACAAGTTACCTAAGGTCTTGTTGCAGAAGATCAACGCTCGACTGCATGATTAAGATTACCCATAGTGGACGTGTTAACGTATCCAAATTTACTCTTACAGGGTAACCATCAACATGTCTGCCCATACGTGTCGTTGTCGTTATTCAGCTGCTATTTATGGATGATCATTCCCACAGGTGTGAGTTCACCCATCCTTCCAACGAGGATGCTGATGAACGATAGCGATTTTGTTGCATTTAATACGTAAAGCTGCTTATTCTTGGATGAATGCTGTCTCGTCGTTACCTCATGGAACCATTTGACGCAAAATATGACCATAAATAGGAGAGAAATCTTCAACTTGTACATGTTAAATACGCCTGCGGAATGCAAACGTTTCAAAGTTTCTATATGGACAAAGCGAAAAAAGAGTAGGAAAGTAGTCAACATATTGCACCAAGTAAAACTGGTAAGCGCATCGATAAAGTGTTCAAAGGAATGCAAGCATGAGTGTTGAACCATTACGCTTCAGAAAGCTACGGATTCAAAATACACCTCACACGGCGATTGAACTTACTGTATGTGAGGATGAGGGAAAATGAAGAAAGATTTCCAACCTTCAAGGAATGATAGATAGGGTCTTCTTCTTTTCAACACTCAGATTTCCTGGATCGGGTTCTGAAGTAATAGCCAAATTAATTAAATTCTTCGGTTTTTGGTCGATCTAGCTATAATACTCGCTACGACGATTTTTTCTTTAATTAAGGAATGGCCTAAAAAATTTTGCTGAGCTAGCAAATGCACAATAAATTATTGCCTATGCGCCAAATGTGTTCATTTTCAGCTGGATAACTTTTCAGTGATTTTTTCATGGATTAAGTAAACGGAGGTCAAACGTTTTTTTCTTTAGTTTTCACTTTGGCACAGTGCCTGTCGGTGACGATGATCACAAAGTTAATGGGAAATTCCTATTCAAAAAATTGTAGCTAACAACGAGCATTGATACTATGTAGCATAAATAGAAATGTTCACATAATGGAGAGGCGGTGTATGAGTACTGGCACCACAGGTGTGTTTTCAACCGGTTACTCGTCGGCGAAAACCAGCAGAGCGCATCCATAACATGATATTTACGTTATATGTGTGGATTTATGTACGAAAATACGCGATTCGAAAGGTACAAATTGTCTGGCAGCATGCTCGATCGAAGTCATCTGCACAATAGTGGCGGATAAGATGAGCTGTGGATATAAATGGAATAGAGGATGGCAAGGATCGAGGACATTTGGTCATAGTGATTCCCTCCTTGTTTTTCTGACTACTAAACCATTTCTTGAATGAACTCTGAACGAAATTATAAAAATCCCAGTCTGTATTAATCACATGGGCTTGCTCTGCAGGCTACCACTTAAATTTTCTAATTTTCTTTCAAAGAGAAAAAAGCATGGAAGGATTATCCCATGATTCCCTTGTGAGTTCACATTTGTTGGAAGCTCTCTTTCATTTCGTCTTAGCTGTTCGCCCTTTACTGGGTTCCTTCCATCTCCTCATATTTCTTCTCAAAGCATAAGAATTTTCACTAATGGGTGTTAACATGAGTCCATACGTTTTTTCCTGACGCAATTTTCCAGCACCCTAACCATTCACCGGCAAAATGTTCTATACCATTCGAAAGCACTTTCCTTCTTCCACAAGATCATTACAGGCAATTTCCTGGGTTCAAGAAAGAGAAGTAGAAAAGAAGAGGTAGAAGTTGAGAAAAATACTAGTTTTTCTTAGCACTAAATAGAAGTTAAAAGGCTCACGACTTTGTTCCCCATTCATTATCCTAGTTATTTTCAAAATAGTTGCTTTTATCCAATCTGAATCTTTTGAAACTGTGCTCGTTGGGATGTCTATGACCTCTTCACTTTTCCACGATGACCCCTCCTCTCCTTCGTCGAAAGCGGCCACTACTTTGTAGGCGTAATCATTTGAATGCATGAATCATTCCACATTTGTAGAGATTATACCTTGCCGTTCCTTTCAAAAACAACCCATGATTCTCCATTGTATCGATGACGAATCGGGCGTACTCCTCTGTGCCGTGCCGCCAATGCCAAAAAAGCGTGCAGCATTTGGAGTTGCACTCTTTCTGGAAGTTCATGGTTTCACCCGATTGTGGGTCCGATCGCACTTATCCCGTTGTACCCCCACCATCATTACTAACTCCACTGCTGGGCCACCGTGCCATGGCAGACGTAGTGATAATAGTATGAATCCTCATTGATGGACCAACAACCTTCACTTACCGGGATGATTGCTGGCAAACACCAGTGATTCTTGTGGAAGTGTAAGGAGCGGTATCCTATTAACACACCCATCCTGGGTCACAGAGCTCTTTAGATATAATATCAGAACACCTTCAGAATGAGACTATACCTATAGGTTAGCGGGAACAATTTTATAAAATTTTTCCCACGTGGCAAATGGATTTTGTTCATTCTTAACCGTGCCGGGAACGTTTAATGCACATAGGGTCTACGATGGGAGATTTTAGCCCAACCTAACTTCACAAGACGACACATGAGCCAACGTAACAGCACCTAACACTTGCAGTTTGGCGTGGAACGCATTGAGTAAGCAATATTGCTAAAATTGACACTATCTGTAATCGGAATTCTCACCTGTCTGACTTTGACATTTGTATTTCTAGCACACCTTGTACTGCGTATAGAATCAAGACCATTTTAGTCATTTTTGACTAAAGATCACTTCGATTAACCCCTACATTCTGCAAGAGTCCATACTCTAAGTGGTGTAGTAGACTTTATTCAGCACGATAAGGAACAGCTGCAGGCCTGAGTTGGAAAAGCATCAAAGTCTTCGTGTTCGTCATGAGAATTTATTTGATAACACCAAACCGTAGTGAAGCATACGAAGTACGAAACTTTGCTAATTAATGTACTGGGGTAAGTCAGGGGGAAAAATCGACCAAGGTAGTGTTAATGATATCGTACATATCTTACCTGTATTTTCATCTAGAAAATCTAAAACTTTCAGAACACCTCGACCATATGTTCCTGTTCACCGCATCCCTGTCCTCAACTCACGACACCAACTTGATGCCATGTGCTCGTCTCCTCGTGTTTGGTAGCAAGCGGACCTTCAGAGTCACCCTATTCGTTGGAAACATTTTTTTACTGATTGTTACTGCACAGTAATAGCCCTGGATCTTATTTACCTCACAAATGTCAATGCAGTCTCGTCGATTTCAGCCTGATTTTCGTTTTCGCCGGTATTTCTTCACTAATATTCGGCATGTTTCAGTGTCACGGCATCTCAGTAAGCCTGTGCTGCCATTTGCCTACGCTATTCCCAGCTAGTTCCTTACCTCAGTTTTCCTCCTAGTTGGCTATCGAGAAGTTTCATCAGTCCAGCGTTATGGCTACAATGTATTTAATAAGGGTCGTTTCATCCATATTTCTTCCTCGTGTATATCTTCTGAATATCGTTAATCTGACTACGTTCAATGTGTTAACTCCAATCTGGCTCCTGCTCATTTGGCTTCTACCTGCACATGCATACTTCACTAGCATCTTAATAATGGCCTAGAAGTTTACACCGTATCAACCCACATGGCACCTCATTAGCCGTCCAGCACAGTCCTGCTACCGTTACTACTGTCTTTCGATTTAAGCTATGATGCTGAAGTGTCGGCTGCCCAACATATTGGTTCCGAAAAGTTCGCAGCCAGTACACCTGTGTGCCGAAGCTCCAACATGTTCGAAAAGCTAATTACTGGAAGACACGTAGCTGGCTGGTGTGGATATATCTGACACTACAGGCTTTAGTTCCACAGCTCATATGAATACATTATATTCAAAACATCTGTGGCACAGCTGGCTGGGCTTCTTCGAGTAATAAGAAATAATCACATAGATATTTCTAGCTTTGTCTCAGCTGAAGATACATTGGCCATTTTCTTGTTTATCAACTAGTTTTGGCGTAAGTAGGCTTTCTCAGACAGTTAGCCAACTTTGACTCTCACTTCACCGTTGTCTTATACCTTTCGTGAAGGTTGTTTTTGTTGTCATATCAATTGTGTTGGTGTACGAAATAAACAAACGAATAAATAAACATTCTTTTTCACATTCTCTACTGATCAAACACGGGACAGCCATCAGCTTACTGAAGACTCATCCGCCTTCTGAGAGGGAATCGGACAAGGCTTTTCCACAAAAACGCCTTATAATCCTTACCATTGGTTGTCCGCCAATCAGAAACTTAGGGGCACCGGTGCGCACCCAGACGGGCACCGGTGCCAGTGACGAAATTGACCGCGGCGACGGCAAAGATCCCGGGCCGGCACCACTATCCATTTGCGACAGGAATAGCGACACATCATTGACCGCACAGCGCACGAAAAATCCACACATGGATTATTTCGCGCTCTCTTCGCAATCTGTTCCAGGATTTTTATTGTCGCCATGAGTACTTCCACTATTGGCGCCGATAAAGACACATGTGCCCGTTTGGGTCGGCACCAGTGCTCGGAAGTTTCTGAGCAATGACGAATCTCGTGCTTTTAAGCGTGATCTGCTTCATGGACTTTTATATGCAAATTGGCAGGACAGCGAGAGCATGCATGGTAAATATTTTGCGAGACAACCAGACAGTGCACCACAGTGGAACATGTTGGGCAGGGGGGAGGTGAACAGTTGGAGATTCACTATAGCTATTCCCATCAAGCGAAAGATAAAATCTCCCTGCGAAACGGGGTTAGCTTCATTAATCAGTGAGTTGTTATATATGGAAAAACAATGGAAGGGAAGCAATTTCCTTCAATTTTGAGCGGAAAATTTAGCATGATTATTAGGGCCCTTTAGGACGAATACGAGGTTAATGAATGGGAATGAAGCGAGCATCAGGAAAAGTCTGGAAGTCCGGCGTCAGCTTGTTACCCAGACTGTTAAACAAATAAAATATCAGGTGTCAAAATAAGTTTTTGCTCTTTGTTCAGTCTCGATTTTTTTCCGCTCAAAAATCGACGAAATTGAAACTATCGCCTAAGAAACCATTTCTCCAACACAACAAAATGCTCCTATCCCTGTTAAAACTTATCTGTGATGACTGAAGCTACTAACAGCAAGTATGTATTCGAATATGATGAACAGGAATATTACAAGCGTTCTGCACATCAGTGCCTGTTTACTGATTTATCGCTTTTATTGATTATTGGCTATTTTTGCAAGCGGGTCGCTGGAGACGTGTTCACAAGGCTGCTTCTAAACTACGGAGGTGAATATGAACAGAAATATCAAGTTGCTGTTTTTTTTCTCCGACATTTCCAACAAAGATGTGAAGCGTTGCAAACACTGTTATTTATGAGGCACTACTCTGAATAAATCACTTTAACACGAATGGATTATTGATACTTAAGGTGTTCTATGTGGAGATGTGTACGTAGCCGATTTGTAGCTTTGATTTTCGCCTTCATTATCACAATTAGTCTCAATATTTGTATATCAAACTATTATTTTTCAGTCGCATTATGGTAAAGTCATTGTTTTTTCAGCAGTGCCCACTCTTCTGGTGTAACCTGGTCGTAACGCCTAATAAATCTGCAGTTCTTATTTTCGGTCTTGCAACCTGAAAAACAAAAAAAAAAGCGTTGTGAGCGTTCGAATCAAATGTGCGTAACTGTACCTACCCAAAATGTATGAAGCGTCTTGTTCCAAAGCAACATTAGCACACTTATTGAGGTTGATTGTTTTGACCGATTCCCATTTGCTAGGTTCAGATTTCACCTGAAGAAGTGATCATTATATCCAGCTCAAAGACACCTATCACAAGCATTTTTATCCATAGTACATTTAATGAACGGAAGATGGAACGCACCGGGTAGTACATCTCATACAGGAGATCGTATACTTTTCTTTTTGTCGCAGTCACGCTGACAAGAGCCACTGCAAGGAAAAGATTCTAGTTACAATAATTCAGTTCTCTGAGAGCTTGATAGAACCCAAAGTTTCAACAAGTCTTTCTTTTACATGAATTTACTATGAGGTGGAAAACAAGGTAGCTCCTACGTTCCTACCTACGAACTGCAGTTAATGCACGTTTAACTCGACTTTTCCAGAACAACATGCATTACAGATACTTCAAAAGAGGGCAGCGCCGAGAAGAATTTCATTTTTCTTTCCTTGGAGGTTCTGAGTTATTTCCCAGTGTGAGGTGCTATCGGATACATCAAGCTATAGAATAGAATAAAAGTAACATGCTAACATGCTCTCGAAATTCTAAGAAACCAAGTGAGGACTGCGCAAAGCTAGAGCGCTGAACTCGACACCTTCTGTTCCGGCGCATCCCACCATTTGCTTTCTGGCACTTTGTCTGCCTGTCCAACCGTATGTTCCACTGATATCACTGTTTTTTTCCTCATTGGTCACGTGGTGGGGCGCCGCAAAACGGGTCCGTGCTACTGGGGTTCCTCATTTGTAGAACATCTCACCGGTGTTGACTTTGTCGATATCTTGCTTTGTGATTTTGGATGTTTTCGGGCATCGCTGAGCGTATGCAAGGGAGCACAGAGCCAGAACGGAAAAAAGAGCCTTCATTACTGGAACAATTCGGATGTTTCTCAGCACGAACCTCAATTCGATATTTAAAAGTGTCGAAACGACAGAAACTACTGGTACGGACGAGTTTTCTCGTTGAAACTATGGTTACCAGAATGTTACTGCACTAGGGGATCTGATGACTTATCAAGCAGAAAAGTATTGAGATGAAGGGTGAGAAAGATGGAAAGATGAGAACATGTCGTGGCTCGCTATGGAGCGACGAGCTTTCTTGGTGAATTTATACGTGGTACTCTTTGTTGATTCATCTGACTAGATTCTTTGTACATGTAGCTAGACAGGATCTTGTTCACTTTTAAACTTTTATCCCACTATTTAGGAAAGATGAAAATCCCGGAAGTCCCATGATTTGAAATTCTGTTGAATCATGAACATTAATCAATTAGCATTCATATCTGAGATTCAGAAATACAATCAACTGATACATTTTCACGTACAACGTAGTTTGTGCAAATGCAAACTGAGATCCACATTCGAACGAATGAACTACTATCAAAACTATTTGGCTTGTAGAAGAAGTTTTCGTGTTTCTGAAACGGTTTTTTTCTCTCCCAAAAGACCGTATAGCAATTCACCTCAAGTATGTACATATGAGGAGATTTTCACTGCCATTGACTGTAATCTTCTGCACAATTCCCTACAGAGAGTTGGAACTTTCAAAGAGAGTATACTCTCGGCTTTTTGGTATGTGACATCAGATCTGGTAAATCTGCGGCCGCCGTCACGGCCCCGACGCTGCATTTGGGGAAGTTGCAGAGGCTGAACGCACCGTTCAATATTGGTTCAGACGCTTTGTTGTGTTTTGTTTCGTTTTGCTGGTGAATCTAGCCTCAATGTTTCCGCATGGTTGGAATGTGCATCCGAAGTTGACAATAATCGATTATGAGAGCTTGTAGATTCAGACGCTCGCCAAACCACACGTGATGGGCTTAAGTCGTGTGTGTTCATTTCACCACCATCGCCGATTACTTGTGTAAGTTGAACAAGATGTAAACACAGTGGATGTCAATGGCGGTGGCCCACCGGCGGCCTCGAGAAGTACGCCGCGCAACCGCGCCGCGCGCGTCGTAAACGATGTTTTCTGCTGCTGTTGTGCTTTGTCTGGCAGCTTTTCTGCCCGATTTTAAGGATTTTTGATCAAATCGGGAAGCAAGTGGCTAGAAGTAGCATCTCGGCAGCAGACAACACCAATCTCGGTGCGCGCGGCGCGGTCGCGCACTGCGTCCTTCCCGAGACAGCGAATGGGGCACCGTCAATGACGTCCACTGTGAGCAAGGTGGGTCTATCGTGATCGAACGCCATCGCAACAAGCAGATGTGACTACGGAATTGCCCTTCCCCTGGTGCACAGAGGTCAGACTATATTAATTTCTTCATTTGTTCATAAATTATTTATTTTTATTTATTTGAAGGCGTAAGCAAAAGCTCACGCGGTGCACAGTACATAGTTCATCGACGAGTGTCAAATATCACATACAAAGTAAGTAGTGTTTTCCTGTACGGTACAGGATATATATATATATCCTCTTATATAAATCATGGTAGTGCAACAAAATTTTCTAGAGCGCAGGCGTAGGGGGCTAGCACGTGATCGCATGCGCTCGCCGCAAGACTCAGTTATAGACTGTGCCTCGCGAGGATGCGAAACTGGCGGAGCATTCGCCCGATGTTTCGTCATAGGTGCATAGACGTAGAGGAAGTCAGGTGCATCAGGGATTTCTCGGCGGGACCAGCGGCTAAGGGTTTCGAGCCCTCCGGGCGGGACAGTGTTTACAACGATTTGACGATGCGTAGCAGCAATGTACGGAGCAGAGTCGCCCCTCTGCTGCTGCTTTGATGCTAATTCCATTCGATTTTGGAACAGTGGACGATAACCACTTCGAAAGGATGTGAAATGGAGGCAGTCACCCGGATATCATACTACTCGTTCCTTCGACCAGACATTCAGTGTCTTACGATCGATGTTAAGCGCCAGGGAACCGGTCTGAGAGCTGAGATGGACCCAAATCTTGGCATTTTGCATTTCATTAATAGTGAATACTAGCTGCCGTACCCGGCTTCGCTCGGGTGTTTTATCACCTTGGCTACATCATATTGTCATCGACAAATTCATTAAAATCTCCATAATTTTGGTGATCAGCATGTTAGCGAAGCCCAGGTGACGTTTCCCATCGACTTGTGGGCGAAAAGTTAGCAAAGCTATTTCGGTGACATTGAATCGACGTATTCGTACAAAGTGGTTGTCATATTCATACTCATCATATTGAGGAACCCCAGGAGAGATGTCTTCACCGCTCCATTAGGCGGAAGAGCCAAAAATCAATAAAATCGAAAAACCGATATTTCATGCAAAATGTTTGTCATATTCCTATTCAGCGTATTGAAAAACCCAAGAAAATATGTCTTTGTCCGTCCCCGAGCGAAAATGGGGAAAAATCGATAAAATCAATAAATCAATATTTCGTGCAAAATGGTTGTCATTCTTATTCAGCGTGTTGAGAAACCCCAGTAGACATTTTTTTACCACCCCATGATCAAGAATAGCGAAAAATCAATAAAATCAATAAATCAATATCTCGCGCAAAATAGTTGTCGTTTTCGTGTTCAGCGCATTGAGGTACCCCGGTAGACATGCCTTTACCACCCCATGATCAAGAATAGCGAAAAATCAATAAAATCAATAAATCGATGAATTGGCGCGAAACGATCGTCATATTCGTGTTCAGCGCATTGAGGTACCCCAGTAGGCATGTTCTCGCTAGTCCCTGGTCAAGAAGAGCGAAAAATCAATAAAATCGATATAATCGATAAACCAATCCATAATCCCAGGTGCAATGTAGCCTATAACCTCCGCCGGCCCCTGGAGAGTCTACATGCAAAATTTGGTCCGAATCGGTTGATGCTGCGCAATTTCTATTCGGAACATACAAACATACATACACACAAACACACAAACACACAAACATACAAACACACAAACTTTCACTTTTATATATACAGACTGGCGCACCCCTCCTCTGTCGGTCGTCACATTTTCAGGTGCTTCTCACTTTTGGCGCACCCTAATCACGCCGTTGGACACGTCTGAAGGTGTTCTCCACCTTGTGGGGTCGGCGCACCCACCGATCTCCACTTCCCCATTCTTTCTCTGATAACTGTGCAGCACGAACGCAGCCGAAACGGCGTAATGGTTCGAGTAGAAACCCTAGCAGCAACGGTTCCCAGTTGCTGACATTCTCCCCTTGATTGCTGCCGTCCCTCAGCAATTGCTGCTAAAGGGCGATCAGCTTGAGCAGCAATCGAGGGGAGGATCGCAGCAACCGGCAACCGTTGCTGCTAGGGTTTCTACTCGAACCATTAAGCCCTTCGGGCTGCGTTTGTGCTGCACAATTATCAGAGTTAGAGCTTCTCCTCATTCTTTTAACTTCACCATAAGCGTCGCTATCATCTTGTTGACCTCGCAATCACCATCACTGACCAATGAGGGGATTTTGTTCCACATTGACCAACAAACGTACACACACACATTAAGAATAAGCCCGTTATTATAAGTCATGATATGAAGTAAGTTGTTATAAGGCAGTGTTGGAGTACGTAAATAGAAAAAATCGAACTTTCAGAAACCGGAGAAACTTTCCTTACAGCATAAACAGTTTTGGTAACAGGTAACAGGAGTTGATTAGGGTTCGCAGTTCGCCCTTGCTCCGGCTATGTTGAACGTGAAACGTACCATTTATTTATATCTGTGAATCTCACAAATCGATGCTAATTAACTATTATTCATACAAACTGGACGCTCGAGAATCACGATTCAGCAGATCATAGGAGTTTCGAAACTGAACAAGATCCCACCCAACTATATGTAAAACGATATGTAATCAGATGAATCAATACGTTGTACGTGAAAATGTATCAGTTGATTATATTTGTGAATCTCAGATATGAATGCTAATTGATTAATGTTCACGATTCAGAATTTCAAATCGTGGGACTTCCGGGGTTTTCATCTTTCCTAAATAGTGGGATAAAAGTTTAAAAGTGAACAAGATCCTGTCCAACTACATGTACAAAGAATCCAGTCAGATGAATCAACAGAGAGTATCGTGTATAAACTCACCAAGCAGGTTCATCGCTCCATACCGAGCCTCATCCTTCCATCTTTCCTACACTTCATCTCAATGCTTTTCTGCTTAATAAGTCGTCAGGTCCTCTAGTGCAGTAACAATCTGGTAACCATAGTTTCAACGAGAACAGTCGTCCTTACCAGTCGTTTCTGTCGTTTTGACACTTTTAAACATCGAAACAGTTGAGGTTCGTGCATTTGAGATGAAGGCTCTTTTTGCTGTTCTGCTTCTATCTGCCCTTGCATACGCTCAGCGATGCCCGAAAACATCAAAGATCACAAAGCAAGATATCGACAAAGTCAACACCGGTGAGATGTCTTTCATACAAGGAACTCCAGTAGCACGGACCCGTTCTGCCGCTTCACCCCAAGTGACCAATGAGGATAGAGAACAATGATATCAATGGAACCTGCTGATGGACAGGCAGACAAAGTGAAAGAAAGCAGATGGTGCGACACGCACGAGCATGCCCAAACAGAAGGGGTCGAGTTCAGCACTTTATCTTTTAGCAGACCTCATCTGATTCCGTGGAATTTCGGGAGCGTGTCACTTTTACCTTCATCCTATAGCTTGACTGTATTCGGTAGCACCTCACCTTGTACTGGAAGATAGCTAAAACCTTCGAGAAAAAAAAAACAAGATTCTTCTCTACGCTGCCCTCTTTTGAAGCATCTGTGGTGTATGATGTCCTGCAAAAGCGAAGCAAATTCTGAACTGCGGTTGGTAGGTAGGAACGAAGGAGCTCCTTTGTTTTGCATCTTAGGGCAAGCTGATGTTGCAAAAAAAAGCGTTGTGGGAATTCTGAGTCCTAACAAACTCTCAGAGAAATGAACCATTGTAATTAGAATCTCTTCCTTACAGTGGCTCTTGTCACCGTGACGAACAATAAATTAAAGGAATACGTCCTACAGTACGAGATGTACTACCCGGTAGGTTCCATCTCTCATGCATTAAATATACTATAGATAAAAATGCATGTGAGCTGCCTCTCGCTTCTCTAGAAATAATGGTCACTACTTTAGGTAAAACCTGAACCAAAGCGGTGGGAAGATTTCAAAACGATCAATCTCAACAAGTGTGATGATGTTACTTTAGAACCTGACGATTCGTATATTCTGGGTGGGTGCAACATTTGGTTCAAACGCTCACAACGCCTTTCTGCAAATTATTTTCAGGTTGCAAAACCGATAACAAGGACTGCATATTTGTGAGACGCTACGACCAGCTTACACCTCAGGAGAAATCACTACTGAAGCTGTAACGTTTAACTCTGATGTAGGATTACAAAACAGTACTCTAAAATAAAGGGATAAGGACTAATTGTGATGATGAAGGTGGAAATCGAACCGACGAATTGGCTATGTCCACATCTCCTCTACATCACCTCAAATACCGTTATACCCATTTGTGTTGAAGTGATTTATTCAGAGCAGTGCTTCACAGTGTTTCCAACTACTCACAGCTTGTTGCCGTCAAAAAAAAAACTCGATATTGACGTTCATATTCATGTCCGGCGTTTAAAAAAGCTTACCATACATCTTTGCCGACCCTCGGAAAAGTGAATTGGTACCAGAGGAGTGTGGAAGAAAGAAATACTGACTTGGTGTAACGGAGGCTCCCAGCACGTTAATGTAAAGGGCGCATTCGCATTCAATACCTCTACGATTATGAGATGGAGTCGAATGCCGAAAAGAATTACTTTTTGCAATTTATTATACTCGTTTATAGGTATTATCAGTTGGTTCGTAAGAGTAAGAACACATAGCGACATACAGCAATACTCTACAATTTCTTCATGAAGAAAACAAAAATTCACAACAAGTTCAACGAGAACAACAAACTATGTGAACTGACACGTTAATATGTGAATTGAATCGTGAGTTCAATTCACATATTAACCTGTCAAGTACCTCTTCTGGCAAGCGCGTTGAGCAGATTTCAGCTAAACCAATATGGAGGACATACCTCTCGAACATTCTTGGATCTCTTACTGAGATCTGAAAGGTCACTAAAGCCTCATTTAGAATTTCGCCGACGAGCGAGTTCTGGCCGACTGCAAGAGAGAGGCGCGGCAACTTTCTGCCGCTCAGCGACATTGCGCGTAATCAGAGCAGAGTGAGGCGCTACGATTAGCACTACACAGCACACACACTCTTTTCTATATCTCCAGTACTTTTCTACTTCGTTTGGATTTTTGTGGAATTCTTTGTTAGGAGTGGACATAATTATGTGAGCGACACCTCTTCTATATATTATATGCAAAAATTGTGAACCTACTGCCCAGTTTAGTAGTCCTTTGCCCCATTTATAGGTACGATAATGATGAGACAGTGGTCGAAAAGTGAAAGTTGTCTGCGTCGGAAAGAACAAGACTGTTCCCTAACAACTTCGATGAAGTTGAGGAAGGTCAAAAGAGTGAAGTTTACAGAGTGCGAGATAGTGAAGCTCTTTTTTAGAACAGTCTGCACCAAAACAGCTCTAGTATTGCTCAAAAAGGGAATCAGATCATACGTTCAAAGGCGGAATGTTAAATATGCTCACAGTCTCTACACTCTCACTCTAACATATCGGACAGCTGACATGTCAGAGATTTGCACCGGCGCCCTGCTTTCGTGTCAGAACCAACGCTTAGCTGAACACTGATAGCGTCTCAGCTCATTTTCGCAAATGTCTCGGTAATCTTATAAAACTGCATGTTACGCAGTTTCATTAATCTTCGCCATAAAATTCTCTACAAAATGACAATAAGACCGACAATTTTTACGGAGGATCCACGAAGAAATCAATTTTTTTAAAACCCACACGGGGGATTTGCGTCCTTTAAAATTTCTCAGCAATTTTCAGAAAACGGTGCGTTGCGCAGTTGTATGTCAAACTGCCGACATCCTTGCGCGTACAGCTATCATAAAAGCAAGTGCCCTTTTCTGAAAGTAGTCCAGAAAACAGGCCATGTTTGAAAACCCTTTTCCGCTAAATATCTGTTTCAGTTCAAAGATGAGGTGTTGCTCAGTTGTCAGCTGCCGAGCTGTGCGATTCCGAGTAGAATGGTACACAATACTTGGTATTTCCTTTCATGCTGAGCTGAAAAAGCCCGCCTGAGATAGATGCCCCGTTGAGCTCAGGGGGATTAGCGAGAGAGCACGCAATATGAGAGGGCGCCCGACGCGAGGGTGAAATGGACGGGGCATCTGTCTCACCCTGGATTCTAGGTCGGGAGTGAATGAAACTACCAAATTGTAGATAATTGTAGATACGTGCAACTTTCAATTCTCCCAAATAAAGAGGATATCATGGTACACTTCAGGAGATTTCTCAATTATTCTTAACTGCATTTCTGTCATTCCACGACTACCTAGTGTAACGTCGCATTGTTATTCCGTCTGACAACTGCGCAACACTCACTTTTTTGAGCTGAAGATGACAAGTACTAGTGTAGCAAAATAGCTACAACGGACCATCCACAAACAATCAGCGAGTCAAGCTAGCACACTTACTAAAATTAACTTCAAATTTTGATTTTGGGCCTTGGAATTCGAGCTGCTTTTATTCGGATTCGATCTCGCTGTCCATCGCACTCCGTCGAGGGTGGTGACAGTAAGATAGCGACAAATATCTCGAATTTCAATGTTCAGAAGCAAAATGTGGAGTTTGTTTCATCAAAGGCAGCACCCACAACTCTATGAGGATCATGTATAAGGTGGTCGGCAGCTTTTCCAAAGGAAAAATCACAAAAGAAAAGAAAATGTTAGGTTGGTCCGGAAGTCTTGCATCAAATTTCGTAATTTTTTTCAAAGAAAGTTAAACAGATGGTGTTCAGACGGGGAAAAGTCAGGAGAATAAGGTGTGGTAGAACATCGCAATCTAGTTCGGCAATTTTCTGGCAAGTAAGATTTGCCATGTGAGGTCCAGCGTTGTCATAAAGTTAAACAACATGGTCAATTTTTCTGTGCTTCAGGCGAATAGCGTCGGCCAATTTCCGCAGTTAAGAAGAGTAGACTAGGCCGGTTACGGGTCAGCAGTTCTCGATGCAGGATTCCCTCGGAATCTCACCAACAATACATCAAAACATTCTTTCGTGCAGTTCTACATTCGGCGGTTTGGAGGTGGTTCGCCACACGGAAACCAACTTCTCTGTCGTGTATTGTTAGCGCATAGCCTCCAACTCACACCTCCAGTAATGAGTTGGCGGAGAAAGTTCCTCCTGTATGGACGCAGCACTGACACTCACTCACTCTTGCAAGGCATAAATTGCGTGTGAACACAAACTGACATCAGTTTTCTGTAACCCAGCGCTTGGAGTTGTCCTACGATGTGTGGCTGCAGCCAGGTGTGTTCTACAGTTCACATGTAGTGATATTCTGATTCAAAGCCGATGAAATTTTGGGTTTTAAAAAATGTGTTGATGCAAAACTTTCGGATTAACCTAATAGAGTGTTCACTACAGAAACACTTCAAGAAAAAACCAAAACTTCTTCTCCTCTGCTTCTGTGCTCGATCTGAGGAAGGCGCTAAGCGCCGAAAGCTTAATGGATTTGGATAAGAATACTGAGAAAGAAGCTCTCATTGCACGCTGATCACGAGGATACGACCAAATGAGGCTTCGCGACAGCTCGATATTGCAAAACTTCAAGTGCAAAGAACCAACAAACAGAAGTTTGCATCATACTTGAAAATTTGAAAATTTTAGGTAAAAGAAAGGATCGCACGGTCCAATAACAATTGAAAGAGCGTAGATGGGGGAAGTAGATCATCGAAACTCAAAAATTCTTGAAATGAGCATGGAAAGCAAACTTTATTTCTGGGAAACTGAGTGATTGTGGCAGAAAACAGCTGATTTGTATCCCGCTACAATTATGCCAGCTCCAGCTCCTGTGCTTCTTGGCCCATGGTTTGGTATGCGCATCGTCTTCTTGCAGTGAGTTATAGATCTGAAGTGAAAAGAACGTAAATTCGGAACGTTCATTTCCTTAAAACTTATTGTATGCCCGCGCTATGCACGCTACCACCTCAAAGGACCCTACTTACCAGAATCCATGCAAACCAATGCAGGTCTTGTACATCTTGAGTTTTATAGTAGTATTATGTTTACTGGTGTTGGGTTTTTGCTATTAACGTTTTTTTTTTCTTCTGTTTCGATGGTTTGTTACTAACCCTAAAGAATCCCTTATCGTTCTGGTGGCACACATTAGTGGTGTATTCAATAAATAAATAAACAAATAAATGGATAAATAAATAAATTCTTGCAAAGTAAAGAAAGCGTGGGAGGATTATTTTCTCTATTCCCTCCAGAGCTCGCTCTACAGTTGAGATGACGTTTTTTGCGAGAAAAAAATCAAGTGAAATATCTCCTCAGTAATTCTTGGGGTCGGAGACTACAGCATGACTATTTCGCGAGTTCAGATTACTTTTAATTACTCTTTTCTAGAGTCAGATGTGATAGATTCCACGAACTAGATTGATTAACACCTACCACTTTATCCTGTTCATTTACGTTTAGAATTAATCCTCAACACCTGAACTAATGAATAAGTGAGTAAACTACCTTAATATCGTGGTCGTCCGCATTTCCAAAACCTCTTCTCCTCTTCCTCGATCAACCCTCCCTCGCTCGTTGGCGACGCCCATTGATTTGTCGCCTTCCTCATTTTAATCCATGAATTATAACTCATTGTGGATATTGGATTCAGACACTTTGTTATGTTTTGTTTCTTTTTAGTGGCGAGTCCAACCTCACGTTTCCGCACGATCGGAACGTACATACGGAGTCGACAATAATCGATTATGAGAGCTGGTAGATTCAGATGCACGGCAAACTAAACGTGACGAGCTTAGGTCGTGGGATGTTCATTATAATTTTCTGCGGCATCGATGATCATGTATAACGAGCAGCGGAAGTTGTTCATAACGTGAGAATTGTTTGTTTCCATTGTTTGAGAACACATCATGTAACTCAAACCACCTTTCTTCTGTCACTCTCGCATCAAACAAGACAACAAACAAAAACTCAACTTTCTTTATCACCACTTTGAGATCCTCTCGTTCTTCTAGTGTTCTTCCATTGTTTGAGAAAACATTGATAGTGGAAATGTTGGGCCAATCACCCGATACTTCTGGCTTACGGCCGGAGCTTGCAAACTGTACATGTGCTCTGGGTTTTCCAGCAAAGATGGTGCTAGGTGTATCGAAGACTGTGCTAGTGGAGCATCGACTTTTCACTATGACACCTGGAAGAAGACCTTAGCTACAGTCCAAATAGTTTTGATAATAGTTAATTCGCCTGATTATGATTCGCGGTTCGCGTTTAAACCAGCTATGTTAAAAGTGAAAATGCATCACTTGTATATATTTCTGAGTCTCACAAATCAATGCCAATTGACCATTGTTCACATAAACCAGATTTGCAAGAATCGGGACTCAGCAGACTATCAAATCATGGGAGTTCTGGAGTTTTCATCGATAGAGGGATAAAAGTTTGAAAGTGAACAAGATCCTATCCAACTATGTGAACAATTATATGTAATCACATGAATCAATAGAGTATCGCGTATAAATTCACAAGGGAAGCTCATCGTTTTATATCAAACCGCAGCAAGTTCTCATTCTACCACCTTTCTCACTCTTCGTTTCAATAATTCTCTGCTTAATAAATTGTGAAAATGAATAAATCGACAGATTCCCTAATACCATAACAATCTGTTAACCATAGCACCGACGAGAAAATTCGCCCTTACCAGTCCTTCATGTTGTTTGTCACTTTTAAACATAGAAACAATTTAGGTCCGGGCTACAGGAAAACATCGAGTGACCACAGAATGAAGACTCTTCTTGTTGTTCTGGTTCTATGTGTCCTCGCATGCGCTCACAGTTGTCCCAAGACAACCGAAATCACACAGGAGGATATCGAAGCTGTCAAAACCGGTGAGATGTATCGCTATAAGAAACTCTAATGACACAGACCCACTCTACTGCGCCACATCAAGTGACCGGTGGGAATGGAGGACGGTGATATCAATAGAATTTGCGGATGGACTGGCAGACAAAGTGCCAAAAAACAGAGGGTGCGACACGCACGAGAGTGTCCCAACAGAGGTAGCCGAGTTCAGCACTTTAGCTTTGCGCAGTCTTCATTCGTCTCGCGAAAATAGCCTGCCAGGGATTTGGGTAGAGCGCTGTAAGAAATAAGAGCGAGATTGATATTAATGGATTCATTGTTAATAAGTCGATATTCTCTGCATGGTCGGGCTGAATACTTGTGCAAATTCGCTATGAAAATGGAAATATCCAAGGAAATCCATAGAACTTCGATTTTGTCGAAATCGCATGTTCAGCCACGAAATTATGCGGCTTCCACCGTTGCAGAGGTCTGAAAATCATAAGAAGTATGAGTTGTGCATTTCAGATTGTTTTCCTCCCAAAATCTCCTATAGCACCGAGCAAATCATTTTTCATGGATGGGGAAGTGAAATTTCGCCTGAATCGCACCCTTGTGCGATTAGAAGCGCAGTCGCAGTCAACATGTTCCCACAGTGGTCCAGAAAAATTTCCCAAAGCCTGCACGAACCGCGTTGTCTTCAGAAAGCTTTAAATGTGAAAATAGTGGTTGGAATGGATGAAATTGTAATCCACGTTCTAAGGAGATCCTAGAATAGTTGTCTGAGGTACCGTTCTTATTGTAGCCATGCCCACATCCTGTAAAATGAGTTTATGGTGCGGTGCTATGATTTATTTTCAAAAATGAAGGATTAACGGGTCCTACTTTCAGAAAAAATCACCTGCGGATATAATTAATAGAGACTCGAAGCAGCGAGTCTCTCTTAATTGTATCCTTAGGTGATTTCGCTGGTTGATCACTAGAAAAATTCCAGATTTGCAAATTTTAAGCATTCTACCAGGTAGACTGGACCATCCTAATTCCGGATATCCGTTCCATTTTGAAAATGGTCATGAACGAAGGAAGTTATTGAGAAGCGACGAAAAAACGCGAAGTCGCAGACATCGCTCAGTTTCATCAAGCGACACCTTGGTTTTGTATAGTGTTCTGCAAAAGGCGAAGAAAATTGTGCACTAACTGCAGTTGTAGGTAGGAATGAGGGAGTCACTTCGATTTCCACCCCAGGGCAGGCTTATGTTATAGGAAAAGAGGTTTTAAAACTTAAAGGTGAGAGTTCAATTATTGTAAGTAAAACTTATTCCTTGCAGTGGCCCTTGTCACCGTGACGAACAATAGGTTGAAAAAATATGTCCTACAGTACGAGATGTACTACCCGGTAGGTTCCATCTCCTATTAATTAAATATGCTATAGATAAAAATGCATGTGATATGTTACTTTTAAGCTGCCTCTCGCTTCTCTAGAAATAATGGGCACTACTTTAGGTGAAACCTGAACCGAAGCGGTGGAAAAACTTCAAAACGATTAATCTCAACAAGTGTGATGATGTTACTTTAGAACCTGATGATTCGTACATTCTGGGTAGGTGCAACATTTGGTTCAAACGCTCACAACGCCTTTTTACAAATTATTTTCAGGTTGTAAAAAAGAAAACAACGACTGCGTCTTTGTGAGGCGTTACGACCAACTTACAGCTAAGGAGAAATCGCTGCTGAAGCTGTAACCTTTTCGCTCTAAGGATTATAAAGCATTGCAGGAAATGCGTGATGCATCCCAACAAAGAGTTACTTTTCGCAATTTATCATGCTTGTTTGTAGGCATTATGAGCTGGTTCATAAGAGTGAGAATACACAGTGACATGCAGTGAATACCCTATACTTTCCTTATAAAGAAAACAAACAAACAGAACAAGTTCGACAAGAACAACAAAAAATTGTATGAATTAAATTGTGAATTCAATTCACAAATTAAACCGTCAAGCACCTCTTCTGGCATGCCCGTTGAGCAAACTTCAGCTAAACCAATATGGGGGACAGACTTCTTGGACATTCTTGGATCTGCTACTAAGATATGAAAGGCCACCAAAGCGACATTCAGAGTTTCGCGCCGAGCGAGTACTGCTGGGACGGCCAGAGAGGAGCGGAGCAAGCTCAGCTGACATTGGTCATACATTGGTCTAGAGCGAGGCACGGCGATTAGCACTGTTGCATCTTTTCCACATCTCCAGTAATTTTCTCCTTCTTTCAAATTTTTATAGAATTCTTTGTTAGAAGTGAACTATGTACATATTCTGTGAGCGGCACCTCTTCTACATATTAGATTCTGGACCTGATGTCCGGTTAGAGGACTTGTGCCTCATCAACATGATCCCTACGGCGTAAACCCAACCGTGCCCAGCTACCACATCTGGACGGTACTATAGGAGTAACTTCACTAAATCATCGTGATCCATGAAAGCCATACTTGAAACACAAAAATAACATAAAGAACACGCTTCAAACATTGTAGATTACGGGTAAACACACACGAAAAACGTCAAAAGAGAAAAAAATAAAAACAACGTAATCACTCATCATTGAGGAAGTGCACTTTGTTCGAAAGAATCGCGAAACTACGAATAGGAATACGCCTTGCGGGCTTTGCCTCATGCGACAAAAATGGCCCTGGGAATACCCTGTCGCTGCTCGCTGGGCGAACACGATTTTTAGGTTGCATATGGAATAAACGTACTAATGTACACATTTCGATATGAGGTACAGATTACCCGGGTCCTGATAACAACCTCTATTAAAGTGGCATGTTTAGCATTTGGTGATACGGTGACATAAAGTACTGCTCAAGGGATGTCGAAAAGGCTTTATTCCTATTCCAGTACCTTTGAACACTCTGAACTTTGAAACACGGCGGGACTCCAAGCAACAGTGGGAGCACCATTGTCCCCGATTATCCCACCACTACCCCTCGATTGTGGAATCCGATCGCAGTTATCCACTGTTAGCCGTTCATATATATTCATTGACTTCAGCTGAGACAACGGTGTGATCACCGTGATACGAAACTTCAGAGAATAGCGGCAGTAATGATAATAAATTTCTCTGTCTTGATGGACCGATAACCCTCAATTTCCGGAATGTTTCCTGGCAAACACAAGTGGTGCTTGTGGGGGTGTACGAAGCGATGTCCTATTAGGACTCCTTTATTGGGTCACAGAACTTCTCAGATATGATATCAGGACGTCTATAGGATAAGACTAGCTATAATTAGAGGGACAGAAAAGATAACATGTCTGTCACACGGCCAACAGTGTTTCGTACAATTTGAATCGAGCAAAGAACATTTAGATACGTACAAGCTGCGAATCCTAACCTAGCCTAACTCCAAGTGATGACATATCATTGTTTCAAAAATCATAATCATCCCTTTGTTCCAGAAGTGGAAGTATGTATTCGGAATTCTTGCAAAGTTTTACTAGACTTTTAAAAGATGTAGTTTGGACAATAATTGAGATTACTGCTGTTGCTTTTGGGACTTAACTTGATGTGGGTCGTGATGAGGCAAAAGTGGGCGGGCAATGTGCCTGCGATTGGTTCAATCAAATCCTCGCTCCACTGTTCAGGACCTAGCACTAATTCGCCCGCGATTTCACCATACTTGCCCATGCAAATTTGAATGTGAGTGAGGACGAGTTGACACCGAAGGCGGGAATACACCGCCCAGTTTTGTTTCATCATGACCCACATCCGACTTAAAGACAGCACTCACGATAAAAAAAAGTCGTCGATTTTTCCATGGAATTCTACTCCAGAGGCTAGAGGCTACCTCTGTGCTCATAGTAGAGGAAAGACCATCAAAAAAGGCTACGTTTTCTAGAAATACCATGTTGCATATTTCCAATAAATGCGGAAAAAATAGTTTTTCAGCTTTGAAATAAGCACAAATACAGGAAAACTTTCTCAGCGTGGGTGCTGCCTGCCTTTAAACTTTGTCCTTTTGAATGGTCTTTTCTCTATCGTGGGCATAGGGTTAGCCTCTAGAGTAGAATTCCATGGAAAAATCGACGACGTTCTTTCTTTTATCGTGAGTGCTGTCTTTAACTAGAGCAACAGTGAGCCCTTTCTTGGTGCCCTTCACCAGTAGTTATCCAAGGAAGTTCCATGTGTTATGTGTAAGTGCACAGCAATATTTTACTCAGCGCGTTATCGCGTCCTATATAATGTTGGATGTGAGCCAGCGTAACGGTAGCTAGCGCTTGCAGTTTGTAATTTAGAACACTCAAGACTGCTGTAATTGGCAGTATCTGTAATCAGAGTCCTCACCTGTTCCCCTTTTATACACTTATGCTCGACTGACCTCTTTTATGTCCCTGCTTCAGACGGCGACTCTATCTTCAGCGCACCTTGTAGTGCAATAAATGGATAAAATTATTTTTTCAGGGTTGTGTAATCGATAAATAAATATTGGGTGTGAACTGACAAATACTTGCTCGAGATCATAATAATAATTCTCTACAGTTCTTAAAAGTCCACGCTTCACAAAGTTAGTTGGCTTCTTCGCACGACAAGGTACAGCAGCACGCGGCGCGGTTGCGCTGCGGTGCACTACTGTTCTGCAAACTTATAGGTTTGGTTGACGCTCAATGTTTGTGTTTCTTCTGCCTATCCTGTGTGTCGAATGCCCACGTAATTTTATACATAACTAGAGCATGATTTAGTAGGAATAAAAATCTACTATCATCTAGACATCAATCAATGCATAGGTCTTTTCCAGTGTATTTCTTGATAAAATCACAGTTGGCTGACGGTCGGGAATAGACTCCTGAAACGATGAGTCGTTTCAAAAGGTGATCGCGTTATGTTGAGAGGATTAAGGTCTACGGAACTTTCTTGATTGAAAATATAATAATTGGTGTGCCGGCGTAACTCTAATGGAAAAATCGAGCAATGTGATGTTAATGACACATTACGTACCTATCTCTGCATAAGGAAAATATGGGAAACTCCTTAGAACATCTCACCTGCATGTCCCTGCTCTCCACATCCCTGACCCCAACTCACAATACCAACTTGATGCCATGTGCTCGATTCCTCGTGCTTGGTAACGAGCGGACCTCCGGAGTCACCCTATTCGTTAAAGACGATTATTTACTGTTCATTCCTGCATAGTAAAAGCCCTGCATCTTATTTACCTGACAACTGTCAATGCCTTTCCTACCAGCGCATGTCATTGTCTCGTCGATTTCACCCTGGTATTCTTTTTCGCACTCTTTGTTGCTCAAGAATGGAACCGCCACCTGTCGCAGTTTATTGGAGACTTGTCCACCTTCTGAAGAGAATCCAGATAAATCAAAACTTCCAGAAATAGTCTCACATGCCTTACCAGTGGTTGTCCCCCAACCAGTGACGAAACCCAAGCTCTTAGGGGTGATCTGCTTCAAAGACTTGGAAATGCAAATTGGTTGGATGTGATCAGTGAAGTTTACTGGTTCTGAGAGCTAAAAACAATAGTGTATAAAGTCTTAGACATTTTTTTTTACTTCGTGAAAAAAAAACTATAACGGCTCATGTGACGTACTTTCAGAAGGCTAATGTCGTGTGAGAATGGATGTGGCTTTCCAAAGTCTGGATGAATGTGAATCTCGATGACGTCCCTCAGAAGCTCACCGTCCTCGTTGTCATCGCGATAGTCGTATGTACCGAGTTTTATACCAAAGAACTTTGGGTTTTCCTCATAGTGCCTTCTGGAAATATTTATTTTATATTTTATTTTTCTATTATTAATATTTTTACTACTATTTACTGCTTGATAACGTCATGCCAGAATGACAAGTAGGTGTAAGCAATTGAGAAACAACCTTGTTTGGTATTTAAAAAAAACATAATACCCATACTGTACCAAACAGAATGAACTTAAACAAACATACTCTTATTCCAACAGTAATTATTACTTATCTACTACAATATTATCTTATATATATATATATATATATATATTTATATTTATACCAGAACTCTAAACGCCTCCAACTATTAGCTCTACAATTTGCAGGATAAGGCGGATTTTTATATCCTACTTGGTAGTTGTTATCATTGTACTACGTTACTATATATATTACATATTATTTCATGGATTTTTCTTGTACTGAAAGTATAAACAGGGACTATATGCTATATGTGATATCATTCTATGTATTTTTCCCACTAGAGGTATGAAGAACGACTATAACCGCAGCTACATACACTAAAACACAAACAGATGGAACCAGTCTTGCAGTTTGAATAGTTATTTGTTATCTAGCTATATCTAACATTGTGTTTATTGTATATTATTTTATATATTATTTCTGCTTAGTATTACATAAAGTGCTGAGTACAAATTTGACATGCTTCTCCCACTGTTATATTTCACTGTAATTGTTCCATTTTCATAAGGTTACGCTATCTATACTACACGAATATTGGATAGTCATAGAAAGCTTAGTAAACCATCAACCATTCCCCAGAAATTTCGGAGAAATTCCTCAAAACTTAAAAACTCACACACAATGTCCAGCGCTCATCACCCACTCCTCGTCAATAAGGCTTCCACCACAACGCAAATTACAACGACTCTGGTCGAACATGCCTGAAAGTCACCATGAAGTCTTTTGGAACTCCGGCAGCGGGATCCATGAAAGCTCCCGGGTAGGATACGAGGAGCACACTCTTCCAGAATTGATGAGTTTCCTGGACAAAATTTTGTGGATTTCGTGGATTTCACAATCAATTTCGCAACCATACATCCGTCGATCGCACGAAATCTGATTATGTTGTATGGGGAAGATCGCACACTTTGAGCCGGGAAATGTTAATTTTCCCGGGGACGTTCATGCACCCCGCTACAAAAATGTTAAAGGAGATGAACGACTGCTCACTTCTAGTGCACAGTTCTATCTGCCAAGGCCAAGAGTACGGTCGAGCCACTGTGCCACCGACGATCTTCTGTGAATCCCGAGGGGGGATTGGTGGTTTGCCGCACTCATGGGCTGAGGAAGTGGCGGCGAGAACTAAAAAAATATGATTAGGTGGGTTCATACTATAAGATGCAGTATACATACATTTTATGAATTTTGCTATTGTTCTTGTCATAGCTGAAATATTTTCTAGCACCACACGGTCATGTCTGCCCCACCACCCCATAACAATATGTTTTCGCAGAAATTTTTCCGGGAATAGTGGGGGGGGGGAGAAGGAGGCTGGAGGTTACTTATTACGCTCCAGAGACGTAGTGGCATTGTCGGTAAGGCCGTTTTTGTTGGGTTACTTCGGGTGTACGGCAGACTTGTTAACTCACAGAATCTACTTAATTTCTGCACGGAGGGGTTTTCGAACCGTTGGCCACGATTACCAGCACTTTTTCGCCATAACCCTGGCAATTTCTCGCTTACATTGACCTCAGTGGAGCATTGTCTGAGGCTTCCCCTTGCAGTGGTGGCTTGATAGAACTCGTCCTTTACTATGCATTACCAACAGCTCGTGCTTTGACACGCAAAATTTACCGTTCAGCAATAAATTCCTATTATGCCCCTTGCAAATATCACCCTATTGGCATATTTGGTTATGTTAAGGGTGTTCCTACATATTCTGAGAGGGATAGGAAAACAATTAGTTTAAATTTGTAAGAACAAGGAACCACATTAGTGAAGGAGAATTTCTAGGATCGTTAACAAATAGGAGGAAATTGAAAGAAATTATCCGAGCACTGAAGACGAAGAGATCAGAAAGCTGGATCAACTTCATAAGAAGGTCACGGGGGAATAATATCCTGAGGAGAGAAGAAAGTCGCAAAAAAAGCGCATGCCCTTCTACAGCAGTCTCTGGATAAGTCATTCTTTAGGGTGCACACAGAAAGTGCTGCACTGTATCTCAGAATTGGCTTTTTCTACTTGCCTTTCCACGAAGAAACCCATAGTAGCCTTTGGTTTCGAGCAGCCATATCCAGAAGGTCGAATTTGGCTTTCAATGAGCGCTATGCCAAGAAATTTCACGCCAACGTTGTTTCTGCTTGGGTGAACGTACATGGAACCCAAGTAGGGTTACCGAATCTGGGAAACGTCTTGGTAACTCTGGCTGGATTCTAATAAATAGTTCAAATCTGCCTTAGGGTATAACAAACAAATATTGTGGTGGAACCAATCTCAGAATCCATTCCTCGGCCCTTCTGAACAAGCTAGCATAAGGTGTTCTGAACTCCCGCACTTTTATAACGCAGAAAGTATATTTCAGAAATTTACGTCTAGTAGAGAGTGACAGATGGTTCAGTTAACTCCTTTATGTTTCGTCCAACAACAAGAAAAAATATACTTACGAGCCACTAGTAAGACGACTATCATGGCGAGGAACAGGTATGATACTGATACGTTTGGTACGTGATATTTATTCTACGCTTATCTTTACCAGCTGCGTCACCAAGGAAGTGGACACGGTAACAACACCAAATCAGCGATTGACTATGCCCAGTATAGAAGTGTAGGGTGCACCACGTGTTCAAATATGTACTTAAGATTCAAAGATTAATTGAACTGATTCCGTACCCGGAGACCAGGTTCCTGCTCGTTCGTTTTGGCCGACTTGGGCCTCCACGATTTCTCCGAACAGTGGCAAGATTCACGAACGTTACTGGTAAAGCTGTGACCTAAAAGCTCTTCTGCTATAGAAGAATTTTTCAAACGTAAATGAATACGCTCGGTAGGAAAGATTCGTCTCAGAGAGTTAAGTTTTGGAAAAGATAGGGAGTTGCAGTTTTGTTCGAGGGACTGGTTCTGTGTGACTAAAGATAGGGTAATTCAGGACTGCACCCACGGCGGGGGGGGAGGTTCTTGCCAAGCTTACCTTGGGTAACAATCCTGCTAAAGCTCAAGTTTTTGTTCTGTTCTACTAATGTCACATACGAAATGAAGACATGGAGACTTTTCATGCTCTGTAACAATAACATCTACTTTTGTTTTCATTTATTTCTAATGTAACCTTTGTTTATCTTTTCTTGTTTGTTGCCCTTCCCTGAAACCACTGCCGTGTCCAACCACCGCCATGTCCACTTGAAGCAGCCAACAGTTCCTAGAACTTAGTGTTCCTCCGCTCTGAATCTGTCTAACGCTAAGCGCTTGAGCACTGTCCCGCAAAAACGTTCGGAAACTGCCTTCCCACTGTATCAGACTTCAAGGCAGAACATGTTCTTTCAGAAGCAATACGCGGGTTGATACCAATCCCGTATTAGGCTAACATCGGTAGAAACGCCGCCCACATAGTAGAACTATTCCCTCACGGGTTCGAAAAGAGAGAAAAAACAAATAATTTTGAAGGAAGATGATTATCCTCCACATTGGCTTTTTCCTAATTACCCACTTGAATACTGTATCCATTTCACTGACGAGAATTTCTTTTCTTTTTTTTTTTGCTAAAAAACCGCGCAAAGGAGATGATCGATATACGAGCGTTTGACCTCAACTATCCTGACGTCGACCTAGACAGCTCCAATGTACCAGGAATTTAAGGTGCGACAGAAGAGCGAAAACCATCCGAGCGAGCGCTCACCGCGACCCTGCAAAGTGCAAAGATGACAGGGTTTTGCAGATCTCGTTGGAGACACGCCTCCCGTTGTCGCCTAGCGCAACGCACCCCCAGAGATGCTGAGACAACATGCTCCAGGTGAGATGGTGTATCAGGTCCCAACGCGATTCTGCGCCACGACGATATGAAACCGCACGCGCAATCCGTCTATCTTTTCGCCAAGAACTGTACGACCCGCTGTTGTGTCTTGTTGTCTGTTGTGTTAAAGTCCACATGATTTATCCTCGTTCATTTCACATTAATATTTTTTCCATGACCCAGAAAACGTACTGAATGTATGTAGTGAACTACACATAGCTCGCAAGTATTGTTTGGAAATTCAGCGAAGTACTCTTGAGAATGGGACAATTTTCTGCACATGGCCCAATAGGCCCTGCATGGCCCGTGACCATGTCGCCTCGAAATATGGCTGAAAATAGACTTTTAAGACTTAATCGACCCTCTCTTGCACTTCATTTCCATTAACCTCAAAGGACTGTACTGTACTGGTTGTGGTGCCCTTATAGTCTGGCAAGACTTCTGACGCATACCATCTCGATGACTCCATTGTCAGATAGTGTTATCAAACAGAAAACACACGCTGCACAAACACGAAGGTGGAAATCACTACTATTTGTTAAGTAGTAGGTACAACAATGCGGGTTTCCATAAGCTGTAGTCGCAGTGCATCGGAGCCCGATCCGGTCGGATAACAAAAGATACGTATCGATCCCAGTTGGATGAAGACCGATACGTATCTTTTGTTATCCGAGAGAACAGGACTCCTATGCACTACTAGTGCGGCTATAGTATCGTAAGGTGAATAAAATACTGAACAATTTTTCAGAGCCTTAGGTTTGCGCACAGAAAACCTTTTTTTAAACAGGTTGGCTATCAAATATGAGCAAAAGACATAGGCAAAGACAAGACACGGTATTATTTTAATTACTTCTATAGCAATCACTCAAAATTATGATCCTGGAAGAGAATTGTTTTCTTGACTTTTTTATTGCCTTCTTCTGCCTGTTCAGCAGGTCTGACTTCTATTCCTGCCTCCTGAAGAAGCGTCTTCCTGGACGGGAACATACGATTTAACTGCAAACCACAACCTTTTCGGGAAAAATTCCACATAACGGACGGTTTTTGAACGTACCAGATGAAAAAACAATTGCTTTAGATTCATATGCTACCGCTATACGAGTAGAACTTCGTGAAAATAGATTACACGGCTACACGTCATTTCACTAATATTGATAAAGGTTTTCAGAGTGGTTTAGATAGCATTCGTCACCCGCGACGTGGATCTTATCACTTAAGTAGGAGTGAAAAGCCGAGGAGAAACTATAGGTATTCGCGCTAAATGCTTTGAAAACTCCTCCAGACCCTATAGAAAAATAGAACTTCGCCATAGACACACGAGACCTTTACCATGTTACGAGTTTTTCACTGTCTATCGCTAAAACTACCTATTACCAGTTTGAATTTTTTGCCTCAATCGCAAAGAGCTTCCTGGATCTCACTGTGGCTATGCTTTTCTCATACATCTTAATTTTTCATTCTGAGTTGATTTTCCTGATATCTTCTTCTTGTTAAATGTACGGCGCAGCTTCGAATGTAATGAACAAAATAAATAAATAATTGAATGTTAGCCCCCAACATGATGATATCCACCGTTTCCACCAAACAAAGAAGGACCTGACTACAACAGGCGTTTGACAATGGCCATGTTTGCCCTCTACACAGTGCTTCCCACTCAGAGCGATGAATACATAGATGGTTTCAAGTTCTTCATCTGCTGGAACTGAAGCACGTAACTGCTCTGAATAGACTACATCATTCTGTTAAACAAACTAGTTTTAAGCTTACTTAAAATGTCACTCAATTCCTAAAACTCAACTCATTAAACGACAAGGCAATACGTTTATTTCAATTTTTTTCTAAACCAAAATCGATAACTATTTCCATTCCCCCTCAAAAACCAATGAGTAATTGTTTTAATTTAAAAAAAAACTCGACGAGCGGATGGTTTCCTCATCATTATTAATGGTTAGTCAGCTCTCCGCCTTTTTATTCTGAGTATTTCAAAAGCAAAGAAAAGCGCAGACGTCCCAAGAAAACCAAAAATCAAATCTTCAAAACCAAAACATTCGATGATCGGTCGATGAGTGCATGCGGATGATGGCTACGCTACGCCCACTGCGACACAAGCTCCGCCCCACACATGAATGAAGTAGCGGAAGATTAGAGACATTATAGTAACCTTGTACGGTTACAAAACTGCAAACGCTGGTGCTGCCGATTGCTCTGTCTCGAAAAAACTACAGATGAACTAAATTGATAAATTGGGAGTCCACCCGAAAATTCGAGAAAGAGAAAGCGGTACATCCCTCGCTATCTTTCCAATGGTAATGCACTTTTCTTCGAACATTCGAATTTTCGACCTATTGTAGATCGAATCTTCGATTTCGAACATACCTGATATATTATTCGGTCCCAGTTATACTGTCAGAAAGCTGGAAATTGAAGAGGTAGGATATTGGAGACCAATCAATCACCAACACCCGTTCCTGTTATATTCGGAAGTATTCAGTGCCCCACTGCTTAGAGAAAGCCCTAAGGAAATCCTTGAGGAAAAAGCTCCCATAGGAGAAGCATAGGAAAACTCCAACACATCTCCTTAGTTTCTTCACCAGCTCGATTATGTACAATATTTATGCTCTGAGTTGACAAATTTCTTAAATAATGACGTAGTATACACCAGCATATCACAGAATTAAGCGAGAACGATGGATAAACAACTCACTACTCATTAATACGAAGTTAAGGAAAAAATCGCTACTAAGAAAGCTTAACGGTGAAACAACCCGAAGGCACTCGATAGGCTTAAGAAGAGAAAAGTGCTAACGACCGTACGACATCACATCAAAGATCAGGCAACCATGAGTGTCTAAACAAGGGAGAACAGAAACACGACGACGAGCGAGCAGAAGGATCTTCTGAAGCGTGCACGAACAGCATCTTCTTAGAATATCCACGGACTTCGATTAAGAAACAAGCGCACAAGTATTCATAAGCAAAAGGAAGACAATGAGCAAAGGAAATGACTTGACAGTGACTGCAGGATGCGCCATAGACGCTCTCTTTCTGAGTATCCGGGATTTCCGGATTACATAGCGTCAAAGTGAAACCGATGCGATTGCTGTTGCCGTTCCACTCGATCCTCCTTCTTTTCTCGATAGTGAAGGAACGCAACCACAATCAGCAGCATTGCACATACCAAAGCGATCACCGCTAAGCTCTGAAGATGGTTTATGTGGTTGACAGGAGAGGAAACCAGTAGGAATGAACATGAAAACTTAGTGCGAAGCATTAAAATGCCCTGCCATTTCGACCCAATTCTAGCTTCCTCAGTACCAGCGCCTCGTAACCGCTCACATGTTTTGTCTTTACGCTAACCCTCTGGGTGTGACACTTGAGGTGGAGGGATGGTTAAGACCCGCTTTGATCGAAGTGATGCGTATCAGAACGGGTCAGAACAGGTGGCTTAGCGTAGCAGAACCACGCCGCCGTGATAATCTTAAGCGGTCGCGAAGCAGCGCCAGTGAAAGTACCAAAACTGCCACCAATACAAATAAATAGGACATACAAGAGTTAAACAGGAGTTAATAACACCACATATTTCCTCAAGGACTGCTTGGGAAATAGGCCCCGCAGCGAACACAATTACTGAAAAGCTGAATAATTACTAAACCCACCTGAAGAATCAGCTGTGATGGCGTCACATACAACCGCGTCACCCAATGTGTACCATCTTCCGGTGGAATAACGACAATTCTCGAGTTGGGTACAATTTGTTTCAGTGTATGCTGCCGAACAGCCAAATTGTCAGCGTAACGTGGCGCACCAATAGTCAACTGAAATACGCATCTTATCCCGTAATAGTGGTGATGCAACCCTTTAAGGAAAGCATACCTCATCCACAAAGTTAGGACTTCTTCCTAGACCGAATAAGACATAGGGAGGTGCAAGCGCACGGTGCGTAGTGGCGGGAAGTTGACACGAGGCACTTTTTAGAGATCCACCCCAACCATCGGACATGCTGAAGCTTGCACAGGCGCCGCTCCAGCTCACACCCGATCCTGAATAGGTGAGCGTTCATAAGAGAAGGAAATAACAAATGGAAAAGGATGTATAAATACGGCCGATCCTTTCGCCAGAAGGAATAAACGCCTTAGTTAAGACTGCTAAGAGTGCATGCTGAAAGATAGGAAAAACCAAGAAATGGGAAAGAAAAGGGACGACACAAACAGGGAATACATGCCAATGAGAGTAGAGAGAGAAGATACGCGGAAGAAATCGGGAAAGAAGAAGGACAGAACAATTATTTAGAGACTAAATGATAGAATCAGACCAGGAAGATGACAGCACAATAGCACAATTTGCGAATAAGAAAGAAAAAGGTGAAACAAAGAAAAAAAACATGCAATAAGATTGAACAGCCAGTAACGAGTAACTTACCCAATTCTTTCGAGGTGGGATCACATCGCTTCCCACAAATATTCGTGAATACCTGCACCTTGAGGAAGGTGACATCACCCTTGTCGTCACAGGGGATGAAACTAAAACATCAAAATTAACACTCGAACAAAGGAACAGCAAAATTCGAGTAGAGTAAATAACCTGAATTTGGTGTCCCCTTCATATGGCTTATATTCAGTAAGAATGTCGAGACTTCCGTCTTCCTGAAAATGGGAAGTTATAGCTCAAAAAATTTCACTTCAAAAAATGGGACTGTTGACAAACGCTTTGATTAACCACAAACTGCAAAGATAGAGCGAGAGATTTTCAATATTTTCTCACTAGCAGGAATAGCATCTGTCACCTTACCTTCAAATCAAAAAAGGAAGCCATTTTGATCTCTCCTAGCGCTACCTCCTTCGGTTGAATGAAAATACTCTTATTTATCTCGAATCTCCTGGAAAAGCAAGGTTTTTAATGAAATTCGAATATCTCTGTTGGAAAAAAGAAACGAATCGATTCTTCATTGCGTACCTCGTTCCATTTCGGTCACAATTCGTGCATGGGATGTTATCGATCACCTAAAAACACTCAGGTAGCCTCTGTGACAGCATCATTTCCTTAAATGCTCAGAAAGTCGCTTGCCTTGATTTGTCCAAGACTTTGCTTCTCAACCAGCGTTGCGACAAGATCTGGATAACCATCGAGAGAGAAATCTCCCACTCGGAAAAGCATTAACGAGTCCTCATCGGGCAGGATGTTGAAATTCTTGAAAAACAACATTTGTGTTTTCTAAAACCCCACGGGATTACGATGAGAAAGTAGAAAATCACTAGTACCAGTTGTGAGCGTTCACACTTCTTTAACATCGAACATTTTCACTAATAACATATAACATATTATAGAAAGTCCAAGAGAATACAAATGATACTAAGAACAAAGATTTTAGCATAACAAAACTATCCACAAAACCAATGTACACATATGTAGGCAAAAATTTACACTACTCAAACGGTACATCTCTTTTTTTTTTGTTCAAAACAACATCCAAATAATGGTTCGGTTGCTTGATTCAGCAAAAAGGAAAAGATTCAGGTGAGAATACAGAAAATCCAGGAGAAAATTACCTGTAGGTCGAACGCGTTCGTTGACCAACCGCGAGTGTACTGCCAATTAGCGAATTCGGTCACCTGGAACGGCAAATAAGCATCACAAGAAATGACGGCAAGAAAAAAAAAACACGAATACCTGCTTGCAATCCGCTTTTCTACAAATCGGCACAAGCAATTCAATTAAGCCATCTGCATCAAAATCTGCCGCCATCGGAGCACCAACAAACTAAAAACATTTAAGTTTCAACAAGATGTAGTGGGACTGAACTAATTTAAACGAAGTTCGAAGTACTTAGCCTGAAACAGATGCAATGAGAGGAAGGAAATCAATATTTGAAAGCATCTACCTGGTGTTCCCCTGGAATCTGACTTATCACAGTAGGCGTTTCCCTCCAACCGTTCTTGAAACGACCCCACATCCTCGGTGTGAGATAAGTGCCACTGCTCGTGGTCGTCGTATCCATGAAAACGATTTCAGCCAGGTGGTCGCCTAAGGAAAGGCATAGTGAGAAAACTATCACCAATTCTCCAGATACAAATTTAGTGAAGCGATTCACAAATATTGCCGAGAAATTCAGCATCTCCGCTAAAAATTAACTGATTCCTCCACGAAAAATGGTGCGCTTCACCACCGTCATCAGGCTTTTCCTCCTTCACCCATGGCAAATTTCTCAAATAATTTGTATTCGTTTCTTTAGGAAACTCATCCACTGTGAATTAGCAAGTAATTTACAGTCTTCGCAAGAACATAAACAAAGCACTCAATGAAACACCAACAAACCTGTGAAGTCGGCAAACAAATGCGGAACACCAGGATAAGGTTCCATTCGGATAAATCCCCTGGAAAAGAGAGGCACGTTCTCTAGGAAATTGCTCGACCTCACGAGCTCCACAATGTGACATTAAAGATATCCTTTCACTAACGGAAAAAGATAATTGCAGTCAAACGCCGGGCTTCCATCACGGCTGAATGTCATGCAGTACATCGATCCGTTTGGGTAAAAACCTAACACGTCATGCCAACCATTTCCATCAACATCAATGGCCTAGAAACAGCTAGCTATTCTGTTTGAGAAGTAGTCAACTCTGCTTAATATACAAGCAGGTTGAAAAATAATATTTTGTGAACAAGGGCAAAGTTTAAACTCACAAGTGCTTGAGAAGAAAGTACGGCAAGTTTGTGTTCCACAAAAGAATCACGCGTTGCCGTCGAGATCCATACGGAGTGGTGGTACTCCTTCCGTTTTTTCATTGACACCTTCAAAGAAAAGAAGATAGAAAAAGAAGAATTGGTGTGGGAGTATAATATCAAGTGATCCTATGTTCAAACTTGAAAGTTACTTAGAGATAAAGTGCTCTGGCGGAATTTCGTAATCTCTTCAAAATTGTTTGTCCAGAGGTACACCATACAGCCGAAGTAAATTATTGGAATTATTAGACCCAGAATCCTTTTGAAAAATTGTGAAAGGGAACTTGGTAGCACGAATAGTCTTCAATTCTATAACCACCCGATGTACTCTTCGAGGATAAAAGCTTCAAAACCACTCCAGTCGTAATTACATTTAGAGCTCAGTGTTCGTGGAACAACGAACGTACCAGTCTCAAACGAAATACTATGCTTCAATAGTTTAGAAAACACAAAACCAACCAAAACGTCCAACTTCGTGTCGCCATTGAAGTCACCAAGTGAACACTCGACTGTTTCATCGCCGACACGGAAAGTCGTTGAGTTTTTGAATACGCCTTCCTCAAGCTAGAATAGAAGAACGAATTCGAATGGAACAATAAGGAAATTTTTGTCAACAATTGACGTGGTTCAAATGATTGCGCCAAATAAAATATCAGTTCGATGGGCAAAACGACTATGTTCTTCGGCTATGGCTCTATCCGAACCGATATGTGGATGACATTACACGAAAGAACCACAACTGCGTCGCAACGATGGTAAGTGTACTCTGAAAATGCATGTAGAGGAATAACAAAACTGACCACGTTGAGTAACTCATTATCCTGTAACAGAACAGTCAAGTTTGTCCCTCGTTGTACCAGGATATCGGTGTTGCTGTCACCATTAAAATCTCCAAATGCACAAACTCGGCCGAATTGCACCGGAACTTTTTTGACTGTAAAGTTTACGAAATAAGCCAAATAAAATAGAATTACTCGCTGTACTTATAAAATGTCATGGCAAATGTAAGTCTCCAAGATAACCGACGTACAAATGGGCATTTCATAACCATATGACCGAACAAATACAGTGGACGTCGATGGCGGTGGCCCTTCCGCGGCCTCAAGAAGAACGCCGCGCAACCCACTGCACGCCGTAACCGATGTTTTCTGTTGCTGTTATGGTATTTCTAGCAGCTTTTCTACCCGGCTTTAAGGATTTTCGACCAGATCTGGAAGAAAGGCGCCTAGAAATAGCATTCCAACGGCAGACGACACCGGTCCCCGCACGCGCATGGCCATCGCGCTGCGTCCTTCTAGAGGCCGCGGATGGACCACCACCATTGACACCCACTGTACCTGGTGAGGGTTCAACACTGGTATCATAGAGGACCTAACCTTTAGGAAAAAACAAATGAATTGGTTAATCCTAACACTATCTAGCTTTTTTCAACTAGAAACTTTCAAACATGACGTGAATTTAACCAAAGAAGTGCTAGAAAAACCAACTTTGAAGCAGAAAGCTATGCACTTGTAAAGCAAACGAGGAGAAACGCTCTAAACATAATGAACCTCTTTCTCGAAGATCACTGCCAGCGACTAAGAATAAACTCTATTCAGAGTAGAAAGGAAGCTTACCGAGACCCCAAGACGTCTGAACAATGGACAACACAAGTAGCAATCGAAAGGCGTTCATCGCGTCATCGCTAGAAGCAGAATCGTCAAGCAGTGGTTAACAATAGCTGAAGTTGCAGTTATGAATAGTGTGACACTCAAATTATTGAGGAGATATACCAGTACAGCAACTGTAATCAGTGAGAAAGACATTTTAAA
The DNA here is from genome assembly GCA_037903475.1 of Ancylostoma caninum. Taxonomy (NCBI): domain Eukaryota; kingdom Metazoa; phylum Nematoda; class Chromadorea; order Rhabditida; family Ancylostomatidae; genus Ancylostoma; species Ancylostoma caninum. The sequence continues at coordinate 3,767,282 of JBAJFG010000479.1, forward strand.
CAAATATTTATAGAAAGACCGTAAAACAATAACAAGTAAACAAGCTATCCTAGGATCCAACAAGGAGACTACAGACCTTTAACACTTTCTTGTATCAAACATATCAAATTAGCAATAACAAAGTAGACCTCATTAGTAAAAGAGGTAGAGGCAGTATATAAACATGAGTATGTTAGATTTCAATTTCTTCAAAGTCCTACTATCCTAAAGTGACTTAGCGAAGCGTTTCTTAATCTCTGGAATGAGCTTTATATGGTCATCGGCACACACTGCAACACATTTGTCCAAATTATCGTTGAATTGGAGCATCTGAAAAGTTTTGAATATTTTCACATTTACACAGATACTTGAAAAGCAAAGATAGCAGCAGGAAGGTCATGTACACTGTGGATGTAAAGAGACATTGTATCAAGTATCAAAGAACTTTTAACCACAATGAATTTAGTCTGAGGAAAATACAGAAATAAGCCGAGCTTACTTGAGTTTCTGAGTATTTGCTGGCATCGGGGCCGTACTTCTGAACCAATTTATCGTAGCATGTCATGGCACAGCGAGAAAGCTGGTCCTAAAGAGGATTATTTGACCACATCTTTGGAAAGTGGACAGCACACCAACGAGAATCTATCTGAAAGATGAGAAACAGCACGAAAGAACAAATGTGCAGGTTTTGTAGAGCAAATTTAGACAGACAGGTAGGCAGATGGACAAATGAAATATATCAGGACGAATACGATATAGAATTCGTTTTCGATAAACCGGTTTTGGAATGGAATCTCCACAAACACGAGCGAAAAAGGATAAGCCAACTACAGAAATTTTCTGTAGTTGGCTTATCCTTTTTCGTGTTGAAATCGGTCAACAGATATTGCATTACTGCTGGAAGCGCACTGCCAGCTTGCCTGGCGCAACTCGGATCAACACAGAATTGAGTAGAACAGAGTGGGATTAAGCTCCTCGCAAAGTGTGTTTGCATGGTATTCCATTTCCTTGAGTATGTAAGCGCTTCTACGTCGCAACTATCATCAAAAGAAGCAAGGAATCGACGAGAATTCATCTACTTTCAAATAACTATTTCGAAGGATAGCATGGTTCATGACTTCTGGGGAGACAAACGGTAGAACCATGCGAGAAGCATCGAACAAAACCGTTAAGAAACAAGCTAGGAAGAGGAAGAATAAAAAAATTAGCATATTTTAAAGCAGAAATATTTTTAAAGATCAGCTGACTAGCTATTTAACGGAAATGTGATTTGTGGGGGGGAGGGGGTACTGTGGTGAGCATAGAGTAGGAATCTGTTGTACGCAGGATGTGCAAGAAAAGGGGTTGAAGAGAGAAAGAAGAGAAGGAGGAGAGGGAGGGGGGCGTTACTGCAGGGGTAGGAATTTGTGTGCCTGCTAGAGGGGAGTCGTATTATTTTTGCTGGCTGCGAAGAAAGAGACGGAGAGATTGGAGGGGGGTGGGAGGGGAATGGGGGTCCAATGGGAATCAATTTTCTAACATAACCACACTTGACATTGGTTATAATCCATCGGAATGAACGGTGCTAAGAGCCGAAAGACATCCCCAACGTTCCGGACCGTGGTCGAGCTGCAGACCACGAGTGGGATAAAAAAAATGCGTTTCAGCTTCACAGTACTTGCTAATGGACTACAGAAACTGGACAAATGAAACGAGCCACAAATGAAGTGAAGCGTTGCTAGGCCGACATTTTGTGCCCTGGAGTACATAGGTAAAAACAAAGAATGAATGTTAACAGACGCACCTGAAGCCCTCCTAGCTCTCGTTCCAGAGTTCTCTGAGCATTTTTCATACCGGCATTACACTTTTCTACGCATTGTTCTACTGCTTCGCGACTGCTGGTCTTATGCTCGCAACAACTGGAATGACAAAGTATTGATTTCCCTGAAGGCGGAGAAAAGGACATCAACGAAACCGGAAAACGTTAATCACCGACTTCGCCGAACACAGAAACATTTGCTTCTGCATGTCTCGCAGGTGAGTGCGATCCATTTCGTCGATCATGGAGTCCACAGCGTTCTTCACCTTTTGTTGAGTGGCTTCCATTGTTGAGCTCGACATTTTTGTTACCCTGGGAACAGAAAGGAGAGTTCGAGAAAAAGGTTGTGCTGTTAGAAATAGACAGAGCGCCAGGTCCTCCAGTATAAATTATAGAGTTGCTGGGCGAACACGAGGTTGTCAGTAGACATTATTGCCTAACATTTCGACAGATTCGCCTAAGGAATTCATAAATCATGCTGGAGCATCATGCCGAGGTTTGAAGAGAGCGGGTTTGGGAACCAATACGATAAGAGCTCATGGTCGTCCGAAAAAAAAACGCTCGGATGAAAATCGAAGCCGCTGAGCAAAAAAGTAAGTTCAAAGAAGGAGAAAGGAAAGAAATCGTGAAGACATCAGAGAAACTAGGTCATATGGGCAGAGCAAGAAAATCGAGTTTTAATTGAAGTTTCGCTCCAAAACAATCAAAATTCCAAACCAAGTAGTGTGAGGACAGAAAGTCAGACAACGTACGGATCGAAACCACGGCTGTTATAGTGTAATCAAAAGTTAAACGAGGAAAATATCAAGAGATGACTCATACAAGCCGAAAGGACGAGAAATCAATCCAGGCGCTTAGCAATTTCACAACCAATGACGTAACTACGAATAAATTCAATTTATAGTCTGGTAGTGGGGAATATAAAAGGGTATTGATGGCAGAATAAGCAGGCAAGCCATTCCATAGTATCATAAGAAAGTTTCTTTAAAAGAATAGGCGAGAAAAATCATGAAAAATGAAAATAATCCTTGAAATGCAGCACCTACCCAGGGAACCGAGTTCTACTAGTGGCAAAACATGTGTGATTTGTTTTTCTAGGTTCTTTTCTAGGAGAAATGAATCGATGGATCGGCGAGAGATCAAAGCACACGAGGAAAAGCCACCAAAACAACAAGTACACGAGAAACCGGAGGGCGTAGTCGAAATTGACGTGAGCAGCAACACTTTAGCAGTGGGGCGAGTGTTAGCGGTGGAGCGCGATGATTAGCGGTGCGCACGGTTGAATTTTGTGTCGACAAATGACTTGTCTGAGCCCTTATGGGAGCACTCCAGTTCCAAAATTTACCATTTCTATAGAACATTGCGATATTCATTTGATTCTAGCGAAACTAACTTAAGAAAACGTGAAAACCCTAGAGAAAATGACATGACTTTTATTTTTCCCGGCCAAGTTTCTATGTTTTGGTGATATTCTGCTGCAGAATATGCACACATTCCGCCTTTTGTCACGAATTTCACTCAATGTTTGCTCGTTTCAGCGTGAGAACGAGCGTTGAAATGAGTCCGGCCACGGGGGCGTGGTCTTTAGACGACTGGGGATCAATAAGGCGAGAGCAGATTCGCCGTGAATAACGAGCCTGCTGGGCCTCGTCCTGTGTCTGCTGGCGATTTTCTGGATGGAAACGGTTGTCCGTCGACTGAAGAACTAACATGGCCGATAAGGTCATCCTCACTGAAGTGCTCGAAGCGTCCAATCTCACTGAGACCTATGCCGAATTCACTGCACACACGCTAATCAATGAGTGAGTGGATTTGCTGCAATTTCCCGGAAATTTCCGGGTTTTTTCGCTATTAGCCGAGCTAGACCTTGTTAGATTGCTCGTGCTTGGCTCCGGCGGTATAGCTAGCTCATCTATTTGCTCTTTTTCTGTTCTAAGCCTTCCTGATGTCAACTCTCCAAAGGTTTTCATCAGGTCCTCTTTATCAGACCCAATGGGTGCCGAATACTGGGGTTCCATCCATTCAGAGTCCTATCGAATATTCGAAACCACTCAATTAAAATGCCCTATGTCTTTCTTCGAGATCTTTCATGTTTCGTATTTGTATTTATAAGATATTTATATTGATAATTAAGAGAACTATGTTTACTCATATTTGCTTTGTATATTATCTGTACTCACTGCTTACTCTATTTGTTATTTCATTTGTATTTAGTTATTCTGAAAAGGGGAGAACGGAATAGAAAGAAAAGGAAGTCTTCACCATAACCCTGAGCCTAAGACAAGTTTCGTAGGAATATAAGAAATTGAGAGGAGCGGTAAGACATCAATCACGGTGTACTCTACTCTTCTCTCTCTCCCTCTCTCTCTATTTCTCTCTCTCTCTTCCTCTTTTCGTGATTCACTGTATCAAACACAGTGTGTCTGCAATGTTTACTCAAATGCATCACATGTACGAAGATTATTTTTCGAGCCGATTACGACATCCACTGTACCAACAGCCCAACAAAACGCCAGGTTACACCCTTCAGAAAGCTGTTGCTGCGTCAGGAATCGCCAATTTAGTGGTCTCTTTTTGTATTTGTTACGCACTCGCGTGTTCATGAGAGAGCCAGCATAGTATTCGTTTCTCGGAAGGCGATTTTTGAAGGGTGTAGTTTGACATGTTGTCAGGTTTTACGTACGCATGAAAGGGCACATGCTCCACAGGACTGATTTTTCTCATTTGGCAAGGATGACATGTGCTTGTTTAGGATGAGTAAACATGAAAACGAAAACAAAAAGGTAAATGAATCGTCATACCTAATTCACGTTTTTTTTCTCTTTGCTTCAGAAAAATATCGAATTTACTGGGTCTGTCGCTTTGCAATTTGTTCTCTAATGGTCTCCGCGTGTAGAATAAATAAGAGAAAACAGAGAGCTATAAATCCTGTGTGCAAATTCTCATGGACAACGATCTATGAGAATGATGATGGGCCATCATTCATTGTCTAATTGCGCTTTGGCAAAGCCGTTTGCGTGCCGCTAGAAGAATTTATGGAAGTTGTCCGAAATTCCTGTTGAATGCCAAGAGAGCAAAAATTTGCAGTCGTTAAAACCAATGTTTTTGTTTCATTTTCTTGCACTTTTGTGTCCACCTAGTTTTATGTGGTCACAGACCAGTAGGAGTGTTGAGCCCATTATTTTTGAGGTGATGGGGTAGTTGCAAAACAGTGGCATTTCCTCAAAGAGTGCACTCGCATAAGCACCGTTTGCTAGATTCGCAGTGCTGTTCTGAAACGGGGACCAGTTCTCGCTGTTTTTCAGAATTTAGCGATTGTGAGCATATTCAACATTCCGTGTTCAACGTGTGATTTTTTTCTCTTTTTGAGCAATACTAGAGCTGTTTCGATGCGAACTATCTTTTAAAAAGGGCCTCCCTATCTCGCACTATGTAAATTTCACTCTTTTTACCTTCCTAACTTCCTCGGAGTAGTTGGTGAATAACCTTCAATTTTTAAACTCGGACAACCTTCATTTTTCTGACCCCTGTCTCACCACTATTGTAGCCTTCGAAGCCAATCAGTTACGAGCTGGCAAAGCAGGTCACATGTGGATGTGAGACACATGAAGTTTTCAGATGAATATAAGGAAGCTATGGAAAGCGGAAAAGAAACTATCCGATTAGTCATACCTCTACGGTTTCACTACTTGGTTTTTTCTGTTTTCTTCAATTTTCTCTTTTCCTAATTCCCTCTTTTCCCTCTACTAACAATTGAGTGAACCAGGTACTTAGCGCAGAATGGAAAGGGAGGAGAGGGATTCCATTTCGCCAACATATTTTCCACCTCTTTCCTCTCGGTAAACAACCTTATCATTAACTTTGAGTAGTACGACCAAGCAAAATTTTCACGCTGGAAATTCATAGGTAAACATAAACTCCGCCCAAAGGAAACGCCGCCAGATCACAGTGGACAATTTTTTGGTGATCGTTCGGTTCATTCGAATATTCGAGTAGCGGTCCCAATGAAATCTCCGAAAAAGAGAATCCTTAATCCTTAATAGAGCTCTTAAGTGTCCAAGGATCCTTCTACACATAACGGCAAAAAACGGGAGAGATCGCGGTGCTTCTTACCAAGTTTTTGAACTTCTTATGAAACTGGAATTTTTCAATTTTCAATTTTTCTTATTTTCCCTCATTTCTTTTTAAATTGTAGATTCAATATGTATAATTCATATAGATCTGTGTTTTGAGAAGATGCTCATCGTTTGAAACTATAAATTATTACGATTATTGTTTCCATTACTATTATTACTGTTGTTACTATTACTTGTTACCACTATCATTACTATTTGCTACCATTATTTTTCATTTTTTATGCCTTTGTTATTGTTTACTATTTATTAACATTGTACATTGAGATGAATGAAATAATTTTTGAACCTTTGTCCAATTTCGCCAAAAGTACGGATTTAAAGATTATTTATGCCAGAGCTGTCTATCTCCCTGACGCTGCCGTATCCCTATTGTCCATCAAATCCTTGTATTTCAATTTTTCAACAAATTTTCATACTGTTATGAGTTGTTACTGTTTGACATGCTACTCAAGTAATTGCGCCGTGTTCTCTCTAGGCTGCGCCATGTTCGCGACGATCCTTCCGTCCGCTACTTCGGCTTGGACGACCGAGCAGAGCTCGGTGAGCCAGCCGATCAGCAGACCTCACGGGAGGAGGCCGCCAAGGAGGACGGCACGTTTACCGTCGATGACGCCGTCGAAGCGTTGGGGTTCGGTCGATTCCAAATAAAGCTGAGTCTGCTGACCGGAATTGCATGGGTAAGTCTTAGCGGATTCTTCGTTTTACGGTCTTTTGCAGAACTATTACCTTCTTCTTACCTTAACAGGTTCCTTCTTTCCCAGTGAGTTTCCCCAACTGGTATGAACACCCAGTTACGCCTGTGGATTATCCTGACCTTTTCGCATCTACGATCTCGCATCTACGATTTATCATTCTTTCAAAGCTGTGTTGAGAGCTAGTTCCTTTAAAGTACTTATTACATTGTGCATTATCCTATCTACATTACCAATTATCAATTGTTATTATAATACTTTGTTCTAGCCCCTTCTGTGCTTAAGTAGGTTGCAGTTCTGTCAACTCAACAAGGCTTATTGTTAGTTTGATTGGTAGAGGATACTATTAGGTTGGTGCAAAAGTAATTCGCGTTTTTCGCTGCTTCATCTTCGGTGCAGAAAACTTCCGGTATTTCTTATCACCGCTATGAGAAGTTGTACATGGTTTCATAGCAAATTTTATGGGCTTTTCAAAATTCTTATGCATTTTGAACGGAGTTTACGTTTTCATTGAATTTTGAGTTCTGGAACGAAAGACGCCAAAACAATTTTTTTTTGCCAAACTTACTTCAGCGAGCTAAAAGTCGGCGGCATCGCAGCAGGAACCGCTCGAAATACCACCATTATTTTGGCTGAGGAAGTGTGAGCGAACGCATACCGCGAAGCTGCCTCCGGATTTTTCGACGTAGTGTGTCTTGTTTCGAAAGTAAGGAATGTCGCATAGGTCTTCCTGGGGTTTGCGACCCCCAACTGATGGCAATCATCTAAGAGCACCCTTTCAAAACAACATATTTGGTTTCGCAGTACCTCGCCGGTAATTGCCGTCACACTATCCCTTCCCTTAGCAAGAATGGGAAGATGGAAAAGCTCGACGAGTAGATGTCGCGCCTACTAAATGAGTACCAAATTGATCCTCGTTAAGAGGTCTGCTTCCCGCCTTTGTAGTAAAAGAATTCACGCCAAATGCTTGATCGCTTAGTGATACATTGTGAAGCATAGGTCCTCTACGACAAAATAGAGTGCACTGCTCAATAGTTGCCCGAGGAAGAGGCACCGAAACACTGTCAGAAACGGGAGCAATACCAAATTTAGGTCACGGCGACTTTGTGGTGACCTGCTGCAAAAATCTCTCACTAAAATCCCTTTGGTTTTTTTCACCTGGGGAGTACTTCCAATATGTAAAAGAAATAAATCAGAAACTCGATTGTGTGAGCTCGGCTTTGCTCAATAAAATGAATTCTACACTCCTACACAGCACCGTCCATCCGTGTCTCGCACCGCACCTCAGAGACCCTAAGGGCCGAAGCAATCCTGCTGGGAAGCTCTGCTTCATATCTCATAATCAGCAAACTTCTCGCTCACCGACTACCACTTCCTAGAGAATTTGGACTTCTTCCAGGGGAATTTTTTCGAAGAGTGAAGGGACACCAAAATTGCCTTCCGTAAGTTCGTCGACGCTAAAAGGCCCCATTCGAATTGTATGGTAACCGTAGAACATCCACCTTGTTGCCAAAGATTTGCGGATTACAACTTCTAAGCTCTTTTGAAAGAATCGATTCTGAAATGAGTTATGGGCTCCGGAATCGAAAGCATGAAAACGCGCATTATTTTTGCACCAACCTAACATTATATTTGCTTATTTTTAGGTCAATCCTACCAAATAAAAGGGAAGAATAGGGAGTAGAATAAATAAGTTTTCTCTGGCAACCTTTCCAAGATTTTCCTGTAATTCTCTGAACCTCATTCACTTTCGTCAAAGGATGTCTTTGAGAAGCAATCAATTCTGTTGCGCCAGCTGTGCCGTCCAGTGGTGAGGGCCTTATGCCCTAACCAAATTATGCTGCATCCCTCTCTTCGGCATTGAATAAAAATCCAATGGCTATTCCTGGGAAAAAGGCTTTTCAGCGTCGAGGGAGTGCCTTGACTGCTGTTCCTGCTTTTGACAAGGCTGGAAATGACAGCTTCTTGTGGAAGAGAGGTTTACAAGAGAGGTGCGGAATTCGTCGTGGATTTGAGTGTGGAATTCAACGTGTAATCGGGAATCATGCCTACTCACATGATCCAAATTTTTAAAAACTGGTTTTGGATTTCAGTAACCAAAGCACATGTTGAAAAAAGAGTAAAAAAACACTGTAGGAATATGCAACCATAGAAGTTCTGTCTCATTCACTATTTTTAGAAAGAGTTCCTGCCGCAAGAGGGCTTCACATATATAATATCACCGAGTTGCGAACGGTGCATGCGAAGAGGGGGCGGTGCCGCTGTGCCGTGATTGGTCCATTTAAGCACTTTTTCCGGCAATCCACTATGAAATCGCCCACCGTTCACATTCTGCTTTGAAATCTTAATAATGGGTATCTAATGTACAACAACATACTGTATAATAATGCATACATATAAAGTGCGAAGCAGTACGAGTTGATAATAAAAGGCTGCAGGAGGTGCTTGAATGCACCAGTAGCATGACAATGAACCTGTCCCTCCATTCATTTGAGTGTAATACTCTTTAGGCGTTCTTTAGAGCACTTATCCTGTAATTTCATTCTTCAAGCCAATGCATCAAGCCACTGCAATTCTTGGAATTGACAGAAACGTTGGCAGAGGGAAGTGTCCATACATAGAAGTGTTTTATTGAGGAAAATACTGAGGAGATCATTTGAGTACGGCTTAGGTTGCCTCCAGAACGAAAACAAATGATTAGAAAGAGCTAGACAGCAAGGGGCGGAGCTTATCTGCAGTGTACGAGTTGTTCCGGTCCTGTGCTAACTATATCCTTAAAGACCAACGACCACCCCGTTTGCACAAAATTCAAAAATTTGGAGACAAGAGATGATTTCAAAAAGAAACTTACCTAGTACGCTAATATTTATCTATTTATTTATTAATTTGGTCGAATGTTTGTTCCCATTCCTATTTGTCCGCAGACTGGGATGCTCATCAATGTAAGGCCTTGAAAAGTATAAGTAATAGGGTCTCGATTTTGAAATTAATGAAGTTTTCCGAAGAAAATTTATGTCTTCTGGATACTGTGATAGGGATTCCTAGAAATTTTCAGGTCTAACCTCCTATCTTTGAAACTTTTAGATCAGTACTGAACATTTTTGAAATTTTCCTGCCCTGGTCCATGCCCCAGACTAGACTTTCCCATGGATCTTTCAAAAACTTCTCCTTTTTCTGATTTTCCATCTTTCAGATGGCCGATGCAATGGAAATGATGCTGCTCTCGCTGCTCTCTCCAGCACTCGCCTGTGAATGGGGTGTGGCCCCCGTACAGCAGGCCCTCGTCACGACCTGTGTCTTTAGCGGAATGATGCTGAGCAGCACATTTTGGGGGAAAACCTGTGATAGAGTTGGTCGCAGAACGGTATGTTCTCGGCATTTTCTGTGGAATATTCCAGGAATTTTCAATGATTTCTTTCAGGGGTTGATCGCCTCCACAATAGTTGCTTCTGTGATGGGAGCAGTGAGCGCTTTTTCGCCACATTTCTATGTGCTGCTGTTTTTCCGTGGTCTGACAGGGTTTGGAATCGGTGGAGTGCCGCAGTCGTGAGTTTTTCACTGGTAACGCAGCAACTGCCGTAAAATAAGCCCGAGAATGCAAATCCATACCTAAAATGTGCATGAAACCAACAAATTTGCTTCGATAGCTATAGGATGAAAACGAAATAAATAATTTTTTTGAAAGTAAGATCAATTCATAGACCATGAATAGTGAAAAATTGAAGTTTTTCGAGGAACTATCTTATGATCTCCGAGCAGTAAATAAATAATTGTTCCAATGTTTACACCACATGAAACTGCTAAAGATCTGTTCCGCACAACTTTGCTCTTCTTCAGCGTCACCCTCTACGCCGAATTTTTGCCCACTCAACAAAGGGCAAAATGTGTGGTGCTGATCGAGTCGTTCTGGGCCATCGGAGCGGCCTTCGAGGCTTTACTGGCCTACCTAGTGATGGCGACGTGGGGCTGGCGGGTGCTGGTCGTGTTATCCTCGCTGCCCTTGGGGATGTTCGGGATTCTATCCTTCGTAAGCAATTTTTACCCTGCAGATCTTTAGGAGTTCTTTATTTTTATGAAGTTTTTCCGCTTTCAGTGGCTTCCTGAGTCAGCTCGCTTCGACATGGCCAGTGGTCATCCGGAAAAAGCACTGGCTACGCTGCAAAAAGCCGCCAAAGAGAACCGGGTAAAACTACCCGATGGGCGATTAGTGGCGTCCACGCCTCACTCTGTGAGTCCTAAATCCCCGATGGTTACCATTCTGGAAGCTAACTTCCCGAAATTTAGGCTGAAAAACGTGGCGACATCTCCAACCTCCTGTCTCGGGACTACCGCAACACCACACTGCTGTTGTGGTTTATCTGGGCGGTGAATGCTTTCTCTTATTACGGCATGGTACTGTTCACCACCGTGCTCTTCCAATCGCACGACGAATGCCATGGAGGACTGTTCTCAAACGGAACACAGCTGGAAACCTGCCAACCGCTTACTCGCAAGGATTACTTTGATCTACTTTCTACCACTATGGCCGAGTTTCCAGGTAGATCAGAAGCGTCTGCCATTTTCTAAAGGACCTACAGTACTTCTCTTCAGGTCTAATTATTACGGTAGTGATCATCGAGTGGTTGGGGAGGAAGAAGACAATGGCATTGGAGTTTGCCGTTTTCTCGTTATTCACTTTCGCGCTGTTCTTCTGTCTGGATAGGTGAGAATTAATTTTTATTTTTAGTTTGGCACACCTACAGTAATATTTTACAGATTTACTGTAACGACGATGATTTTCGTCGCACGAGCTTTTATCTCTGGTGCCTTCCAGTGCGCTTATGTGTACACCCCAGAGGTAAGTGCAGTGAGTTTTTGGCAGAAATGCAGAGGAATAGGGCCGACTCTGCTTCCTTGGGTTCCAGCGCTTTCATATTTTGCAGAAGAAGGTGGATCGTTAGGTTTCTGCTCAGATGGGCCACAAAAAGCTACAATGTTTCTCTCTTCATCTTTCTAACATGTCGTTTCCTATCTTCCAACCTACTGTTAACGAAATTTTTTACCGGTGACCTTACCCTATCGGGAGGATTCTAAAAAGATCAAATTCCACTTGAAAAATTTCTTCTATGAGGCCATGCTTTCGAACTTTATGGTTACCATCACGCTTTTCTGATTCAGTGCTTGTTTTCCCGTAAATATAACACTCAAATCTAATTTCAGGTTTACCCCACAACGCTGAGAGCAGTCGGTCTTGGCGCCTCTTCTGCTATGGCGCGAATTGGCGCCATAGTGACGCCATTCGTCGCGCAGGTTGCATCCGGAACATCTCTCTCGCTACCCATAGGAATCTATGGAACCACCGCCCTACTGGGGCTGATCGCTTCGCTATCTCTTCCTATAGAGACGAGAGGAAGAAAAATGGAGGTACGTAGCAGAACTCTGAGCAGTACATGTATAAAATATACTATATTATGAATTAATGCTAAATTAACGTTTTCAAAAGTAAAAAAAACCATAACGAGCAGGAGGCTGAGAGTGTGGGATCAAAGCGGATGGAGAACTTCCCGGAAAACGAGTTGTATAGAAGAATAATCTTTTTAATGCACAACTTTTTGCGGATTTTTTGTGATTGCGGGACATCTGATACCCCATTCATTGGAGGGCGTGGCAGGCCAGATTCAAACAGCAGACAGTACGAATAAGAAGACATTTCAAGACATTTGCTCACATAATTCTATTCAACAAGCTTGAAGCTCTTTGCATGACGGCCCAGGCCCCAATCGATTAAGAAGACGTGCAGTAGAAGAAGTTCTGGTTGAGGGTATCTGTGGACTCCCTATTGAGGTACTTCTGCATTGATAAGCCTTAGCTGTTCTTCAAGTTGGTTTGAATGGGATAAAGGTCCTATACAGTTTTGGGATATCCATGGAACTTTTCTGAGGCTTTTCCAAAACCTGAAATCCTTCGGCTGATCAACTAGATTGTCTTTCAACGTCAATTCATGCAAGAAATGCCCGAAGAAGGACCATCCCATGCGCACGCCGCGATTGATCAGAAGTGAGGCTGGGTAGTAGATGTCCGTAAACGATTTTTTCTCAAATGGAATTTTTCTGTAGAAAATCAAGATTTCCATGGACTATATGGCAGTTACGGACGAGATCCGTAGAAAGAAAGAGAGAAATAGAAAGAGTGAGGGTCTTGAAAAATAATTTTTTGAGCCTTAATCAGTCTGTCAAGACGTTAGCAATTATGTAGTTACTTACAGTTACTTCGAAAATTACTTTTTTTAATTATCGACCGTATTATTGTTCAAAAATGTTTAGTTACTGTATAAAGGTACATATAACAAAGCGTCTATATGTATACGTAAATGTGAAAAAGGATTCGCCCTAAAAAGGCTGAGGGAATGTTCATTAGAATCACAAAGTTGGGGTGAAATTGTGCAAAAGGAAGAAAAGATGGGTAAAATCGAAATGCGGCTAAGGAATGAAAGTAATCCTGTCCTGCTGGGGCTTCCTGGATTTCTGTGGGCGACTAGGAGGATGTCCACTTGTATCCGGATTTCTGTGTACAGATGTAATTGAAAATGAGGAAGGCAGAACATGAAAAAACTATTTGGGAAATAATGAGAGCTTGTTAGAATTCAGTTTGGAGGATAATTTTAAGAATCCTTGAGAGAGATCTTCCATTTTCCTTCGCTCTAGGAAGAAAAGACTTCATGAGAAAAGAAAGAACAATAGGGAAAGAATGTTTTAGTCACCCTGGATACCAAGTATTTCCTTGTAACAAGTAGTACAATTAGATTCATTGGAACTGATAATTAAAGAAGTTAACTCGTTTTCAGGACACCCACTAGCCTGCCGTATCGATCCGCACCACCAGATCTGGTAGATCAATGTACTATGGTTACGTCACATCCATACAGACCAGAATTTTTCTCCCAGACATCTCGTATTTTTCCTGATTCTCTATTTTTCGGGCCAAACTACCACACTCAGGCTCGGGATTTCACAATCCCAGGACGTTTATTCAAATTTCCGAGTGTTTATTCAAGATTTTAGAACATTTCACTATTTGATCTCTAATAATCAAACCTTTGCTGTGATTCTCTGACCTGTGTCTTCTTCTGTCCCAGTAGATCTCATACGTAAAAATGCAGACTTTGCAGAAATCTCTTACTGTGTGTATGTATAGGGTGGTAATAAATTTCTAGCAAATGTTCATTCTCATGTGCTATTCAGTTCTGAGAGTATGGAGTCGAGGTTGAGAAACTGCAGCAGCAGTGAGTCCAGGTGCCATAGGTCGAAGAACTCGATTTGTCGATGGCTTTCCACGAAATCCAGACCGGTGGACTGGAAAATGAATCTATAATCCTTTTTTATGAGAAAGAAAATATTGATTTGGTTCGTTTCAGTTAGTACTGTATTGCATGTACAGGCGAATTAGAAGGCGATCGATCCGACTTTGTCCGCAACTGCGACCTCATCATTTTTCGGCTAACTGATCTATTTTTTGCACTTTTTTGATATGCATATGATGTGGTTCCTTCCATTCTTATGTTCCCTTCTGCCATTCGCTAAAATATCCTTCCAGACACATTCTGAAGGCAAAGTCAAAATTGCAGACAAAGTCCGATCAGGCGCCTTCTGTGAGCTAATAGACCATATATTACTCATTGGTATATAATACTTATTTATTATAATATTATGACACTATTTACAGTACACAGGAAAATTCAGCAATCGAGACCTCCGCGCACACATCGCAGCACCTGCTTTGTATGACTTTGAACAGGAATGAGGAGGATCAGAGGAGAACAAGAACGATAATACCGATAAAAATTGTGGATGCACAGACAATCAGAGTGCCACATTGGGCGCATGGGAACGGAGCTGGACCAATTCTCGCCTGTAGCGATAGTAAAATTACTTAATTTTTTCACAATTCATTGACGATGTTGCATGAAAAATTTCAAAAAAAAAAAAAAAGAACCGATCGTAAATGCCAAAGTTCTGGCAAAGGTAATTTTCGTCTTTGATTGGGAAATAAATTTTTTTCAGAAATTGCTAATGATGCCCACACAACCGTGGCCATCGGCCTGCGTCGCGTTCCTCTCACTGTCTGCCCTCTCTGTCGCGCACACACTCTTCCACTACCTCATGCAATACTGACCAATCAGGACGCCGCTGCTCACAGACCCACATAAGGAAAGTGTGAGGATTTTCCACCTTACTGCACCTGCGCAGCGTGGTTTGACTCGCTTTTATAAACCAAAAGGAAATTTAAGAAAAGAATAGTACCGATAATAAAAAATAATTTAAATTAATGGTCTTCGACGTAAAACTAATTTTTCTCGCACGGAATAAGCATGTCTAGAACTTCGTCTATGGTGGTGACAACAGTCCCTGAGTAAGCTCCGCCTCCTATCGCTAGATTTTTCCAGAAGGAGGTAAATTTCTCGCTTTAGATATGAGTCGTTCGAGATTTGCAGTGGATTGCACAATTTAAACAATTGATAAATAAGCATATGGGGAGGTAAAGAAATTAGATAAGGAAATGAATAAAATCGAATGGAGTGGTTATTAAATGAACAACTAAATGCAGGGACTCACAAAAATAGAACTAAGCAAAAGAATGATTGAACCCATTCGTTCCGCAGGAGGGATGTTGTTCTAAACAAGTTTGTTTACAGCAATGGATTTTTTAACGAGAAGCAATCAAATCCAGAAACCTACCCTTTCATAGTGTGAGTGTAGAGACTTTGAAATAGCGTCAATTTGTCGCCTCATCGCGTCACGGCCATCCATGGAAACGTTGGAAATAGCTGAAAAATTAGTTTCTCTCCTGTCCAAGGAGCTTTCCAGGACGAATCCAGACCCACCTCCTTGCCAGCTGACGAACGCTTTTAGGGCAACAAACTCTTCAAATGACAAGTCGAGATTCAACATCGGTGGTATGATCTCTGACATTATTTTTTTCAGCAGCGGTAGATAAATCCTTGAAAAAATCCAGGCTAAACGTGGAATACCTTCTTTAATAACAAATTGATCCCCACTTTTTAGTGGAACTGCGATATTTTCTAGGAGAAATTGCTTTTCCGCTGGCGAATCATCGATTAGCGGCCCCGCCCATCATGACCAATCATAGCGCTGGGTGGGCAGGTCCCACCAATTACTGATGGAGAATAAGTAAAACTCTAAAAGTACTTGGACTCACGATTTCTTAACATCCGTGGAAATTTCCTTCTCTCCTTGCCAGCCATCTTCACATCCTTCAACACAGGAAACGTAGCCGCCGTTTTGCATGACGAACCTGTCAGGATACCTGAGTGCAGAAATTCTAGTTTTGATACAGTAACTCAATTACTGCAGAAAAACAAACCCTATTTGTATTGAAATGTATACCGGATCAAGAATTGTATGAAATAGAACGCACTTTCGCAAGAATGAAACCTAAAGCAGAGTGGGCGTGGCTTATGCCTTCTCTTATTGGCTTTGAAAAATGCCAACCTTATCGTTGTTCCCAAGAGTCTGATAGTCTGGCCATGCTTGTAACCACTCATAGATTAGCAGGATGTGTGTGCGGATACTCTTGCGAAACGACCGGAAGGAGAGCGGGCGGATGTCTTCACGGGTGTAGGGCTGGAAAAAGCTGTCGATGGGTTATTTGGTTCTTAACGCCTCCCAGATAAATAAAAATACTATAATAAAAAAGAAGGAGAAAAAAACAAATGCAGAATCTACTTGTGCAACATGCAACACATTCAACAACGTTAGTGAGAACTAAGAACCTTATAAATAACTTGCCAACAAGCTTTCGGCGAGCAAGTTTCTAATCACATTCAGGATTTGCTCACGCCGAAACTCATTGACAGCTTGTTTTCGCCTAATTATGTTGACAAGAATTCGATTCCAAGGCTTGTCGACAACTTGTTTTCGCCTTTTTTCACTGGTAACTTGTCTGCCGAAAAATATGCTAAAAATTCGCTCCCGTCTTTTCTTGCTAACATTCTCGATCGTTAAGAGCTTGTCGAAAACATGTGTTAGCTGTCCTGAAGTTGACAGCAACCATTTTTTTAAATTGTGCCACGTGTACCAATGTCCGGTGTCATCAATGGTATATTACGCTAGTGAGATAAATTGACTCCCCCTTGTCGACAAATGGATCAGCTGAAAGGTTATCAACAGGTCACCGACCAGCTATGTAACCAAAAAGCTTGTTGGCAAGTCGTTCACGGAAGAAAGTAGTCGACAACTTGTTTTGGCTCTTCCTTGTCGACAAGTTTTTCAGAGATAAGGTTGCTGACAACTTGTTTTAGAATGACATGATGACGTCGAACTTGTCGACAACGATTTGCTAGTGGTAAAAGGCTGTCTGCAAGTTGTCCTGGGGCAAAGAATGGCTGACAACTTGTTCTTCTGAGGAAAAAACAGTGACAGCACCATCGGATTTTACCCAGACCACAGCGACCATGGTCACAGTAATTTCAGTAAGTTTTACCTTTGAAAAAATGTAGAATAAACACTTTTACTCACACAAGAAGTTTGACCTAACAAGTTGTCCACTGGTCTCTCACAGAAGAGAATTCGTCTCCTCTCGCCCAGCTTCATCTCTTCTCGAACCAGCCAGGTAAGGACCTAGGTTTATTTCAATAAAAATAATAAATAGAAGCTGAAGAGACCAGGAAAACAAAGGAGAAAATAAAAATTCCGATTCTCTTATTGTTAATTACGATTCCGAAAAATCTTCAGGATGCCAGGAAAATAAGTTTTGCTCGAATTTTGTGGAATAGTTCTTCACTTAATTTCTTCACTTTCTAAAAAAACTGGAAACCCACAGAATACTCTTCCACGAAAAAAATTAAAGCAGCTCCAAATTTTTACAACTCTTTGGAGCACACCTGTAGGGTTTCCTTTCCAGGGCCTGTTAACGATGGGTAAATCTGCGTGTTGTGAAAATGTTTACCCAGGGTAACCTCAGTGATGGATGCGATCTCAGAAACCTCAAAGTTCACCTACATCCTCAGGCTGCTCTGACTTCACCACGAAGGCCGATGGTGATGGGGTAGCAGTCGCGGGACTGTAGAAGTTGTGATAGATTGGCTTCGGCTTCTGAATCATAAAATTAGTGAGTCCTCATGGAATCGCAGCTGATAGCACCGTGACCATTCTTCATGTATCCTTCTATGAGACTGGTAAACCTTACTTCAACTGGTGATCCTATCGGAGTGCAGCCAACCGAGCTTGTGTCCGTCGAGCTCCGCGGATGTTCGGTGACCTGAACAACAGCTTATCAGCGTTTTCCTCGGTTTTCCGTATAATTGAAGCTTCGTAAAGGAAAGGAATTAGCATGAAATGCCACTTATTCCAATTGGAATTCTCTCTGCAAGAAATCGCAAGAACAAACACTCTGAAAGTCCTGATTATATTCACCCTTCAAGCCTCTAAATTGTTCTCTCAACCTGGTTTCAGAGCTTTTTTTGGGAAGCTACTAGTTTTCCAGGATATAGACTTTCCCAGGAAATAACAAGAGATTTTCAAGCTACGTACCTCCTCAATCTGTTCAACTTCTTCCCTTGTCATCGGCGCCACAACTGCAAATCGTTTGTTTCGTTTCAACCCAGACTTGGTGCAGAATGTCCGCCTGTGGTTAGGGTTAGCCTTGCGGGGTTGAACTCCTGAAATCTCTGAATATGCTCTCGTGGGAAGGGAAAAGGTAAAGGCCTATTTCCACAATTGTTTTCACACATACATTTTAACATGGCCTTCAGATAAGTTTCTCATGGAAAATAGAAAAAGTTACGAGACACAGGCGTAGCTCCTTACCCGAGCGGTTCATTCCTGCCTTCAAACACTTCTCGAACCGACAAGAGCGACAAATCTGGTGCATACCTGAATTTTCCAGAAATTTAAGGATGGGAAAACAATGGAAAACCTAAGGAAACTCACTATAATGGACATGGCAGTCGGAACGATTTGCTATGCAGACGAATTTCTTGTTCAGCGAGACCGTCCGCCTGAAGAAGGCCGCACAGGCCGAGCAGGACTGTGCGTCGAAGTGGAAGCCGGTAGCCTGTGCACCGCACACCAGGCATCTGTGGTCTGAAAGAAGCATGAGATGAGATGTTAGTTTCCTTAGACGTGGATTTCATCCGCAGAAGGAATTATCGTCAAGGAGAAATCATGAACAAAGAACAGAAAGCTCTCTAAATAGATCCTGGGTGCTAGTCAAGCTCATTTTAACAGTGAAAATCCGCGTATTTTTTCATTTGCCTTGATTTTTTAAAAAAAAATCGGTTTCAGATTTAGGGCTGTAACTTGAGAAGGGAGTCCTCGAAAAGTTCTCTTTTCTTTATTGTTGCCATTTTCGTGTCTGAACTTCTTATCGATAGCTGCCCACCTTCGGACAAGCGATTACAGCCATCACATGTCGTAAATAATTTCTCAAAGAGGAATTAAGTCCAACTGTTCTCTGGAATTTCTCGGAGACAAACAGGGCGTATAGAATGACAATTGAATTTGCGAGAGCAAGTGATACAATACCTAGCAAAACGATTGCAACTTTTCGTTCTTCATCCATAACCTCTTTCAAAGAAAAAGCGCAGTGGTTGAAGTTTTCATACGAGCTGTAGACACCAATGCGGAACATTCCTTGAAGAAAAAAACTTCATCTACAGTGGTCAAAACCTTTGATTCGATATCTTCCACAGTGTCTCGCAGAATAAGGTTTATGGGAGGGGTCTCAATCTCAACACGAATTCAACTTAACACAAGCAGAACCAACTAATATCTGCTCAAAATTGTGTGTGGTCTGATCTTTGGTTGACATCTACCAAGTTCCCTTGTGGTCTGTTTAGCAGTGACCCTCCACGGACATTTAACCCTAGCTGTGTCTTTTTGTAACGTAGCGCTGCTGCTGTTCATACTTTAACTCCAGCTGAAGTACGGTTCTATTGCGCGTAGGAAAATAATTGGAGATCGGCATGCTAAAGTTTTCCTGGCCATTACTCTCGCATGAGCTATGGATATCGATATCTAGGGAAAAATAAAGTTCATAGGTGAAAAAAGGTTAATGAAAATCAAGTTCCAAAACGTGAAGAATCAACTTTTATATAAGCTTCACATACTCAGACAATTTCCGGGGCAAATCCCGTTCCAACCGCCGGCAAATCCCCGACGAAACGTTTGAACGAGGACCAATAGCGGACAAACAGCGGGCGGAACCACGCATGTTGCGGGCCAAACGCGCTGTCGGGCGAATCGAGGGCTGAACGCAGAGTCACACTGCCGCTATAGTCCTCGAGGACTGTAGCACCTTGCGTCGCCGTCGCCGGCGACTGTGAGGCCGATACGCATCGATTGTGGGCGGGGCGGCGGCGGCAGCCGCCGTCGCCGGCGACTGGCGATCGCCAACATCGGCGGCCGCCAATTTTGGCGACTGCGGCGCCGGTGCGTATCGATTGTGAGGGGTGCCAACATTGGCGGCCGCCGTCGCCGGCGACGGCGACGCAAGGTGCTATACTCCTCGAGGAGTATAGCTGCAACCTCATTCGGGCTAAAGCACCACCGTCGGGGTTCCGCCCGCTATGTGAAGAGTGTCGGGCATCGGCCCGCTTTTCGCGGCCACTGACCGCCGGCAAATATCTCCAAAAAACGGCCTGAGCAACTACATATTTCGCCTCAATAAGGAAATGGCCCGGTCGGAATGGTTGGTTGGTGATAGTAGGGACGTGATAAAAGATGAAGGCTACACCGGTATGGAAAAGGTCAGCAGCACGGATGGCCTAGTGGATAAAGCAGCGGACTCTCAGTCATTCATAAAGAATGGTCAGGTTGGTTCGAATCCTCTCAGTAATAGAAGAAGGCTAGCACTACGAAACCATGGATGGACCTTGCAAACAACCATGTTTTCGTATTTCTGACGTGAAACTGCGTATTTATGTCATTCTTATGGTCCGGTGGACCACTGCGGATCCACATCCACACATTAGGAGCAGTAGCTCCTGGTAGTTTCCGGGCTCATGGCGGCCTGAACGCGGACAATACTCGGGCGGATAGGAATGCAAGCCCCGTTTTCAGCGACCTTACAGCGGCCTGAACGCGGCCACTTCTCGGGCCAAAACACCCAAGCGCTCGCTCCGACCCTCGCCCCCTCTCGTTCCGAACGGGATTTGCCCCCGAAATTGTCTGAGTAAGTAGGTAGGCAAGATAGAATGAGCATCTGAAAGAAATGTTGGAGAACGTAGCGATCCTCCGCACTGGACTCACCCTCATTTTTCGACTCAGCCGCGGTGTCGGTGTTCATAGTGAGGTGACATAGCGGTTCGATATCGAGCCGATAGCAACGAAAAACCGCTCTGATAAGCGCGTTGTGCACCGAAATTGTTGTTTCTCATGGACAACCCGTGAGATCGGCGATTCACCACTATAACTCTGCACTTTCTGAGAAAAGTCGCAGAAAATTATAAGCATCCAGAACTGGATTCATGGACGTTTCCAGAAAGATCCAAAGCGGACGTGTTTCCAGAACAAAATGATATATCTCGTCATCCTCATCGTTACTAGTGATCCTTGATTTTGGAAAGTTGTTCGGACAAAGTGCACTCATTTTCAGCAGAAATACCCTCATTAGAAAGGGGAGTAAGCGACAACCTCACGGGAAACGCTCATGAATCCGGAAACTGGTAAACGGTGAAGAATTCTTTGGAGATTTGAGGAGATTACAAAGGCTTGAAAAGTTTTGCTGAGCACCGTAACGTGAAGCCCCAGGGTCTATCGAGTCTCATCTAGTTCTTTTTTTTTTCATGAAATTAACGATTAAAAGATTAGCAGCAGTGTCGATAAATCAACGAACAATGAGCTAGTTGACAGTTCGGGGTCTTACAAAACGCCGATCTCATATCCAATGATGAAACAGCGCAAAACGTGCTGAAAATCCTCGAGAACGCTGCGCTGTTTCCCTCGCGCTTAATTGCACGTCCCTCGACGTTCGCAGGCCCCGCCACGCGGATGTCACGCGCGCATACGCAAGTGACCAAGTTTGCGTAAGCTGACGCTGGCGGACACCAAAAAGACCACATTGGAACTAGCGTGCACGGCAATACATATCTTCGCAGGTAGGTGGCAATTCTTTGTGTTCCGCTTACTGTTGATATTCTCGAGTATCCCGTTTGCTCCAGAAGTAAGATTTCCGTCTATGCTGCCTCTGAAGCATGGTTTTCTAAGGATATTTGGAACAGTAATAGAGCACACCATCTGTTAAGCGTAGAAACAGGGTAGAACTATTTTAAAAACTTTACTACACAATTGCTGCTTATTCCATGGCCTCTTTGTGACCTGGGAAGCCCAGTTTTCCCATGAAGACTCGGAGTAGGTATGAACAGTGTACGCTCCCCAGTTTTTTCCTCGTTCGGGCTACTAGTGATGGACGACCATCATTAGTATGTCCCATAAATTTCTAGAGGACTACGCGCTCTTCAAGGTGATTCAAAATGAATGAGTTTCGTTGGGAAAACTTGTACCTTCCGTCTGACCAACCCGTCTAAGCAAATGCCTGCCAATGACAGAAAAGTAGTAAATGAATCAATAATGGCAAGCGCAAACTAGTGGGTCGGCGGAGGTTCTAGGCTACTTTCTGCCAGAAAATATCGATTGATTTATCAATCATATCGATTTTGTTGACTTTTGCTATTCTTGCCCACAGCCTGGCGAGAACATGCCTGCTGGGAATCCTCAATATGCTGAACACGAATATGATGACCGTTTTGCATCGATTTATTGATTATATCGATTTCTCCATTTTCGTTCGGGGACGGGCAGGGACGTGTCTACTGTGGTTTTCCACTACGCTGAACATGAATATTATGACCGTTTTGCAAAAAAAAAAGCAACGGTTAATTGTTTCCATTCCTTTTGACTATTTTCGTCCACAGGTCGGTGGAGACGTGTCTACTGGAATTTTCCTATATGGTGAACACGAATATGACAACTATTTTGCGCGAATATATCGATACACTAATTTCTTCTGAACTTTCCCGCTTCTGAAGAGGTACCGGTAAGAATGTGCTTACTGAATCAATCGAACACGCTAAACACCTAATATAGCACCTTTTTTCCATGAATTTGTCGTTAAAACTACTTTATTGACTTTTCGGTTACGGGTCGGTGAAGAAGGGTTACTTCAGCTTTGGCTATGTACTCACGACCAAAATTAATGGCAATTGAAATGAATTTATCGGCAATAGTAATAGTCTTCATCACTGTGAGGAAGCCGAGGTAGCAAAACACCCAAGCAAAGCCGGGTATGCCGTCTAGTGAATACTAAATCTGCATCATTCTTTAACCAAACTGCGTGTTATGACCAGCTCTATGTACACTGCTTCAATTGTTTTTTATTCTCAGCTACTGAGATATCCAGTAGAAAAGACATCCACGCAAAAGTGGTCGCCTAAATGAATAATCCAGCTTTTCTTTGAAAACACAATGTATAATGAGTAATGGCTTGCTCCAGGTTCAGTTGCTGCTGATTTACGCATTATTTGGTACATTTTGAGAATGTTAAAGATTTCAAACGTTTGAAAATCTGATAAATTTGTCAGAACAAGTGTGAATCTGCCTCATTGTTAAGGCTGGAAGGGCATAGGGAGTTTATAAGTAGATGAAATGATGTTAACAGCATTCCCTATTAGTGGTACGTGGGCGATGTTAGGCCGGCTAGTTACGCCTCAAAAATTTCAAAATCAATGATTTCGTCCTCTGTCAATTTTCCACTTTGCAGTCTTGCCCCTGGGGATTATTTGATGCTCTGGGCACGAAAACTCCCACTCGTATTGTACTGTAAGACTATTTTTGCACGGTTACGGTTGGATTGTTGCAGTGGAGCGGGAGAAAATGCCAATTTTGCCAGGAGAATGACAGTGTGTTGCGAATTGAAATTGATACTCGTGATCAGCTTGCCAAATAACCCTACTCTACGCAGTTTCAAAAGATTCTGTGAAGTCTTGTTTTCTGTCGTGAACTGACTGAATTGTGATCAGCGCATCAAATAAACGCTGCACACAAAGTTTGATAGGAGAGAATGACCATGAGACTTTTGGGACAGAACTAGCCAAATATTTGATCTGGTATACTCGCGGTCACCCTGATTCAATGTTGTTTTCTTTTCGGCCATATCACTATAATTTCAAGTATCACTAGCGCGAGCTGGTGCAAGAACGAAGGCGTAGCGCTGCTGCTCGATAACAGCTTCATTCATGCTCTGAATGAAAGCATTGCAGGCCGGTAACAATTCTACATTAGTGAATGAAACCATACCAGGCTTACACCGCTACGCTCCCGCCTTTGCATCATCTCGCGCTAGTGGTGCGTGAGGATAAGGTGATATGGCCGCAAAGGAACAACACTGAATCAGGATGACCATGACTATACATATTTTAGGAGAAAAAGGGATGAAAGCGACTGGAACCCACGAGATACGGGTGAATTCATTTCATACATACCCCACATTTTTAGGTTTACCCACAGGCAAATTGTATTTCAGCACAGTTTCCAATGCTCAAGTGATTTGCACAAGGAAATTGGGAATTCCATAAAGAATCAGCTTTAGTACTTCTTAGAATATATGCATCATGGAGACTACCCGTGGTGCAGTTCAGTTACCACATCTGTACAGGGGTATCAAAAAGTTTCCGGCCTCCGCTTGCCTATTCCATATTTCGGTACTGTTTTGAGAGCATCATGTAGGGTAAAGCCTTTCATGTTAATTTGCAAAGTTTCATGAGATTTCGTCAAACTTCCCAGAAATAACGTTTTATTCAAGCAAAGGTATGGTCGTCGTTCAAAAAATCTATATCCAGCGAGAAGAAACCGACGAATT
The DNA here is from genome assembly GCA_037903475.1 of Ancylostoma caninum. Classification (NCBI taxonomy): domain Eukaryota; kingdom Metazoa; phylum Nematoda; class Chromadorea; order Rhabditida; family Ancylostomatidae; genus Ancylostoma; species Ancylostoma caninum. The sequence continues at coordinate 3,791,740 of JBAJFG010000479.1, forward strand.
TTTGTTTTGTAAACGAAATTTATTGAATAAAATCTAAATCCGCCCCTGAATTCTAAACGAAGGGGAAGTCTTCTAGCATTCCCAGATAAAATTTTGGAACTCAATGTTTTCAATGTAGTGACAGACGTTCAGAAACGGAGCGACCTCTGATCTATGAGCAGAGCCAAGACGAAGGCGGATTACTGCCGCTGTAGAAAAAATAATTGAGCTTCGCAGACAGACTTCATGAGCAGAAAGTGTACAAGGATATAAGCTATTCAAAGCTTCCTTTGGAAATTTTCTGGGTCACCATCTAACAATTTTAACTTTCGTATAACATTGAGTCTCTGAAACCTTTTCGGCGTTCAACAAGAAAATCCCAGTTGAATGTTCAAAGAAGATTTTTGGGAGCTTTATAGAAAGCGGAAAGGACTTTCTGCAGTATCTTGACTGCCGATAAGTGGCAAATTCACTGTCAAGATGTGAGGTCCCAATCGCATAGTAGTGGGTCAGGACGGGCAGATTTCCGAGAGCAGTGGCATCGAACACGGCAGCGGGGGTGAAATCGTCTAGCCCAAAGTTTTCTGTGATAGAGAAAAGATCTCGTCACCTAACCACCTGTATGTAAATCCCATTGAAGTGGATTATTATAACGCTACTTGGTTCCACCCCTTTCGGAAACGAGACAAGAAAAGCGACTGCAGAAATTCAACCACAGAATTCAGACTATTCAATGAGTCATCCTTTTTCACAAAATTGCATTGCTTCATGACAATGCGAATGCATTTCGCTAATTCAGCCAGTTCATAGACGGGGTCTAGGGACTAGCTACTAGAATCCGTGAGAAGTTCTGAAACGGCGCTTCAGCGGAACAAAACAAATAACGAAAAAGAGTCGACGTTCAGTGTTTAAATTCGGGTGACAAAAATTCCTATAAAATTGGGCAAATCAAATAAAATGACAAGATGAAGAGTGTTTTGGTCTTGCAGGGATGCACATTCATTCCCTTTAAAATTTCACTGCGGTAGCTAATCTGGGAATGGTCCAGGCCGGAAACTTTTTGATACCTCTGTATGTTTCCGTGCTCCATTGCTGACAGCCGGCCCCGATCGCGAGCGTCGATTTCGGCGCGAAGCATTTATTTTTGAATTAGTGCGGGAAATCGTCGCTCCCGTTCATTTGTGTCTCACCCCTGCTTTCCTCAACTCTTCCAGTATAAGCGTACCTTTTTACTTACAGTGGTTTTTAGTTGTTAGTTTCAGAAACATGGACGGCAACTTCATTATTGACAGGACCAACGAGGCGAGAAATCGCGAGTTAATCCAACAGTATTTGAATATTCTCGATGACTCGGTAAGCATAATTGGCAAAAATTCTGGGAAGGTGAAGTTCTATTCTCTAATTAAACTTGCTTCAAGGCTGAAGGCAAAATTTACGTTCAAAAAGTCGAGGACATGATCAGCACTGGCACACCGAGATTGATAGTGAATCTCAACGATGTTCGCAAGAAATCTGCTGAACGAGCTGCAGGGTTTGTTATAGTTTTTTTTTTAAATTTTTTCGTACTTATAGTTTTTTTAAAATTTTTTCGTACATGATAGGGATTAATCTTGTATATTTAGATTGATCCACAACTTTGTCGAAGAGATCATTTGTTTGGAACAAGCGGCGAAGGAGATGATCCAACGTGCCAGTCCAGATTTTGTTAAAACTCAGTTAGTTCGACTTCATTTGATTTTAAACAGCTTTTTAATTACAAATTAATTGCATTGAAAAGGAGATGACTTCAGAAAGACCCATTTACTTTCAGTGAGGTGCAAGTCGGTTTCGAAGGCAGTTTCGGTGATCGCCATGTCAACCCCAGATCATTGAAGGCAAACTTCCTTGGAAACCTTGTCTGCTGTGAAGGAATCGTGACGAAATGTAAGTCCCTATGTCTGCAAAACCTAAGCCAAACCATTTTGGTGCCTCTCCTTACTGAGGATTCCGGAAAGGGATATTGTTGGCTCTTTTCAAATGATTTTTTTTTTTGAGAATGAAGAACCAACTCAAAAATTGTAAAATCCAGCAGTGACTTGTTTTGTTTCTACATTACTTTTCTTATAGGCTCCGCTGTCCGTCCAAAAGTTGTAAAGAGTGTTCATTATTGCCCAGCTACTAAGAAAACCCTCGAAAAGCGTTATACTGACCTTACTTCTTACGAATCCTTCCCAAGCAGTAATGTCTACCCAACCGAGGTAGGTCTTCGCTCTTGATAAACGCTTCATCGCTCACGTCTGTAACTTCCTCCTACTCCAGGATGAGAACAAAAACCCGCTGGAAACTGAGTTCGGCCTCAGTACTTACAAGGACCATCAGTCGTTCTCTGTACAGGTAGTTTTTTTTTTCGAGACAAGACTTTCACCGCAAAGCTTCCCCATTCATTGTGGAATTAGTTGTTAGGAAGGATGTGAACGACTTTACGTCGCGTAGTGCAATAAAAATTGGGGTGTGGAGCGTTATACCGGAAAAGGGCGGTGCAGTCCAACTCTGCGATTGGTTGATTCATCCAACTGATCAGTCACAGAGCTTGACTGCCCTGCCCACACCAGGTATAACGCTCCATACTCTAAAAATTGCAAGGAAATCGAGGGTCCCGATACGCATGCGTATTTCCGGGGCTGGTTGTAGTTGGAGGAATAGGTTTTCGCCAAGGCGCAAAGGATACAATTTCACCCAGGGGAGTTTGCGTTACATTTTACTGACGTCTCTGCATTCAATCTACAGTTAATATATAAAGTACATATGTGGCCTGTTTCTCCTCGCAACACTGCAGAAAAACTTGATTGAAGCTGATCCATTTTCTCATTCGATACTCAGTTTCCCTTTATCAAACAGGGAAAAACACCAAAACACAAAAAAAAAACAGAAACATTGCAACTATTGTACGGTTGTATGGTTTTTCGTATAGGAATTGCCAGAATGTGCTCCTGCGGGCCAGCTCCCTCGCTCGATTGACGTAATTGCGGACAACGACTTGGCAGACCTCGTGAATCCTGGTGACCGAGTTCGAATCATCGGTCTATACCGTGTTCTCCCTAACAAACAGAATGGGTACTCGAACGGTTCTTTCAGGTTAGTTCCCTATAATTTTTAGCCTCACTTGAATATGACCAGACGTTAGCCGTATGCGATGTTACGTTGCGTTTTCGCTCCATTTTGCATGTTTACTCACCACATGAGGTGGTCTGCTCGTTTTGCGCTTCGATTAGATTCATTTCAGATCCGTTAGTTTGTCATTAATGCTTTTGTTCAAAAGAGAACCATTTTACCATTTTCACCCTCACTCTAGTTTTGGAGTATCTTCTATTGCTTCCGCAGAACTAACGTCTATGGACTTTCTGCCTCACTTGTTTACATTTATACAAAAAAGAAGTGAAGTCTGTTTTGCTGGTGTAACTGGGGGAAATTCCAAACTTTTTTTTTCGTCAGAAGCTCCCTATCTTCTATTTATTCTTCTAATTATAACTTATCTTCGCTTTTTCAGATCCATTGTTATTTCAAATAACATCCAGCTCCTTTCCAAAGAATCAACGCTCGATTTCGATCCTGAGGATGTTAGGAACATCCGTAAACTGAGCAGAAAGAAGGATGTAAGGGTTGTTTTTCCTGGAAGGCACTCACAGCAACATTGTTCTGACGCTTGTAGGTTTTCGAACTCATTGCTCGCTCTCTTGCTCCCTCGATTTGCGGCCATGACGAGGTGAAGAAGGCTATTTTGTGTTTGCTGCTCGGAGGATGTGAGAAAATCCTTGACAACGGAAGTCGCCTTCGTGGAGACATCAATGTGCTGTTGATCGGAGATCCATCTGTGGCGAAGTCTCAGTTGCTGAGGTAGGTGATGGGGTATTTTGTGTGGAAAACCTGTCTTCTACCTCATGTATTGTGAAAAAATTCAACTAAAGATGTATTTTCAGGTATGTGTTGCAAACCGCTCCAAGAGCTATCGCCACCACTGGTCGTGGATCTTCTGGTGTTGGTCTAACTGCGGCTGTAACAACAGATACCGATACCGGAGAGAGAAGGCTTGAGGCCGGTGCTATGGTGTTGGCTGACAGAGGAGTGGTGTGCATCGATGAGTTTGATAAGGTATGTTTCTTCAAGTGGTAATACTTTTTTTTAAAATCGAAGTTCCAACTTTCCTGGACCCTTCCGAACTAAGGAGTCCGGAGTAGCAAACTTCGTAAAAAAAAGTGATGCATGAAGATAACCTTACTGTGACTTCAAGACTCGTGAGGCCAGAATCATGCGCACATTTCAATGTTTGCTATTGTCTATATTTTTTTCTTTTTTTTTCAAAATTTCCCACCACAAACAGCGATTTTTAGATGTCAGATATTGATCGGACTGCCATTCACGAGGTTATGGAACAAGGTCGTGTTACGATTGCAAAAGCTGGAATCCACGCCAAATTGAATGCACGTTGTTCTGTTCTTGCTGCTGCTAACCCGGTCTATGGAAGGTTCGCAGAGTTGTCTTTAATTCTAGAGACTTTCCTTCTGTTATCCACTGGAAGTTATATGTGTATTAAGAAAGCGCATAAAAGTTTTGATTAGTTATCCATGCAAACATGTGCGAATTTCCTGAATGAGGATTTTTCGCTTCTCTTTGCTAAAGCTTAACAGACAGCTATTGAAGCTAACCAATCACCTAAAATTGTTGTGGATAGAAGGTAATAACAATATCTTGTTTAGATATGATCCATTCAAGACGCCTATGGATAACATCAACATGCAGGATTCGCTTCTGTCACGTTTCGATCTCATTTTCGTGCTGCTGGATGAGGTGGGCTTTCTCATTTGTTCGAAGGTCCTGCAACTGTAAAGGCTTCTCAGAAATTTTACCAAAATGAAACCTCTATGAAATCCCTCGTCTTTTTCAGCATGATCCTGACCGTGATAATAAGGTAGCCAGCCATGTCCTCAAATTGCACTGCTACCGTGCTCCGGGAGAGGAAGACGGTACCGTCTTGCCCATGGGAGCCGCAGTTGAAACGATGAGCACTTTTGACCTCAACGGATCTGAGAAGAGCAGCGAAATGTATGAGAAGAACTCTGACTGGGTGGACGACTCGTAAGCATTACTTTCTTTTTTATAGGTCTCAAAGGAAGCGTCCCACCTCAAGATCGTTTTTGAGATTTCATTGTTGAAAGAATCTCTAGGAGCTGCTGATCACAACTGTGTACGTGATTCCATGCATGACTGCTGAAAAACCCCATTTCCGAGCGCCCATCTTTAGGGAGCGTCTGGGCGGAGCCGAGCCGGGGGCGGAGCTAAAAAACTTTCCGAATAATTCGCTCCAGGAAGAGCACCTCCTGAGGAAATTCGTATTCCTCGTGAGAGTTCCTCATCAACTCCACTGGCTCCGCCCGAAGGCTCCTTAAAAATTGGGGCTCGGAAATGGGGTTTTTTAGCTGTCTTGCATGGAATCACGTATACCATTGTGATCACCAGCTCCTGGAGATTCTTTTTACGTTGAAATCTCCGAAACGATTCTGAGGTGGGACGCTGCCTTTAAGAATTGTATTGCAGGGTTGTGTTTCTTTCGTCTAATGCAACAATTTGTTTCCAGACAGAAGGTGTTGTCTGTTGAGTTTGTGAGAAAATACATTCATCTTGCTCGCTCAATGAAGCCAAAACTAACAGAAGGAGCGACTGAGTACATCTCCGAAGTTTACTCAGAGATCAGATCGTTTGACACATCAAAGACTGATAGGGAAAGGGTATGTACGAGTGTGAAGCTGCAGAATTCCAGAGGAATTTTATCCTTTTCCAGACTATGCCGATCACTGCTCGACAACTTGAGACACTCATCCGTTTGGCGACGTCGATAGCTAAAGCGAGGTTTTCGAAGACGGTGGATAAGATTGATGCTGAAAAGGTACTGGGAAATCAGAGATTATCCTTATCGGAGGGCTTTATCTTGCTTTTCAGGCGTACAACCTCCTGCACTTTGCCTGCTTCAAGGAGAAGCCAAAGGCTCGTCTGGATTACGAGAACGCTAAGAAGAAGGGTGTCGATTACAGGAGTGATGATGAACAAGAAGAAGAGGAGGAGGTCGGTGTTCTGAAGTTGTATCAGGCATGGGAGACTGATCAAAAGCCGAAGGGGGATTGAGGAAATTCCGAGGATTGGGTCGAAAACTACTACTTTTTATAGTTTTTCCCTCCTATTACTTATAGGCTGTAAACCCGCACAAGTGTGGATATTTTTCGTCTGGGATGGCATACAACATTGACTAGGATAAGCGTGTTACCCCCCCCCCCCGTCGTAACTGATGTATCTATCCTCATAATGCAAGGACGTTAACACCTTTGCCCTAGGCACCCTCAATGATTTGTGCTAGACCTGGGTAGTTTTTATTCGATTTTCGCCATGGTAGGATTCGGAACTGCAGGAAACATTCCTTTTTTCTATGATGTTCATTTCTTTGATACTCAAGGTCGCGAATAATTGAATTAATTTACCAGTTTTAATGTCAACTTTCAAAGAGCATTTCACTAAATTTTCTTCAGTTCCCTTCATTTTTAGATGGACCAAACCACTGCAACTGCTACCACAGCGACTCCTGGCCGTGGAACTCGCAGGTAAGCTGGGACAGGTTAACCTCCGAGTCACGTTTTGCTAACTGACTGGTTTGTTTAGACGAGCACGTGACGAAACCATCCAGAGTCGTGAATCATCACCGTCAGCTTCGCAACAGGCGGCGAAAAGACCGCGTGCTGAAACGCCTAGCATCAGTGTTGACAGGTATTGTTTGTTTTCTCTTTGTGCTGGGGTTCCATCACTCAGAGAAGTGGCTTAGTTGACACTAGTAAATTTGCGAAGAACAGATGTTGGAAGTTGTGGTGTTTGGATGAAGATGTTGAAGTTTTTGATGTCTACGTCGAAGGATTTTTAACTTTAACCAATGCCGATGAGATCATTATTGCCCAGCCAAGTACTGCCCTAACCTATGCATTTTTTTCAATTTTATCCTGGAAGGTTTATCAACGACATTTTACTGTTGCAAGCCATGCAAATCAAAGGGATTCCGATTAAAATGTTTCGCAAATTCAATCTTTTTTTTGCATCTGTTTGGCAGAGTTGTTATAAATTGCCATCCGTGTCTAAGCAAGTCAATAGGATCAGTTTTGATTACATTTCTAACGAATTAGTGAGGACTTTCGTCGGACCAGTTGTTTTAATGCTGTTTTAAATCAACTGGCTATTTAACACTTAACAAATCACCATCCTAGATGCATCTACTCACTTTTGTAGGCCTCTAACAGTGGAGACCAGAAACGATTACGTTTGACAACTAAAAAATCTTAGGTCGAAGTGGAATTTTTGGACACGATTGCGTGCCGATTTCAATTATTATCTTGTCCTATCGCAACGTAATCTGATTACTTACTGTCGTTATACACTTTACATGTATACCACCAGACGCCTACACTTTTGGTGGAAGTGTCCTGCACTTAGAAACTATCACTTATCCGCTTGTCAATCAAGAGAATCCGAAAAGAATAGACGGGAGTGAGGGAGGAGGGGTGGTCGGTGGAGATGACCTCTTCACTCTTCATCTAGGTACTTCTTGTAATAGAGTGCCCCGAAATAATAATTTTGAAGTGTTCCGGAATGGCTAATACAGGGGTATCAAAAAGTTTCCGGCCTGAACCATTTGCAGAATAGCTGCCGCAGTGAAATTTTAGAGTAAATAAATATGCATCCATCGAAGACCAAAACACTCTTCATCTTGTCATTTTATTGAACTTACCCAATTTTATAAGAATTTTTATCAGCCGAACATAAACACCCAACGCAGACTCTTTTTCGTTATTTGTTTCGTTACGGTGAAGTGCCGTTTCAGATTTTCTCACGGATTCTAGTATCTAGTCCCTGGACTGTCTTTACAAACTGGCCGAATTAGCGAAATGCATTCGCATTGTCATGAAGCAATACAATTTTGTGGAAAGTGATGTCTCATTGAAGAGCCTGACTTCCGCGGTTGAATTTCTGCCGTCATTTTTCTTGACTCGTTTCCGAAAAGTGTGGATCAAAGTAGCGTTGTAACAATCCACTTCGTTAAGGCTTACATGCAGGTGGTAAGGTGACAAAATCTTTTCTCTATCGCACAGAACTTTGAGCAAGACATTTTCACCCCCGCTTCCGTGTTCGATCGCACTGTTCTCAGAGATCTGCCCATCCTGACCCAGTACTCCATGCTTGGGACTTCAAATCTTTGCTGTGAATTTGCCACTTATTGGCAGTCAATATACTACAGAATGTCCTTTCCGTTTTCTACAAAACTCCCAAAAATCTTCTCCGAATATTCAACTGGAATTTTCTTGTTGGACGCCGAAAAGGTTGTAAAGACTCAATGTTCTGCGAAGGTTAAAATTCTTAGATGGTAACCTAAAAAAAACTCCAAAGGAAGTTTTGAATAGCTTAGGTCCTTGCGCACTTACTGCACCTAAAGCCTGTCTGCGACGCTCAGTGATTTTTTCTACAGCGACAGTAATCTGTCTTCGTCTTGTCTCTGCTCGTTGATCAGAGGTCGCTCTGTTTCTGACCGATTGTCACTCCACTAAAAATATTGAGTTCCGAAATTTTATGTGGGTATGCTAGAAGACTTCCTCTTCGTTCAGCATTCAGTGGCGGATTTAGATTTTGTTCAATAAATTTCGTTTACAAAACAAAAATTCGTCGGTTGCTCCTCGCTGGATACACATTTTTTGAGCGACAACCATACCTTGGCTTGAATAAAACGTTCTTATTCCTGGGAAGTTCAACGAAATCTCATGAAACTTTGCAAATTAACATGAAAGGCTTCACCCTACATGGCGCTCTCAAAGCAGTACAGGAATATGGAACAGGCAAGCGGAGGCCGGAAACTTTTTGATACCCCTGTAAGCTGTTCTATGGGTTCTTGCCCAGTTGTGGTTTGTGCCAGTAAACCGTTCACACATGTTTCACAAAAACATGTCATACCGTCTTGTAAGAAAGGATTGGACGCCGAAAACTCCCAGGCTAGGATTCGTGGACGTATAACCGAGAAAAACCAGGCCAGCAAACCAAATTTTATGTTCTCCCGCTCCTAGCACTCAGTCGTCTATACGAAAACCATTCACGCTAACCGTTGGTTTACTTGGTCATCGTTTCATGAATCTCAGCCATTTCTCTGAGGTTCCTTGAGAAATGAGGTTCTTTACGTTTTCATGACTCTCTACGTATATCGCCTGGGCAACTCGCTCAGATTCTGCTTGCGCAGAAATCCCAAAAATGATTCCGTAGACGAGTCAGTCTTTAGAAACTAGGCAATGAAAATTATGAAGAAGCTGTATAATTTTGCACAGGAGCTGCGCAGCCGCGACAGGCACGAATTTTGAATTTATAGTGATTCTATGCAGATTTATTCAGCTAATTTCTATTCTGGAAGAGCAAATGCTACAATTTCGTACAGTTTTGTGGTGGGTTGCAGGGATGGACTTTCACATAGTAAGGGCAATGTTTACCTCATACTTTAGACTATTGAAGATGTCTCACACCTGCTAAAATCGAGGGCATGGTACCTGGGAAGAGCGACGCAGGGCAGCTCTCCTATTGACCGACCACATGAACTTACCAATAGTAGAGCACGGCCCCATCGGGCTCTTTAAATCTCGCGCTCAGTATCCTGGAATAGGGATCCTGGACGATTCTTTCTTGGCTTTTTTTAAAGCAAAACTCATTTTGAATCATCTGGCCTGTAAATACTCATCGAAATCCTGCAAAGAGTCCATGGAAAATTTTTGTCATCCTTTTGCAATGGTACTTGTCACTAAATTTATTTCTCCTTCAGCTGCGTTTTTTTTTTCAGGTACAAGCAGTTCCGTTCATACGTCCGTAAAGTCTTCGATGAAATAGGCGCCAGCGATGACATGGTGGACTTGGCGAAGATCACCGAAGGTAAGAGCAGAGGAGTGGGCTGCGCGTGAATGGATTGAATAGGCCCGAAAAGAGCACAATGAAAGCCGCATGGCCTTTTCAGGAGTGCAATCACAAGCGGGCAGCCACCAGTTCTCCGATGGTGAATTGGAGGCCGGGTACGAGCGAATGGCCAGCGACAACGCGATCATGATCGCTGATAACAAGATCACACTCATATAACTTTCTTACACGTGCTTTACATGCTTATCGATTGACTCATCCCAGTAACATCCGTTGATCTCCAGTTTTTAACTCTTTTTTTTTGGAAATTTCACATGATTCATGTTGAAACGTTGCATTAATTCCATGCTGTGCCTTGTGTTGGCTGGCGTTGTAATGAAATGAAATGAAATTCCATGGTCTTCCTGTGAAGTCAGAATGATTGCGCACATCAATACTGTTGTCGAAGTATCTATGAAATTGATCATGTGCACGTCCTTAGCCGCAATGTTGACATTTTTGACTGGAATCAGCGTTCCAGCACTGTTTTAAGCAAAAAGTCGGCGTGTGATTCATATGTCGTCGCCGGTGCTGGGGGCTGTACTTTTATGAAAACTTTTCCCGGCTTCAATCGTTCTGATCCTATTCTGGGAAACTGGAAAGTGATATTGTTGCCCTTTTGGTATCGTGAGAACCAATAGTTTTGTTACATGGTGGTTTTTCCTGGAATATTCTGCAAACAGGGTTTTCCGGTGTATCGATCCGTTTTCCAGGGAATTTCTGGCATTACTTTGTGGTCTGCTGCTATGATGTCCTCATCCCTGCCTCATCGGATATGTCCTTCCGATTCTCTTTTTAAGGTAATATAAGCTCTCATATGTATGCACTTTTAGGCCCACTTTGAGCTACTCGAACTTCGTTTCTGCGTCTGCACGCTTTCAAATTTAAAAGTTATTCATGCATGCGGCGCGTCAAAGTTTACGCGCCTCTCCAGAACTTCGCAAAGTTTTCGCGCCGACCCGTAGCAGCGAAAATGGAAACGCGGTTTGTTTGCGCGGCAGTCGCAACGGCAAAATTAGGAACATTGCTGACGTGCCAGGATTTCTCTTCTACCCCTCTCCTTTGCACTGTATATCGGCGCGTAAACTTTGACGCAACGCAAGCACGAATGACTTTTTAGCCTTTTTTGGAGATTATCTAAGCTTCGCTGTCGCGATGGAATTTGGTACCATTCTTCTGCCCTTCTGCTAAGTTTTAGTCTTTCGAAATTGTTTACGCACCATGGATTGCGCTCGCATTTTTGTTTCATTCAACTTCATCTGGTCTTAAACAAGTCAGAACTTCCGGCCATTCATTCATACTCTTCTTCATAGTAGTCCTAGACAAACTGTAAGAGAAAAATTGTTCTTGCATTAGAAATATTCGGGTGGACAGAAAATACTGGCCAAATATCAAAAACAGTTTAAGTGAAAATTCATTTTAATTTGGAACATTTGGTAAAAATTCGTTTCAATTCTAAATAATGGTACACAGAGTGCATATGAGGATACAGCCAAAAAATCTGAAAATAAGCGGGCACCTAATAATTTAATTTTGTTGAATATTCTTGAAACCCTGTGACCATCTCTTGCTCTCCTTTTTCTATGTTGGATTCTCACCTCTTTTCTAGGAATATGCTACTGAGACTCCAGTTACCCGATGAATTCATGGGCTTCCAAAGAAGTTCTTTCCCAGAATTTTCCAATTCTCTGGGCTTTTTTTTCAGAATTGAAACCAGAGATTAGGAACGGACGATATGACCAAGTGATCAAAAATCAAACATTCATTCAGGCATCATCGCTCAATGGATAAGCGCAGTAAAAAGCGTCTAATGTTGTTTGCCTGGACTTCTTTATGACGAAACCCATTATTTGTGTTCACAGCTGCTCGATAGTTCCTGAGTCATTGCGATGAGCCAGAAGAAACCCTCGGATGACCGGCAGGAATTCTTAGCTATGTTTTGTTCCTGACAGAGATTGCTGAGATTCTCAATAAGGTCGGAATTGAAGTGTTCCAGAGGATTTTTTCTCAAATATACATATAATGTAATTATAAAACGCACTTCATATTAGATTAGTGCGAAATTAATTGCCGAAATGGACACTAATTCAAAGTGTTATAACTCGACTTGAACACAACATTGTTCATCGGTTTAATGCTCATTTAATTCGCAAAATCTTCCTTAACAGTCTAGTGAAAATGAGAATGCCACCACAATGAAAACTGAGATCGCAAAAATCTAAAAGCTTTTGGAAGGCGATTTCGGCATTCTCTAGATCAGCAATCTGCTACTGTTATAGGTTTGCATATGGGATCCTAGAAAAGTGATATTCAGTAAGGAAAAGGTCTAGAGAATGAGGAGAATGGATGAGAACCTCGTAGCGTTACTGCGTCAGTTTTTGCCGGGTGAGTTTTTAAGTAGTAGGCTCAGCGCTACCCTGGAGTGGGGGGAGGGGTAAACCTAATTCTGTTCAGCATTGCCAGCCACATCTACAGCAGATTTTTGGACATCAAGTCGAAATTACAAAAATAGGACTCTACTGTCAACGCTTGACTAGGTTGGAGGAGGCTGCAGCCGATTACACACCTACAGCATCACCAGCCTCCCTAGAGAGAAGACCTGGTTTAGGAAATCTTAGAAGTGGAAAGACGTCTCTACCCAAACATATTCGCATTTCTTGTTATCGTCCAAAAACCGAGCTTCATTTACAGTGATTACATTGTCCAGAAATGGGTCGTTTTGGGACGAAAAATTAAGTTAGAAAAGATGTCACAGTGGGTGAGACGCTGCTCATCGGTCAGAAGGTGGGGTGTTCACGTCCGCACCTTTCTTACCCTGTCAATTGAAGTCAAATGTTTTGAAACTGTAGTATAATGAGCGTACATCCTTGCCCTCATCGCCGGATGGTAAGATCCGGTTTAGATTCCACGGCTACTCTCAACGCCCGATCGTCATAGTTTGAAGTCTAACTACGGTCACCCGAAAATCGCTTTGGCCCATCATCTGTTCGCAGATGTGCGAATATGTACTGAAATGAGCTAGCCAGAATATTCAAGCAGCTTTTGAAAGAGGGGGAAAAGCCCTCACAGAAAGTCATACAAGTTAGCTTGAAATTGCTCAAACTCCACGGAAGAGAAAAGTTTATTTGTGCATCCCCTGAAATGGCAATTAATTTTGCACCAACCTAATATTTCGGAACAGTTCCATAAGTCCCGTTTTTTCTCCTCCAATTATAATTCTTACTCTACGGATTCCTGGAGTTTCGCTCGCGCGCTCATACTAATTTTCTATGAAATGCAATAGTTAGAAAAGGTCCTTGTGTGCAATCAGCCCCTTTAAAAAAACTCCTTTGGAAACCTAGCATGTACTTTATGAAAGATCCATTGACAGTTTTCAGCAGCGAGTCGTCTGTCAGCTGACTCATGTCAGATGACTTATTGGACTTTGCGCTGACTGCATCGCCGCTTCACATCGTCGTCATTTCCACATTCGATTTCCCACCCATCGTTCTCCAAGACCTCGCCCACATACTGAAAGTAATCCACGGAATGTGTTATATCCGCTCATAAAAGTGACGCATCGCCGGCCTGGCATTATTGACGTCATTATGCCCTTTTATGGTGCGTTGTAGTGTTGTGGTGTTTTTCGGCGGCGTGATCAGCACCACCTTTACTCGTCGCAACCACCGCCACCCTACCACCACAATTCATTCGATGCCCCGTCATTTCCGCGCAGTGTTGAACCGTTTTTGTTGCGTATTCGTTCCAGTTCGGGGCATTCTCTGCCTTTGTGTGTCTCTTCGCTTTGTTTTTCCGCATTTCCGGATGTTTTCTTACCATCACTGCGTTTCTGGCTGTGCGGAACGTGACTGTTTATGTTCAATTCGTCTTCCAATAAGTTTCTGGATCATTGTGACATTTCTATCCACTTTTTACTTTTTACCCTTCCCCTTTATTCTTTTTCCCGTATCTTCCCTCTTCGCTTGAAACCCAAAGTCTTTTTGCACACCAATCCACAAATCTGTATTGGACCTAATCGACCTTTTCTTTTTTTGCTTTGCTCTTTTTCACATCTTCTGTTGTTTTTTTTTTCTAAATCTTGACTCTTTCTTCATACATCGGTTCACCTCCATTTTGCATCAATTCATCCTTTTAATATTATCCTTAATATTAGTTTTAATATTTAATATCCACTTTTTCCTAAAAAATGGAAACGATGGTGAGGGGAGTTTATATTATTTAAGTTTCGCAGCATTTCATACAATTATGAGTTGAATAGTTTACGCTGCGATGTTTTTGTACACCGATTCACCAATCTATGGTGTTCCGATCTGCCCCTTTCTCTTCCTGTTACTTTTTTCCTCTCTCCCTCAATTTTTTTTCGACTGTTTTTATCTTTTTTTTCTTGAAACACACAGATTTTTTTAGCCGTCGACTCACCAACGCAGGGTGCACCTGTTTATCGTTTTCTTTTCCCCTTACCTTTTTACTTGTTTCTCACATTTTCTCTCTTCCTTTGGAAATGTCAGATTTCTTGTACACCTATTCACCAGTCTCTTGTGTTTTATTGCAGCTTTTCCTTGTTGTTTCTGTTTCCTTTTCCATATTCACTCATTTCTACGGAAACTCGTTTTTTTACACCGATCTATCAATCTACGATGCAGCACACCAGATTTCCCTTTTTGTCTCTTAATTTCTTCTATTTATTTCCCCAGATCACCTCTTTCCTGCTGTAACTTCTAGTGTTTTTGAACACCGAATCACCAATCCGTCATGCTCTATCACAACTATTTCTTTTTCTCCTAATTTTGCTCCCTTTCTTTATTTTTCTCATTTCATCTTTGTTGTAATGTTGATAGTATACCTATGTCCAAATTAAAATGTATTAATTCAGTAATTGTACTTGTAATTCGAGAAGCGTTTCATTTGAGCCAGGGTTCATCATTGGGAGGATGGATAATTTCGTATCGCGTATAAATTACACATAGGTTAGCAACTTGGCCTACACAACGTCAGGTATGTGCGAATGGGGCATCGGGTAAAGGGTAAATATGTGTACATTAATGCGGTAATCTTAGGGATGCATCTGGGTCCAGCCCTTCTTATCCATTCTCCAGTCCTCTATGACTCTTTTTTTTTTTTGAAGAAATTTGACACATTCGAAATCGAATAGTGGATTCCCCTGCTCTGTGTTAGTCAGAAAATATCCATTCTTCGTTAACGTATTGATCATTTTACACTTTCAGATAAAATTTGCATCGTTTCCCGAATTGTCCCCTATTTGTTGCCCGTTCCTTTGTTCAGACACACTTGAGCAACAAGTTTTACACAATGAATCGTATTGGTTGTGGGTGGTCCGATCTTGGGGACTGCCCGCCCACAATCAATATGTATCACAAATGAAGTCGCCAGGGCGGCCGTGATGCTTGGTGCTATACTCCTCGAGGAGTATACCAGCACCTAACCAATTCTTCTACTTCATTTACTGGATTCACACATAGCGTTGATCCTGAAATCATGCAGATGCAAAGCTTATATGCCCTCGGATCTATAATACTTCCAATGTCCATTACTGTACTACTGTAGTCGTACTACTGTCAACGTTCTCTTTGTGGTCCAACCAATCTTTCCAGTGGTTTTCTATAGGTTTTATTTCTCCCAAAAGGTTTTACTTCTCCCAAATGTCTGTAAATGCAGACCTAGTAAATTCGCTGTGTTGTAATAGGGTCCCTCCAGCTATTCCTGCAAGATGGCATTCTTTGAAAGTCCGTATTTCCGGAAAATTTTCGAGAATTTGATCCCCATCTCGTTTTTCTGGGATTTTTTCCTTCTCTCTTGCTCAGTAATTCAGTTTGGAGAGAGTGCAAAAGTCCGCAACTGCAGAAAGATTCCAAGAACTTGCCGTCGGACTTGCTGCTTCGGGGAACTCGCTGCTTTTAGGAACTTGTTGTGTGCCTCGTAGCTCTCGGAAATACTGGGAGGATTGTGCGGGATTTTCTAGCTACTGCTTTGTCCGTAATTGCAGATTAGTTGTGCGGATTCATGTAATTGTTCGAGTTTTCTTGTTCTCTTCTAGGTATGCTATCTCTTATTTTTTTACTTAATATCCTTATCTGTCGCTTTTATTCATTTTATTTCTATTTCTTTTTTTTTGCTCTCCTTCAAGTATCCTACGTGTGCTCGGACTCCCTGAAAGCCCTCCCATTCCAAACTTCCGCAATCATAGACAAAAAAGTTGGGGAGGGTCCAAATCTCAGAAGTGAGCTTGTTTCCGCTGCACATTCACTACTTCCAGAGATGTGATCTGCACTTGGCAGCACAATATGGTTTGTGACAGTTTACCTGTATAATTATATTTTGTCCGCAATCACAGAATTAGCGAAAAATCATAGGAGCAGATCAGTGTGTTTACGAAACGCCGCGAGAAACTGGTTTTCTACAGTGTATTTACATAGATGACTATCACTAATGGTCATAGCTATTTTGTTTTGCCAAAGATCAGGCGAGCTCTTCTGAAAAGACCAGTCATACCGGAGAATTTTTGTTTAATAGCGTAGTTTCTCTTGCTCTACAGGGATTCTTGGGGCATTCTGCTGGAAAAGGTAAAAATTCAGGAAGTTGACCATGGTTTGTCACCTTTTAGGTCCTCTAGAGCGAAATTGTAGGGAATAATGGCGGTTGAGTGGAATCAAAAGGCAGGAAGAAGGGACTGTTGAAGAATTGGAAGCTAAATTAGCTGGAAAAGGTGAGAAAGTGGGCAGTAAGCGAGCAAAGTCGAATAAGAGAAAGGGAAAAAAAAGAAAGAATGCAATATATTGAACTGGTTCATGAATCACACCCCATGACTAATTGATTTGATATATGGCTACTGACTCAGTAAATGATTGATTTTAAGAGAATAGGAAAGCGAAGAAAGTGATTGATGGGTAGCAAAGACACTCTAAGGAAGCCCATTTGCGAAAAGTACATGCGGTGATGGAGGGGGGCACAGTCATTTATTTACAAAAAAGCCTACAAACAGAACAAAATGTAATAACTCAACCATTTTTAACAACATATGATTTTCAAAAAAATGACAAGAGGACGGTGACACTGTTCTTAGCTTCAGTGTTCCTGTTCAAAAGATAGAAGGGTTCTTTGAAGTGGAGAAAAATGATGTGTAGGACTAGAGATACACGGGTGTCGAAAAGTTTCCGGCCTCGGCAATTTAGGGAGCATTGTGTAGGGTGAAGCCTTCCATGTTAGTTTACAAAGTTTCATGAGATTTCTTTAGACCAGGACTAAGAACGTTTAATTCAAGCCAAGGTATGGTCATCGCTCAAAAAATGTGCATCCAGCGAGAAGCAACCGACGAATTTCTGTTTTGTAAACGAACTGTATTACGAAATCCAAATCCGCCCTTGAATTTTAAACAAAGAGGAAGTCTTCTAGCAATCTGACATAAAATTCTAGAACTCAATGTTCTTAATGGAGTGAGAGTCGGTTAGAAACGAAGCGAACTCTGATCAACAAGAAGAGACAAGACGAAAGCAGATTACTGCGACTGTAGCAAAAATTATTGAGCATCGCAGAAAGGGTTAAGGAGAAGAAAGTGTGCAAGGATCTAAGCTATTCAGAACTTCCTTTGAAATTTTTCTGAGCAACCATCTAATAATTTTAACGTTCGAAGAATATTGAGTCTCTTAAACCTTTTCGGCGTTCGACAAGAAAATTCCAGTTGAATATCCAACGAAGATTTTTGAGGGTATTGTAGAAAGCGGAAAGGCCCTTCTGTGGTATCTTGACTGCCGATAAGTGGCGAATTCACTGCAAAAATTTGAATTCCTGGGCGCGGAGTAATGGGCCAGGACGGGCAGATCTCTGAGAGCAGTGCGATCGAACATGCAAGCGGGGTGAAAACGTCTTGTCCAAAGTTCTGTGCGATCGAGAAGAGATCATGTCACCTAACCACCTGTACGTAAGCCCCAGTGAAGTGAATAATTACAATGCTACTTTGTTCCACCTCTTTTGGAAACGAGCCAAGAAAAGTGACTGCACAAATCCAACCATGGAATTCAGACTCTTCAATGAGACATCAATCTTCACAAAATTATATTGCTTCATGACAATGCGAAAGCATTTCGCTAATTCAGCCAGTTCAGGTGGGGTCTAAGAAATAGCTACTAGAATCCGTGAGAAAATCTGAAACATCATTTCAGCGGAACAAAACAAATAACGAGAAAGCTCGCTTTGTGTTTATATATGGGTGATAAAAATTCCTATAAAATTGGATAAGTCTCATAAAATGACAAGATGAAGAGTGTTTTGGTCTTCAAGTGATGCTCATTTATTTCCTCTAAAATTTCACTGCAGTTGCTAGTCTGTAAGTGGTCCAGACCGGAAACTTTTTGATACTCCCTGTAGATCAGAATGAACTTGAGTACAATATGAGAAGGGATCAGATACCAGAGAAGTATGGATTCTCAGAAACGAAATTTTGCTGTTATTTGTTTATCACTCGATGTCATATTGCTGCAATATGTCGATCCGTACATTTCTTCCAAGTGACAGGTTCACAGGTACAACGGCTCGCATCCATGTTCCACAAGAGTATTATCCGAAATGATCTTTACATCTTGCTTCCGGTTGGCCGATTGGTTGTTGTTCACTCATTGTTGGCTGTTCTTCTATTCTGTCATTAATACAATTATTTATTGTTGGACTGGCACTAACGAAAAAGAGCATGAGCAGAAGATAAGGCAGTATGGGAAAGATTTAAAGGATGAAAAATTCGAAAAATACAAGGACATCTGGAACATCGCATCATTAAGGTGGTAGACCAAAAAGTGTAGACTAACAAAAGGATCAATAAATAAAGGAAATGATACGTGAATGAGAGAATGGTGTCAGTAAGATAAATGAGTGATTGAATCGATATGTGCGTGAGTGAAGGAATGTATGAATTTTTGGGCGAATATTCGAACGAATGATTTTTTTTTCAAAATGTTTCATTTTTTTCATATTAATTTTCAAAAATTAATTCACGATTTGTTTTTCCACGCTACCCCGCCCCCTACCTGCTCACATCAACCCACTCCTGTATTCCTCTCCCCCATCTAGACATAGGGAGACTTTTCACTGACTAGTCAACCTTCTCATTACCACCTTGGAATTAAGTTCGAAACTAAGGTTACAGTCCACTTGGGCCAAGTAACATGATGCTAGTTAAGTAATTTTAGTTTTGAAGTTCTGACTTGAAATTACGGTCTTTTTTTATTCTTGTCTGCATACCCATACGATATTAGATGGCACACCCGTGAGGGTGTAATAAATAAATAAATAGGTACGGCGGGTTATGCACTTGAGTGGAAGAGGAAGGGAAGAAGATGTTGTGGAGTATCCTCTTATATAAATCATGGTAAAAATTTTCTAGTAAGAAGGAAAAGGAAACAACGAAGAAAAATACATTTCAGTCTAGCGAAGACATTCGTCACCGAGAAAGATAGCATCCACTAATTCTGTATGTAAACTCGCTAATTCATGAGCAAACAGAGTAAAAACTTATGACAAACATACAGAACCGAATAAACGCAATTTAAAGAAGTCGAAAGAACAGGAGAAAAATAAGAGGAATATTAAAACGCGGTGTGAGTGCTTCTGGATGAAAAAAATGAGCAAGAGATTTGTAGAAATGGACAATAAATTTCTAAATTCATTAAAAGCTCATCTCACTGCTGTTTTGTGACTACGTTATGCACCGTTTGCACAGTTCCTGACTGTATCGTAGTGTCCTTGGAGTATAACTGGGACCTAGTGAACATCGAATAACCGAATTATTCTAATTATCAGTGCAGAGAACGATCCAAAAACTCGAAGGTTGGAAAGGAGAAGGCCCTGTATCTCTCCGCATCATTCTTCAAGGGTTGTACTTGCTTCTATCCTTTGTTGCCATATCCGAAAATTCAACTTCTTTGAACTCGAATTTTCGAATTTTAATATATCTTTTGCATTATTCGGCTCTAAGTATACCCGGGAGAACGTCATTCTCCTTGAAGAACATGCAGTACCGTCCGCGTTTTTCCGGAACTTTCTCAGAAATCGCTGGAAAGTGCAAGCATCGCGAGATTTTCATAAACTTGAATCAAAATGCATTTGCCATGAAGTATTGTTGACCATTTTGAAAGAAGTTACGGGAAATTCCTATAATTTATGCCCTTTCCTGTAATTTCACTGAGGTGTCCGTGTATGTCAAAAGCACACTGATTCTTTCTAATTCTGTTCATTTTTCCAGCTCTTCTCCAGAAAAACGCGCTAGACGTTCAGCAGAAATTTGGGATTTCATTAGAACGCGACGACATTTTCCCATTCGTAATAGTTGTTGTACGAGGCGCTGGCGTCTCTTGGCGGCGGTCATGTGTACATGACCGCCGCGAGAACGATACATTCACTCTCTCACACAGACACGCACAAGTCGCGACATGAGTCATGCGCTGCCATGCGCGTCTTCGTACTTTCGCCCCGCGATTGGGACACAACGGCTCAACATCGCCCGGCCGGCCAGCCAGCCAGCCACCCAGCCATCGATGACCGTCGTCATTCCGGGAAACAGCTGTTCTCGTTGAGGCGGCCGATTCCTGGTTGCGATTAGGCTTGAGCTGACCGCGACGGCGGCGGATTTCGTGGAACCCGTGGCGGCGGCGGCAGCGCGGATGCACTGCGCTGCTGCAAGTGCACACGCGTTAGCACGAAATTGACAGCCGGGTTCTTGTGGATTTCTGGAAATTCGGTGGCGTTCTTGTTGTCGTCGTAGTGCGGTTTTGCTTACCATTTGTGTCTTTCTGCTCAAATAGCGCTTTTTTTTACGACTTTGAAATCCTTAGATTCTTTAGAGTAATGGGAATAGCAACACTACATATACTTCACGTAGAGTCTACAAAAGTTGGTCTTTTTTAAATTTTATTCCAGTTATACGTTACATGAATGTGCTGTATATCAGAAGTAAGTAAGAAACAACGAAACCTAGGGTAAAATTTTAACTAAACAGTAAATACCAACACCAACACTTACAGTATTACTTGATAAATAAATAAATAAACAAATAAATAAATAACTTTTGAATTTTTCCACTGAATCTGAGAGCTTCTCATCTAATTCCTTGTGCTCGTGATCCACCATTGTATAGCGCGCTTATGTGCATGTAAATAAATAAATAAATAAATAAATAAATAAATAATACTTATTCACTAGTAATACACCAATAATATTTGCACCATTTTGCGTTACGAAATAGTAGTATCATTGCTTATTACATGAAATATTTATACATAGTCCGTTTCAAAAGCTGCGATGGCTTGGTGTTTGTATACGTCGTCGACCTTTCTCACCTGCCTCCCTGAGTACTACACGCTCTCCCACGTTCTTTGCTTCTCTAACACCTCTCTAACCATAAAACCCCGTGAAATGAACCGTATTGTATGTAAATATACACATTTGAATATTTCTCATGAAAAATAACCAGAATCATTCAGTTCTCCTATTCAATCCAATTGGTTTTTCGGATCGTAGCCCGTCTAAACATTTCCAGGATTGAATTCCACCAAGTTGTATGGAAAAGAGCCACATCCTCCTAAGTATTTCCACAAAGGTGTTGATTGTTTATCAGTTTTAAGCTTATTTACGCATTTCCGTCCTTAATTTCAACAGAAACCACTTCAGGAAAAATATCATTATTTTCCAAACTTTCTAATTTTTCTGTCATAATCTTCTTTTTTTCTGGTTGTAGCTTATCCGCACTTACAGGTGTGTCCATAACTTTTATGTGATCCTTATTCAGTGGATTTCTTCAACTTCCAAGAATCAGAACTTGTGCTTCATCAAATCCAAACAATTAAATCCATACCAAGTGTTGTGATTTTCAGTTGTATTACCGCTGTTATGAATTTGAAGTGTAATTACCCGTGTCCTTCCGTGTTATTTGAATCTGTTCAATTATTCATGGCTTTTCCCTGATTGCACATATTCTTGCAAGCTCCCTTCCTGATGATCTTTGTCTTTGCGGTCTCCATGGTGACGCGGTTTTGCTTTTGTGAACTGTTGCTCATTATTGATCGGCTTGAAACAACAGATGGTAGCTGATGTCCAGACCATGCCATACCATGTGATGTTGTTCTGTTTGGATCACTGCGTTGTTGTTCGAGAAGTTGGGAGATGCTGTAAAGGAATGACTAGCTTTTACTTCTTTTCCACTCCTGACTTCTTGTTTGCTTTTCTTTTTCTTTCTTTCTCTGGTGATGGCTTTTTGGAAGCTTTTTATGAGGCTAGTTCTCAATTGTTAATGCGGTGGATACCTAACTTCCGAAAATTCACCCCCTAGACTGCTCATTGGTAACCACTGCATGAGTAGTGGCATCCCCCAATGCCAATCACCCGAAGGCTTCAAGCAGTATGTATACCGGCTACTTACTCTTACAGGTCCTAGGACTGTGTATGCAGCTATATGCAGGTGCAATTCAGTCAGTAGCCAAGCTGGCCTGCCGTTTCTATTGTCTTTGTAAGGAGCACCAATTGAGTGCATGAAATAAATAAATAAATAAATAAATAAAAATATTTAGAATTTCATGCAATGTGTGCGGTCACTGCTTATAATACACGAGTTATAATAGGGTTATGGATCAAGTTGAAATTTGAACGCTTGGTTGGAAAAGGACGTGAAATAAGAGGAAAGCGAAAATCGATGAGAAAAAAGAGTTATGGCAGAAGAAAATATTTACATCCCTGATTACGCGGTGTCTGCTTATGAATGATTTATAGAATTTTACGAATACGCTTTGTCATCTTCGAAATCAACATATAGTATTCATTTGATCCTCGTTCAGTAAGGCAAGTTACTTTGCAAGAACAGGAAATCGAAAAGTTTTTGCGAGCATGAGAAGATAACCAATAGTATGAAAAGCAATTTAATATTTCAAAAAGACGTTGGTATTGTTACTGTTATTTTATTTATTTATTTGATTATTTATCCATTAATTCACTCCTCTATTCATTCATTCATTCATTCATTCCATTCATTCATTCATTCATTCCATTCATTCATTCATTCGTTCATCCATTCGTTCATTCATTCATTCATTCGTTCATTCATTCATTCATTCGCTCATTCATTCATTCATTCATTCATTCACTCATTTATTTGCTCATCACTAATACTATTAGTAACTATTGACTTTATATGAAAAGTATAGTTAGCTGGATTCCTTTAATGCCTGACTGAACATTCAAATGGTGCACTCTGGCGTTCGAATGGTAGAATCAGTGATAAGTAATTCGAGCGTCAGGGCCTCTAGCAGTACCATTGATTCCGAAATATTTTCAGCTGAAATTCCTTGGAATTTCCCTCACCCTCGCATCATCTTCGTTCAGTATTTTTTTTCTATTGTCGCCCAGATAATTGCTTACACGGAGGAGGTTCCGATAATTGTCGGAGAACTGCGAGAAAATCAATAAATCTATAATTGACTTCACTACTATTGCCAGTAAATACTTGTACAAACAATACTTGAATACCGACGTATGTGAAATTACTTGTGTGCTCGAGGAGAACAGGTTCGCGGCAACTGGTTTTATTCGCTCAAGAGTAGTGTGTTTCCATATTTGGCGAAGTCGATCGGTTTGCCGTGCGGTGGGTCTCGGCAAGAAAATGTGGCTGCGTTCATCCTACATAATTAAATTTATATCTGTTAATTTTTACTGCAGCTACATCCTAAATTGTAGATTTTTTTCTCTTTTCCGAGCTTTTGCTGGAAAGTTCCCACTATGCTGAGGATTTCTGATCATTTTTTTGATGTTTCCGTGCACTTTTCTGGATCTGTTCGTCCCAATTTTGAATTTTGTTCTCGAATCTTCCTCCTGCTTCCCCTGCTATTCGTGTCTTTCCCGTGTCAAGAGGCGTTCCCTTATCATTCTGGGGCACGAACAGCCACAAGACGGCGTTTTGCCAGGATTTTCGCGATGATAAGTGCTGCTGGCCAGTGTCAGTGCTGGCTATCTGCTTGATATCAGCTGTGTATCGATTGCCGAGTGTGTGTGTCTGTGTGTACATGTGTGTATCTACGTGTGTATGAGTGAATGAGAGATAGCGCGCTTTAAAACCCCTCAGGGCTAATGCCAGATGTGATGGCTGGATGGAATTCCAGAGAATTTCCTGGATTCCATGCGCTTTCCTCGGCTTATCTTCATGTTCCGCTAGGATTATTGCGTGTTCCCGGCGGTTTTTGTTGGCTTTTCAGCGAATTTTCATGGCTCCGAAGGCTGAGTTAGCCTTATATGATGTCATTTTCGACTCTACGCTAATCATTGCTCTCTGGATGCAACTCGACATGTGAAAGCTCAGCAGTCGTTGGTCTTTGAAATTAGCCATCTATGCGGCGTCGCCTCCGCCGACGCTTCCATCGCAACCCGCTCACTTCCTCCGGCTTCGTTTCGAAATCCTGACGCTTGTGTCGTTTTTCCTGCAGAACTATGCACGGATTTTCGATGAATGACGTTCCTGCGTGCATATGTTGTTTCACCGACGGATTACGCGCAAATCCTGAGCGAAAATATTGATTTCTATGGTTTTTTTCTGGAGTCCAGCATGGCGTCTGCGTAAAAAAAACTGGGTTATTAGTACAGCTCGTAGTTCAACGTTCGTGTTGCGTTGGAAATAAAGATAAGGGGGGATGAAGATAAGGAATACGGCAAGTCAAAGGAAAATATTGCTTGTTAAGTGCTGCAATGCCTACTCACTGAGTTCTAGATATTAAAACTCCTGAGATGATTTCCCGAAGTTTTCTGGAATTTTCTTCCTGGAAAATCCATGCTTTGTTTAGGGTCAGAGAGAGAGAGAGAGAGAGAGAGAGAGAGAGAGAGCGAGAGAGAGAGAGAGAGAGAGAGATGGTTCCTCTGGAATTTCTTTGGGGAAATTCTCTTCTTTGCATTGGTTTTCTGATTACAGAGGTCTGTTTCCGATTCCAATTTGTTGTTTTCCAAGAACAGCTAGGATTTCACGAGGAGAGACCTAAAGTTCCAGGAACTTTCTGGATAAGTGTTCACGTAATGGAAGTGAGAAACGAAATGAAATCATTCAAAGGCCCGTCATGGGGAATTCTTAGGCTTCACTATCTTCTTCGCCTTCATTCTTGTACTTTTATATGTTATGACGCACAAAACTTTGAAACTGGCTAATATTTTGTGTTCTGAAATAATCTCTGGATTATACTGGTGTTTAGGCTGTTCTCTGGGAATATCTTTATCAAGAAAGGCTCAAAATAATAAGAGGATAAAAAAAGCGTTTTAAATCATCCCTAATATGTAGTATCTGTTCTTGGAAAGTTTCACGGAAAATAGCCATTTGGATTAATTCCTAAACTTTTGCCTAGAGATGTATTGGGTTTCAAGGCTTTCTTCCACAAAATTCTCCGTGACTGAAGCGAGGTAGTTTCCGAAGAAAAGTGAAGAACCTAGCAAGTTCTATATAAAATAAAGTCAACAAGCCTAGGAAAGCCGAGAAAAATCCAGAAAAGCCAAGAATTGCTTTTTCACCTACTAATCCGGATGGCGCCCTAAGAATCACATGAAATTACCATAAAATTAAGAAGTTGCTATTTTTCTATGTTGGTTTCCACTGCTCTCCATTCCAGAAGTCAATTCAGGTTCACCTTCATTTTTATTCCTCTTTCGCCATATTTCTCAAGGACGCGACGAATCGTCGTGGAGAACTTTTTCCAGCGTCGAGAGATCGAGTTTTTCTAAGAAAAATGGAAAGCAGAGACCTGTTGATTCGTGCGAAATGTGCTAGGTTCTTGAGTTTTTTTTCGAGAGTTCCCTCGCTTCCGTTGGTGGGGATTTCCCTGAAAGAGATCCCTGAAATCCAGTATCCTTGATGAAAGTCACCACCTGTGTCACTTGTTCTCCGTCTGGTCTCTGGATGGTCTCAGTGATGGAAGAAAGGCGTCGATTCGTCCCTGTTGCGTGCCGTGGTCTTCGGGTTTCTTCGCCCAGGGACTATCGAATAAAATGTAGCGAGTTGTTTTTTTATAGGAGGGAAACATTTATTGTCTTATTATTATCATTTATTTATTTTTCATCTTCATTATCCTATCATTTGTTAGATACAATTGGAATAGTGGATCGATATATTTTTGGTGCATAAAGATTCAGCACTCATGCCATGTTCATTATTTATAACATGGCACCTTTGTGCGTACTGAGCCAAAGCTTTTGCTCTTTTATTTATCTATTTATTTATTTATTTATTTATTCATCTGAAGATGGCAACGAACGTTCTCGCAATAGATAAGATTCAGTTCATTTCCTATTTGAAAAACCATGGGAGATACTAGTAATGTAATGATCTATGTATGTTCCTCTTTAACGCAGGCCCCTGAAACTTTCGAAAATTTCTAATATTTTCTTCACATATTGCAATTTCCTGTTAGATTGTTTGATTTCCTTTGACCTCTCCTTGAATTCCGCACTTCTGATTTTCCCGAGCTTCCTTTGTTGGAGAGCTCAATTCATTTTGTTTTTGGGGTAGTTGTTAAATTTGTAGAATTGAAATCGCTTCAGATTAAAAGAATGCGCTCCACTGCCATTGTTCTGACCCAAGTTGAACTCCAGGGTAAACAATCTACTCAGAAAAGGGTTTGGATACATTTCTGGGAGAGTGGGGTATTTTCATAAGCATGGGTGCATGTGATAATCAGTGACAGACACAATAGTTGCTAGCCAAGCAGGTGGGGGGGGGGGGGGGGAGGGGTGGGAAAAAAGTGGCAACTCTGCTTCTCCGTGAATCCAGATGGATTATTAAAATTACTAAATCTATTAAGGTAGCAGCAGCTCGATGACATATAAGGCTAAACATGTTGATAAGTGTCGGGTAAAGTATAGGTCTGAGTACGTTAACAAGCCTCATTTTTACTATGGGTTTTTACCATGGATAATCTCAGTTATATATCCGAACCCATATGTGCCTGAAGCTGACCGAATGAATGAAAATTTTATGCCAAAATTTCATTGATTTTCTTACAATACATTTTATTAAAATATATTGTAAGAAAATCAATGAGAAATCGGCATAAAACCTGTACTTGATGATCGGGAGTTGGAGTTTTTTGGTACTTTTCCCATCCTGGTCATTCGCATTTTCGGAGCTAGACACATCTGTTTTTCCTGCTATACCTCCCGATATCCTTCGTCACTGAAGTGCACCTGTACTTGATGACGTCATAGCTTTCATTTCTCATTTGCTATCAAATTTGTGGTGAAATTCTTTGTAGGGCTCATTATCCATAATGAAATTGCTGAAGATTATTTGCTTTGGCCTCGCATTTGAATTTTATCTACCTCTTCGTAAATCGCTACATCACAAAGGACGCATACCATATAACGTGTACGGTAGATCGAGAATACGGTAGACTAATATGAGTCTTCTTTTTAGTTAATATGAGAGTCTTCTTTTTAGTAACAGTGGCGGCATCTGAACTCACGTCGTTTGCTTCACGGGTGTGGGGAGGCCTACAATCCGCTGTAGGAGCGTCAAAGACAACACGAACCGACGACAAACAGAGGAATAATCGGTCGTTCAAGGAAAATGGAGTGAGTTGATACAATGTCTTCCAAATTTTTGATTTCTTTAGATCTATTTTAAAAAATCAACCACTGGTTCCCATGAAAAGTTTTCTAGATTTTGAGATGGTCATGAGATGAGAAGAATAGAAACTTCTATTTTTGAGTTATATGTACTTTTTTCTCGGTTTTACCCCACTGCTTTTTTTCTTTTGTTTTTTTTTCTATGTGATTTTTTTTGTTTTACCACGCTATTCACCGCTGTCAAGGTTAGCATTTCTTTTTGTTTTCGAAAAAAGTCTTCTTTGTTTAGTGAGTATTCTTTTACATTTACATTGTTACAGCTATTTTGAGTGAACACAGTACACTCCCAACTTTTTTTTGACGTTTCACAAATTTTTTCGGTGATTTCTTAACTTCTTCCAGATGCGACTTTCACTCTTTAGATTTCTTTTATTTTTCTTCATTATTCTCCAATAGTACAGACATGAGAGCAATGCCTACCTTAGTTTCAATACCGTTCCAAGTTTTTTTTAAATTCACTTCCTTTTTTAAGCCCCGTTTCTCCTGTTTTCTTTGTTCCCCTTATTTTCAATTAATTTTATCAAAAATTTTCTCGCAAAACGTTCCTCAAGTCCAAGGAACTTTTCCCCGCTGCTTTATTCGAGGATTATTATCCCCAAGTTTTACTTCCATGTTTTTTTTTGATCTCACAATCAGATAAGGGCCCCTTAGTAAAGTGTCATGGCGGTGAGATGAGCTCCAAAACTCATCACCAGACTTTAGGCGATGATTGCATGCCAGCTCAGAGATCATTAGAAATAGTGTGAGAAGCTAGTGGACGCAGAGTGAGACGCTCGGGGTAGCTAATTCTGCGTCTACTCGCCTCTCCCACTATTTCCTTTGCATGAGAAGGCGATCAGCTCCCAGAAGGGCGATGATCTTCTCAGTTGCCACATGCGAGCTCCAGTAGTGATGTGGCTGCCAGTGATCTGCTATCCTGTAGCCCATGGATTTGAGCTGGCATGCAATCATCGCCTAAAGCCTGGTGGTGAGTTTTGGAGTTCACCTTCCCGTCATGGCACCTTACTAGGAGCCAAGCTGATCGTATGGACTTTGCATTTGCTCCAGGACTCTTTGCCTTTGGAAAAACCGAGCGCTTCCTCGAAACCTCCCTAATTAATCTTAGCCACAGTTTTTATTTTGCCGACTAATTAATGATGCGAATTTTTTCAGAGTCTCCAATAATTCATATTATTGAAACCTAAATATTTTCGATTTACTTCAATATTGTCTATTTAACCCATTGACGACATCGGTGAGCCACGCCCTGCTTATCAACTATTGAACTATGCTTATTTCCGAACTATTTTGCAGAATTTTCATATGAAATAAGTACAAAGTTCCCAAAAAAACGTCTCAAATCACTGTGGTTCAAGGAAGATTTCTTTTTCTGTTGTGATTAATACCATGAAAAGGTTGAGATCTCGAAATAGGGGAAGGTTGCGTTATATTTCTTGTGAATTGTTGTGAGAATAATCTGTATAAAAGCAACATTTTGTGCACAGACACATGTTCATGAACTTCCATATTTGTTAGCCTCTAGAGCCATGGGAACGTGTATACAGTCACGACACTTCCTTATAACGCTCACAATACCTTTTACTAACTTCTTTCGGTCTTAGAGAAAGTAAAAAGTGTTTAGATTCTCCATTTACTAGTCCAATAACACTAGTAAGCTTCCAGAACAACATTTCGAATTATTTCTGCAAAACTACTCGTTCTAATCCCAATTTTCTTATCATAACAGCGTGGAACTATGCAGACGCCGAGCTCAGGAAAAGTTGGTCCCACGCGCCAGACACGCGAAAACACGCGCGGTCGTCAATGGGTTAATATCAGTCTCCATTTAATATTAGTATCTCAATCAACTCGAAATTCGGTTCATTCGAATTAAAACCATTCAAAACATGGTTCGATATGGTCTAGTCATATTTACAAAGTTGGCCTTCACACCTCCCGCCCGCCGCATTTCTCAAAAATACTTCATGAAATACTTAAAAATTTTGTTTAAGTGCACTTTTGTTAGGTTCTATTGCAATTTTTAAAGATTTGTTCTAAACACTGAATGTTGAAATTGATATATTAGGTTGGTGCGAAATTAATTGCCGCTTTGGAGTATGCACACACACACAAATGAACTTTTCTCTTCTACGGAATTTAAGCGACTTCAAGCCAATTTGTGTGACCATTTAAAAGCGGTTTCGCTCCTCTTTCAAAATCCGGAGTGTCGTTTCGGCAATTAATTTCGCACCAACCTAATATTTTCTAATTTTATTTTCCCGTACAGGTCCACAAAGTTGCGGAAACAAGTCCCCCCCCCCTTGGCTGGACATTTTTACGTCCACCACTGCTTTGTTCTCACATAACAACTGATATCTTCCCTTCTCCGTTTGGATTTTCTTCCGCTTAATTTTGAAACTACAAACCCTCGCAGCTGTTTTGTAGTCTATTTTATGCTTCTTCGTAATTCTCATTGCTCAAACATTTTCCATCCAAATCTAAGAAAATTCCTTTATTTATTGAAGAAGCCGTTATTCCTTGATTTGTGGGCTGCTGTTCCTTAAATTAATATACGCTAGCAAAGCGGTTAGCTGCTAGAGCACAAAGAAACAGAGTAATATCTCCATCTCTGCAATTAAATTGGCACACGTGACAAAGTTGGGCAGATCAAGTTCAGTTGTACCCTGCAGTGCAGACGATTCCATGCATTTCTAAGTTCGTTTCCCTTCTCTCCTATTTTCCTGGGTAATTTGTGCACTGACGCAAGTAGCACGTGGCACGCGTACTGTGAAAGTACCTATAGGCAAGAACCCTTCTCAGGGTTTGTTTTCTGTGGACGTCAGAGTGAGCAAAGATCACAGCGATTATTCTATAACAACTTTGTTTTTTATAGAGTCATTAAGCCGTGATTTTAATGAGAGTGGCGATGAAATTGTTGTGCTATTGCAGACAGGTTTGGCGAAGGAGGTGGAAAAGTCGCGTTGGCAATTTTCCAACATAACAATGAATTGCCTGGGAGGGGAGGGGGGTGGGGTGTTCTGATTTCTTCTGGTTGATAGTGATTTCTGTGATTGGAGAAGAGAATAACTGAACTCTTTCTCGGAAATACTGAGCATCCACTTTTCATTCAAGAAAGCATACTGTGTGAATATTTTCGGTTTATAGAGGTGTTTTTATGTTTAGCACGGAATAAAAACCGGAAAACTCCACTAATTTACTTTCATTTAGAATCCGTTTCAAGAAATCCGCATATTCGAAAAAGGAGAGTTCTACATCCCTTCTTGGCGCCCTAAAGAGTTGTACCTTCCCCTTTTTCCCGAAATTCCTGATTTTCGACATGTACGAAATCGAATTTCCTAATTCGAATATATCCATTTCCTTATTATTTCATAAGTATAGCATTTTCCAATAAATTCCCGTTTAATCCCTTTTTTCTTCGCTTTTCTTTCTCTGATCCTGAATATTCTCATAGAAATGTTAGCTTGGTGCACAGATATCCAGTTTTTTCCCTGCTAGTTTCGTTTTTCTCATTGGAGTCGGTGCTTACCGGTTTTTTCATGGGAATACTCCTGTGTTCACTTGATACAAAGCCAAATATAAGTATTCATATTGATTTTGATGTCCCGCTACTGAATTGTCCTGATTCCTTGATTTTCAGTCCCTATTTGGTAATCTTGTGGCATGAGTAGCTCGTGACAACGATGGATTTTTAACGCTATTTCACAATGTAGGGCTGACAATGGGTAGAGGAATGATAACGGGGGCTTAGACGATCAGAAATCGGTGTTTATCACATGCTTCACAGCTTTATGGAATGTGATCAACGAACTCTTACACGACGCATCGCTTAGTGAATTTCACATGAGTGGGATTGGTCTTTGATAACCTATACCAGAGCTGTTAACCTCCACATTTTCCTCTCTTCACTTGATTTTTAATTTTTTACTACTATTTTTCATTTTAGTGTCTGTTAAAATCTTACTCTTACGGCACTTACTCTAATTTCTTGTAGTCTGGTGATGGCACCGATCGATCCCTCAAAGTTCTGGCTGAATTTGTCGAACGAATAACTGAGAAAGGCGTTGATGGTATTGTTAAAGAGTATAGGTGAGCGGATTTTATGTTTTCTTTTAATTTTTCAAGTTCTATTAGGTGTTGAGGCTTGTGGTAGTGATACTGAGGGATGGTCCTAGGGTCACGTTGACTTTAAGACATAATATGAATCCGGGCTAAGCTTCTAGATTGTTAAGCACAGATCAAATTTAGCGTCGTCCATTTTTTCTTCAGTTTTTAGATGTTTTTTCCGTAGTTTGAAACCCTTCCATGAATTTTTGCTGTTTTTTTTTGGAGAAAAATGCTTCAAAGTGGTGGTGCTCATAGGTTCCTTTTTTATCGAAAAAAAAAACTCCGGAGCATTTATGAGGTTTCGAGATCACATGCGCAGCCGATCGCCCTTATCGCCGCACTAGTCGATAATTATAGTACTCATTGTCGCCAGTTGTATCCAAAATAGCATAGATGGTTCTCTAAAAAATCCTGCTTGCAGACGCCTAGACAATTTCTATGATACCACCGCCACATATGAGGCGTTCCGAGCCAATATGGTTAAGAACCGATACTCAGGTGAGGATTACCTCCTATTTGCCTATACTCCTTATTTTTTCCTTCTTTTTTCCTCCGAGCACTATTGACTCTTTCCAGACGTGGTCTGCACAGATTCCACCAGAGTCAAGTTGAAACTTGGCGAAAAAGAGTATGGTGATTATATCCATGCGAATTTTGTCAACTCACCGCTTCTTATCACGAAGTTTATATGTACACAGGTGAGCGGGGACGAGTTGTCGTCAACATAAAACGTCCATAATAGTAGCAAATATCCAAACTGAAAATCATCAAGAAATAAAACATTAAAAAACAAGTTTTGAAAAAGGATATAAACTATAAAATCTTTAGTAGTTTGAGAAGATGGTAGAGGACGTGTCGGAACGGGATGTGATATATCAAGAAAGTACTGATACAGTCCACAATATAGTTCTCCAGAAGAATCTGTGGATTCCTTCCCTAATTTTCAATGATTTTCCCTATTTCTTTCTTTCTTTCTTTCTTCTCACAGTGCTAAAACTAATCAACTTTTTTTACAAGACTTTCATGATTCATACAAACTGTGGATCAAAAAATCACCATCACAACCAGAACTCTTCATTTTCAGGGTCCATTGCAATCAACAATCCACGACTTTTGGCGAATGATCTTTCAAGAACGAATAGAAAATGTGCTCATGCTGTGCAAGTGAGTTTTTTTTGAGGCTTCATTAATTTATTCGTGATAGTCTCCAGTCTCTCTCTCTCTCTCGTTACTCCAATAAGCAATGAAAAATCCTTAATCTGCAGTGCCGCGCCGCACCATCGACGCTGTGCGGCAGGACAACTGGACACTGTTGTTATCGTGCGGTATTTGCCTCCGTTTTCTCTGCGTCTTTGTATTCATTCCAAAATTTTTGGGTGAAAACATGAGCAAAACATCAATTCCAACAACCTCCACCACAGTATCCGGCTGGTCAACCGCATCGCCTAGGTGGTGCGGCGCGGTGCTCCAAAAAAGAGGTATTTTGTGAAGCAAGAGTGATTGACAAGCTTGCTAGATTTCCCACGGAGAAAATGATTTTTGTTTAATTTTTCAGAGAAGAGCAAAAGTTTACTCAAGTGGAATATTTTGCAAAATTTGTGTAATTGCAGACCATGCGAAGACGGACGACCGAAATGTTCAGTGTATTGGCCAGAAACTGTTGGTAAATGTGATGTTTTGCCAACTGTACAAGTGAAAAACACTGGTGAAGAAGCGGATGAGTTCGCCACCACAACCTCATTAATGGTTGAATTAAATCCAGCTTACGGTAGGGATTACTGTAAGCTATAGCGCAACACAGTGGCGTCAGGTATAGTTATTTCAGCAGTCACTGACAGCGAATTAACGCCAGAACAACGGAAGCCATTGTTTCTTAGGTTATTCCGATGGACCACGTGAGTTTTAGGAATTTCATCCACATCGAGATCGGTACTTGACCATAAATGGACAAATATTTCCAGTTGGCCAGATCGAGGAGTTCCCGACCACAATTCCTGTAGAATACCCTTGCAGCTACTCGACAGGTATGTGACTTCTACTGGCTTTTCTGAGTTTTTGCCGCGCTTATAGCGATCGCCTAATCGACCTCTTTGCAGGGTTCGGACTGCGCCATGCGTAGTGCACTGCTCGGCTGGTATCGGGCGAACTGGCAGCATCCTGGCGCTGGAGATGGCCCTCCAGAAAGTTGTCGCAGGCAACAAAATCGATTTTGAACAGGTGATTTTTCGCTGTTACTCTTAGAGATACCGTACCTTGAGTTATACCGTATTTTGATTTTGCAGATCGCAAGAGAATTACGGTGCGCCAGAGCACAATGTATCCAGACGGAGGTGCAGTACCTCTATATTCATCGGGTGATGATTGAAAACGCCCTATTACATATCAATTTGGACGAATCAACAAGAACAACAGGACATAAATTTTTGCAAGAATATGATAATAAAATGAGAAAATAGAAGGATAAATATTTTTATTCTTTTCCTTTTATTTTTGATGGATTGCTTGTGTATTTTGTATTCGATTTTTGGATTATGGTAGAGATCGTGTACATACGTACAGAGGCAGTTATTGTAATATGGAGCGTTTTCTACTCAAGAACTCAGGGTACACTAGCTAATTTGACCAAAGGAACGAGTTTATCTGAAAGGGGTCTTTTTTTTCATGAGATTTCCCGGGAATTTTCCAGGATTTCCGGATTTCTCCTTCTTTTCCGCTCAGTGCAACTGAACCCTTCGTACCTCATGGAGTGTGTCTCCTTCCGCCGTTGCCTTTGTTACACAGTGTAGCCCATGAATCATCGTAAATCATGCATCAGGCGGCCTTTGTGAATCGGACGGACATGTTGGATTCAAATGCACTTTGTACAAATTTCACTTCATTTCCACGGAAGGTTTCGTAGAGGATTCCGGAAAGGGCAAGGGGGAGGGCTTAGTGAGTGAGTTTTATAGAAGAAGAGGTTTTTTAATGGTTAAATTTGAGTACGTTAGTACGCTTACCATAGGTAATCTTAATGATGGAAAGGCCCGCATGCATCAATTAGATTCCCCAAGGTAAACTTGTTGACACCCACAAAGTTACCCATGGTTGACACGGACGTCAACACGTTTACCCTGGGTACTCTCAATCATGCATCCAGGTCCAGGCCATGAACTCACTGATTTTAACACTGAATTCCCCCATTAATATTGAGAAAAAAATAATATTCTGGGCCATGTATTAAGCTCTTGGAATAAACGAGAACTGATCCCCAAAGTGAGGAATTATTCCAAGTAATGCACGAATGCCTTGAAGAGTGGAAAAAGCACGGTCTCCGCAAACTGCTTAATTTCAAATATTAGGTAACAATTTATACTTTACAGAGCTTACACGTTCAAATCGGGTGTTTCTGGTCCCTGCTGAATACAAGAAAGAAATGTTTTTCCATAAATTGGCGCTTTTCTTCTTAGGCCTGAAAATTAAGTAGTTTAAAATTCTGTGAAACCGCAAGATGATAGTGTTTTAGAGCGAAAAAAAAAGCGCTTTCAGAAGGTATAGAACATGTTGCGGAAAAATGACATTGAGTCGGAAAAAATAGCAACTAAAAAAGCGCATGGATATATGTTAACACCTAATACTTCGGGGTCGGGATGCGTCAATAGAGGAGTGGGTAACCTCATACCCATAGACGTGATCACCCATATCTCGTGGGTACCAGCACAACACGTATACAACGTGACGTTAAAGTAAACATGTTCGGATACATTGACACTTTATCCATGAACGATCTCAACGATGCATCCGGCTTCCGAGTAATAATTAATACATAGTTAAAAAATCTACAGGATAAAGAATTACAAGTAATCTAATGCAAAAAATTATATATCTGGTAAAATAGTTATATATCTTATAGACTTGGAATTCTTTGAGTTCGCCCCTTTATGTAATTGTCCCCCCCCCCCTTTTTTTTTCTTTCCAATTGCCACTGGTTGCTACCTATTCCACCTTCGTTCTCTATCAGAAAAAAATAATTTTCTCCTTAAGCTATGCATATTGAAGGCAAGGTGGAGGTATAGTGTTTGACGTACTAACTATAAATTTAACCTTCGGTACCGACCAAAACTCCAATTCCACTTCGATTCGATTACTAGGCGCTGTAGAACATCAGAATAGATCATGATTTTGAGAACGAATATGTCGGCATCATCCAGAACGGTGTTGATATTCATGGTTATTTAATGAAAGATCCCCCACACCTCCGTGCCTCCCCTTGTACTCAAATGATTATGTCATTCTATACATTCTTAATGCAACCATGTAAAAGTGGTTGTAAAAGTGTAAATGTTACGGCACAAAATGAACAACGGATTCTCGACTAGCGTGTCAAATATCCTCCCCCCCCCCCTGTCCTCCAACCTCCCTCACCTACATCCCTCATCATGCGAGTATTGGCAAGATTTTTTTAAATTGAAAATTTCGGGATCCTGGATATCGAATACTGCATCTTGTGCGAGAGTGTGCAAAGCAGAGTAAAAAAAATCCTGTTCTGAACGGCAAAGCAAAATACATAGTGTACTCCCATCCAAGGGTAATGCCAAAAAAATGTATGACACCTTAGTACACATCGTAGTTGTAGTGGATACCCTCATAGCTTCAGGAAACACACATTTTCTGTTTGCTTGCGTCAGGAGTGCACTTTACTTGCAGCCACTTGCAATCGATCCTAGTCAATCCGGCTTTTCTTCGTGTATGCACACTAGTAATTCGTAAGAATTCGAAATTTTCATGGCACTCAGCTTTTTAGCTTTCATAGAATTTTCGCTGTTCCTTAGAAAACGAAACCTCGCACCTCTCATCCCTGTGATACTCCTTGTGATCATAATGAATTTTTTTCCCCGAAGAGGAGGAACCTAGTCAAGCTGACTGAAGTCACACGTATCCATTCTGTGTCAGAAGAGGCTGGCTCTCTTTAAATCTCTCGTTGCGATTTTTTTTAGTAAAATGCGGTTGCGATTTTTTAATGAAATGGTGGAAGTTTTACCCGACGTTTTTGTACTGGTCATATAAAGAAGAGTCTCAGTGCGCAGAATTTAGTTCAATATTATATTTTAACCCATTCCGAATACCTGAATGTAAAATAGAGAGGACCTTACAAACCTTCTCATTTATCCACTGTGAATCGAATAGATCTAATCCTCTATTTCGCCACAAGTATACTACCTAAATATCTAGGCATCCAATGCCTAATTCCTACTGGATAGTCTTACCCTCTAACTACTTTAACCCACCCTTGACGATTCCATTACGGAAATGGCATACACTTGTGGTTCAGTTATAGTTCAACTGATCTCTTCTGGGACTGACACATCTGGCCAATTGATGGTGGTTGATGGGTAAGGTGGTAGGCATGGCTCAGGGTTATTGGCCTATGAGTTACCTATAATAATAATATTTATTATCGGTTACTGGGTATAACAGTTATGCACCGAATGATAGAGAAGCTCACCGATAAATACTACGAAACGACAGATGTAAGAGAATGGTACTCAAGAATTAGGTAACCAATGCAGTCAATCAGGTAGGGGAGGAGGGAGTGGATCGCAGGGCGAGGAAAAGCAGTGGCCGTTGACCTATCAGCCGGGTTGTGCATACTCACAGTTTAATAGTACTTCTTGCAGTGAGCCCTGTCTGGATCAAACAGTAGAAAAACAAGTTTGTGTTATATCTACTTGCTTCATTTTTCCACGATTTTTTCGATAGGTTCAGCTTTCATTGACTGGCGCATCATCGTATGCAATGAATAAATAGGGATTACCCATGACTAACGCGTTAATGTATCCAAATTTACCCTTTACCCGGCACCCATCAACATGTTTACCCATGCGAGATGTGGTTAATACACACACTCATGGGTATGAGATTACCTATCCTTCCACTGATGTATCAGGGCACAGAACCGGACATATCTCGATGCACAGCGGAAGTAGTACAGTATATAGCCCTTAGGCAAAAACAGTCTTCTGACACGACAGCTGAATTTCCTCTACTGGTTAACATAACGCACGCATCCATTTTTGGACTTTTCACTGTCGGTATTCGTATTCGTATTCGTATTCTTAGTCGGTATTCGTAACGATTGTAGATTTTCTCCGAGTTGTCTGCCTACTGTGACTCCAATTCGCGACATTCAAAACCAGACTTTACCGCATCGAATGCTAGCCAAGCCCGATAACCATAGTAAGGACCAACATCGACATGAAGCAGGATCGCAACACGACCAATCCTCATCACCACTTAATAAAGCTGCCTAAAACGGGAATCTTCAAGAAGAATATTATCCCACGAGAACAAAACCTTTTGGAGCGGAGGTTTACAAAATTTCTTATTTAATTACCTTCAAATCCTTATTTTTACACTTCCTTAATCTTGTCAATCAAAATTTGAATTGATTGCAATGACTTGGACTTATTTGAAATTCCTGTAACTTGGATCCTTGGATCCCCTTTTGGAGAAAACCCTCTCTCTAAGGTAATAGAGCTGAAATGATAATCGATTTTTACAAAAAATCCTTGGATCGTCATCCAATGAACAACAGATACCTTTGACTAATATAGCTTGATAAATGAATGGCGATATTTTACACAAAAGTGTTGGGTAAGTAAAGTGGAACCAACAACTGCGAAAGAATATTCAATAAAAAATAGCTCTGCCAAGCTAATATTCGTATCCGCGCAAAAAATCAAAAACTTGATAACCACTCCATTCCTGGAAGTCAAAACGCGATCGTCCATCGGAACAATTTTAAACTTAGACGTTTGCTCACTTACCTCTACCATTTGCTAGA
Organism: Ancylostoma caninum; assembly: GCA_037903475.1. NCBI lineage: Eukaryota > Metazoa > Nematoda > Chromadorea > Rhabditida > Ancylostomatidae > Ancylostoma > Ancylostoma caninum. Next base: position 3,830,279 of record JBAJFG010000479.1, read on the forward strand.
GGCACCTCACCTTCGCATTGAGGTCGTCCAGAAACACTGATTACATATTACGTAGATACAAAAAAAACCAAAGACCCTGCCTTTGGCCTTTTACTTAAAAAAAAGCAAAGGGATCACATTCACGAGAGCTCTTAGATATGCTTCAGAAATGTCCCGTCCAGTCAATATGCAAGGGCCTACGTGAGAGGTGGTTCACATTTGCATGGTCGCTACACCCGAACTCAAAACACAGGGTTGAAGAACTGATCTTCTCGACTTCCGCAGGGGACCACGCATACCATTGTAGTCAACATCTCTTGCAATTACAAACGCATAAAAATCTCGGAAACAGTAGCAAGCTGAAGCAATGCCAAACAAAAATAAATGTCTGGTAAAACTTATAAATAAAAGCGCATGCTGGTGTTGGCTGTCACCGATATTCGCCATAAATTCCCATTTTTTATATCTCTTAACGAAAATCGCAGCAACAACAAGCTAATCATAGAATCTCTATTATTAAACGTCAGTACTGATCCAAAAAAAAGACAATAGAGACAACATTGAACTCCAGTTACCACCTCCGAGTATGCACCATGCACCGGACACGTCTCATTGAGCGGAGGGAGCGAGATAGCGGGGGATAAAAACGATAACAGAGAACATCTGAAGTCCGGTCCATGATATGCTCTATATCGATCGCACTGATCTCATATTGACGGAGGTATGCGAAGGAAAAAAAACGAACCAATCAACAATCAAGAATAGGAATATTCTCCATGCGTAATAACAACACGGCATCTCTAACAAATAGTGAATCTCTATGAAAAGGCACGCTTGTTCGATGCTCGTAGAGTCATAACAATCGCTAGCAACATACAACACACAAACGACAATGAAATTAGCCACGAAGAAACAGCCCGAGCTCAATTGCTTTCGTCGGGATCACCGCACGCACGCACGCGGATCCAGAATCGGATTCACGGTGCCACGGTGGACGAATCGGAGCTAGTATAGTGTTGAGCGCGTGATGATCACCGCCTCCTCATCTATCACTACCGGTACGGAAAGACGAAAGACTTTGTAGACGGTGTGAAAAACCAGCATTGACAGAAGTGGATTAATGCGGATAAACTTATGGAAACAGACACACACAAACAACAAACAAAATTCATGAAAAACGATAATGGCTTTCCAGAGTGGCTATAACAGAATTTGTGTAGCGAGGCACGTACTAGAGGAGCACACGTCGATCACGGTAACAAGTGATTGCCGCGCGACTCAGACGCACGCGGCGTCGTTGACGTGTCCATCGCGTCGTCGACTCGAGACAGCATCGAAGGCCCACCGGTTAGTAGATGTGATGATGTTCCATGGTTGGTGTGGTTGTTTCCGTGTTCCATGCTGAAAATCATTGGGAACAATTTTTGAGAACTAAATAGAAGAAAAAAACCTAGAGGATCGTGAGGAATTCACGTAAACGTGACTGTTAATGACGAAAAGCAAAGGAGCAAAGAACAATCAACCCCGTGGCAGCATCCTTGCAACAAAGAAAGGATCGACAGTAATAAAAATATGGCTCATAAAGGCAGAGAATGCAATGAAAAGCCATTCTTGACAGCGGAGTGTCAACAAAAATGCCATTTTTTTCTCGGTATATCACAGAGAAAACGGCTATTCGTTTCCAAAAAAAGCTTCCATAAGTTAGAAGTTAATAATGGGCAAATATGGTCTCAATTATTCAACTGAACAAAACAAAAATGTTTCCAATTGGCCAAAAAAAATGGTTGATTCTGTGAAATGAATGACTGGTTTAATGCGACAGATTAATGGAAAACTATGATTCGGCAAAAAAAAATTAAGAAAAAACTGATTCGGCAAAAGAAATGGAGAAAAACATGATTCGGCAGAAAAAAAATACTGTTTCACCTTAACAAAGCAGAAAAGAAATAAAGGCCGCACTGACCCGGTCACGAAATCGAATAATCAACACTGTTTTTGATCTAAATTAGTTCCGCATGGGGATTCGAATAAAGAAAATTAATGTCATGATTAAATGAGAAGTGAAGAAAACGATGAAAGAGACGGCAACGAAATGCATAAGTAAATCGTCAACTGGTAATGTTCTGATCTCACAGTGAGCCTTTCTCGGAAGAAACAAGCGAAACTTCTCCCGAAAAAAAGCAAAGCAAAGCCGATCCAAGATGTGTTGGACGTCACGGTCCGCATCTCTTTCAAATTTTTTTAAGAACCAAATTTCTGCATGCCCTATAGTCGCCTACTTTAATTGATTAAATATCCTGACAATTACGACTAATCAAAAAATACAATGAATTGTATAGTGCTGCACAACATATGTGCACCCTGTGACTCAGCACTCAGTGTAATCGAAATCTGCTATTTCTCCCCCAATCTCTCGGTTCTCAGACATAAACGGTGGTTGGACAGAAGCAAAATAGAGCGCAGCCAAAATTTCTATTTTGGAGCACAGAATGTTTGTTTGCGGAGCACGATAGATTTCCAAACAAAAGAAGCGAACTGTTGACCTAAGCACATTATTTTCTTGACCATTCTTGTCCCGTTTTGGTTCCACCACATATTTTTGATTTCAATGGTCTAGCTAGTTGCCTAGCAAAAAGAAAAACCATCGCGCTGTGAAAAACCCACCAGAACAAAGAATTTCTTTTCATTTTCAAAGAAGGAATGGTACTGTTCGCTGATCCTTTGTCTTCATTTGGAAATATCACTGAGAATGAAAGAACTGAAAGAAGTGAATAAAACTCACAAATTAGGCTTGCGAGGTGAACGGGCTCGAGTGACCATTGGAGGATCGGGCTGGTTCATGGCCTCTAAGACGGATGGAGCGACGTAAGTGAAACCAACAAATGGATTATCACCAGTTAAACTGAAAAAAAATTATATTCGGATCCCTCTGCCGACCGCTCTACTGTAAGTCACAGATCAAATGACAGTCTAATGAAGAAAAAAACGCTCACCTAAACGTTGAGTCACAAGGCGAATCGACCGGGGTCATCTTTGTGAACCGTGTATCAAACAACGAAGCATCCTCTTCACTCTTCATCTCTGGCTTGAACGGCGGCTCAAGCTTAAGAGAAGCAGGTCAATATTATCATTTTTAAAGCTATCACAAGATTTCTGAAGGCTCTTCCATGTATCCTTGGTTGTCTTTTTTATCGTTACTTTCTCAGAAATGCAAAAAACCCAAGATAAACATATCAAAAGCGGAACTGTAGAAAACCATAGAAACGCAACATATTCGAAGGAAGAATGTTTCAAAGGAAGCGAAAATAAAATGTTACAACGATAGCATGCTGATCGCTACATACCTCTCGCGCAAAAACAAGATTCCAGTTGAGATGACGGAAGAATGGATGTTGCTTGATTTCCTCAGCATCTTCTGGCCCTAAAAGTGATTATTAAAGCCATTGATGGGAAAAAGTGGAACAAATGTCTAAATATGAATAAATAGAATGAGTAGAAGAATGGATGTTCCCGATAAAGTTGATGGAAGTAGCAGCTAAATGAGAAATGGAAGTAGCAGCTAAATGAGAACCTCTCACAATAATTTTTTGAAAGCAGTGGAAAGAATACAAAGAGCAGGAAACACAGAAACGATAAACAATATGTTAAGCAGAGGAGTTCACGCAGAAAAGTTGAGCTCTTCTCAAAAATAAGGGTTTGGATCATAATGAGGCAAAATGGGGAGGAGCATGTTTCTGTGATTCACCCCTCCCTAGAATGATCCAGTCAAAGAAGCATGTTCCGTTCCGTTTCACTTCATCATGACCCACAACCAAAAAATGAAGGTCCTGTAACAGAGCAAAGGGAGTTTTTTTTTTGAACGAGGAGCTATGTACCTCGTGCTTTAACGAGAAATTAATACCAGCACTGAGTAGTAAATTGCCCATTACTTGAGTATTCTTTCGGTAGCTATGAGAAAAAAAAACCGCAAACCACGAAGGATAGTAGCAGGTCAGCGTAATTTGAAAAAAAAACGATGAAAGAGAAATCAAAATGCTGAAATAGGAGATTTCTCCCAGCTATGCTCAATTTATAGAGTTATAATTCATTTAGGTTATAAGCATAGAGAAAGCAACGCTTCAGAAAATGAAAACCGCTTCAGTGGACGAGCTGAAAAGGAATATAAAGGAAGCGAGAAAGAAATGAAAAAGATTGAAAGTTGAGAATTGAGAATTCAAAAAATCATTGAAAAGGAAAGTGGTGTACAATGAAGACAGTTACCTGCTCCAAGCCTCGTCTCAACATGCCTCTTGAGCAATCTCTTGATCAGATCACGAGCTTCAACGGATAAATATGCAGGCAAGGTTAGGCGACCCTGAAGAAAACCTCGTGTTACTGATGCATACACCAGTCAAGGAAAACCGATGTCAGTGATGTCAATGAAGTCAGACTAAGCTTTTTAGAAATGCGAACCTTCAGAATCTTGTCGATAGTTTTCTTTCTGTTTTCAGCTGTGAAAGGCGGCCCTCCCGTTAACATATCGAACATTAACGCTCCCAAGCTCCACCAATCCACAGCTTTTCCATGACCGCAACGCATCAAAATCTCCGGCGCCATATACTCTGTTATCGACATTAGCAACACTCCGAAATGATGAGTAAATTCGATGAAAATAGGAAAATGCAACAAAAAGGGAACTTTGTTAATACTTTGAGTAACGCATTGATTTCCCCTGTGAAAACAAGAACAGGACAAATATTAGATGTTTTGTAAACGGAGAATCAAAAACAAAAGCATGAAAATCAAACCAATAGTTCCGCAGAAAGTGTGCGTCTTCTGATCGCCCTCTATCGCCTCCTTACACAAACCAAAATCAGTAAGTTTAACATGGCCACGCGAATCGAGAAGAATGTTCTCAGGTTTGAGATCACGATAGATGATACCTGCAGAAGAATAACAAACAATTTTGCTGAAAATTTAGACCAGAAGAAAAAAGAGACTGTTCTATGGGACAAAGACTAAACAGCACACTTTTTAAACAGCTTTCACTCATTTTTTTTTAAATTTCAAACAACAATGTTATTCACAACAACAGTTTAAGGGTCTGGTTTGTTTCAAAACAGAATGAGACCAGAACTACCTCCTGAGCAGCGCCAGAAAGGAACTGTATTGCTCTTGAATCTCTAAAACAACAGTAAGTGAGGCGAACTCACCCTGTCGATGCAGATGCTCCAGGCTCACAACTATTTCTGAAAGATAAAATGCAGCCGTGTCCTCCAGGAACATGCCTACAAACATTACCCTTCAATTCACATGGCTCGCACTTCTACGTTGGTGTGGAACACCGATTTGCAATAGAAGACAAAAAAACATGTGCCAACGCTTACCTTCTCTTTCAAGATGCATAAACAATTCTCCACCACTAAGATACTCCAGTATAAGATATAATTTGCCGCCAGTTTGAAAGGCATAAAGTAAATCACAAATGAAAGGACTCTTGACGGCTTCCAATATGTTTCGTTCAGCCTAGAATGCAAGGAAGATTTAAGATTATCAATCTGAGCGAAACCAGTTCTCAACAGCACTTCCACAGATGGCAACGGATGAATGACGTACTCCAAAACAAAAAAAAAAGGAAGTGATCGAATATAGCACTTGAGTAAAGAGAAAGCTCACCTTTGTATGCGCAGTATCTTTTTGATTCCTGACGATTGTGGCTTTTTGTAAAACTTTCATAGCAAATATTTTTCCTTTATCAGAACCCGTCGTTTTCTTTACTTGAAATACCTATAATCAAATCCATTAGAGAGAAGAAATACTGAACTCGCAGAATAGCGGTAAAATTGCCACAAATAAGCAGTTTTGGTCGCCTAACAGTTTTCATGAGAAAAAAAAACAGTCATGATTTTTGAAATTTCTGCTGATTCATCCTGTGGAAGAGAAACAAACACGATTAAGCTCTTCCGCAGTTTTTTTTGAGAAAAAAAACAGGAATGACACTGCTATTTATCAGGAAAATCTCGTCAACGTCATCATTTCTGGTTCACCTCACATTCAGACCACTAGCTGCGGAAAAACGATAATAATTTGAGGCACAGAATCTCACCTTTCCATAACCACCCTTTCCTAATACTTTGAGCAGTTCGAAGTCTTTCGGCCCGACTTTCACCCCTTGATTGACAGCTATACATGATAAGTCAATCGCCTCAACCATAGGATCCTGGCTACAAAAAAATGCAGAAATTAATCGATAGCTGCAGGCTGTGATAATCTGGTGTAAAATTGGGAAACTGTGGTGAATAACGTGTCAGAAATGCAAACAAAAGAAAGAATAACATTAGAAAGAGAAATGGAAAGCGAAAGGACACTAAGCAGACAGAGAGGGACTAATTTTTCTCTTAGTTATGAAATAAATCACCTGAAAACTGAAGCAAAAAAGGAGTGAAACTTAGATTAGGTAAGGAACTTATGTAATGGATTATCAGATGGCGCAAAAATATGATGGACCGAGAAAGAAGAGCGAAAGTAGAGAAAAAAAATAAAGGCAGAAGAATTAGCTAATCTCACTAAAATAGGAATGGACAAATGCAAGGAATCAGTAGAAAAACGCGGGCTTTAACGAGCCATAATTTCTAGTTATACAGAGAAGTATAGCAAAAAAAAAAATAAGAAGACAAAAACTCACATATACGATGAGGATGGTGGTGGGGCAGAAATAACACCCTGAAATGTTAACATTGTTAGATCGTAAACTCTCTCGAGAGCAAAATATACCCTTGAAAAGTTTCGGACTATTCCACTTTCTTCTGCCACAAAATCTCGAGGAGAAAAAATTGCCTACATTTTGCCTAGAGTGATATTTGCAGTACAGGCGATAAAAGTCATATTCTTTTTGCAAAGCAAGAACCTTCTGTGCGACTTCGATAGGTGTACGGTAGATACTCTATTTCACAGAACCTTCAACATCAAATAACGGAGCTACTTGATATGTTGACCGTGAATATCGATGCCACTTTGCTATTGCTCTTTTTTTAGGCGAGATTGGCATTTTGTTCAACTTTCTGCAATAATCCCACCTCTGCAACAGGATAACTACGGTACAAAACGGACACGCTACACATAGTCAGCTCACCAAGTACTCTACTCACATGAAAGTGGTATAATGCGTAAAATCTATAGCAGAATCCAATAATTTCGGTTTTTCCATATACCCCAGAATTCAATATTTCAGCTGTTCAGGATTGCATTTGCAACATTAAACGACAACGACATTAAACGCCTACAGATCAGCTGACGTGGCAAACAAATCAAACACATTCACAGCATTATTAAAACTCACATCAGCGACATTACTATACATTTGATCGTCTTCCATTTCTTCTTGCAGTGCCCCACCATCGAAACGATGAGGTTCACCTCCGTCTAGCTCGATATCAAAAACACCCGCCATGCCTGAAAACAATGTGTACAATGAGTCGATGTAATGTAGACAGTATCTTCAACAGACAGAAACAGAACGCATAAGGTTCCAGCAGCTTCTTCTGGAAAGGTATTGCAGAATATTGATTTCAGGATGGATTATTTAAGGAGGAAACGGTTTTAAATATTTAAGGAGGAAACGATTTTAAACCATACGAGTCGTCATAAGCAGCGCTCAAGTTGAAATGATATGCGCGGTGACGTCCAGAGGAATTATAATTCATGAACAATCATAATATGCAGAATAGAAATATCCATGGGAAGAAGTAACAAGAGTTGGATTGAAATTGTACCAGATGTCTAGGAATTGAGTGTACTTAATTACAAGCCAAAATAATAGTAACGGCAATAGGGGCAGGATTTCATAGATATTGTTGTACTGTCACTCACTCATTCCACGTGTATCCTGATAAGAAGAACTTTTTTTTCGACAATCGATTTTGCAATATTGCTGCAGGATGATATTTTTAGTTTATTTACTTGCACAAGCATCTCAACAAAACCGAGGAAAAGATGTAAGCTTACAGGAAACGATTATTTATTTATTTATTATAGGCAATCAAGGGTGCTCTACCATATGTATTGAGAACTAAAGCGAGGGGTAAACGCTAATTGAATGAATCATCACAGACCAGTACCCAAATGTTCTTGTAATCCAGAAAGGTCGCATCCAGTGCCTCTCAATAGGAATACAAAGTGGACCCGTATATTTACAAGGAACCACATCTACAGAAAAGTGCACCCGCCGTTCGCATCTCATAATGAGCCCATGGAGCGAGCTTGCTGGGACCGCTGCCACAACAGGATTACTGACTGGTTCCCTGTTCGTCCAGGCAAGCCGGACAACCGCCACCAAGCCGAATTGGTTTTGCCTTCATTAAATACATAAGGTTCCCGGTAGAAGCAGGACCTCTGCAAAAGAAAGCGAGGCCGTTGATATCGACCGTTAATGCTACGTCAATCGCTATTATCCTCGCCTTTTACAGGCTTTTTGAATAATTCAGTGATGCCCCTCTATGTTTAAATCCTAATTTCATGCTTCGGAGCTATCTTTCCAGATGTTAATTTCTGTTTGGTGCATGGCCTTTATCCAAAATCTAAGCATTACTGTTAGTTACCTCCTAACATTGTTGGAAAACTACCTGGTAAATATGAGTTAAAATCTGAGATTGTCATTTTCGCCACATCAGATTGATATAGCGGAATAATAGAATGGGCGCTTTTGGAGAGCTAATTGTCATAATCCCAGTAATCAGTGAATTTATAAAAGAAAACTCATACTAACAGCCCAAATCATCGCACAGCCTGGCGGAGCTCATCCTTGAGGCATACCGTTCCCATCCGGTTCTCTCAGATGCTAATCCAATAACATTTGGGTAATAACGCGATCACTGTGATCAGTTGCATAACATTCATCGAAATTGCAAGCGAGGTAGAAAAAGATAAGCTCAGCACAATATGGTGACATAGAGAAGAAGAGTCAGCACGTAAATATCGAATTTTAATGAAGGTGAAAACCAAAGAGCTAAATCTCCATGTGAACTTTTCAAAGCGAAGTGCTCATCACCTGGTAACCAGACTTTACAGCACTCATAGTACATTTTGTAGTTCACAAAGCGCAATAATAAAGAGTCTGTTAGAATATTTAGGAAACGGTCATGACTTTAATCAAACAGAAACACATATATGCAAACAAAATCTACGCAAACCTTCATAGCAAGCAAATAATTCAATGAAATGATGATTGTTAGAAAAGTATTGATTTGGAAACCTAGTGTGGCTAAAGATTGCAAGTGAGTATTACAAATTTCAATAAAAGAGAAGCCGTTGATTGCTATCGATGTTAATTTAGGAAACGAAAACGCTGATAAGGAGGATGTCGAAACAAACATGGTGGGAAGCTTGTGGATAGTACCCGCAGTAAAAGTGATTAGTCAGCATTGTACCAGAAAAAGTTGAATGAAATTTAGATTGCAGTGCGAACTAAAATCCTTTAGCAAGATATCAAGCGCATTAAAACAAAAAGCAGAAGAGGAGCGTACGAAAGGAGCCAGCGATTCATCCCAAAGCTACATTTATAATGTCCGATCCTGTTGGATAAGAAAAGATATGTATCGATCCTCGTCGGATAGACACGGATAAGGATCGATATGTATGTTTTCTTATCCGACAGGATCGGACTCCGATGCACTATAAATGTAGCTTAAGCCTGGATATTACAACAAATTACGCAGCATTGCACAACGGCTTAGTCACCGGGAGCAAAAGCCCAATAAATCCAGGCATACAGAGCAAGAAGAGCGAAGGAAAACATTAATCAGGAGAATGACTTACCTGTACGTTGTGAGTACTACTTGTCCATCAACGTGCTCTGGAAGGCACGCTTTTCCGGCTTAAGAACCTGAAAATCGGAAAACTGCCTAAAGCAATTAAGAAACGGCAACAAAGACAACATACAATCCTTAAAATCGAGCAAATGAATGGAATAGGCCTCGAATAGAAACAGGAAAAAGCTCTGAGCAATATATAGAGATGATAGATCTAGGAGAGAACAAGGAAATCGTTTAGCAAATCAAATCATGACAACTTTTGTCGAAAGAGATTGCCACAGAACAAAAGGAACAAACAACAATCAGCTACCTGCTGAAAGTGGCAAATACAACAGCTTTTGACCCACTGACAATCGTACGACTAATCGAAGAGCTGTGCCCCTTCTTTAAGTACCTCTAGTACGGTCATCCCAGGGAATCTCGAGGTGTCATTGCCGTCATTGAGTTCTTAGAGACAGAACAAGAGATCATCAAGGGATCGGATGCACTATTGAGGGATCGGTGATCTCTTGCCCACCTGCAAGACTACTCGCTAATAGATGCCATGTAAAGTGGTAAAGTGGTAAAGTGCAAATATGGTAACATCGACACGTTTACCGTGGATAATTTCAATGATGTATCCATGCTCAGAAAAAAGGCAGTAAAGAAGAGGTGTATGATCAGTATACCGACACTTAAAGGTAGATGTAATCCTTGTTATTCCAGCAATCTCGGAAGTTAAGAAAATTGTAGAACAATGATAAAGTCATGTTACACGAGACCGAAAAAAGGTCGATTCTGTAAAATCACACCTAAAAAGCAACAGAAAAGTAATGAGATGATCTAATAACTTCACATTAACACAAAACAAAAAAAAGAGAGAAAGAGGAAGGAACAATAGCATCAACTCCAACTGAACAAAATAGAAGAATAGAAGAATCAAAACTTATCGAAATCTGTTCCCGTTAAGAAACAAGATAACCTTCAGCAGCTCAGGGGTTTAAAAGTGAGAAGTTGTTTGAATTAGAGTGAAAATGTATTCAAATGTTCAAGAAGTTTTTAAAAAGTGTAAGGAATGTCAAAGGAAAAGACAGAGTTCTAGTACTACTGTCAGCGATGACTAAAAGATCGGGGTCGAGTGAGAACACAAATGATGACAAAATGTGATTACACACTGGTATAAGTTGCGAAATAGTTTAAGTCATCACTTTTTTTACGAGGAAAACATCGGGAAACCCGTGGTATAAGAAAGAAAACCGAGAATGAAAAAAAGAAACGAGGAGGACGCGAATTCGCTGGAAGATGTTACAAACAAGCGGATCGATACGCGAAACAGGAGCGATTAGATAAGGCACGACGGGGCCAAAAGAAGACGTCAGCAGCAGCACGTCGTGGCGCCGGCGACGTCGACGACGAACCAACCCTTCAAAACACGCGAGGGACGAAACACGGGTTCATTACAACCCGAACGGGGGATGACAACGGCACTGTGCAGTGTGAACAGTGCCTCACCAGCCGGCCAGCCACCACACCACCACCACCTCATCCATAGACACACACACACACACGCACACACAGCACAGCACAGCAGCAGCTGGCGCAGCATCGATCCAGCAGCATTTCAGGGGGCGATGGAGGGCAGAATTCAGAAGCGGTGACGATGACGACGACGACGCCGGTGCGACCGCCGCACGACGACTGTCTTCTTCGCTGGAAACGCGCCGCCGCGATATCGATTGATCGCCGCCGCCGCAACAGCAGCGGCGGCGGCGCCAGTGGCGAGTGCGACGATCGTTCGATCGGTCGGTCGGTGCTGCGTGCGTCTATTAAGATCAGATTGCGGACTGGACGCACGACGTCGTCCGCGCGACGGCGATCGCACCCGCCGCGCACGCGTCCGCCGACGACGACGAATCAATCGGATCCGCTGTGTTATTGGTGGCGTTTTCTCGGCTGATGATTGTCTGACGTGAAACACGTGTGTGGGTGTGGGATGCTTGCGTGCGTTTCCGCACACAAAATCCATTGACAAAGTCGACCACTGGGTGGAGTGTGTTATTGAATGTGTGTGGACGCAGACTTTGGACGCAGTCGCTGACCACTAGCTCACTGGGCCTGAACGAGGGTCTGTTTCTAACACATTCGCGACCTTACGCTTTTGGCATGGTGTGTCATATGGGACATATGCGCCTGGCTTTAGCCGTTTGGACAACAAAAAGTGTCCAACGACGTGTTCAGACACGTATAATCACGGTAGAGCATGAATTTCCTGCAGTTTCCAGGCAAAACCCAACTTTTTCTTCTCCTAATTTCCCGAGTCCGCTCAAAACGTTGCACCATTGACGCCCACTGTAAGTGTATTTCATTGTTGTACAACAACTACAACGATTTTGTATTATGTAAATACTTTAGGGCTAGAATAGAAATAGGAATAAGTTAGGCATTTTTGCAAGTTACAGGGAAATCAGGTCTATTCTTGTTATACATGTCTAGACACGTCATTGGGCACGACTACACACCTCTAAACACGACAAACAAGTACCGTTGGACACTTTTTGTTGTACAAACGGCTAAAGCCCATGTGCCTTTGCACAAGTGGGACCTGTGCTCAACCACTTGAGCACGTGGTCCCACGTGGTAGGAATTCTTCCTCCGCCGCAGAATATGTACCCCGAATTTGCGCAAATCTGAACCCGATCTTTTTCACTTTTATAATCGTCAAGAGTGTTTCCAAATGCTTGTCGTCCATTCACTTGATACTGATTGTTGTTTCTTTTTCATATGTATCGTTCTTTCTGGTGTATGTTTCAACCACTTATTAAAAAAAAGTTTGAGTGAAGATCTGCTCTGCCTAGTGCATGTATAGAAAGCTTAAGTATTTGTTAGTATAACATTACATGGAAATTTGATAATTATGACTGCTTCACAGAAATATAACTCCGAAAAGGGCGGGCTCACCCGGACGAGCATGCGGTCCCACGCGTCGCACCATGCGTGTCAACCGATTGAGCACATTGTCGTGAAGGTGTTAAAATAGATATCGACTCGAATGGAAAACGCGTACTAGATGCAGCGTACACTCTGATTGTCTGCGCATCCACACAATTCATCGACATCGTTGTTCTCAATTTCGTTCAATCCTCCTGCTTCATGTTCTAACACGTTCAAACGGGTGCTGAGCCACTTCTTAGCGGGTTCAGTACCAAAGGAGCTCCTTGTGTTAAAGGCAGCACTCACGGAAATTTTTGGGTTGAAGATTTCGCGGTATATCGGGGTTTTTAGAGGCGATGAACTCATTGACAACAATGAAGTAGCGTGAAACACGCGAAAAACACAGGAAATGATGGCGCTATTTCATGTGCGTCCACAGCGCGGACGAGTGTTCCGTGATGGGTCCCGCCACGGAACCCTGCAAATGGTACGAATTTCATAAACACGCCCCCGCTGAACCACACGCGCACACCCTGTCAACGGCGTTTGTTGGCGCGACGGAACCCTAATGTCCAGAGCGGCTGATGTGTCCACGGCTGTATCTTCGCAGGTAGACGGCCATTCAAGGTGTTCGACTTACTGTTGCGATTGTCCAGCTGCCGACTACATGGTAAGCGATTCATTTCAGAAGTGAAAATTTCCGTGAGTGCTGCCTTTAAGTTGTCAGTGTCCTATTTAGATGCCACTATTTTCAGCCTATAATGATACCCAGCACCTGAGAAGTTACTCATGTTTATTATTTGTTTGCGTCAAAAATTTAAACCTCTTTACTAGCTTCTTCCAGCAGATTCATGCAAAGTCGTACGGAGCTCATCTCAGTAACGGAACTTTTCAAAAACAAGTATGGAAATGATGTATACAAAATGCGAGAAAACGCGGAAAAGTCGTTTGGCGACGCGGAAATCCACTCATCCAAACCTGTTTGCGATAGCTGGCGGATTTCAATGACGTCACATTAGCTGGAGAACCAGTCAGTGCTATGAACATGAACAAAAGTATAGCGTCGGGAAGGGGTTGTGAAACAAATAATTATGGTCACCTCGAACGTCTAAAGGGAGGCCTTGTTAGTCGTTGAATTGCAATTTTAGATAGAACAGCACTTCAGATGTTTATAAAAATAAGGAGAACTCAGGAAAAAGAAACATGGTGCAAGATTTCTATCCAGGCCATTGGCTCTGAACTGTGAGGCGCTGTACCTCCAAAAGGCGCCAATCTCTGCGATTGGCGAATCCGTCCATCTGTCCAATCGCAGAGCTCAGCGCATTTCCCTCGTACAGCGCTCCAGATCCGCGCTCGCACGAAAAAATTTCGTAATAGACGAAAAGTTTCCGAAGAGTATATGAGCAAGCACCAGCGAAATACTCCCCCAGTGGTGGCCTCCCTCCTTTCCTGGCATTATAGTTTCAGACCTACATGCTGATCACAGTGGGCATTACCACTGCTCTTGAAAATTGTGAAAAAGGACACTCCTACTACGACTGCGTTGCCAGAATATCTACGTTATTAATTCTTTTGTTAACAACATTGTTAGTTTATTCAGTTTATCGTTAATTTTAATGTTTGGTTGATTTTTGGTTGATTTTTTTTTTGGTTTATGAAAGAAGAAAGCCGACCGTCTGGGTATTTTGTGTAGTGGGCGCGAATATGTGCTTCATTTTGCAAAATGACTATGGTTTTGGTTACGGGTATGGAGCGTTATAAATGTAGAGGTAGTCGTCAAGCTGTATGATTGGTCCATTCACGAAACTAGCCAATCTTAGAGCTCGATCGCGCCGAACTTTTGAGGTGCAACGTCCCACACCCTTGGTTACTGTTTGGGGTGCTGTACGCTCACTGTAGAAATTGATTACTGTGTGCACAGTGTGGAAGATTGAAGGAATAATTCAAGCTTGCCGAATGCAATGTCTGGGGAGGCGGAATAGTTCATCTAGAATTCTACAGAAGGGCGGAATAATGATAGAGGATGTATGTTGGGGTTGGATAAGTTGAAAATTCCTTACTCTAAGTTCGGTGTAGGGTTCCGGTTCTTTCCTTTTCCTCCTGTCAGTTTTAGTAATTCTAGTAGTGGTCGTAGCTTCGCTATTGGTTAGCCTAACCGGCCAATCATATCCAATCACCTTCTGTTCCATTTGTCACTCACCACAAAAGGGTTTCCATAACTAGGAAAGAGCGAAGTCTCGATTCCGGTCTCGCGGCAACTCGAATATAGACTTTTTTGCTACTTGAATTTCCTAATCGCTGACATAAGAGCTGTCAGACGAGTTCCGCAGACTTAAATTGGCTTCTCTATAACCTCTCAGTGCTAGTGTTCAGCAGGAACGAGTTCCGAAACAAATAACATTCCATCAAGCATCTGCTTTTTAGTGCCTTAGCGAATTCGTTGAAGCCTCAGTGAACATAAGGACAGTTCTTTCTAATCTATAGTCTGGAAGAAGGGAAATCATCAATGCTAGGCGATTCTTTCCAAGGGGCTCCACAAAATTGTGGAAAACAAAATAATATAAAAATAATCCCTGGTTTGGGATGGAAGAAGTGGGGATGTTCCGGGGTACTTTTTCAGAAAAAGAAGATGAAAAAAGAAAATAGAAAGAGCAAGATGTCTTCAAAAAACCGTTATTTACACTGACACTACCGGTGAGACTAGATACCAGCACTGTCTATACTTGGGACCGAATAAAAATTGAACAACGTACATAGTTGATTTAATTGTAAATCTCCGAAACAGGATCCGAAAGATTCGAATATTTAAAAAACCCTACCCAATGCTATCATTTCTCTAAGGTTGTACTTTTATGTCTTTGCGGAAATCTGGAATTTCAAATAGTATTCGCCCCAGACAGGGATAGGGAGTGGTGGGAGGGGGGGGGGGGGAGAGTAGTAGGCCACGGTCTCCCTCAAAAAAAGACTCCTCACAGATGGATTGTTAAAATTGGAAATGAAAGTATTAAATTATAATAAGGAATAGTTGGAGAATATAATAGTAATAGAGATAGGCAACTGAAAGTATGGTAATCCAAGATTTCAACCTATTTTCTAGAATAATTCTGTGAAATTTTTCGACCCTCCCCCCCCCCTACTTTTGACGACGAGGTACGGAAGAGTGAATGAGGGAAGATTGGTGGTGGGCTGAAACCATTTGAACCACTGCCTGGAACTGTGGCTGAAAATATCCGAAGAAAAAGAAAAACTTAAGGAATTGCCATCATATCATCCATGATGACGTCGGCGCTGCTCCAACTCCGCCCACTTATTTAGAGTAAATAGGTGCGGGGCAAAGCACCCGGAAAAATTTCTCTGTAGGTTAGCCTCATAAGAATTTTTTTCAACAATATCTGCTTTGCACAATAAATATCCCAAACCATAGCTTTTTTTTTACAAAAAAACATATAACCCAGAGCTTGCTCACTGCCATCACTAAAACCTGTTACTTCGTCATGAGGTACTCGACAACTATTTTAAAAAAATACGAAGATTACTTTGCTACCAAATGAAACCGTGCATTTATACAACAAAGCATTGCATGGTTCCGGTAAGAGTGAGGCGCCATTGCACGCCGCGGTGCGGTTGCGACGCGACCGACTTGGCGCCTTGCCAGTACGGAAACTCAATACCAGCGAGCTGTCGTGTCACTTGAAACAGCGTCAAAATTATGGAATTTAGATAAACATAGGAAAAGTAGGAATTTAGATAATAAAGACAAGAATTTAGATAACAGTTGTTTATTTCAATTTTCAAGCAGTTGGTAAAGTCTGGATAGTAGCGTTTGTGCGTAATTATCGCGGAAAACTAATCTCTGACGTTTATCTGTGGTGGATGTTTATAGTACAAGGGGCGTAAATATCGCTTACTGATTACGTGAGTTACACCGGATTACATTACATGGGCACATGAATAACGTCATGCCCAATACCATTTGACACAAGCTGCTAGATCGTTCATGAGTTCACGTAAATACGAGTTGATGGCGTGCTTTTTATGTTATTGACGTAATGCCTAAAATAAGAAGTGCGAATTAAATGCCAATGGGGTAGTCAAGCGTTATGACGTGATTCCCCGTCATGCATATTTGCACAGCGCCTGTGTGTTGATCAATGCGACGCAGCTAAAAACAAAGGAAGAACTTTTCTTAGGAATTAAGAGCTCCACTGGATATTTGGCTGATAATTTGGAATCTTTTGAATTGTTCTAAATTTGAAATGATATCCATTTAGCACCCCTTTTTTTAAATTCCGATGATTATGAAGTCTAAATACTCATCACTTTTGCTGCTCACTGATGCAGCAAGTTCTTGGTAGAAAACTCTCTCAAGGTAAGCGAATAAGTGTAGGCGAGAAGAAACTACATGGAAATAGAAATGGACGAAATGTCAAGGAGACCTACGTGCATAAAGCGTCGGTGGAAGTACGTTTTTCGCAGACTTGGGAAGCACGCAACGCGGCCGCACCGCTCGCACTGGAGACGACACCGTAATAGCAAGCCACATGTATGTTTCACTGATTGTTAATTATTTTTTCCTGATAACTGACATCATACAGGATGAGAAACTACCACGAAAACCCGGATATGCTATTTTTTTATATTATTCCAGCGCGAGCGAAGCGGTCGCGCCGCACCGCTCCCTGAGTCCGCAAAAGAGCACTTCCAGCGACGCCCACTGTACCTAACGTTTATAACGTTAGCATTAAATTACATACATCGGATTAGTTTGAATCCCAGCGTGAAATTATGTCCGTCAGCCCCTTCCTACACATTCAGTTTTCATATGGATGTAATTTCTACTGAAATGACTTTATTAGTAATTTTGAAGTATTTATTCAGGCAGATCCTCAGCACAAAAACTTTCTAGGACCGAAGGACTCACTTTTCGAAAATCGTGGTGCATGTAGATATTGATTAACTCTTATTCATTATTATTTTTTTAGTTCAAAGCATAAAGAACGATTATCAATTATTCGTGACAGCCGTCTCGCGTCTGCCATTGTTATTCTTGGTGCTTGCGTCGTCGACGATGCACTGTAGTACATTCGCCCTCTACCCACATGTTCCGGCGGATTCAAGTGTCCATTGAGGGAAAGGAGGGTGGGGCCAAACGACTGCCAATTTTACCTCGGGGATTGGATGCCACCATGTTTGAACTGTGAAAACGATCACAATCTGCTGAATCCAGGGTATGCCGTCAGCAGTGCAATAAACCCTGAACTTTGATCACTGCAATGAACAGCAAACAGTTCGGGCAGCTGAGGCCGTTTGCTGAACTGGTCACGAAACAGAGTGTCAACTTTAATTTGGAAGAATACCTCCGAAATAGGGAAACACCAGGCAAAAAGTGGGCATCGGAAAGGGAGTGATCATACATACGGGTAATAATTAATTCCAAACAAATAAAATGCAGAAACCCAGCGTTTGCACTCAAGATCTTCGGTTTCAAAGGTTATCCACTATGCCGCTGTCAACACGCGTCGCGCACAGGGACGCACAGAGCGTCAACCAATCGATATTGCCCGACTGATGGTGACACAGTATACTATACTCCACGCGGAGTATAAATGCCGCGAAGTATAAGTGTTAACCGAGAGATGAACAGTAAAGCACAGCTGACTGACCTAATAGTGAAAACACCTCATTTTTGCCCTTATCATTTGTTACTAGTTGAGTCGCTTACACTTATTTATCTATTTATTAATTTATTCGTCTATTTAATACGCACGTAAGGGTGCGTGACTAGGGTTAGGTGCATGATAGATGAGAAAAAAATAGAGCAAAATCTATATATCATACCGAGACGTCACTGAGCGCTAAGTCGCACTAGAGGAAGTTTTCCAGGTGAGACCAACAGCACAAAAATAACCATCTTTATCAGCGAAGGTGCGAAAATCGGCTATCAAGAGCGTGCCGTCTAGTCACAGCCTGTATCTAATCAGAAAAACGGGCCAAGCACCAGAGCAGCAGCGATTCCGCATAAAATATGTATTTATCGGACGCAAACAAGCTGCAGATGACGTCAGCAAACAACCAGCGTCAGACTGGACCACGGCAGCAAAACAACATTAACTTCTGGACCGATTCAGTCGCCATGCTCGCAGCGGAAACAAGTAAATACGCCAGATATGGGGACTTCTGACGGGAAATGGCCACAAAGCCTTCTTGCTTTGGAATGGTACTGGTTCTAATTTTTATTTTTATCTTCTTTCTCAAATGCTTTGACTTGTGCACCTGGCCCTTGCTGAAGCGATGTATGAAGCGCAGTTTCTTCATTTATGGAAATTATAGTAGCAATATATTAATCTTGATTAATGATACTAATCTGTAGAAATGTATAAAAGTAAAAGAAGTAAAAAAGTGTAAGTAGTGGCAGTGATAATTAGAAACAGAGTGGATTTATAGACAATAATATTAGTGGCAAATAAAGACACAGAAATGAACAAAGCTAGGAAGCAAGTAATTCGATAATCAAGTGGGAGAGGTATCGCCTCACCTCGGGATCGTTTTTGAGATTTTCACATAAGGGGAATCTCCAGAAGCTCCTGATCAGAATGGTATACCTGATTGCACACAAAACTGCCAAAACCCCCTTTTTGAGCCCTAAGTTTTGGGGAGATTGTGGGCGGACCCGCACCATGCACACCCTCGCTGGTCATACATGGAGTGCTCCTTCTGTTCCGTGAATGATGGAAAACTCTCATGAGGAAAAGGAATCTTCTCAGAAAGGGCGCTCCCGGGAGTGCATCAGGCAGAAATCTCGTCCTCTCGCCTTGGTCCCACTAACGGCTCCGCCTACAAGCTCCCTCGAGTTGGATCTCGAAAATGGGTTTTTCGGCCTTTTTGCACCGAATCACCCCCATCATTGCGGTCAGCAGCCCCTGGAAGTAAGTAAGGCTGTTTTGTGTCACTCTTTTATTAAGAGTGATAACCCCTAGAACAACTGGTTTATCGAAATATGCAGATTTTCCGTTTACCAGCAAAGTAGGACCAGCCGGTAAGTCAGCTCTATTTTCACCAAAACAAGGTGGCAAGAGGAAATTTATATGGTGGTGGTCATGAATATGTCTATGTACTTCGCACGATGAAATCCTTTTGTATGGTTACAGTATTTATAAAGTGCGACCTGAATATAGACATTGTTCCCGGTAGTCCTGCTGAGCTCCGCGCAGGATGCCATTTCCAATGCTATGACATTGATTCTGCACCATGAAGCGTTTTTGCAGAGCTACCGTAAGTATACAGTATTCAGGCTTCTGTAGTTGCCCATAACTGGCCAACACTGCGAAGTAATTTCTCAGTTTTCAAGTCTCAAATGTTTAGAAACCTTCAATGTTGCAAAGAAAAGTTCTTTCTCTTTCATTTATTGCTAGTAGCTCTGAGAATTTTTAGCAAATGAAAAAGTAAGTTGAAACTACTTCCACTGAGATTGCAGAAGTGTCTTCGAAAATCTATTTTGCACTAAAACTATTTGGAATATGATTATTTGCTAATAGCTAATAGCTAGGCCTAGGAAGAGTGTCAGACGACGGTTCTTCTTTGATAGAGTTCGTACAAACTGCGAAAGGCTCAGTAGAAACAGTTCATTCCTTCTAAATTCAGTTCGTTTGAGAGACCGTTAAACCCGTACTTGAAGTCATGACATGACGTCCAGTATTTGTTTGCATTTGTTTGATGTTATTTGGTTTTATCTCTTTTATATTTATTCTCTCATTGCTATTTTATGCATGGCTCGCCATATATAATAAATACAATACAAGATAATGCGATACAATTGAATGTACTGATTTAGTTTTTGGCGACCATCTCGCACTAAGACACCACTTACAGTTACACATTGTATACTGGAACGAGTTCTCGACTACCAGGAATACCAACTTTTACTGGAAAATGGAGATGATGTGCAGATTAACGTTTGTAGTCGTTTCCACCATAGGAAATGACCTTTATGCGACGTTTCGCAAATCATTGTGGAACATAGTTTTTCAAGGAAAGTGAAGGAATAGAAAAAGAGAGCAAGAAGGGATAGATGTCAAGAGAGCCATTCTTGATACTACCTCAATATACTGACTGACATAGTTCTTAGCATTGCGGCTGTCCGAAATCACTTTTCGGAATAAACCGATTTCCAAGCACAAGTTGATATTAGAAGGCTTCTCTGTGTGCACAGCACATCAGAGAGAAATGAGGTGCTAACAGAAGGAAAAACAAGAGGGCAGGGGGCAAAAAGGCAAAAACTTGTCTTTTTAGGGAAAGCGAAGTAGTGACGAGCACTGCTATAGTTGCATGATTTAGCAGCACTTGTCGGTGTATTAAGAGAAAAGTACTGCTATTGACGAGGATGGAGCTGTGGAATGTCTGAGCTAGTGTTGTGGGAACTCTACTGATCAATCAGGAAAGCTTCATCTACATTTAATCAACACTGATACTGAAGTGCTGATGAATTTGCAGCTCTACTTCATTTGTTACGATTGTATAGCTCCCTTCGACGATGATTTAAAAGCTGTAAGACTTTTAGGAGGGCTACTTAGTTTTACCAGCAGTTCCTGATCAAATCCTTCCAAAATCGGAATCTGCCACCCATAATGGGCTCTTGCATAGACAAGGCAAATGTCGTTTTGTTATGAGGCAGATAAACTTCTCACGCAAAGTACGACCCACTTCATTTTCCTATGTTAAACTTCTCACGCAAAGTACGACCCACTTCATTTTCCTATGTTACAGCTCATATAATCGGTGATGCTAAAGGAGGTTTGATGAATATTGTTGCCGCCAACTGTCGCCCACTATCGCTGGCCGGTTACCGCTCTCTTTCATTAAGAGCAGCACCCACGGAAACTTTTGTGGCTGAGATTTTGATTGCTGTGGAACCTCACCAATTGTCCCGACAATTCTGGAAAAGAACAGGACGGTACACTCAACCGTTCCTGAGATATGAGAAATTGAATGTCCAAAATCTTGGATCAGCAGGATCAGCGTGGGCTCGTTTGATCGAGTTTTTGCGGCAGCGGCCTGTTGCTGCCAGCTGATCAGGTGGTCAGCCATTTCTTTTCTTGGGATTATAAAGCCTTTTTTTACTCTTTCGCTGTTCCTTTTCCCATTGTCTACAATGGCAAAATTTTCTGCTTGTTATTTTACTACAAATTTAGTTGTTTAGTTACTAATGTGACCTGATTTTCGTCAATTATTTCAGTTTCGAATTCTTTTATCGTAGTGAGATCATTTAAGAATTCGTTAGCATTTTCGCGACATCTTGACTGGTTATACAATCTTCTTCAAAAATTGTTTTCTTTCATCCGCCTCAGAAGCACTGCAAAACAGTGCAAAAGACTGATTTTGCCTACAAAACAGCTGAAAAAGAAGGCAGCGATGTCGACTTTTTCGAATCGGTCCAGATCGAACACGTCGTGTTACTCATCCCACGCTCTCGAAAGCGATGAGATGGGAGGTTGTAGAGAGCGGGGATGTTGAAGGTTTCGAATGTTTTCGGCATTGTGGCAGTGTTCAGCACACGCGGTTATTCCGAATTTCGCCCAAATCTCAAGGTCGAAAATTCCCGTTAACGAGCATCTAAAATCGGGAAACCACTTATCCTAACCACTCTTCTGGTGATATTCCTCAGTTTCCGGGATGTTTCAGAGTAAACAACCATTTCTTTTCTGGGGCGTTTTCCGCATCGTCGTGTCGAGTGTCGCTGCCGGCCTGGTTGCTATACTTTTCATTGTAGTCTACGTTGCGCTATCCGAGCTTCACAGAGGTAACCTTCACCAAAGACGGAAATAATTGCACATAAAAATTCCAGAAGCATACAGTATCCTCGCTTTTGAATGAAATCCAATGAAATCTGTGGAATACAGCAGTGCTCCTCTGCTTTTCTGATATTGTAGGATCTTATCCAGAATTTCAGAGTTGGCCATTGACGTCCATGCCGTCCTCAAGGTATCAAACGAACTCCTTACGGAAGACTTGATCGAGAATGCCCTGTGGATGCTGGATGGTACTGTAGCCTGCATCTGTCTGTTCCTGATTTTGGAGTGAGTTGCTAACTGATATCGTATCTATGGTGCTCACAAGATGAAAAGTTCACTTCGTTTAGCAAGCGTTCTTACTGTAATTACCAGGCGTGAAATAAAATGCTGTTCAAGCATAACTATGTTGAAGGCGCCCAACTATGGTCTATTAGCTCACAGAGAGCGCCTAGTCCGACTTTGCCTGCAATCACACCACATACATATCAAAAAAGTATAAAAATTGGATCAGTTGGCCGAAACCGTGATGAGGTCATAATTGCGGTCAAAGTCGGAACAGGCGCCCTCTATAGGCTAATAGACTGGTCGGGGTTTATCAAGCGTCGAAGAACCTATCAAAACCAATTTTTAGTACAGATAGAGTGGTTTGGACTCCTTACACTTAGAAGTTACAGTATACCACCTGCTCATCGAAATGAAATTCTAATCTTGTAATATTTTCAGGATCATTAGTCGTACTTCTATACCATTTTTAGAGATGCATTCATACTCTACGAGCTAAACTGTGAACTACATCGCCTAAACAGTGAGGCTTATCTTTCGCTCAGGGAAGCTTTGGATGTTGACAACCGCTACATAAAGGACGCTATAATTCTGGAAGCTGCAGAGGCTCAGGAAGCGATGGTAGCTTGCCTTAGCAAGTCATGAGCAAATGATGTCACTTTCTCGTTGTAGTGATAAAAATATTATTCAGGCTGAAATAAAGTCCGCAATTCAATGCAAAGAGGAGAGCATTACGCCGAAGGTGAGGGTTTCCTGATGCAGTGGATTAATTATGGGTCAGTAAATTGATAGAAAAGAAGACCATATGTGTCTTTGAATATATTAGACCGAGAGAAAGCGCCCTCAAGAAAATAATAATTCCGAGCGACTCAAGAAAATAATTGTCATCTACACGACTTCGCCGCGCTTCGCACGGATGACAGTGGTTTTCTGCGAAACTGGGCAACACTTTCTCTGTAACGAAAACGGGGAGCTACAAGTAAGGTTTTCAGAGAATGTTACATGGGAATGAAATACAGTGGCAGTAGCAGTTTGTTGACGCGAGCCTTTCACCCAGTCCCAAGTCACCTACTTTTATTCAAACTTTAAAGCCTTGTAGCTTTTATGCGGTGCGATTAATGTTGTGTGATCCTACGAAAGAAATTTGTGAGAAGATGCAAGACATAAAAGTTGTTACTCGCTCTCTCGTCTTTAATTCTGTTCGCTTGGACTACAAATGCATCTGCAGTCGAAACATAATAACCGCAGGATTGCAAAACCACAAAGTTGGAGACCTTATCCCTGGTGAATTGTGGAATTCTCTTCGTGCTTTGAAATGGAAACCTTTACCAGGCTTTCGGCATCTTTAGTAAATGTAAAGTTACATATTTGGCCTAAACTAATCTATGCTAGCCCGAAAGAGTCGCTATTTAGGCAAAGAACGGGGATTCCAGCCCAACTGCTGATCTTCTGACTGAGTCATGTGACAGTTCACGAAATCAAATCCTCATCCGTCATGCCTGCAAATTGCGGACTTCAGAAATCTGGCATTCTCCACGGTTTCTTCGCAACCCGTGTGGCAAACATATATTCAGCATCGGCATTCCTCTGATCCGCCTTGTTTACGCCAAATAGTCCAATGGCGGCAGGCAAAGGGGTGGGGCAGCCAATCACAGTAATCGCTCCATCCACCCAGGTGACGATGGGGGGTCTGCGACTTATTATGGTAGATTGAATATGCACTTTTCTTCTATCTCCTCTAGCTCAGTTGTGAATGCGAACGAGAATATGTTGCCTTCAACTGAAGCTACACTCTTCGTTGAACATAACCATTCAAGTCGACGACAGCGCCGGCAACGTGCCGTCCACACTGGATTTGTATGAAGAAAAAAAGTATATTCATCGGGCAGTGTAGCCGCAGCCTTAGGTTCAAAAATTCAGCGGAAATGCGTCTTCTTTCTCTACATTCTCGTAGGTTTTCTGGCATGTACTACTTGAAAACCTGTAAGCATGGAGAGAGTCCAGACGAAGAGAGATGCACACAGCATCCCCACGCTTGCAATGCAGGATTTTCTCTTCACCACTATGCCTTTTGGGTTTTACGACAATTTTGTGTTTCCTATTTTATGTTTACGCTCTCACGCTTATGGGTAATTTTTGGTTTTGCACATCTCCGGCTATCAAATTTTTAATATACACTAGTCTAGCCGTCCGGCTAACGCCGGACTTCCAGACTTCTATAGGTGCTCGCTTCGCTCCCATACTGCACGTTGAAAGCAAACACAGAAGCGTAAATGGATTGATAAAACCGTGTATCCTTCCACGCCGTTCTATCGGTATCCTGAGAGGCCCTCGATCCCGTAGGTGGCAACTTTTCCCCATATAAACAAAGTTATGCCCTCCCATATAAGCGAAGTTAGTGGCCGTGAAGAATTGAGTGTAACCAATTCAGTGCAAATGTTATCTTGAAATGATTTAGGCTCAACCTGTTGTTGTGGTAATTCAAGTGATAAGGGTCCACCGGTGTATATAAACGGAAAGGAGGGAGTGTTTCATTCAGACACAAACGGAATGGGAAGAGAACACGGATACGAAAGGAAACAATGTACATCTAGATGACTTAGGTGGGAGGGTTCGTCAAAACAGGGTAAGCGTACCGGTCATGCAAAAATAGCCCGCCTAGCGAATTTATATTACATATGGACGCCGGCGCATCCTGATCACACCGTTGGACCCGACTCCAGGCGTTTCCCCACTTATGGACGCCGGCGCACTCCTATCACACCGTTGGACCCGACTCCAGGCGTTTCCCCACTTATGGACGCCGGCGCATCCTTATCACACCGTTGGACCCAACTCGAGGCGTTTCCCCACTCATGGACGCCGGCGCACCCTTATCACACCGCTGGACCCGACTCCAGGCGTTTCCCCACTTATGGACCTCGGCGCACCATTATCACACCGTTGGACCCGACTCCAGGCGTTTCCCCACATATGGACGCCGGCGCATCCTTATCACACCGTTGGACCCAACTCGAGGCGTTTCCCCACTTATGGATGCCGGCGCACTCCTATCACACCGTTGGACCCGATTCCAGGCGTTTCCCCACTTATGGACGCCGGCGCATCCTTATCACACCGTTGGACCCGACTCCAGGCGTTTCCCCACTTTTGGACGCCGGCGCACCCTTATCACACCGTTGGACCCGACTCGAGGCGTTTCCCCACTTTGGACGCCGGCGCACCCTTATCACACCGTTGGACCCGACTCCAGGCGTTTCACTCCACTCACACCGTTGGACCCGACTTTTCCCCACTTATGGACGCCGGCGCACCCTTATCACACCGTTGGACCCGACTCCAGGCGTTTCCCCACTTATGGACGCCGGCGCACCCTTATCACACCGTTGGACCCGACTCCAGGCGTTTCCCCACTTATGGACGCCGGCGCACCCTTATCACACGTTGGACCCGACTCCAGGCGTTTCCCCACTTATGGACGCCGGCGCACCCTTATCACACCGTTGGACCCGACTCCAGGCGTTTCCCCACTTATGGACGCCGGCGCATCCTTATCACACCGTTGGACCCGACTCCAGGCGTTTCCCCACTTATGGACGCCGGCGCATCCTTATCACACCGTTGGACCCGACTCCAGGCGTTTCCCCACTTATGGACGCCGGCGCACCTTATCACACCGTTGGACCCGACTCCAGGCGTTTCCCCACTTATGGACGCCGGCGCATCCTTATCACACCGTTGGACCCGACTCGAGGCGTTTCCCCACTTATGGATGCGGCGCACCCTTATCACACCATTGGACCCGACTCCAGGCGTTTCCCCACTTATGGATGCCGGCGCACCCTTATCACACCGTTGGACCCGACTCGAGGCGTTTCCCCACTCATGGACGCCGGCGCACCCTTATCACACCGTTGGACCCGACTCCAGGCGTTTCCCCACTTATGGACGCCGGCGCACCCTTATCACACCGTTGGACCCGACTCCAGGCGTTTCCCCACTTATGGACGCCGGCGCACCCTTATCACACCGTTGGACCCGACTCCAGGCGTTTCCCCACTTATGGACGCCGGCGCACCCTTATCACACCGTTGGACCCGACTCCAGGCGTTTCCCCACTTATGGACGCCGGCGCACCCTTATCACACCGTTGGGCCTGAATTCAGGTGTTCCCCCACTTTTGGACGCCGGCGCACTCTTATCACACCGCCAGACCCGACTCGAGGCGTTTCCCCACTTATGGACGCCGGCGCACCCTTATCACACCGTGGACCCGACTCCAGGCGTTTCCCCACTTATGGACGCCGGCGCACCCTTATCACACCGTTGGGCCTGAATTCAGGTGTTCCCCCACTTTTGGACGCCGGCGCGCTCTTATCACACCGCCAGACCCGACTCGAGGCGTTTCCCCACTTATGGACGCCGGCGCACCCTTATCACACCGCTGGACCCGACTCCAGGCGTTTCCCCACTTATGGACGCCGGCGCACCCTTATCACACAGTTGGACACGACTCCAGGCGTTTCCCCACTTTTGGACGCCGGCGCACCCTTATCACACCGTTGGACCCGACTCCAGGCGTTTCCCCACCTTTGGACGCCGGCGCACCCTTATCACACCGTTGGACCCGACTCCAGGCGTTTCCCCACTCGCCGGCGCACCCTTATCACACAGTTGGACCCGACTCCAGGCGTTTCCCCACTTTTGGACGCCGGCGCACCCTTATCACACCGTTGGACCCGACTCGAGGCGTTTCCCCACTTTGGACGCCGGCGCACCCTTATCACACCGTTGGACCCGACTCCAGGCGTTTCCCCACTTTTGGACGCCGGCGCACCCTTATCACACCGTTGGACCCGACTCCAGGCGTTTCCCTTACTTTGGACGCCGACGCACCCTCATCACACCGTTGGACCCGACTCCAGGCGTTTCCCTTACTTTGGACGCCGACGCACCCTTATCACACCGTTGGACCCGACTCCAGGCGTTTCCCCACTTATGGACGCCGGCGCACTCCTACAGCAACAGTGGACCCGGTGCAGAACATTTTCTTCACTCTAGGCCACGCCCTCGAATTTCGTTTCACACTGACACACACACGCACACACACACGTGACAGACTAAGCCCTTTATTATAAGTCATGATATTTTCATCGCTAGTTATTTCTCTGCGTTTTTCAAACGGTTACTTCGAAGACATTCAGAGTGCCCCTGCTGCTGAATTGGAACCTATTACCTCTTTGATGAACGAGGAGAAGAGGAGAAGAGAAGAAAAGAGAACGAATTAGTAGTGTGATGCATTCTTACTCGTATCACGTACTTTTTGTCATTTTTTGTGACATGTTTATTCCAGATCTTTGCATTTCCAAATATATAAATATGCTAAGATGACATGGAATTAACTCTCATTTTAAAGAGATGTCTACTTTAATATTTGACTCGATTTTTACTCTATGTTATTAAAATGTTGAAGAGTTGAAAGAGTTGCTTCACTCATCTTACAATAAGGATGCAGCAGTGATCGAAGCTACACATTCTCCGGAAAACTCCTTCTTGGACCGGGAAAACTAAGAGCAACACGACAAAATTTCAATTCTCCCGGGCCTGGATACATCATTGAAATTACCCAGGGTAAACGTGGTAACGCCCTTTCAGAGATGGGTAAATTTCGAGTATTTCAAAAGATTTACCCAGGATAACCTTAATGACGCTTGCGGTCTTTGTGGAAGCGGTGTTACCGTGAATATTATAGAAATGCGCGTTATTTCTAATTTTAACAGTGAGATTGCGTGAATAGCGAAGCAAATACAAAAACAGAAGCCTGTGTTGAAAAATTGTCAGTCATCTGACGGTTGAAGGTGTTTTATTTATTAAACGTCGAAAAAATAAATAGAAGGACTTGTTTCTGAGGAAAAGGATAAGCCGAACAACATCTTGCTGCCAACTATCATGTTCATCGCCAGAACTGTCGTGGAACATCTGCTGCGGGAGCTCTTCTTCAGGTTTGGATCTTCAGATGTAGATTCTTTAGATGATTGGGTAGTCCTCATAGATCAAGAAGCATCTATGGAGTCAGTGTTCGATTTAGACTCAAAAGTGAACTAGTGGAACTAACAAGCAACAAGTAAGCAACACTGGGCCTAGTATCAGACACTCTACCGATACGGAATGATGCTGCTTCGCTATGATCATGAATGGCGTTATCGACTTCAGCGTAGTCACCACTGAAATTTTACTGCTGTAGTCATCAGTCAGTGCGGCAAGTAAGAGCTGTTTAGGCATGTAAAATTTTGTACACTCTCCCTCGAAGTAACTCATAGTACGAATGCCATTTCTGCACTGTTTCCGGAAAGAGCATTCACGGTTACTGCTATAATCACAGGCGCAACTCAAATAACAGGAATCTGAAATTCTGGGCAGGAATCACCATGGATTTCATAAAAGTAATATTTCCTTATTTGTGATAATAGATAATAGCTTGCATCTGGTGTAGGGCATTAGGAATCATCGCAACCAGCAATCGCATCCCATCGTTGGTGATCTTTCGCGTTGCTGTCGTCGCTCTAGGCAAAGCGCTTGAACGCACGCAGTGTCCCACGCCTGCTTCTCACTTCATTCTTGAACTTGACTAGCTATCCCGAATGAATGAGAGGGACTTCAGACTCAGTCATTTTATCTCCTTACTCGGCAGTAAATTCAATCGATGTTTGCGTTGTTACCTTCTTTTCTCCATTCCCTTGTCGGTGGCGCATACTGCGAAGATGTTGTGATAGGGGTCAAAAACGTGGCGCGGACACTGAAGAACCCTGCTCCAAAGTTATGAAAAGAAATTTTTCGCTCTGATGTTCCATGTGAGTCTCTCTTTGCACTGTCCCCTAATTTCCCTGCGATTACAATCTCAATTAAGGCCCTGATTGATCATGCGATACCACAGGACCTGGCTGTGTGTGGAAGCCCATACCAGTGGAGTTCATGTCATTTTGAGTCGGTTCACAGGACAATATAGCTCCTCATCGTCCACGCCGCAACAAACTGTAAAGAAGCTATGCTGAAGGGCTGGGTCGATTCTAATTTGTTGTTTCCTGACTTAGTTTTCCCAAGTTTTCTTTATGTTCCACGTTGAGTCTGATTTTTGGGGATTGTGGATTGTACCACTACTACAACATCCTTTTCATTTCTTCTATTCACGTCAGTTTCATCATGGGGAAGTTTTTTTTGCAAAAATCCATGAAGAAACTCCCTGACTAAACAAAAACCACTGTTTTCAGGGCGGATATTTGGCAGAGCCGTATGGGGGCAGACTGGTACCGAAGCCGGTGGGTTCACCTATCCCACTTCTGCTACACTGACTTTACCATGGCTTTTGTATTTTCAGAGGATACGTCGTGTCAGGCTGGAATTGGGGAGTCTACGGATCTCTCTTCGAATCTCGAAGAAAGCTGCGCCGTTGAGAAGGAGCGTAAATCCAAAGTCAACAATCACCGACATCACCACCGCTACCACCACAGCTACCACCACAGCTAGACCACCACCTCCATAACTACCAGCACATCCTCCTATTCGATCAAGAGCAGGACATGATCGGCAGGTCGGTTGTGTTACAGATTCACTTTTGATTCTCATCCATTCGTTGCCTACTTTATTGTGTATCCTCATGTTATTTGTTCTGCGGTTTTGCGTTTAGCACCCGTACCCAAGTTTCCTTTTTGTAGCTTTCTTTGAATGCATGTTTACTTGACGCGCGGAATTCTATACTTCTGTTCCATTTCAAAAGCGTGGTGCATTGCTCACTTTTCACCGAGTTTTTCGCACTACGTCAAAACTTGCGCTCGTTGAAACATTCTTTCCTCATGAGAAGTGTGCCTAAGCTAACCAGGGAAGGATACTAGCGGGGTCCGACAACTCGTGATAAAGTTTATATTGACAAATGCAGTTCTCGATGCTGATCTCAAATCGGTTTTCCCTATCTGCTGCGGAGCTCTCTTTGAAGAGTTACGTGGCATGATTTCAGCCTGTTCAGAGCTGCCAAAATTTCGCTTCCTGGCTATATTCTGCTAAAAGATCGTGGGAACATATCTGGATCTAAGACAGTTTTAGAAGCATTGACCAAATACAATAAGTTGACAAGTTTGAGATGGTTTCCACGCACATTTCCAGCGGAATACAACTCGAAAATTGGATTTGGCCGGAAGTGATTAGCCGATATTATGCCATGTAACTCTTCACAGAGAGCTCCGCAGCAGATAAAGATAACGGACTTCAGATAAGCATGAAAAAGTGCATATGACAGTGTAAATTTCGTTACGTGTTGTCGGATCCCCCTAGTATCCTTCCCTGTTAAGCTGAATTCGCGTGCTGCATCCGCCACATCAATTGTTTCTGATTATGTCTTGAAGCTCCATAACACTCACTCATTTGTCTCAAACTTTTTCGATCTTCGAATCGATCTTCTTCAGCCTGATGAAATGTCTCTCATTTGCCGCTCTTTTTTTTTTCTTCCAAAATACGGTTAAATTTTCCGACAGGGTGAACACCTCCTCTTCTCCACATGAGTTTTTGTTTTTCTGTCTACGTGAATGTTACCTTTTCTCTAGCTCACGAATTTATTCTGCCTAGCCTCTATTAATTTTCCCAGGTAACTGCTCCATTTTTATTCGGGTGAAAATCATTTTTTTAGGTTGACTTACCGGTTATTTCATCTGGATCACTAACTTTTTCTGCACATTGTTTTATACTTGCCTCTCTGGTTGGTTGAAAACTTGTTGAAAATTTAATTTTTGATCGGCTTAAAAACGGAAACTGGACCTTGCGAAGTAATCTTTTCCTTCCTTTGATTTTTCTGCAACATCTGGACCTTTGAGCGTCGAAAAATCTGATTTTTTTTTTGCAACGTGTTTTTTTGTGGCGTTACTACCACTTTTCTTTCAAGGGTGTTTCACGAGCTTTTTTCTATAGGTATCTATCTTCTATGGGTATCTAGATGTTTTTTTTTATCTCTGAGTATGTAGAAGTTTTTTTGCCTCCTTGTTTGCTTCTTTTAGGGTCATTGCGATGGCATCCACTACTTTTTGTCTAATTGAACTTTAGTTTTGTTTCACTACAATTTTTGCTGTTCTCATTCCAAACTGGCCTCTCAGACTTTTCTGCTTCATTGAAACTACCTCAATTTTTTATTTTTGAAGTTCTCGTACTCATTATTTGCATGCAATCCTATTACACTAATTTTCTGTATATACTCTACTTTTGTAGTTTTTTTTTCTATTTTTGCATGTTTTCGTGAAATCACTAGCAGTTTATGAACTCACATTGTATGAAGCATTTTAATTAATAAACTATTTCATCTAATATTCTATGTGTGCTTTCAGCCTCTGCAGCCGGCAAGGCCCGCCAGGCGCGACGATCCCCCCACTCCTTCTCTGAAGGGGGTAGGGAATGGGGGGGGGGGGGAACTACACTGCAGATTCACTGCAAATCAACCGCATGGGGATCGAAGCCCAAACGCGGACGAGTTTTCCGGAGTGATTGTTCCTTGATTATCGCCCCCGGTAAAGTCAGCGTAGTTGCTTTTTAGCAGCTCTCTGAGAAATATACATGCTGCAGCGTTGCTGTCGTGCTAGGGTCGAGCTTCTCGAATGTCTGAGAAGGAACTCCATATGATTCGTGTCCGCTTCCAGAGTTGGTTCCGGTTGTATACCGCGTAAATCGTGCATTTACAAAACTAACCGGGAATATCGCTCTCATTTCGAAAGAATGCGGTCAACGAGAGGTTTCTGCTTAAATTCCGCACAAATTCCGAGTGAATTTCACTTATTGTTAGGTTTCTTAGGTTTCTGCCACATCCCCACATCTCTCGGAATTATTTCGATGTTCTGAAGGAAATTGGGCGGTGACGGTGTCCAGGACAACGTAACCAAGTCATTTGATGGGCTCAAATCCGAAAAATCTCGGGAGTTTACCAATGCGCTGTAGTGAAGTCGGACCAAGCCATGCTTGGGCAATATTGGTTGGGTTATTTTTCTCCGAAGGTAAGTCTGGAGAAAGTGAAGGTTCCAGAGGATGGAAAGGAGCACTCAGAAAATGGATGAGAAATTCTGCAAACATTTTCGCTCAAATGGGTAAAATGCTTCACAGTTTTTGGGTTTTATTCATCTGCATGCTTCCACAGTCTGCTCTTTCCATAGATTTTGGGTCTGCGCCATCTCACTCCGTTCTGGACATGTGCTATTGTTACAGCTGTGTTTCCACTATGAGAGCTATCCAAAAACACTTCGTTTTCTCATAGCGATATTTTTTTTTACCTTGCTGTAGAAGTTTTTTAAATTTTACCTTGCTGTAGAAGTTCACCCCAGCAGAATGGCGGGCTGACCAGTGTCCGTATTCGCGAATATTCCTGGAAAGGTTCGTGTCCCGACCAGCCAAATTGCGCGAATTTCTGGGAAAAACGTGATTAATCTCGCTATCTTTGCACTATTTGTAATTTGTAATCGCTGACTGAGATGAGTCACTTCAACAAAAAAAATTATTATTTTTACTTTGAAAACCGGTTTATAAAGAAAGAATGGATAGGTCGCATTCCAGGGAACTTTAAAAATACGTGCACAGAGCAGTGTTCAGATTAACATAGGTGTCAGTATAACCGAAGCCGGCTACATCGTCGCTGGCATTTTTTCCAACTTGTTCCATCAATTGTTCTATCGAAGACCAGACTGCTCGTTCACTTTCCCACTCCTTCATTCATTATTGATCTCTCCCCTCATTATACGCGATTACCATCTTGAAACGTGAAAAACATCCTCTTATACTCCATCAGCGAACAGTGCCATTATTGGCTGAATTTACATTCACTCCCACCTACATAGTGTCTGAAGACTGTGCACTATCCATATATAATTTCGTCTCATCTATTGTCTGTTTTTTCTGCTGGATTTCTTGAAATATCTCTCACTACTTCATGCAGCTTTAATTTTCCTGTTGCCATGTTTGATCTCGGAGGCTTGCAGATTTGCTACCTATCTAACTGGTTTCATGTTAATTTTGTATTTCGATGAGGCCATTTTACGCTAGATGCGTGAGTTTCTCGCGTGTCAAACGCACGCATCTATGTAGTATAACTATAAGACGCTTGCGGTATCTTTTTTTTTGTGAAGACTAGTCAACGCGGCATGTGTGCCATGAATGATGCTGCGATCGCTGCGATCCCGTGCGTTCCATCTGCGTCTCTATTGCGTCAGAGGTACGACAAGGCCTATCATTAGGCTGGTGTGCGTGCGACAAACGCATGCATAGAGAATAAAATGCTGTTTTGTAGCAAATGAATCAAAGGAGGGAAAATCAGGCGGTGCTCACCAGGTTGACAAGGCGCGATTTGAATGTTTGCTGTTATTGTTGTGCGAAGGTGCGGTTGAATGTGCGAAGGTGCATTTTGATGCAAATATCTTCGCTAAAGACTGTAACCCTCTGAATTTGGTAATTTCGTGCTATCGATTGGCCAATTCCCCTTCTCACCCCCCCCCCCCCCATATTAGTTGTGGCTACTGTTGTTGCTAAGCAAGTGGTCCTAGCCTCATTGCAAAGATATAGTTGCCATTAATATTCACATTCGATCTGTAGTAATTCTTTTTAGCTTTGCATCCCCATATTTCCCATTCTGGAATAGATGCGATTTTTGAAGATTGAATGTTTCTTTCCACAAAACGGACGATAATCGGGTGAACCTCGTAGTTCTAGGTTGGAAATAGAATTTCTGGAGGACTGAGTAATCAAAGAGAATACATATTCACTCTAGACACTGAGAAAATGAGACAAATGCAATAATTAAATGCTACGAAGCGATTTATTCTCAGCAATGCGTGCGTCAGAATTGCGACTACTGACGCAGCGTAAACGCTGATACATGAGGAACACCCACTTGCAGCGTCTCTGCCATTTACTTCGATTCTCGTTCATGCTGCAAATGCCGCGTTAACTGGCCTTCATAGAAATCTCTAAGAGTGAATGCGTGCGTTTGTCGCGCGCACACACGGATACATCCAACAAATTGTATTTTTTCTCAAAAATTTCGACAAATCAGCAGTCTCATCGACTATCGGAGAGAAAAGATCGCTGCTAAACTAGTAGAGCCCAGATGTCGAAATACGCCTGCACACGTTGCAGCACATACAACAAGGTTCTCTAAATGTCTGCGCATCCACAGATTTCATTGGTATCGGCACTCCCGTTCGATTCTCCTGCTTCGTGGTTCAACCTGTCAAAACAAGTGGTGAGGGGTGTGTGCGTGCAGGGCTACTCCACTGGAGTCGATTGCCCATATCTGGATGAATGCTCAAAATATTTGTTTCAGAATTGCTGCAAATTTGTAGAAGTGCACTAGTAGCAAACGCAGCAGCAAACATACTTTTTTCTGAATGGATCCTGTCCTTATCAGCTGACTAAACCGTGAGTCGTTTTCAACGAACGCACTCATCTCGCCGCGTTCGGCGGATTGACTCTGGTGGGTCTGTTACGAGGTCGCACGCGCCACGACGACGATACTGTTTGCATCCGGGCTGAATCAGCCTCCTTCGAACATTCCATGCTACATCCTGACACTTTTTCCCAGACTACAACACCTTCGACGCCTCATGCCTCCGAAAAAGGCGCTTATTTGCTGTCCTCATTTCTGATCGAAACCGGTTCAATCGATTAAATAAAATACACATTATATATGCACGTCATGTCTATCAGCTCACGGCTTTCCACTGGGGTCGACAGCCTGACAACCTGTCAATCCTCCACGACTAGTTCATAGTGTGACAATTTCCAGATACTCAGAGCCGTAGCCGTAGATCAAACGCAACATGGGCACCGCCGTCGCCACCAACGATCAGAATCTGGAAAAACTCCAGGACCAGGCCAAGGGTAGGATCATTCTCCCTCTTCTCCCTATTATATATGCTTTTTCCGCCATTATTTCGTAACCGTCACTCGTTCGATGCACTTTGAAGCGTACGTTTTCATTGTTTGCAGCTTATCACAATAGGACAAACAGGACGTTCATTCGTCCTAGTCTTCCCAAAATCGATAGTTCGGTTGTCGATCCACCCTTGTTCGGGTCCACTATATTCCGAACGCCTTCCAGGCTTCGCCCACATCCTGCCTTATCGGAGTTTCCACCTTGCAAGCCTAGCTTTTTCTCTTGATAACCGTTCTTTCTTCCATAACCCTGCTGCTGCGATGGCAAAACTCGTCTCTGACTGTTGGTTATTTTTACTAATGTCCTTCTTATTAAGAGTTATTTTTTACAAACTTCTTCTATAATTATAATGATTTACTTATTGACTTTTTGACCAACCCGCTCAATAACTAACTCAACAACCAATTAAATTAATGAGTTTCATATCTATGTTAATAATTCGAAACAAATTTTCAAACCAGAGGTAATCTTGCTTTTTTGGGAGCTTTGAAGAGCACCCTTTCAGGTGCTGACTAATGTTTGAAAAATGTTCGGAGTTAAGATAAAATCTTTTTTTTTTCTTGACACGAGCTGCTCAAGCGAATAGTGTGAAAATCATGCACATCTCGTGCTTTTCACGGGAGCATCACCTGCACATTCCATGCAGGACAATGCATATTCCATGTCAAAATCAACTGAAGTTGTACTTGTTGTAATCTCAATGGACCCTGTTTTCTTCAGTGTATGCCGATTTTAATAAGTGAATCCAATTTTTTCTAGCAATAATAATGCATCTAAGCAGAAAGATCCAGGATAATTCTATCACATCCCCGTTAATGAGCAAAATCGGGTCCCCTCTGTAAACACCTAGGGCAGCGACATCCTGAGGAATCAATCTGATGTAGCTACGCACATGGAATGTAGCGCGAAATCGCGGTGTCCCTAGCCCGAAACCCGGTGTGGCTGCGACCAAACACCTTTGGCGGACCAGATTTGGCCGCTGACACTTATACTGTAGATACGCTATCTCACAGAATTCCCGCAAATTTCGCAGATAGGAGTTATTCGATCTGTTGAACATAAATATCGTATTTATTTTCTACCAAACCCTCGTTTTTGTGGAATTACGGTGGGTCCTCTTGAATGGCAGCCAAATGTGGTCAACAGCTTCAGAAAAAAAATTGGCTGAAACTTCAAATAGAGAGGTTGTTTTAGATGCTATACACCAAAGCCGCATCTTTTCGTATAATAACCCCTACAGTAGGTATATGTACAGTAGAGATGGTATCTCACAGAACTGTCTGAAACTGCGCATGAGCTGTTATTTCAGATGCTAAACACGATTGCATGATACTGCAGTGTTCCTGCTGAAATCAGCATTTTCTTCCGATTTCTGGCCGGCCAAAGGTGGCTGGCCGTGGTCACGCCGGAATTCGGCCTCCTCAGCTCGCTTAAGCAACTGCTTCGGGGCGGTATATACTAGATGCGTCCGCTCGTCACACATGTATGATGAAGGCCGAGACGAAACATGGACGCACTCCTGACGCAGCCCAATCGCAGCTGAGACTCTCATGTCTGGTATTCGAGGTGGTAGCGTGCCATTCTCCTTTGAGCTTGCAAGTCGCACTAAGCGGTCTTCATGAGAAATTTCCAGTGGGTGATTGCGTGCGTCTTACGCACGCACGCATCTGCTTTGGCTAGCATTTTTCACAAAAGAGAAGAGCCTAACACCCAATTTCAACAACTGACTAATATTATAGCTTCTGAACTATTTTTCCCCTTCTAAATTAAGTCGCTCAATCGCATCGCAGTGCATATTCGCAGCGATACGCTGTGAGGATAGGCAGGAACTCAGATCGCACTTTCGGATTTGACTTTAAATCTAATTTATAAACTCAGCTGTGGGTGTGTCCTGGTCCACACAAATGCTTTGTCGTCAGCCATGGCATTAAGTTTTATACGAAAACATCTTTCCTTTAAATAGGATGTTTTTGCAAAGTAATGCCGCTTATGCATTGAACAGCACCATGCGTTTCAATCGCTTTGCATAATTATTGTCACATTTCGACATATCACTCTTTTTCTTGTGTCACTGAGCTTTTTCGAAGTTTTGACGAAAGATTCTGTTGAGATGAGGTATTTTCTTGAAAAGTTCAAAAGATTTTAGCTTTCGAGAAATCTGTGTAAGTTCTTGGAACGCTTTTCGGAAATAAGCATTGGGGAATTGTAGGGAAATTAGAGAGAGAGAGAGTAAAAGGAGGATAAATTCCGAATTTCCTCTTGGAGAGGAGCACGCCATATTCAGAAAGGAGGGAAGTGACAATGGTGACGTCATGGATCCAGGGTAGGCAAATTTCTCGTGTTGAAGCTGAGTGGGTGCTAAGTTTGGGTGTGGAGCTCTAAACCTGGTATGGGCGGAGCTGACGGGCCCAGCGATTGGCCTATTGGAGGAACTGACCAGTCATAGAGCTTGGCCGCACTACTTTCCAGGTATAACGCGCCACACCCGCTAAATTCCAGTATTTCGGTTGAAACGTATGTAAAGAGTACTCCTTTCATTGCTTTCTCTGAATCACATACTCCACCACAATGTCGGTCAAGTATTTTTGCATCGCAGAAAACCGCCCGTTTTGTTTGCCGCGTCGCACCACCTACGCGACGAGGCAAACCAGCTGGGCGACGCGGCTGTCGGCCGTTGCCGGTGTTGCTGTTTTGCTTGTTTTCCACCGTTTTTCATATGTCTTTATTCTATTCCAAAACACCTCTGCAAAACAGCAATACCGACAATACCCGACGACCACAGCATCCAGCTGGTCTGCCGCAACGCATTGGTGACGCGACGCGGTGGAAAGTGTAGGCGGTTTTTCGTGGTGCAAAAATGAGTGACTGGCACTCTTTCTATGGTTTCCTCAGAATTACGCACTCTACCAGTTAATTCAAATATTCTCATGACTTACATAATTAGAAATTCTTTGGCCATTACGGCGCGAGCATTCCAAAAGCTCACGCTCCATGTCGTAAATACGAATATGGAATCTCTTTTTTCATTTGAGGGAACTCGTCCACTTATCGTGACGTTATTAGTCTTCG
The DNA here is from genome assembly GCA_037903475.1 of Ancylostoma caninum. Classification (NCBI taxonomy): domain Eukaryota; kingdom Metazoa; phylum Nematoda; class Chromadorea; order Rhabditida; family Ancylostomatidae; genus Ancylostoma; species Ancylostoma caninum. The sequence goes on from JBAJFG010000479.1 coordinate 3,869,047, forward strand.
GGCGGGCATAGGCTGAAACCTCCTCTATTTTCAGTGTTCTGGAGTCTCTTTCCCATCGATTCACTGTTCCCTTCCTCATTTCCATGCTGCCTTCGCTCTTGCCTCATTTATACGGAGCATTTTAATAGAGCATCCAGTTATGAATCTTTGTGGAATAGTTTAACAGAGGTGTTTGGGAAACTCATCCATTGACGCCTGTGTAAGTGTTAAAGGCACAGAGTGCTCTGTTTTAGAACTCATTTTATCCGCTACTACTCCACATTTTCCCAAAAAAATCCAGTGAAGTTAGGAGGGAGAAATTAACATTTAGCTAGGGAAATTTTAGTTTTTGTACAGAATCTGGTCCAGAAAACCTAATTTTTATGTGTTTTCTGTTTCTATCCCATATTTTATCTCAATTCCATCCATTTCAAGCCAAAGTGAAAGGCATTCGGGCTGTTTACATAGAACTTCATTCCTGCGAATCGTTTGAAAAACAAGCAAACAAATCAGATCCAAGCGCTGTGTACTTTTTCCCATGGAGTAATAGCCTGTTTTTGTAGAAATCACACAGAATTGTGGAGTGAAATTAATTTCTTTTTTCAAGTAGGTTTTAAGAAATGATGATTTGCAAGGTTTGTCCCGTAGAATGAATTCTTGCGCTTTTCTCATAGTGTGTGAGCGGAGCATCTGGTTCCTGTTAGTTCTGCGAGTAGTAGAAACACACGCTGCAAGCAACAATTACGTCTAGCAATCAAATCAAAAAACTTCGTTTTGCAAATGTAGTTCGAATAAAAAATTGAAAGATTTTGTTGTATAATACGGCTACTATTATAATTATTGTCCCGAAATTCACCGGAAACCGCCAGAGTCATTCGGGGTGAACGAAATTAGACATACGAATGACCATTTGAAAGCTCTAGACCATCATTCCGAATATTTCTATGAAAATTGTGCTTGTGTTCACATTTTTTTAAAAAGGAACGGCGCATTGACATTTTCGAGGCTTTTCTGGAGAAAATTTGAAATTTTCTGTCAATTCCGTCTTAAACACAATTGTGGGACAGGTAGCTCATCTGTATTCTCGTAGACTTCAAAATGGTCGTTCCAGAAATTAATTTGAAGTTTGAATTTTTTCGGATTTCAGATTCATAGTTTTAATCAGGGTTCAGTTGGAGCCCAAACTCTTCAAAGAGACAGTTAGAATAAATTATTTTTCTCGTTAGTTTCAACTCCAACTAGTTATCTGTAATCAGAAGGCTAAAAGCTTCAAAACGGTTGTTTCAATATCTAATTCCGTGATGCTCAGGGTTTCCGACGGATTTTAGGGTAAGAATTCGCGGTATTATATACTTTTATCTCATCCCATTCGTCTCTTCGTTTTTTTTAGTGAATAAGTTTATTCACGTATGCTTTGCATGATAAACTTTTATCATGTGAGTTTTTTTAAAGCTTCTTTGTTTTTTCCAGAGTTTCTGGAATAAAACTGTCATTCATTATTGGCCACTTGCACTTCTCTTTCACCTAATTAGTTCTATCGACTAGATAGGTCTCATCACAGTTAATTATCTGCGACTCGCATAGAAGACTAGCTCCTTTTGGTAGAGAAACTCCATCAAAGCTGATTTGACCTCGTCAAAACATTCTATGCTGAATGACTTCCCATCCAGTACCTGCAAGTTTGACCGTTACCGTAGAGCTTCAGCCTGGGATCGGTGAGAAAACTACCAAGTTGACAAATGGGAAGGCTCCCTCTTATCCGGTGGCCCTAGCGCAAGAACTTCTTCCTGTTGGGGAGGGGGGCGGAGGACGTTACGGGTGGCTTCATTTTGCAAAAATGGCAAACATTGCTTTAAAGCTAGGTATTTGACGAATGAGCTTTTAGTCCCTTTGGCTGAAAAAAAAAGAATTAAACCCAGTTGTTCACCTAGAACAGAGTCAGATCAATTTCAATTCAGTTTCAATTTCAATTTTTTCAATCAATTCCATTTAACGGGGTTTGGTGAAGTCATTCATAGGTTTGGATTTTGATATTTGAATTTGATTTTTTGTTTTTTTTTTTAATTTTGACTTTGATTTGAATTTTGAAGTTTTGGAAAATATGTTCAAAGTACTTCAAAATTAGGTAGGATTCCTATTCGCTATTCTTCCTGACTGATGACGTGCCTGGCTCTACTTTGTACATACTCTGCTACGTATATGAGGAAAAAATTGTTTATAAGGATGGAAAAAAGAAAAAAAGACAACTATTTGTAAGAAAAGGATATTTGTAAGAATAAACATTTGAGACCCTTTATCTTTGGAATTATGCTCGAAATCTCAAAGCATTTATTGTACCTGGATAGTATTAAATTCACTCAATCTTCTCCAAGCTTCTTGTGCTCTCGTTTTTCCGCGAATTTCACACGGCTTTGGTGGAGATTTTCTTGGACTAGCCGAAAATTCAACGTTTTGGTCCTGTGCCTGTAAAACTGCCCGCCGCAGAGAATTGTGTGGAATCGATTTCAAAAATCCACCTATTAGTTGAAAATGATTCATGGACGAGTTGTGTCATAATCCCAAGAAAAAATCGCTGGATTATAAACCCGTCCTGATTGCTAAATATTCAAACACGTCCATATTCACTGTTTAATACTGCTATCGTGATTTTTTTCGGAGATTTTCATATAAATGACTATTTTAGGGATGGCTACCCAACTACAACAGGCCTATGACGTTATCCAGAAAAAGCTACAACCTGTTACTGATCAGATGTACGACAAGGACAAGAACAAGACGGTCGAAAAGATCTTAGCAGCAGCCGAGGAGAAAACTAAAATTAAGCGAGAAAAGGTTTTGATTTTTGAAGAACTTCTTCCGAACCTCGTCTATTGAGCGACAAAGTAGTTTTTCAGTTGGTATATGGAGTGGTAGCTGGCCTTCTGATCTATTTTATCATCGGAGCTCTGGCTCAAATCCTCTCGAATATCATCGGTTTCGCTTATCCTGCATATCGCTCCATAAAGGTGCGTAACCTCATGTCTATGTTATTTTGAAAAGCTTACATTTGTTTAAAATACAATCAGTAAAACGGATGTCAGGTTAAGTTCAACTGTGATTCTATAACTTCGTCAGCATACATATACAGTAGCGAGCAAAAAGATTGCAACTTTTGGTTGTTCGTCCGTAACTCTGTTCAAAGCAGCACATGGAGGTCCAAATTTTTGTGGAAGTTGTTAATACTCATGCGAGACAGGAAAAAGTTAGAGCCTGCCCATTTCACTGTTTTCCTGTTTTTAAAGAAAAATTTATTTCGCAGAAGTCGAAATCTGTAATTTGGCACCATCGACAATATCTCTTGAAATGACGTCTATCGTTGGTATCTGACCACGCTTTGGTTCCTTGACGCAGAATCAACCCGTATACACTAGAAAATATGCATCCGTACACCACTGGTTGACATCCGCAAAGTCCACTTGAGGTTGCTTCAGCAGTGATCCTCTATGAATGTATCTGTCAGTCTTGTTCCTTCTATCGGCTCTGTTTGAAAGCGGAAGGTACTGCTGACATTTCCACAAGTTTAGCTACGAGTATTCAGTTTTAATGCAGTCCATTACTCTCTCGGAACTCCGAAATATTCTTGCTGATTTCAGTGCACCCAACTGTGCACATCACGGAAAATAAGTTTTGGAATTTTTCCTGTCTCTCGGGGCAAGATGCCTCACCGATCCCATTAGTGATAAAGATGCTCCAGGGTTCCTAGAATATTGCCGTGTGTATGGCGGTTAATGCCGCCTCGGATTTATCGGAAGAGGACTACTCAAAGTGAGCAGTGCCGGTCACTGAGACGAGTGCACGTGCCCCCTTGCTCCACACACGAGTTTTCTCAGTGGATCCGAAGCCTTTCGCTCTAGAAATGTCTCGTTTAGTTCACCAAATCCAAATCAAGCTAAATTAGCCAATTTGCAAAGCGCCAAGTTACAGTATCCCGCTTCGCGGGTGTCTCGTTTATTTCATTGCGCCTTTGTAAGACCTACCTCATCAAATTCAAGGTGGCATGTATCCAAATGTGCACGGCAATATTCTAGTGAACCTGTAGCATCCTTACCACTCAAGAGACCCTTCAATTGTCTTCCTCGTCGAGATAGAAAAAATTCCAAAACTTATTTTCCGTGATGTGCACAATTGGGTGCACTGAAATCAGCAAGAATATTTCGGAGTTCCGAGAGAGTAATGAACTTCACTAAAACCGAATACTCGGAACTAAACTTGTGGAAGCGTCAGCAGTACCTTTCCCTTCTAAACAGAGCCGATAGAAGGAACAAGACTGACAGATACATTCATAGAGGATCACTGCTGAAGCAACCTCAAGTGGACTTTGCGGATGTCAACCAGTGGTGTACGGATGCATATTTTCTAGCGTATACGGGTTGATTCTGCGTCAAGGAACCAAAGCGTGGTCAGATACCAACGATAGACGTCATTTCAAGAGATATTGTCGATGGTGCCAAATTACAGATTTCGACTTCTGCGAAATAAATTTTTCTTAAAAAACAGGAAAACAGTGAAATGGGCAAGCTCTAACTTTTTCCTGTCTCGCATGAGTATTAACAAGTTCTACAAAAATTTGGACCTCCATGTGCTGCTTTGAACAGAGTTACGGACGAACAACCAAAAGTTGCAATCTTTTTGCTCGCTACTGTATCTTAAAAGCAGAGCCTCATGGAATGTGCAATGAATGTGTTCCTGAAAGCCCAGGAAAGGTAAATGAAATTAAATAAGTGAGTGAAGAAATTGGGTAAATAGCTAGATGACAACCGTAACACCTGTCATGAGAACAGATTGCCGGAATAGTTTTCCCAGAGAGGCAGGTAAAATCGGAATTCCCATTAATGTTTGGAGATGCCTCTTGCTTTCCTTTATTGGTACACTAATGGGTGTGCTGAAATGAATAAAGTAAAATAATTAAAAACAAATGGTATTTGCTACATGTGGGAGACCTCTTCAGGTGTTCAGACCCGTATTTCTCTATGTATGTCTGTATGCCTTCCACTACGCCATATTTGATATCCCCAATTGCACAAAAATCGCTCTTCTCTCTAAATTTGAGTATATTAAGGCTTCTCTTTGAACTAAATGACTTCAGGCAGTTCGATCCTCTATCAAGGAGGATGACACGCAGTGGCTTATCTACTGGATAGTGTTCGCCTCGTTTTCCATCATTGACTTCTCCGTATTTTCCACAGTTCCATTCTATTGGATGTTCAAGGTGAGAATTTCTATCACTTAGAAATGAACATCTTTCGGGATCGGATCGGCCCATCATGCACTAGACCATTAACTTATTCATGTGCAGGAGTGTCGGCTTTGTGTAGCTTTTCCTGAATAATTTCGTAAATCTGCTGTAGTTGTGTCGTCATCGCTGGAGTATCCATTGTAAGCGAATCACCAAAAAGAAATCCTCTCTGTTTTAAAACTTGATTTGGATGTTGAAACTAGTTTTACCAGAGAACTCAACATTACAACAGTGGCCATTAGAGCAGTACGTATTATGAACAAATGAAGGGAAATTTATCAGATTGAGCGTGTTGTCGTTCTTTGTGCAGAAGTCATTAGCTTGTCAAACCAGGCATATGTGCGCATCCTGCTTCTCCTTATAGAAGGCGAAACAAAGTAAAAAAAAACATCTGTCCAGAAAAAGAAATTTCTGAGTATCAGCGTTCTGTTGCCTTATAAAGTCGTTATGAATTATGCAGGAAGTTCTTTTGAGCTCTGAGGAGGTAAGCATGAAGGGATTTTGAGAGTTAATTGGTGATACCTGTTGTGCTTCATCATTAGGTAACGACTTATAGTTCCCATTCTTAGGAAATTTACGTTTTACGATCTTCGAAAGACAAGATTTCTGTTACGCCCATGTCTGGTCTCGAGGGACAGGGCCATCACTGACAGGTCTGGGAGCTTTGTACTTCTCATATGTTCCTATTATAAATGTGATTTCCGACAAGCTCCCCTAAAACAAATGAGGGATTTTATTGCCCGAGGTTGAGAGCATTGTTTGGTGCAAAAATGAACTACAGACTACACTTTTTCCTATTTTCCTTGACAGAAATTCAAAAAATTTCTGTCAGCAACTGTTCTAAGCATGAAAAATACTGAAGGTCCCAGGTCCCAGTACAACAAGTCTATTCCCATAGCTGAACTGGAAAAACCCGTCATACATATCTTAGGGCCTGGTCACACGGGTATTAACGCCTATTTGCAACGATTCTCTCCTGCCACTCCTGAGCCCAAATGCATCAGTGAGATTACCTAGGGTAAGCATGCTTATGCCTGCGTTAATTTGAGAAGTGTTAACAAATTTACCCAGGGTAATCCCAGTGATGCATGGGGCGCTTGTTAAACAATAAATGCAAATCGATTGATGTTTGGTGTAAGCCTCCGTCGAAACCATGATTTGTACTTTTCCTCGATGGCAGTGAAAAAAATCGGCGGAACCTCCGCCCTTTCGCAGTCTTCTTGCCGTGACGTCTCATTTTTTACGCTTGTTTTGGCACGCATCCAGTTTCTAGGACACGTAGACTTTGTTTAATGTGTCGACTACTGTCACAGCAGCAATCTATCAATTTTTAACAGGAAAGATGAGACGGTGGATTTTCACGTAGTGAAAGTGCAATAATAATAAGAAACTGCATAATAATAACTGCAATAATAAGACTTGTGTTCATTTTTGCGTATCCACCGCGGGTATCAGCTCATACGATATCTTTCCTAGGGGCAAAAATTAACGCATTCAGAAACGAGCGGCTCACCGGTGAGCTACGCGTGTTTTCGCATGGTTCAGTGTGAGAAATCATTTAGCCTTAATGACTCTAGCGATTTCCTTAGAAAATAACAGACTGATACTCCCAACTCGGAATGATTACAAAAAAAGGAACCAAAAGTTGACAAAATGTAGAGACTTACGAAAAAGGCGCGATGGTCAAAGGGTTGAACACTTTTCTTCTAAAAAAATGTTTATGACCGGGAGGGGAGAGGGTTGATAGAGTGCGGACAATAAACGGAGGGTGGTCGGTATAACCTGTCCACAGAAGGTAAGCCCCGCCCTTGCAGCCAAACACCGCCCACTGCATTTCGGCTGAGTAATTTGGATTGAATTGAGCCTGAGAAGAGAAAAAACCTGAAGAGGAGCTGTCAAATTTCGCTAACATGGTAAAGCTAAAGTGCTAAAATAAGATAAAATAAAGGAACTTTTCTCTGCACAGTACATGCAAAGCTTGAGAAAAAATCCTGCTGGAAAGGGCCTTTCTACGCAAAGAAAGTGCAACACCTATTGTACCGTTGCGATATAGAATCTAAATAAGGAATAAATAAATAAAGGGCCTTAAGAAAGTGACTTTTTGGATAGATGTCAAGCAAGCTATACAGTCCTTGTCGAAAAGATAGACGGATTCCGTGACTGCGGAAACGAGGTGGGACCCGAACGATGGATGCGGAGAGAGCATGCTCCAGAGAGAGGGTACAATAGGTCCTAACGCGATTCTGCGGCCGCGACGACATGAAACCGCACGCGCAATCCGTCTATCTTTTCGACAAGGACTGTACATCATGTCAATCTAGGACTTGTCATTCGGCTGTATCAACTTCTATTTCATTGTTTTCTCCCTATTCTACTGTATTCTTTATTTCAGATAATATTCCTTCTCTACTTGCATCTGCCGGTGTTCAACGGCGCCACTGTGATCTACCACAACTTCATTGACCCGGCTTGTACATTCGTCGAGTCGTATTTCCATCCCAGTGAACCAAAGAAGAGTGACTGAATTTTTAACACCATTTTCTAACGTATGATTGGTACAATGCATGGCTTTCTTTAGCAATCTGTGATAAATAAAACTAATTCTGTGCTGTAGATCTCACACAATTATACTCTCAATTGTTGTTTCTCTACATTTATAGACCCAAGGCTGAAGCCTCAAGGCCAACTGTTTACGTTTCAGTTCCATGATGGAGCCCGAAGTGATCGACTAGAATCATGTCCAGGAATCCCGGAGCGATTGACTCTCATCTGACAGCGGCACTATGATGGAAGGAGGTCTGAAGAGTGCAGGAGGCGGGAGAGGGGATAATTTGTTTCGAGGGATCACTTTGATGTTTTTGATAATGGATGGATAGAACAAGGGTTTCCATTTCCATAATAGCCAGACGTAGGGTACCTGAAAGGCTTTCAAGTCTCTCGCCGGGTAAAATTGAGAGTTGGTGTGGCTACGTACGTTGCACATTTGTTGAAATTTTTTATTAGATACCATGAATAAGCTGTTTCAGAATGAACTAGGGCACACTTCAAAGAAAAACGTACGTGACTATAGGAACTAGTGAGGACCTACATATAGGTTGAGAATAACCTCAGCTATCGTCGTTTTGATGGCGTCAGGGATCTTTCTTCTTCTTTCCTTAGCAAAGTCTATGGAAAAGGAAAAATATGTAGGTGAATCTCAGCCAAAATCTGGTGATGCGAGAACATGCAGGGAAGACCTTAACCAACGGATTCCTTACGATCAAATCAGTCCTTCTTGCAGATGTGGAAAAGGATGTAATCTTGACTATCTAGATGTTAGCAATGACCTTTAACGCCCCTTAACTCGTTTTTTTTCGGCCATTTAAAAACCGTGGTTAATCATGGCGACTGGAAGGTTGTCCACCGAAAATTTTCCAGAAAAAAAAAAACGCCTGTGAATAATTATGCACGTAATCAGTACGTACGCAGGTCCCTCCACGAAAGTTGACGTCTGTCGTATCCGAACATGAATGATGCAAAGCGGCTTCCAACAGGTTGTGCACGTTCTAACTTGTTCACTGCACAAATTTTAGTTGCAGTATCATGTCAGAACGGCCACGGAAAAGATGTGAGCGCACGTGCGACGCACGTGTTGCAGCGCAGGAATCACCACCCTCCGAAAAGAAAAGACCAGCCGATGTTCTACACGATGGAACACATTGAATTTGAACACTAGGACATGGTGTAGATACAGAAAAGGTCCCAAATGAGGTGGTGTGCTCCAGTTCTGGCACAGCGCCAATTATTGACAAAACGAGGGAAACCCGGCTCTAATGGTTTGGGCACGTGAAATATAGGGATGAGTGACCTTTAGCCAATTTTTAGCTGCACTCAATCCTGAATTAGCAGGCACCAGCGAAATTGGAAGACGTGAAACTCGTTGGGTTGAATGGGTGAATTGGCTGAAGTGCAACTGACACTGGTGGACGGAGGTGACCAGAACAAGTGAAAGATTAAATGATGCGGACCCTATGACGTGAGACAAACGCTAGGGAGAAAAACGTTATAAAGAAAAATGTGAACCTCTGGCAACCTACTGCAGCATTCCTTGCCAAAATCGAAACAGCTTTCAGTTGACCTTGTGTGTAATGCACAGAATCTTGGAGTATTTCAAAATCAGTGTTGTGTATTATATGAAGTCGTTCATTGCTTCGAGTGAAAGAAGGATCACACATTTCTTGGTTTTTTTAAATAAAATAGCCAGAATTATGCAAAGATGATAAAATATTCATATCCAGCGGCTAGTGAACAACATTAAGAAGTGTGCTGTCAAAACAATGTTTTTCGTTCAACAGCAAAGCGATTAACTTAATGTCCCCGAATTTTTTCCGGTAAAAAAAAGTCTTGAAAAGTTCAGAGTACGAGTCCACAGCGGAAAAAGTGCAACATTGATGTTGAAAAGTTCGAAATGTCTAGATACTATCATGTCCATTGGAACATTCACTGCAAAGGTGCCACAATTTTATGAGGCTACGGACAGGTTCCGACCTCGAAAAAAAATGAGGCAATAGCGACGTCAAGCACGAACGGCGTAAAAAAGTTCCTACGTCCATTCTACCGCTTCTTTTTCCGTTATGATAGGTAAACGACTCCTACTATTTTTTTTTTCGAAATTCTCTGGATTTTCACTCTTCTCATTCAGTATTTGCTCGTGGTCAATGACTTTTTCCGTGTACGACGCAAATGGTGTGAATGTTCCTAGGAATCCATATATATCCCATTTAACAATTCTGACCTCCGCCCGTACGCCCTCTATCATATGTTCGTTGTCCTTCTTTTTTTTTCATTAGTCTCTGTTATTCTGACCTATCACATACCGGTTACTAATGGTGCACGCCTACGCGCGTAATAAATAAATAAATAAATAAATATTTGAAATGGGAACGAACTCGTGCTGTGCTCAGTGGGTAAAAAAATCTACTGCATCCTCTGTCCGTATACTCTTGTGAAGATGGTTCAGTGGTCATACCTCTGAATTAAAGGGATGAAGGTGAAACGCTTTCACAGGCGAAGGCCTTCTTTGGCCAGATGAATATGCAACAGCCAGGTTTGGCAAAAGGAAGGCCCCTCCCTTGATATCGATGGCGTTAGTGCGAGCATCATCGAATGGTACACTTGATATATCATGTAACTACGCCAGAGGACATTTCAAGGCAACATTGGTCTTTTTTCTACTCCCAACTCTGTAGTATTACATGTAGTATTACTCGCAAACAACGCTTTCGCAAACTATTGTACTACGTACTGGCGTGATCCATGCACCTTGCCTGCAGAACAGTAAATTCAGACGTAAATGTACGCTGGATTCATGGTATGAGGTATTTTTTCTAAAGTAAACTGTATGAGTGAACAAATGAACTACAAAAGACAGGTACAAAATGAGAAAACCTGGGAAAATTAAGAAAACACGTCGAGTATTTTTGTACGGAATTATTGAAAGTGACTCTTCATCGTTGCAACAGGCCAGAACTTATTGTCGCAAGTGATGCTAAGTCTTTAGAGGCTTATTCTTCTATTACTCATGTAAGTTTTTTTTTTATTATTATCTATACGTTAACGAGAAGATCCCTTATACTTGGTAGACATTTTCTCCACATATAACTGAACAAACATTATGGATTCTAAGGTCCTGTTCGGCCAGTTTGAAGTTGTCCAGCTTTTTTTTCCTTCGCCGTATCCTTCACATGACTCTTCATTTGTGACCCTGGGAAGAAGATGCAGTGAATGAGAGGCCTTCCAAAGCAACTACGCACCGATACCCTGTTCGCCAAAGACTAAAATATGAGTCGTTTAGCGTACATATGGAGGCAAATGCGTGGTTTCAAAGACATCCCAGAGAATTAAGAACAACTCCATTCAATTCCTATAGATCAGCAGAGCGAGAAAGAAATATAGAATTGAGAAAGCCATTATAGCTAACGGCCCAAACACGTCATTGAGATTACCCAAGGTAAACTTGCTAACGTACCCAAATTTACCCTCCACCTCGCCCTCATCAACATGTTCACGTCGTCGACCATATCCAGATGCCACCTGTGGGTAATCACAACGCACATGGATTTGAGACTACTGATCCTTCTAATGATGCATCTGGGTCCAGGCAGTCACCAATAGCCGTATTCCGAACTCCGCTGGGCCAGCCACGCATGGCCCAGTGGCGCATGGCCCTGGCCAAGCGTGCATGGCCCATCGCGTATGGCCCGGTATTCCGGTGTGGGCCGCTGGCCCTGTCCACAAGCGCGCCGTTTACCACGTTATCTGAAACGTTGTAGGAGAGAAGAATGAACAAATTGAGAGCTCATCACCCAGTATAGGGTGTGAGAGACGTCCTCACGCATGGGATACGCATATGTCGGAAGGGCAGTTCATATTAGATGCGCGCATGAGCCCCGCGTCGAACGCATACACATATTTGCGTTTGACTTTCAGTGAAGATCGGTCAACACTAGTGTGCTCACATCATCGATGAAGATACTGCTCGGTCGCTGTAAACAGCTGCGAGCTCACAAATGTGCGAGTATGACTTGCGTCTTAAGTGCGTCATTGCTGCAACTGAGCCTATACTTTATCATACACACGCACGCGTGTCGAACGCACGCATCTAGTATAAATTGCCCTTATCATTAAATTAACATGAGTTACAAATAAGTCCAGGCTGGCTAGTTCTGCCCCATACATTTTGATGAGATTTTTTTCGCCCAAATTTCGTCTAGGGGGTTGTCTGAGGAGATGAACACAAATATCGTATCCTTTTTGTACCGTTATTCCGTTTCTGTAGGATTAGGCAAGGTTTACTATGAACACTGTATAGGATCTTCTAAAACTTTGCATAGAAGGGTTGCTTTAGGCGCTGGTCACGATTATTTTGCATGCCACCTTCGTTTTCTCCCCGAAATCTGCATCTTCTCTGAGTCTCCTACCGAAAATGGGATTATGGCAATAAATGGATGCGATATTCATAATCAGGGCCCAAAACAACCCTCCTACACAAAATTTGAGAGCACTGCAAGGGATTCCATCAGTATGCCTACCGTTACCTTATAAAAACTAAGTAGCGGTACTAATTGAATACAATTTCCATGTCCAGAACCTCAAATAACCCCCTAGGCAAAGTTTGCGCGAGATATTTCACTTCGGAGTTTTGGAGCAGGACTAGCCGAATAGTGCCACTGAATCTTCGAATTTCTACACAGTAAGATTGTTTGATAACTGTGCATTGAAATGGAACAGTGCTATGCCATTATTGAAAGCATCTGTAGAATGAGCGATATAAAGATCCTTTTTGGTGAAGGAATGAAAACTACGCATGAACCCGGACAAAAAACGAAGATTTTGTCGCATGGCCCTACCAAAAGTAGTGGGCCATGCTTGGCCCAGTGAGCACCGATTTCGAATAGCGCGCGCTGCTCCCGGAATACGAGGCCATCGCATATGGCCCAGTTGGCCACGCATGGCCTTGGGCCAAACCGCGCCGGAATACGGCTACAACAATTCGACTGTCCATCGTATGAGTGCAAACGAGTGGGTGACGCTGCTAACTCTGATTCGCTTCTTAACTGACCACATATTAGAAATTCGTTTTTTCGTTGAATTGCCGTTGGTGTCCATAATACCTATCTTTAACTTAGACGAAGTAGTTGTCATTGACGCAAAAAGATCACCACCCATTACAGCAGCAGAAAACTCTGAAGGTAACTTTCGTCATCAGTCTGAATCGGAAGAAATCAAAGAAGAAATGGTTCTAAATGGACGCACCAATCCCGAAAATGCACCTAGAACAGTTTTATGCGTGCTGAAACTGAAATTTGTTTCTTTTTTAGAGAGCTCTACAAAACGTAACTCTACAGAACGGGGCAGCGGTACAGAAAGAGTAGGATTTTCGTAATCAGTGAGTGCATCAAATAAACTCCCACCTAATACAAAGGTGTTTTGGACCGTATTGCCTTGCACAAAAATTCTCGAAATTCAGGAAAGTGAAAATGCGATTTTTAGAAATTTTCAATCGTTTCATGCATGACTCCTAAGTGCAGCCGACCCCTCTCACGGCCTAGAGCATGAAAGAGCTTGCTTTGCTGTTACATGGTCATGAAAAAGTACGCCATTTCTTTCGCACCAACCTAATACAAGCCTGCAACGTGTTGGCCCGTTAAACCGATGACAACCACAGCTAGAAGGGCTAGGAACACTGGGAACATGAGATATTCTGGGCTGCACGACTAGGTCAAACCAGCTCATAAGACAGGACAACGTGAAAGACGGCTGGAGACCTCCCGCAGACACCTTTATAAGCTGTCGAATTCACGGTAGAGAATGAGAGACTCTCCCTACGTGCCTGTCCAACGCCCAGGAAATAGCGACTACAAGAGGGAGGAGAAGATCGACCATTACGGGTTTAGGAGAGAACTTCCCTCGGCCGCGGACCCGTCCGAGACCTCATAGAAAGAGAACGCCGAGACGCTAGGCGAGGCGCCGAATCGATGACGAGGCAGTGCGCGCGGCGCGGACGCGCAGGCGGGCGACGCGTCGCGAGGCAGTGCGTCCGCGACGGAGGCGGGTCACGGGGCAGGCGGCCAGCGGGCGCGAGGCAGCGCGCGCGCGGCGGAGGCGGCAGAGCGGGGCGCTGGCGGCGGACGCCGCTTAGTCGTCCCCCTTCTCACTACTCTTCCACCTCTCCCTTCTCTGTTCACTCTGGGCCAGAGATCAAGAGGAAACTACAGTATGTATTTGAATAAATCTGCTTGGGACCTCGTGCTTTTGATCTCCTGATCAGCTACTGTTGCAGCTAGCTGGCAAGAACGGATCGGATCGATCACTTGGCACTGATCGATACCGATGCTGTGTGTGTATGTGTGTATGTATGTACGTGTGCAATCTGGTCGAGACATATTGGATCAGAATCATCTCATCCACTTGTCTTATCGTCGTCATTCCATACTTCTCTGCAGAACTTTTGCCTCATTCTGCAAATCCGAGCAAATCCACAAGTTTTTGCACTGTTATCGTTCTCTTGGCGTGCATTTCCTCACAAATCGGCGACAAAGAGACCTTTTTGCTGCCGCCACGGTGCACTAGCATGGTCAAAGCTGGCTTTGCCGCTGCTATTCCCAACCGAACGCTGAACCTCCTCGCCGCCAGCGCTCTTCTAGAAATTCAGCCAGCGTGTGCGTATACGCCGTCGTCGTTTTCCATTCGCCAGCCTGCTCGCCTATCGCCCTCTTCGATCGATACGATGACGCCGTGCACTCGTCGTCGGCGCTCTCCTCACTGGTCGCACTCTTTCCGCTCTGTCTGGCCGTGCACTCCTCGAACGCACGCTCTCTCGGCCGTGTTTTGTGCGGTGCACTCCCCCCAGCCACCGGCCTCTCGCCACCAACCTCCGCTCCAACACCTCCTGTTACTGATCTATGACCTACCTCAGAGTTTTTTAGTGCAATATGTCAGTTATGAGTGAAATATCTTTTAATTAGAGCTGAATCGTAGCTTTAAGTACTACTCGTGCATAGCAATTATTTCAATTAGTCACCATGGAAGCCTTCAGAATTAGCGTGAGATCTAATGTTATTGCGCTGCAAACATCACTTATTGCTTCCTGCAGCACGTTGTACTGGGGGATTTCGAGGAAAAAATAAGCTGAAAAGAGGGGATTATCCCTTATTCTCTAAAGAAGGCAGGAGACAAGTATATTAGAATCGTTTTGTAAAACACGGAAGGCACTAAGTGGAAAAGCGCGGAACACTCGGTTAAATTCCTGTTTCTGACAAATTATGGGACGAGTTCCCAAAGGCATGGTAAAATGTTGAAGGTTGATTAGCTGTCCATTGCACTTCCCTATTAGTTTTCTTTTCCTTTGATTCCTCTGCAACTCTTCATCACCTTTTAAACCTACCATAGTATATAGACATTTTCGGCTTGAAATTGCTTTTGGCACAAGTTTTTTTTTTCTCCAAAAGAAACTTGCAACTGCAAGCGTTCATGTACACTCCTTTTCATTGCAAATCCATCTCAAGCTTTGTCCGAAACAGGAAGTTAACCGAGTGTTTTGTACATAGAATTACAAATAGCTTCTACCCAACTGCTCACCTATTGTTCTGGCTAGAGCGAACTATTCGAAAAGGAATTCTCTTAAAATTTTCATAGGGTTCTGTTATTTAGGCCTCTGAGATAGTGTTGACGACATGGAAAATACTTGTCAAATAAAGTGGCGTGAGTACTAATGCAGAAATCTAATCAACCTCTAAAAAGGATTCAATACTTGTCTTTTGTTTTTTTAGCAATAATTCTCTTTTGCTGCTAGCACCCCTTTTTCTGCGCTGTTTTCGAAGTCTCCCTCTGCACTCCACTCTAGCGCATTGACTGGATGCAGATTGCTTTTCGGATCAGTTGTGCTGTGAACTAAAAGGAAAAAACGAGGAAGTTAGTCGTGCAGCCGTGATAACTACTTAACTTTTTCAAGAAAAATAGAGAAGTTTTTTGGAGGCGTACTATTACATGGAATTGTTGGAAATGTTGTATCAGAAAATATCTCGAAACAGTGCAATAGGAAATCGCTTCTGCATGATAGAACTTTGTGCATGTTAGAAAACCTCCACCACTAAAAAAGCGAAAGCGTTGCAGAAGTGCAGCAGATAGTTGACGTCATTTTAGACACTTGATGTAGGTACAGTGAAGCAAACGAGAGCGTAGGTGGTGTAAATGAATTGTGAGAAGCTTCCGCAGGATTTACCTTCTATATCTGTGCGATATATCCTAGCAACCTACATTTAATTAATCAGAGAAGGTAGTTGTACCATCCCAGTTCAGATTGATGACATCACATCTCTCTTTTAGAACTATAATAGTTGCCTACAGTGCACAATATTTCAGCAAAGTAGGTTGGTTTGTTTCTCATTGTGGCTTACATTCTCATCAAATTCTATTTGGGCATTTTTTAAGCAGTACAGATATACCACACCGCTTTCTACATGCTCATAAAGCTTGCAGTTAATTCGTTTCACACAAATATTGCATGCATTCACATTTATCTCACAAAGGTTCTCGGCTGCGTGCCACTCTCACATTCAATCCGTTTTGCTGTTTTATTTGTGCTACTTTATCATCAAAGGTAAGTTATGCGTGAGTAACACGAATTCCAAAGACTTACAAAGGATTCAGCTTTGCTAGATGTAGCCGAATGAGACAGTATTCAAGACATAGCAATGCAAGCACGTAAAGGGAAATTAGTATCCCAATACAACCACGTGTGCTCCTCTATCGGTGGCCAGGCCGAACGTGATGATAGAGATTGGTAGAGATAACGTTTCATCACGATTCACACGTTAGATATAACAATATGAGAAGGTGGGTATAGACATAGCAGTATGGACCAGTGGTCCATATGCATTGAACCGAATAAAAACTGATTAATTCCGTCAATTTGATGGAAATCAAGCCCCGGATCGTGTTCAAATATTCAAAAACGGGGAAGTCCTACAGTCCTTCCCATCTGTCTTTCAGGCCCATATTGCTATGTCTTGTTCGAGAATTAGTTTTCCAATGGTGAATCGTGTCCAATATATTCGGTACAAATTCCAGTGTAATGCTAATGGGCGATAGACCCACTTATATACGAGGGAAACGCATGTAAATTCATCTCAGCTGTAGATGTTTTGCTGTTAGTAGTTGTGGGTAAGTGCGGCTACTTCCCTATTCCTTCGCGAGATTTATCACAGTATCTGTGGTAGAAGCAACCCTTATAGTGCGTACAACGCATTCTCAGCTGAGTCGTAAAAAAGTAAGTGGATCAAACTATTCGTATTTTTCTTAACTGCAAATTTATCGCAGCATTTCCATACAGTCAAAGCAACTTTGCTTGAAGACAATAGCATTTCTCTAATCGGAACGTAGCTGCGGGAGGGGGTTTTGGGTAGGGAAGGGGAGGAGGTCAAATGAAGGATTCATTATCGCCACTGATCAGGTTACCCATTGTAAAGTTGTTAACTTGTTTAAACTCACCGTTTACGCATGCCAGTCAATATGTGTGGCCAGATTTCACGTCTGGACCCATCACCTACCCATGGGTATCCATACCTATAGGTATGAGATTATACCTCTTTCAAAAGATGCATTTGGTCAAGTTTACGTTATTGTATAGCCACGTAGGATGAGCGGTGCCAATTTCCGCAGCGCTTACCTTTTCTCTGTATCGTTATCTCTACCAAGCCTATCTGTGACCAAAATGTTAGAGATATTAGCTTAGGTGTTAGAAGCATGTTGAGGAAGCGTGAAAGGACCACAGTTACTTCCATTCCTTAGAGTGACTTTACAAAAGACATCAGAATGTCGCATATTATCCGCGAATCATCAGCGTCTGCATTAATGTCAACTTTCACGAGTTCACACTAGTTCTGTTTGCAAAATATAAACGCTAAACAGGCAATTCCTTCTACCATAGATTCTGATTTGATCTAGATACCATCTCACTATTTAACGAAATCCTCGTTCGATTATTCATTACTTCAAGTTGTGCTTCGTACTGACTTCTTCGTTGTTTAGTCTTGCTATCAAATTTGGAAATCTTTCAGATGAACCAAAATTTAACCTATACTACGTACACGACGGACCCTCGAACGCCGCAAGGGCAACAGGTAGATATAGAAAGAAGTTATCTTGGAAAAAATCGGGAATTTTATTCTGTAATAGGCAGTTGTACGATCATCTACTCAAATTTAGAGTAATTGTTCCATGTTGTAAGCTGGTTTTCCTTACAACACAATTTTCGTGATGATATCACTTCGACTTTTTCAGGGAATGTCGTTCCATCCTTCGTCCTATCAATCTTCAACATATACTACATCATCTACAGCTCCTTTCCATTCTTCAAGCTCCACTGCCTTCATTCCCAACAACACGATCACGGTGAGTTGTTTCTATAGCTGTTATTTGTTCGTCCTTACCTTTTTTTCTTTTCTTTTTTTCACTGTCACTTGGTTCACTATGTTATGTTCAATTTCATTTCTCGTTTCCTAGTATTTACGTTCAGTTAGGAAACGGAATAGGATGCGGCATAATTGAAAGGAGCATTGAAGAAGTTTATAAGGTTGTTTCAAGACTGAGAACTAGTTTTAAGATGCTTGGGATTCGCATGTGAGTGTATTCGATTGAATTTGTTTCAGTTACAGCAGACTCCGCTTAGTCGTGGGGGCCAAGTTACTCAGACACAAATGCGTCTATCGAGTGATAATGATGAGAAGAGAATTTCTCAACTCCTTGATACCTACTTCATAGAACCTGCTCCATCAACATCCACGTGGGCCACGCCAAGTCATCAAACAGTTCAGGTAAGCCTGATGGTCTTAGAGACATCTTTTTCAACTGCTTTATATAATAATTTCTAGGTTCAGTCGAGTCAATCACTGCAAGGCGTTCAAACTTTGCAGGTAATGCACATTTTCGATAGTTTGGGGCTGAAAAACTGCTCACTTGTTGAGACATTCCTCTCATGTTTAGGTGGCTCAGCTACCACCACAAATCTCCTATACGGGAGGCACGCTCGTCACGACTAATGTGAAAGGGGTGGGGGTGAATATGAATTTGAAGGTTGCACCTGTCTCACCCGACAAGGCCGAAAAAGAACGCCTAAAGAAGGCGCGCCAAGCAGAGGCTGCTCGGATGAGGTTCGAATTCAGGGATTTTCACAAAGAAATGGAGTTTATTGAGATGATATAAGAGATTCTTCGTTGTTTTAGATATCATCGCTTGACACCTGCGGAAAAGCGAGAACTTAATCTCAAGAGAACCTTGGCGCAGAAGAGAAAGAGACAACGGGAGAAGGAACTGGAAGAGTTGGAGTCCATACTCAGGGAGACCAATGACATTCAGGTGAGAAATTTAACAGTAAAGTATGCATTAAAGTAGTTTTTATTACTTTTGTTTACTAGCTCTGTCATGTCATTAATATGATAGCTTTTCGCACCCAGCTACTGGAAAAACATATTCTAGGAAGATCCTGATATCACCGAACAGCTTCGGGAGAAGAGAATGAGAGCGAAGTGGGCTGAAGCTGCGAGGCAAAGGTGAGCTGGTGCTTAGCAGTGGCGGACGCAGAAAGTGGGCGGGAGGGGGGGCGTGGGAAGAAAAGTGGGGTCTCCGCCGTTTTGGGGACCCAGACGGAAAATAAAATTAATAATAATATTAATTATAATAATAAACAATAAATAAAAAATATATTAAAAATAATAATAAAAATAAACAATTAAAAATAAACTAACACAAGATTTTTATTTGTATTGTAAAGTAATTTCGAAAATTTGGCGACCCATTCTCGGGGGGGGGCGCGCGCCCCCCCCCCCCCCCCCCTGCGTCCGCCACTGGTGCTTAGTACTACCGCGGTTTCCGAAATAGATTTTGATGGAAAGATTTGAGGCAGGGCTTAATACTATTCTTATAGATATGCACGCATGACACCGGAGGAACGGCGCGCTCACAACAATCGCCGCCGTATGCGTCAGATGCAGAACGCTCTAGCGGCTGTAAAGGTCAGTTATCGTAAATTCATGTATAGGTGATAAGGCTACCTACTCTCATAGATTTGACACTTCTTTTTAACGAACAAATTAGTTTTTTTTCTTTTTTCTTTTTTTTTCTTTGGAAAAAATCAGACCTATTCAAGAATTTCTTCAGGCTGCGGGAGGAACTGGAGATCCTATTAAGGATGAGGAAGCAGTTAGGGCCCACATTAAGGCGCAGAATGCTAAGAAGGCCGAAGCAGCACGGCAGCGGTAAGGTTTTGCAGTTAGCGAATCACCTCATTTATTTTATAGTCCTATGAACAGGAACCTTCTTAATGTTACTGGAACAGGTACCACCGAATGACTGAAGAGGAGAAGCGAATCTACAATCAGCGACGCACGGAGGCCTTCAGACGGCGCAGAATGGAAGAGGAGATGTTGCTCGCTATGCCGATTGGCCGAATCAACGGAGAAGCGTTGGATAGGTGAGCGTTAACTTCTTGTCGTAGTCCCTTCGTGGTCTACAGCCAACATCAGTACTTGTATTTGCAGAGCTCAACAAATTGTGGTGCGCAATGCAAAGCGAGCGGAGGCGGCCCGGTTACGGTATCAACGAATGACTCCCGATCAAAGAAAGGTAATTTTTGTTGCAAGCTTTTCGTTGTTTTTGTTTGTGTTCATTGAAGAGTTATTCAGAATTGTTCTATGTTGCAGTCGTACAATCAAAAGAGATATACACCGAAGCGTAAGCGCCTTGAAGGTATGGATCCTATGATGTCGTCAAGTGGAGGATCATTGCCAGGATCGTGTAAAAAGGTATGCGGCAAGTCTTTACTTTTATCTTCTTGTTACCTTATCATCTTAATCTATCTACAAGGTCTTAATTTGATTAGTTTAATCTACAAAACTTTGAAGATTGAGTTTTGTGGCTTTTTTTCCACAGTAGACCCTGCCTTTATAGGAGGAAGACGCACTGTCCGCCATTGAGCGAGATGTGTTGAAGAAAACACAACAAGCACAGCAGGTATGCCTGGAGAGTTTCTAGAAGGGCGGTGGTTGGTGTCTTACAAGTATGCGCACAAAATTTGGTGAGATTTAGGCAATAATGAGGCAGCAACGACAGTCTGTCCAAGTATTATCGCAACCTGTAACCACAACCCCAACTCCACAAGGGGTCCAAGGCGGAACCTACATAATCCAGCAAGGATCCTCAACTCCAGTTACACATATCGGACAAAGTCAGGTGCAACAGGTTAGTTTCGAGGCGTGCTTGGTATTTACATAAGTGTGTGATGTAGAGTGAGTGTTCTGGCACTTCATTTCAGATTCAGCTAACGCCTTCCAATGGTGTGACGCATCAGCAAGTAGTTCACACCGTTCATCAGGTACCGGTACAGACAGTACAAAGCATTCAAGGACAACAAGGTGGTCATGTCACTGTCGCTCAGCAACAGGTAAGCCATAGATCGCTTACAACCTCAGTTTTGTGTGGTGGTTCGTGATGTGAGAGAGCACGTTCTTCCTGTACTCGTTAGTTCTCTATCTGTGCCTATCCGTTCTGTAGATGCCGTCCTCGTCGGGACATTTGGTTGTACAACATCAAGCTCCTACCACTTCTGGTGGTCAACAGCTTGTACATCAACAGGCAGCGCCGCAACAAATCACCTACACGACCGGTGGCATGATGGTGAATGGACAGCACGTTCAACAACAAATCATCAACCCGTATGGAGCGCCGCCATCTCGGGCATGAGAGCTGTTCTTGACAGATCAATAGCTGGTCCTGTTTGCTGTTTGTGTGAGTTTGCAGTTCTATTTTTATTCTTGCACTTGTACTTTCCAAGTTGAAACCTTTGGTTGACAAGATGGAGAAACGCCGAAAAGTTTTTGATAAACGAACAATTAATTTGCCTTCACATATAGTCATGATCACCGTCGTTTAGTTTTGATTTCTCTGCTAACATCGCCGAGCATCACCTGTTCGACAGGGCTCCACTGCGCTGTCTTGTTAGTTCTGTCGCATTCTGACACGCTTTTTATGAGCCTGGCTGTCCTCTTTTCTCCTAACATGAGACGCTCAGAACCAGTGGGTAGTTATAGCTAACAGCACTAATTTGGAACTCTTTCACGGCTGCGAAGTGATTCCATAGTGAAGTAACCAAAATTGGATCAGAATGATCGCAGCTGTACATCTTCTGAGGTGTTTCATAAAATGCTGATGATTTGAAGGTGGCAAAAAATGAACAAATGTTGATTCTTCCCCTAATTCAGTGCGTTACAATTCAAAATCCAAAATTCCTATTCATTTTCCCAATGAAGGCAGCATCATTTGCTATTTATACAGTGGGCATTATAAATTTCACGTGGAAATTTGCATATAAAATTGCCCCCAGATTGGATTCTTGCTATGATGGTTTTACTCCCATGTTAAAATTTCCTCACCTTCCATTAAAAAGAGAACGGGATCCATGTTTTACCTCATCTCGTCAAGTCTTCAGAATTGTGGCGGGATGTGTTCTATTTTTTTTAGATGAAGGGTGAAAATGTCATTTATTTGCTATTATCAATTACACTCTTTTTCAGTACGAATTTTCGGTTTCCATACCTCGAAGCCACCACTTCAACTACGTCTGTTACTGAATGTGCAGTGGCAGAGGGTAGGGAGAGATTTTGTTCTCGTCACTTTGATGTGTATTTCTAAGGTTTTATTATATTGTTTATGTGTGCCTGTTTGCAGCGTCTTGCTATTCTCCTATGGTATTGTTGAAATTGATCTGTCGTACCCAATTGATTACGATAGATTATGCTTGTAGTCTTTAGATGGTGAATTGTCCTATTTGATATCGTTTCATTTCCTTTCCTTTTTTTGTGAGTTCTTTAGCCGTCCTTTCGTCGTTCCAATTTAAACATACTATATCACGGATGCTGGAGGCACGCAAACTTAATAAACATGATTGCCATTATATCTATTGTATGTGTAAAAAGTGCTACACGCTATTATATCTGCAGTTTTCCTATTGCTATCGCGATCATCCTTTGTAAATAGGTTACTTATTTTAAGTGTCCTATGAACCAACACCCAATTTACATTACCGCTGGTTCTCCAAGGGAGAGTGCCTCCCCTCATAGTCGAATCCTGGAAACATTGACACCAGCGGAAGTCTCATCTTTTTCGCAGTCGAGCCTGTCTTTTCATCCACAGGTTCGTATTTTTGTTGCCGTATTTCTTGTTATGCTGTAAATTCGCTAATTTCAGACCACAACGTATTATTCTCCTGCACCTACAACGTTCCATGCGAATTCCAGCGCTTTATTTTCGAACGAGAGGAAAAATGAATACGTAGGGAGAGGCTTTTCAATTTATGCATGAAAGGACCAGCTGGAAAGGTCAGTTATTCCTTTCCAGCTGCTGGTCTCATCGAACATCATGTCATCGTCGACTTCATCGGAATTAAGTCCGCAGGGGTCGCTTCAAAGTCGACTTCCTGAATTGTCTTCATCCCTAACATCGTCAGACAATGGCCTGGTAATTTTTGCTGGAATGCGAATATAGACAGAAGTTGAATGGATTTGGATTTTGGATTCATTTCAGCTGGCTACCACAGTCACTCTGTCCAAGGAGCATCCTGCAGTGGCTCAAGCAGATCAAATGAATGCCTTCATAGACACATATTTTGTGGAACACGAACCAAGCACCTCTTCACAAGACATGGACAGTGTTCATCAAGACCACGACGAGTAAGTGACATTTCGTGATAAGAATGAGTTCGATTATTTTCACTAGAAATGCATTGGGAGGGAGCTCATGATTTGTCTAGTTTTGATCATGTGCAATCGATCGACGAAGAGTTGGATGCCATGAAGAAGAAGCAGAGGGTTGAACAGATGCGTAGAGAAAAAGATAGAAAAGAACTGGACGATTTGCTGCGGGACAGCAGTGAAGGAGAGGTACGTCGCCCTATAGTTTCCATGTGTACACATGTGTCTTGTACGTAAATGCAAGATTATTCCAGATCGATCTTCAGAAGTACAGGGAACAGAGGTCAAAGATGCGGCGTGCTGAAGCAGCTCGTTCTCGGTATCAACGTATGAGCGAGGCGGAGAGGAAGTGTGTTTTTTGATGAAAGCGTTACATCAGTTCGAAAATTTTACGAAACGGCCTCGTTTCAGGGTTTATAACCAGCGCCGACGGCTTCGAGCACTTGGGCTGGATCCTGATATGCCAAAGGGCTCGTTTATCGACAATGAGGCCATACGAGAACACATAAAGATGGCTAATGCTAAGAAGGCGGAAGCTGCCAGATTGAGGTGAGACTTTTAAGGACAAGGTCCGGGTGAAGTTTTGTACTCCGCACTCCTACTAAATTCGTCGCCCAATGGAAAATT
This sequence comes from Ancylostoma caninum, assembly GCA_037903475.1. Taxonomy (NCBI): domain Eukaryota; kingdom Metazoa; phylum Nematoda; class Chromadorea; order Rhabditida; family Ancylostomatidae; genus Ancylostoma; species Ancylostoma caninum. Next base: position 3,893,212 of record JBAJFG010000479.1, read on the forward strand.
CTTGGAAAAGCCTGAGTCGCGGTTTCCATCAACCAGATCTGATAGGGCTTTTGCACGTGTGCCAAGTCCATGCTGATTAATAATGCTATGCCTACACATAGCCCTTCTTATGTGGTGAGTAGTGGTTCCAGGAAGTGTTCGTTAAGCTGTATTTATTCGCACGGCTGTTCATTATGCACGGGCGCAGTCTTTGTCAGTTGGAGCATGTTTTCTCACTACAATAATTCTCAAGCGTTTGATCCCATATCTTGCGATAGGGCTTATAGAGGCTCTCGAACGCAAAATACTTGCTACACAGATGGTTCAGATTCCAAGGAACAAAAACCCAAATGGTCAAGATGTTGATCGGACCTTGTCTCCAAGGTTGTTTTCAATAATGGGATAGGTAAGCTAGTGTAGCTTATTCATCCCGTACTGGAAAGGAATACTGGAATGATTTTTCCAATCATAAGGGATTCTCACTGGAAATCGTAAATTGTTGCATAGTCCACAGAAAGTTTATCAGCACGTGCTTATCACGTGTTCTGCTTCCTTGCTTGACAGTTGCTGCAAGTCCAAGTGGGAAATATTCTTGTACTAGTTTCCATTACTTCGTGAAACATTATCAACGCTTTGTTCTTTATTACAGTTTTGCTTTGAGTGTCAGTCGGTAGTACAGCTCCAGAACCACGGAACCCCATTTAAGCATGGAATTATCGTTAACCGTCTTGAGCAAGGTACTACAGCTGTGTTCGCAAAATTTAAATACAAATAATATGTACATCTCCATGTAAGAAGACTTGGGATACAAATCATTTAAATTAATTTTGTCTCGAAGAAATGGCCGTCAACAGAAAAGGAACAAGAATGAATGCTAGCAGAAATCTGAAATTTTGCTCGGTTCACCAACTGTTGTTTATAAAAAAAAGCAAGCTTTTGACATTGAGCCTGTTTTCCGCTCAACTTCCTTGTTGCAAAAGCATGTTCGTTTCAGGTACCACCGTATGACTGTCGAGGAGAAACGAGAATATAATCAACGACGTACGGAATCGTTCCGCAAGCGACGACTTGAAGAGGAGATACTTCTTTCAACTCCAGCCGGTCGAATTTCTGCAGAGGCGCTGCAGAAGGTGCGTTTATTTTGGTTATCATGTAATTTGTAATGCTTATTGTTGCTTATCCAAATTACGTTTAAGGCGCAGCAAATTATGATAAGGAATGCTCGAAAAGCAGAAGCTGCGAGAGCTCGCTACCAGAAGATGTCTCCAGAACAAAGGAAGGTCTGCATTATTTCATATCACTTAATCTGTATCTATTGCCATTTTCTATATGCAGTAGTAATTTCGTTCAGGAATACAACATGCGGCGTGCTCAAGCGAAGAAGATGCGAGCTATGAGTCGTGAAAATCGAAGTCTTATGAATTCAAATTGTTCGTTTGGTGATTCTGCTGATGGTTCTCATTACATTTCGGTTAGAAGCAGTTAAAATTTGTTCAGTGTCTTCTGATATGGGTGATTCATCTGGTATGAGCTCATCATTCGAAGCTGGTAATGCCGTGTCGTTGTTAGATTCAAACGAAATGTCTTCAGCTGTAGATCATTTGAATAGTACTTCACAGGTACAAGCTCATTCTTAGGTTTAGTTTCGGAAGTTTTAGTCTTTATAATTTTACAGATGTCACACACTACGGATGACATCTTCGAGCAAATGGAACGAGAAGTGATCAAAAGGACAAAACAGGTAAGCAGAGAAACAGGTAGCTATAATTAGGTGTAATGGTGGCCCCGATCTTACGTTAAAAGTGTTCATCATTACCATATAATGTCTGAATCAGCATTATAATTGCTATGATTTAGGCCCACATGGCTTTGGCTCGTCAGCAACAACAGTCACAGGCGAATCGGTTTCCTTCGACAGTAGATCAGCACCTCATCGATACAGATACCGTTCTTATTACAAATGATGGACATATCGTGGATGAAAAATGCTTTGTGCAGGTGAGACTTACCGGGCTGCTGTCTTATTTCCCATTTACTGGTTTGAATGTATTTTTCTCTAGCCATCACAATTGATCGACGAAAAAGCGCTCCATGACATGTTACTCACGGGTTTGGATGCCAATGGACAGCCGGTAGAATTGCGAACAGTCGACGGAACGCTTATTCGCGGAGAAGAACAGTTGCGGTATGTGGTAGCTCTTGACTTTCTTCCCCGAGCTGCTTATGCAGTATTTTTTTCCGTTATTTTAGAGCAATTACCAATGGTCAGCCTTTCCTAATCCATCCACAGCCACTTCCCATTTCAAGTGTTGAAGAGCAAGGAAAAGCACTCACATTCGCGAATAATCAAGATCAGGTGAGCTGAATAAATACGTATTTCTTTTACATAGTGACAATATCGTATTCATTGTACATATTTCAGATTGAGCTCGTTCCTTCCTCATCCTCTATGGTTCTGGAGCCCTCAAACGCACTTTATGCATCACATGAGATTGTCATTGATGATATGGTTAGTATAGTTTTCATAATCTTTTGGCCATGAACAGCTCTGAAATACCCATATAGAAAGGGTATAAGTTGTTAGGGCTGATAGTCACCTACAGAAGAGATTTCCTCGCCATAGTGCACTGCTTTCAGCCCGAGTCGTCACAAACGAATATTCGTTTCCAACCGCAACCACAACCTGAATCACTTCGACGGCTTCTCCCTACGAATATTAGCGCTGAAAACACTCGGGGGCTGACGGTGGCTGAACGAAATGAGATAAGCAAAGCTAAGAGGGCTGAGAGAGCAAGAATACGGTAAGCGAATTCCAGTTACAATCAATAAGTTATTCTAGGTTGCGGCTTTTTTAGGTATCACAGCATGCGGCCGGAACTGCGACAGCAGCAGAACGCGAAACGTGCAGAAATGTTGCGAAAGGTACTTTTTCTATTCATAACAGCTGAGCAGGCTTTGACTTGAGTGGTACTAGTAAATGATATTCATCTTGCTGTTAGATGACGTTACGTTGTACTAGCAGACTTATTTATTGCTGTTGAGAGAGAGGCAAAACCTACTTTTACACTCTTACAGGCTAGGCAGCGGGATGAGGAATTGTGCCATCTGGCCGAAACATGTCAACTTGACACCCTCGATGAGGAAACGCGAAGAGCCATTGCTGAGGCGCAGATGAGACGAGCAAGAAGGGCAGAACAGGCCAGGGCGAAGTATCATAGGATGAACTGGTGTGTTTGACGCTGAAATATTTCAAAAATTGTTGATCGCGTGTTCTGCACTTAAACCACTAATGAGCATGTTGGTTCAAGGGTTCAGGACAAAGATTTATCGTCTGGCCTTTTTTGTTCAACTTCCTCCTTTTTATATTCTTGAATATTGGCTGCTATTAACTTATGCATAGTAATTGTTTACAGTGAGGAACGCAGACAGTACAACGCTATGCGTGATGCACAGAGACGTCAGAGAAAACGAGCACAGGAAGAGGCACGACAGCGAGCGCAAATGAATGGTATCTGTTAGAATGTGAACTTGTAAGACGTCTTCCACAGTTCCTTCATCTTCAGAAGTGTTGTCTACTGAAACAGGCCTCAGTCCTTCCTCTGGTTTATCTCCCGTGAATGACTCGATCTCGCAGGACAACCATGGTCTGTCGCCAGGAGATGGTGAGCCTGGCCAGATTATCTACTCTACATATGAGATGTATCAGGAGCCAATGACAAGGTGGGAGCAGTAGGCTTCACTCCAGTTTATCATCTATTGGCTTCTTGTTTTACTTTACCGTTTACGGTCATAATAAGGTTTACTGTTGTTCATTAATACTGTTACGTGTTACGCAATGTTTTGGACTTGTTTTAAATCATCGCCCTCCGATAGAGTCAACGGACCTACGTGTTTCGCCTATCCGAGTTTGTTGCTTTGGGTGTAAATTCTCATAGCTTCTAAATGTTTATTTGTTCCACTCTCAGTCATGCCTTCATCCAAGTTTGCCAAATTTCATTTTAAAGTGTTATTGTTATTTATTGGGCTCACCAATCGATCGGAAATACATGAGCTTTGAAGTACTCTCAGTTCAAGGATTGAATTTTGAAGAATTCTCATAACTGCGTTGCGTTTTGTTTCTTTTTTTCTCATGACGGGTCTTTTTATATATATCCCGTGACTGCACTTTTTTAAACACTGCTTTTCATTTGTATAGCTTTGTTGATGTATATTTTTTCCTTCTTTATTTGTGTGAGATAACACAATGAAGAATTTGTAGCCTTTTTAAGGTTAACATCATTGTAAGAGCCTGCCGAAAATTTTCCTGTGAAGTCGCAAGAGGATATCAATGATAAGACTGAAGAAGTTGGACCACTGCCGACTTCTAAATCCAGGCTTTGTAGGTTAATGAAGACAGTTTGCATAAACTCAGACACTCGGAGCGTGCGACCCGCGACCGTCCTGGATTCCGCACGGAAATGGCACACTGCTCGCAGAGTTTCTGGCGGGTCGCACGGTAATTATCGCGATCGATCGAATAGCTGCTGGTGGGTTTTATATATAGGAATACAGTTCCTTTATTGTGTTCGTATTATTTGTCTGAAAACGAAACATCGTGAGGCAACTATTTTATTGAAAATCAATGGATAAACTAGCTTTCAGCTTCTGGGCTTCAGAAAATACAATTCAACAATGACTCTAACAACGATAACAACATAGTTATAATAAATAATAAAAAAATGAAACAGTGCCACTTTGATGCCAATTATTACAGTAGCAAAGAAACAACGTAATCACAACAAATAACAAAACTTACGATAAATGTCACACAAAGTAGGAAGACATATTATTTGAGCAACAACAACACTTGGCAAACCGAGAAAGTAAGGATAACGAACAGAGTAAAGGAATACAATTTGAATGGAACAATTAATATAAAGACGGGAGTAATCACTTAATGAAACCAAAAAAGTTGAAGATCGATCATTTTTCCGACGATCTCAGTGGCCGGTGTTATTGGTTATGGTATACAATTCGTAATGCTATGGGGGAAGAACGCCACAAAGAATAGGAGTTAGCGAGAGTGGGTAGGAATTAGCGCGGGTAAAGTGGACTTTAGTGGTATCCACGACTACTACGCTATCGTTTGAAACAGACTAAATGCCGAAATAGAAATGCACTAGACACTCACTCCACTTCCATCAGAAATGAAGAGCGCCTCAATTCGCCTGTTTTCGGTGTGGAAAGGGTGAGAAAGCGGCTTCTACCGCTTTCGCTTTTGGAAAAGTGAATGGAAATAATACAGTGACCAAACACTGATCGACAACCCAGATGAAATCCTAAACCTTGGTGCTGGAACACCTGAGTTTGCGGCTGTTTGGTCCCACGGGGCTTATGGTTAGTCAACACAGCCACATTCAGGTGTTCATACTTAGATTTGCACATATATCATCTCTATGGAAAGGCAAAGTCAAATCCTTCTACTGCATCGGGCAGTCGACATGTACAATGCCGAAGTGGAGCCTAGAAGGTTCCAGCACAAGAGACCCTAGAGCGGCTTGCAATACTTTAGAAGATTTTTATAGTATGTTCCAAACGCGACTGTAGGATGAGGATGACCTGCTCTTCTCTCCTTCCTCTCTAATTGCGCCACACTCACGCGTTCTTATTGTTCTCTCTGCTGTCTTCCCAACTATCGTCCTATTGGTGGAACGAACTATAGATCCATCTCCGAAATCCTAAAATGAATTCTATTATAAAATAAATGGAGGTTGAATGTCTTTGGATCATGCTGTTGCTCAACCCTCACTGCAGCCTATTGTTCGATCTAGAATGGGCTGTATAATTTTAGCACCGAACTAGATATTTGAGTGCTAAATCTCGCGCAATGCCTGGGTTCTGAGGAAAACTGAACTCTCCAGTGGTGCGGTCAACTCGTTTGAAGAACGCGAGCAAGAGATCGGGCTGGTGCTCTTCGTGCACAGTCTATTTCACGAGGCACTAGGCTTCTGTAGGAATCCTTATTTTGAAGTTAGTAAAAAAACATTATGTTTCGTGCAAACAATAATTTTCTTCCATTACATCATCACACTGGTGGCGGACGCAGGTGGAGGAGTGGGGGGAGGGCGCCCCCCTCCACCCAAGAATATGTCGCCAAATTTTCGAAGCTACATTACAATACAAGTAAAAATCTTGTATCAGTTTACTTTTACTTGTTTAATTTTACTATTACTTTAAAATATAATATTAGGTTGTAACACAAGTCTCCGCTGTTTTGAAATTTCTGATGAAAACATCTTATAGAAAATCATATAACAAGAGGTACCAATCGAAGTATGGACCATAACAGTCGCTGGTCTTTTGCCGTTTTTAGAGTACGAGTTCGACTCCCCTACCCCAGAAATCTGTCGACCGCGAGCCAAAGAACTAAGTCGGGCAGTGCTAGAGGTCACTGACTTTGGTAAATCCGTTCACGCTCCACAGACATTTTTGTGATCTGATAACCGGCGCATGGTTAGAGCTAGATTTATGCTACATAATGCGCAATCAAGAATTTCTTTGCGTTTTGTCATGATTTCTAGATTACATATAACAACGAAATGTCCGATGAGGATCAGCAGCCCTCGAAAATCTCAATCCATCCTCTTCCAGAGGAATTCGCAACAATTTGTCAACTGCCGCGCTATCAAAAATCGTTTTGTCATGATAAATTCTCCTAGAAATCCAGGTATCAAGGGAATCCCACTTCAATTCGCTTCAACTCCAGAGAGAAAACGGCATAATCAAAATTTTGGGTTACCAAGTTTGGTGCACGTGCCTGGGAGTAGTGAGGATAAGAATTGCCTCGAGATTACACCGTGTAAATTCGGTTGGTCTCAGGCAACGTTATGGAAAAATTAATATCCGTGCAAATGCAGTTGCTGATTTTGCATTCTTGAAGGGTTCGCTCTAAAGTTAATTACTTAAGTAGTTAATTAAAATAAGACGCAAAAATACGTCTCACATTCCAAATTGTTCGTGGGATCATGCGCTCTAGAATGATATCTAGATATGCGCGAAATCTAGTCGGTATCTATTTATTAAAAGCGTTTGAAAATGTCTATGCTAAAACAGTGGAAACTTATGTTACAACCTAATAGTTTTTAGTAATAATTTATTATTATAATTAATATTTTTATTAGCTTTATTTTCCGTATGGGTCCCCAAAACGGCGGAGACCCCACTTTTCCTCCCCACCCCCCCCCCCCCGCCCACTTTCTGCGTCCGCCACTGCATCACACGTATCTGTTCTGACTCTTTTTTGCACTGAACCAGATCTGAACCAAGCGTACGGGTTCCGCATTACTCTTTCTCGTCGCTGAGGCGAAGGAAAGACTGAGCTTTCACATCCGGCTGTCGGCTTATATGTATACACCTCGAATCAGTATTACCACAACACCCGCTTCTGCCTGTTCTTCCTGTTGAGAGCGAACCCTAAAATGAATGATTAGGTAAGAGGGCGCGGTGTGGAGCGCAGCACTTCCTGTACCAGCAGCGATAGCCAATCGGATAGCAAGTGTGGAGTGCTAATAGAATAATGAGTATCTTGCATCACTACATAGTTGAGAACTATCAACGACAAACGACAAGCAATTCGGATTAGTAAGATTTGGTGCGTTATTGCGGCCTCGAAAAAGTACGCAGCCCTACCGCGCTGCTGGCGCTGGAATTCTCTCCAGGGCAACAAATTATAGGGTTTTATTGAGAGTTACTTAATTTTCTTGATAGTCAACGTCAAATATGATGAATAACTATCAAGAAATTCCTGATTTGCCACTGCGGAGACAATTCCAGCGTGAGCGGCGCGGTCGCGCCGTGTGATTCTGGAAGCCGCAAAAACGCATTCCCCATTGATACCTACTGCATCTATGCTTCATTAGCTTCATGAGTTCGGAGCAATGAGTAGTATACGATAAGCACTCTGGATAAGTAATGCCTCATTAGCTGACAATCAGGTTTCGTATTGCCATCCAATCTGGTTTAATCTAGAAGAAGATTTTTGATTTTTCTGAGGCTTTTGTCATTATCGTTTTTCCTCGAAAATTGTGTGTATACATATAAGGTAAGCATACCAGCTTAGTGCTAAGGGGTGCCACTGTGACGCAGTTGCAAGTGGAGCGCTTTACTTGATATGATCTGTTTATATTGATGTGGTAAGAAAGTCTCGAGCCGTTTCAGACTTCCTTCTGCTTTATTTTATTACTCAGCATGGAATTTACTCAACAATATAATCACCATAGTTAGTCACTGCTGTGTCCCACCTAACGGACACGTCAGCGATCCCCTTAGCCAGGACTGGGGAGACTGGGCGTCAAAGAAATCGCTGACCGCCCTTTCAACATCATCAACTTTGGTGAATTCTTTCATAGATAGGAATCCTTTGTAGGAGCGAAATAAGTGGTAGTCGGAAGGGGCAATGTTCAAAGAATAAGATGGGGGGGGGAGTCTTGTTCCAGACCAGCTCCTCCAATTTTTCACGGATCTCTTTAGCTAAATGGGGGCCTAGCGTCATCGTGGGGAAGGTTTACAGAATCTCATCTCGGCCGTTTTTCTCGAACAGTGCCTGGGACTTTCTGAAGCTGATTCGCGTAAATATTACCGGCGACTGTGTGTGCTTGCGTGAGCGGCTCGTAATACCTCGCGATTTCCATAAGTAGCGAAGAAGACATCTGTTTGGTTGGGGGTGCGATACGGCGGGTCTTCTCCTTGAGGGACGCACGTGGCACGATGCTTGTTAAAACCGTAGGTTACCCAACTCCCAATCACAGTAATCAGGTCTTCCAGAGACTGCTTTCGCTGCGGGAAGAGAAGGAAGAACTGATTATTGCTTGAGGGTGCTCTTGTAGAATTGAGGTTGTAACTAAAGGAGAGCAAACCGGCTATATATACCTATTATGGAGAAGTTCCGGGAGTGGCCCACAACTATCACATAATAGATCATGGGTACCGATCAATAGTTGAAAGTTCTGAAAATTCCAAAGAAATCGGCTCAAGACTTTCTTACCACCCTAATACATCATTTCATTGCTTTCACCAAGCTAATATTAAACTATGCGGCTTGCTTGATCTAGATAAAATAATCAAATTATAGACCTTCTAAGACCTGAATGTTAATATATATTTTTGCCTTGTCAAGAAGAAAGGAATTCGAAGCCTTTAAAGACTTCTCGGAGGCAAAATTGTCCTTTACTTTACGGTACTCTGAGGACATTTTATGTTATTTTGGCGAGGATTGTATCGCAGTGCGGTGATTCGCCTTCGTTCATCATCGAATAGAGTAATTGTAGAAATTACTCGCTTTTTCCCTTCCTTTCTATAAACAAGGAATATATGTATAAAGTCCTCTGTGGCGAGTTCTGATCATTACTACTCTCCTACTACTCACTGCTACTGTACACATTTAGGGACAAATCTACCATAACAAGAGAATAACACTTCATTCTTTGATTGTACCTTCACTCGCGTTAACTATAAAATCTTTCAAACCATCCAAATCTGTTTAAAGATCGCACTCCCGATTGAACTTGTGAATTGTATTTGGCCATTTAATAGTTTTCATAGGAATAGCATTGGTATTCAGGTTTCATCTCTCATTTTGATAAGAAGCAAATTTCAGAACATGGTGAGCTTGCCTTATGGAGAGTTAGTGTTCTCAGTATTCACCTGGATATCAGTGGTTGTTTATTTCTACTTGATTTGTAAACTGCTGCTAGCGCGCCGTAGAATACTTCACTTCAAATCATCGTATTACTCGCTATTTCTGCTACAGTCTCTAGCAGACTTCTACATATTCGTTTTTGTGGAAATTGTTATGCGTCCAAGGAAGTTCAACTATTTCAACATGTTCTCGGAGAACATGCAATCTTATGCACTCTTCTCGGTAGCGAACCTGATGATCTCAAGAGGGATTCTGTGCAGCGGGCACATTGTGATTGCCTTGAATCGCCTCACGGCATTCTACTTGCCGCTGAAACAGGAAAAGGTGCGTCCATAAGACTGATATCTCGGTTAGAATTGAACATCTTGAGGACATGTTTCACTATTGAGCTGTCGTGTAGCCTATTGTGGTGGTACATCCTCCTACTTTTGGACGCCGGCGCACCCATATTATACCACTGGACCCGTTGCGAGGCGTTTCCCCAATTTTGGACGCCGGCATTTTCTCCACTCTAGGCCACGCCCCCTCAATTTCGTTTCACACTGACAAACAAACGTTCACACACGCACATTCAGAATAAGTCCGTTATTGTAAGTCGCGAAGCGTTCGGCGCTTAGCGCCGACCACTTCAGACCGTAACACATGCAATATGCAGTGCAACACATACTAACAATTGTTACATGCACTGAGTAGGAGAGAAAAAGGAGCTGATGTGAACGTACAACGAATGCCTACCATATCTTAGGACAATCTTCAGTCAAAGTAAAAGTATGATCTAACAAAAGTTTCAGAATCCACGAATTACGTGTGCGACAAGGTTTGAGTCCTATTCATTCACTTACCGAAATCGCATCGCATGTATAGTTATAGTGAGCGTCAATGAAACTGTTTTGTTCCCGGACTTGAGAAGGACGCGCCGCGAATGTGCCGCGCACGTTGGAATTGCCACCGTAGTAGCAAATCATAATGATTTTTGACATTCTCTTCTTTCCACGGACTTCTCTTATACGAGAGAATCCATCGGATTTCACGCGAAGCTACGTGGTACATCCCGGATAGAGATATTCCCAGATGGCTATTCACGGGCCGAAAGCGACCTTATCCCTGCCGTGAGATGAAGGTCCATTCAGGGAATGACTCTTTGTTCTCTTCGAGAAAGAGAGAGGATGAGAGAGAAGCTCCGAGTTCGTGATCTCATCATGACGACAAAGACCATTCATGATACTTCACAATTGCAGGAGTCAACCTGCCGGTGGAGAATGCCGTAACGAAATTGACCACATCATCGTTAATTGAAATTTCTGTCTGACCGACGTCACTGGTGTACGGAAGTTTTACATCAGATCAGAATCCTTCGTGCAAGATTCTTCTTGTCGCGCAAAGAAGGAAAATTCTAAAGTATCATTGAGTTTTTTACTTAGTCCAAGAAGCGGAGTCCAAAACTAACGATAAACTGGAACCATTTCTTTTTGCCGGCCGAATTCTGAGAGGATACTGTTGTCGACAACATCATCGAAGGGTACGATCGGCCCATCCATCTTGTCCACAACAGCGCCAAGGAAGCTAATACCATTAAGGAACTCTCGAGGTGATACGCAAGCGTGGAATCGCCAAAACCATGCAGAGAAGCAAAAAAGCCGTGCAGAGGCAGGGAAAAAAACCCGAAGCAGCACCCGGATTTCGCCAATAGTGAAGCCAGGATGACTTGCTTGCGGCCATATAGATAGGTTATGGAAAAGGTTATCCATTACTTCTTCTTCTACCTCTTCGATAGCAATACCCAGCTTCTTTCATGCCATCTCAGGGGGGATGGATAGGCGTCTCATCGGGTCTTGACCCGAACATCTGAAGAACCTGAATCCAGTTCTCATCAACGTACCGGCTAGGTTTTCACGCGGTACATGTTGGAATGTGATGTGCCCAGTCAGAAGAGCAGAAGTACCGTGCGTGTTGCTGTACAAAAAGGGAGACCCGCAGGACATCGGCAATTATCACCTCATGTGCCAACTGTCCGTCATCTAGAAACTCTTTACGCAAGTAATCCTTAACAGGACTTAAAGAACTTTGGACGAAGGACAGACTTGGGAAGAAGCAGGGTTTTGGAAAGGATCTCTACAACGGTAATCGGACTCATCCAAGAATCGCGAGAGTACAAGATGCCTCTCTATCTCACGTTTATTGATTTGATGAAAGCCTTTAGCTACATTGAGGCAGAAGTGAAGTCCTGAGCAACAAGGCCCCACCTAGTCGACAAAGGTGGCCTTCGGTAGAGATTTCGTAGTCAAGGAATTTGAGACATGGAATCACAACAGTCATAAAAAAAACTACAGCAAAACACACGCAAGGAGTGTAATATGCATTAGGAAGACGATGAAGTGCTCGAAGAGCCAAGAAAACATTAAATGGATTTCAAAAAAAAATGAAAAGCTCCTATGTTTGTCTAATATGACGGCCGTTCGAGTCGATGCAGTACGATCAGTCCGCGATCCTTTGTACTCGCCAAAACATACACTACCACCGACGTAGGCTGTTCGCACAAGCCATTTGATTCAACTGAAAAAGTGGCAACATCCCAATGCATTAAATACTGGAAGCACCCGTTGAAGGCAAAAGTAAGAGGAGAAATGTTGAATAATGTTTACTGTTGTTTTTTATAATCTATCGTTGCCTTACCTTAAATTTGTGCTGTGAAGGCTACGACGATGTATTCACTCTAAATATCACTTTTTTGATTAGTCAAAAGTGCATTTCCTCAAGGTTACAAGGGCTATTGTCCTGAGTGAATATTGCTAACCATCATTTTTGTCCACCGTGACTAGTCCTGGTTGCACAACTCTTTGGATGTATTGAATGCTGTGTTTGGTCATTCCGTAGTTGTATACTCTTGTTTTTTCTTGTTGCAGATTTGGAGCAACTGGGTGGTTTATATGAGCGTGATTTCTCTTTGGATGTTGTCTATTGTCGTTTCACTTCCCGTAATCATTATTTATCATGGTGAAGCTCATTTTCGTCTAGCGCAATCTGGTGTGCTGCAAATGATAAGTGGAAGGCTTGGTGAGGTATGACCAAGGTGACCAGGGATCCGCTACTTCTTAGATGTTATTTTACTGTTTTAGTATAATTGCTATCAAGGTGCTGTGATCAGCGTGGTAACGGTAGTATTATGCTCAGTATGCTACATGTGTTCCTACAGGAAAGCTAAGCAGAGAAAATATGCGGTAAATATTTATTGGTCAACTAATTTGAATGCATTTCACAACAGATCATTTTTAAGAAAGGAGTTCGGAGCTAGCGCTCTCCATTGTATCTTGAAGGATTTAAAAATGAGTGGCAAAAACATTCCACTCGGAGAACAATGCAGAGATCGAAAATAATGGTTTTCTTATCTCTTTGAAGTCCCATTCTTCTATTAGAGGGCCTACTCTATTGATGCTGACGCAGAGTGGTGATCGTCGCAAGGGGGGGGGGGAATAGGAGTATTGAGGAGAAACAAATGGTGCAGCTTCCTGGGCCACGAGCTAACTCTTAATATGTATCCACGCGCCTTACGTGCTGATCCGACAAAAGATCGAAGAAAATCAAAACAAGACGTTTTGAGAAAAAAAAAACAAATCAAATGAGATGAAGAAACATATGAGCTGAATATAAAACAGAGCCACTGGACGATATCATCAAACAGTTAGTTAGTTTGCTTCGCTCGCATAGATTAAAAAGGTTACGGAGACAGTAACTGAATAACAAAAGTACTTGATGGTTGAGGTGTAAATAAGAAGCACATTGTAATCATTGAACTAGAGGCATTCTTATTTATTTCCGTCAAAAAGAGGATCCAGATGTCCGCAAATTTAAGAGCAAAGCAGATTCGTCTCGAAAATTCGGAACAAATCAATAATACTTAAAAATACTACCATTGCGGTCATCCGATATGCAAACCGGGGCCTCATCCTTCCATGTAAATCTCCAACCGAGCTACTCAACTCGAAAGGATTTTAGACTATGTGTGCACAGATCTAAGACTTTGATAAAGTACATCCCACGGTACCACTTACCGCTGCGCGATATGCGCTCAATGCTGGAAACTGATGATTTGAAAACAAGTCCGTTAATTCCTCTATAAGGCAATTTATTCGTGATTCGCCGCTCGTTCAATTCCCTTTAGCGGATCTCTGGAATTAATGTAAGGTAGTGTGTACCAGTGGCGGACGCAGAAATTGGGCGGGAGGGGATGGGCGTGAGAAAAAAATGGGGTCTCCGCCGTTTTGGGGACCCGGACGGAAAAATTTGGGTTTGTTTCAGGCTATTGGCAGATGCGTTTATTTCCGGCAAGCTTTCGGCGATTAACGCCTTCGTCAGACCTTAGCACCAAGAAATATTACAACGTCATCAATTGCTTTACAATATTCAGATAAGCAAATCTACCGTGTGGCAAGACGACAGTTGTGACTCTGACAACCGACACAGAGATGCTAATCTATATAACATGATCTTATTGACAAGAGACGGTACTTATGACAAAGAAGGCAAAGATATCAAAATATTAGTATAAAATATAGTTTTGTAGCCGAACACGAGGTTGTTAACAACTTCGTCTTCGGCTACAAAACTACCAAAATATTAACTATAATAATAAATAATTAATAAGAATTATATTAAAAATAATATTAAAAATAAACAAGTGAAAATAAACTAATACAAGATTTCTATATGTATTGTAAAGCAATTTCAAAAATTTGCCGACCCATTCCCGCCCCTCACCCCTGCGTCCGCCACTGGTGTGTACGTACAACGTAATTCAACTATTTGGAAGTCCTCTGGAGCAGGCGCGCTATCCCTGCGTACTGGCAGATATGTGCCTGCATTGTGTCCAAACAGCTTTGCTAACTGCGTTGCATCCACCCACATTAAGATAAGATATGTTCGCTGTACTGCTCCCATAGGAATCATGAGGAGTGAGATGAACTGATCGATACCATGATCAACACAGTATGATGGCCGACATTGACCGAACGACAGATGGCAGGGAACCTTTCTACGTGGGGCATAGTCTCCTTTCATTATAGGTATATGCACGCATTTGCAACATATCAGGGTGCTTCCGCTACAAGTGCGTTTTATGAGGACGTGAGAAGCTTGCCACGCGACTGCGCCGCTCTCGCTGGAATCGCCGCCGTGATAGCGGGCCACAAACATTCCTTGAGTGTTACCCAGCTTTCTTGGTAGTTGACATCAAATAGGATGAGAAACTACCAATGGGACCCCAAATTACTACTACAGTCGATGAAAATGTGTTATCCGCATGTTTCCCGAGTCCACGAAGAACGCGCTTCCATTGACGCCCACTTTACATAGGAAAGTCCGCTTACCATAGCTACCAGTGGCGGATGCAGAGGGGGAGAGGCCCTCCCCCAAGAATGGGTTGCCAAATTTTCGAAATTACTTTACAATACAAATGAAAATCTTGTATTAGTTTATTTTTAATTGTTTATTTTTATTATTATTTTTAGTATCACTTTTATTTATTATTTATTACTATAATTAACATTTTCATCAATTTTATTTTCCATCTGGGCCCCCAAAGCGGCGGAGACCACGTTTTTTCCCACGCCTCCCTCTCCTGCCCACTTTCTGCGTCCGCCACTGATAGCTGCTCCTTGTGAACGCGATTCACTCTGCAGTTTTCCATAACGAAGACGCATGGTAAGCTCATCCTAATTTTCAGGTGGCGGAGCAGCGATTGCTTCTTTGCGCTATTGCGTCTGCAGTTCCTTTCTTCATTGAAATGGTTCGCTCGATATTGATATTACTCACAGCTCATCTGAAAAACGACTTGCATAAGGCTATGACGTCGTTATGGTTCGTTATTTCCAGTAGTTTTTGATTTCATGTGGTCACTAGAACAGTGTTGCTCTTAGCGACAGTTGGAGAACGAAGGAGGATGTGTAAGAAAACAGAATTAAATTTAAAGTTTTCAAATTTTAACTAGGACAGAACTTAACTGTTTGGTGTGGTTTGAACGTGAAGATGAGTCATTGGATATGGAATTTCCAATGTGAAAAATTACGCTTTATACCGGAAATACTACAAATTAGAAACATTCCCCTACTTCCATTTTCTTGCAGTTAACCAATGCAGCAAAAACAAGATGCTTAGCGTGATTACGTCCTACTTCCCAAATAAGCGGGAAATTTGCCATCTCAGTGAAATATTTCCCGCTTTCGAACTATGTCATATGTAAATGATTTCCAGATTTTTCTAGGTTCTATGAAATGGATGCAATAGTGTCCGCATCAGTATGGTTGCAGCTGATAATCAACAAAAATGTGCGAAATCTTATCCTCAATAGGAAGACTGATAGCAAAGCAAGTAAAACGCAGTCGGATTTTACTCTCAAGAAGATGGCAACGAACCAAGCAAGCTCTCAGACAGTCAACAAGCTTAGTGCTGTGTCAGTAATAGTTCGCGGGAAGTTGTAACCATTTTTCACGTGCTAATGCTGTTTCGTAAAGTTGTTGTGAAATCAGTGTTGGATTGCTCCCACAAAATTTGGTTTCTATAGGAGCATGAGTAGGGAGTTCCAAAGGCAGCATTTGTATTTATTTCAGATTTTTTTCTTTCTCAGCTCTTCTGTTGTTTTCCACACTTGTGCACTATTCTTGGCTCTCTGCTTGGTGACCAGGCATGTGCGGAAGTAAAATTTCAAGTCCTGTAAAATGTAAAATAGAAAAAAAGCCAAAAATGGGCGGAAACTGAAAGCGTAAAACGGAAAACGGAAAATTTTGCTCAAGCACAGGTTTGTGATCAAAAGTCGTCTTCAGCATTGGATTTTCTAGATCTCTTCTTGATGAGCATAAGTGGTGACTCTTTCAAGTAATTAATTAGCCTCAAGCCCACTGATGGTACGTACTTCAAACGCCTAGAATATAAGTAGATCGAGGAGTATTTATCCTTCACCTATGTAGTTACGAGAGATTATAAGAGTTGTACAATCAATAAGCATATTTCCCACTGAATGTTTAAGTAGACGTGAAGCTGTAAAATGTGAAAATTGCGACTTCTTTGCCTTACTTTGGAGCAGACCTATTCTGCAAAAACTCAGACAAAAAGGTAACAATGATAATTAATACGTTTGGAATCTGAGAAGGATCACTTTATTCATGGAGGATCCCATTGGGGCGAGTAAACGATGGACTAAGGAAGAGGAGAACAGTGTGTGAGGAACGTGAAACACAAGCAGCCCAAATATTGCGCAAAATATCAAGCGCCAACTGCGCCTGTGTGGAGCTGGGGATCATCGTCCGACTAAAACACTGGCAATGACGAGGTAGCCTTATGCTTTTGTCAAGTAGAAAGAAAGGCTACATCATGCCTTGCTTCGCAGGAATGCTTGATGTTCTTACCATAGCAGGTCACAGTAGCATGGAAATTTTGTATCAGTCCACCTCACACTTCAGTGGGACCGTTTTTTTTCTTTTTTTGAAAATTTCGAGGAGAGCAGGCCACTGCATGGCATATTTGTAATTACGATGAAGACCAGCAAAATTGCGAGGAGACATTTACCCTGCAGCTGAGAAAAAAATGAAACAAAATAGTCCAAATTTCGTGGCGTTTAGACGTCAACTTTTGCGCCATTGTTGTGAACTCATGTACATTGCGCATCGAAACACGAGAATCCTCATAGGGAAGTACGCCAAAAACAAGCCCTCAAAGAACGGCCCCTTTCTCTCCATGATTTTCCGGGATTTTCCGATTTCCGGACCAAAATCCTGTAAAACGTAAAACAGAATGCCAAAAATGGGCGGAAAACGGAAAGCGTAAAACGGAAAACGGAAAATTCCGCACACCCTTGTTGGTGATTCAAGATAAGTTGTCAGCTACAGAAGTTGTCTCCATCTATTAGGGGCTAACACGGGTCCTTACGCTTTTTTTATCAATCACGATTTTTCCATCTCATCACCATTCTTTTGTGGGAATGCTCTATATCATCCGATAGCGCTTCGTTTCCTCTACGATAAATCACCATGAGGTTTCTTAGTAAGGGAGATTCGCTCGCCTTTCGTACTCATTAAAAAAAATCCCAAGTTGGGAGGAAACGTCATATCTTTTTTGTACTCAGTGGGAAACAAAAATCTTCCGATGCTTTTCAAACGCATAATATCGGGCAATATAAGCGCGGAAGATCATTACCCATCGATCTAGGGCTAGTTTGACGGTAGAGGCAACGTGGAGCCCGACGGTGTCATAAAGTAGGATGACTACACCTTTGCGATTGATCAGCAAAATCACCTTATTTGAATGGTAGTTTTGAGAAGTATCGTGCCCACTTAGGTTGTGCAATTCGCCTCTAGCAATTCGAGCACCCGCGAGCGATCAAAGACTGTGCTACACCGCTCAAAGAAGGCCTCGCTGGAGAGGAAATTATGAGGCAGAGATAAAGCGAGTGTCTCTAGAGAAAAAAAAAACAACAAGGATGAGTCAGTGGACGCGCTAAGATTTATCAGATAAGAGAAAAGATGTCGTACACTGTCGAACATCATGAACATCATGTTGCAGTTAAGATAGCTCTCCTTCTGTTAGAAAGAGTATTGTTGCTTTGTCGTGTTTCTGCATTGCCTGTTTGGTGGTTAGTTTTCGCTAGCATAGGCAACAACACTGTTTATTTTAATTCCTCTCATTCATTCTGAGGCAATGAAATTTCTTATGACAGCCGGTTATTTTTAGTGAGTAGTAGACATTTCTTGATAAAAAAGTTTCGTTCAGTTTATATCGCTTAGGCAGATGTGGATACGTTGTTCAAACCCTGAAATCTTCTGAAAAGTTTTCTTTGTAGTTGGTGATGTGCTGAAGCTGAGCTCACTCTTGTTTTTTTTTTCTGAGAGCAATCGCTTCATCGCCAAGGCCTCTAGCGATTTCCTATCGAGCGGATCTTTTGTGAGCGGTGTAGCAGAGCAGCTCTGATAGCGGGCGGATCAGCATCAACTACATGTTAGTTGTGGCTTAAATCACAGGCAAAGTGACATAGTAACCCATAAAGATTACGAGTCAATTCGAAGATTGCAAAATAATATTGTTTTCTGTCCAATGGATAAAGCAGGTGGGAACTATGCAATCATTTGCAAAGAATTTTACCTTCAACAAATTATGGAAGAAATGGGAGTAAAATACGAAATTCAACATTTTATTCCTTCTCACACCAATAATACATACGAATATTACGACAAAGAGACCACTGATCAAATATTATTCAGACATAATAGTTTTCTTTCTAATCATTGTCTAGAAACAATTAGTGATTCACAGATTCCAATTATTTATGCAGTTCCAAAATTACACTAATCTCCAGCCAAGTTCCGATATATTACTGGGGCTTTCAACAGTACCAATGAACCGCTAGCGCTAAAACTTACAAACATCTTCACTTTTATCAAGAACCGTTTTAAAAATTATGTTCAATCTATTGCATTCCGAAATAATTCTTTTCATGGGTATTGGTCAATAAATAATATAAACATTAGCGAACATCTAAGACGACATAACGCGAATAATATGAAGCTACTTTCAGCTGATTTTACTAATATGTTCACAAATCTTCCTCATAAAACTATTCTTGCAAATATTAGAGAAATCCTTAAAATCTGCTTCAGTAACGCTAACAAACAATACATAGTTTGTTATGGAAACAAAAAGTATTTTATTCTGAGAATAATGACAGCTGTAAGGAGGAAACTTATAATAGCTTTGTTTTCGTATAAGGATAATGCACGAAACGAAAACAAGCAGCAGATCCAAAAATTGAAATATAGGATTAACTCCGGGTCATCGTTAAGTCACAGTTTCGGCAAGATTACTGCAACCCCTGTTATCGAAAATACCCCGAAAAACACATGTATTCTTCTAAGTGCGATGACGGCAATTCATTTCAAGGCAGTTGAATTCGCAGATGCTAATGAAGGTGTTCAGTTCTTAGGACTCAGGGGTTCCGTACGTTTTCTATTCCACTTTCTGTAATATTTTTTACAACATATTTATAACACTGTTGCCTCCTCAGACTTCTTTTCCACTGAGCCCCGGAATTATTGTTGGTTCAAAGCTGCTAATCATGGTTACTGGGATGCGCTTCCGTTTCGGATGCAAAATAACGCCATCCATGACGCATTGGTTGACATTTTCACTAGGATGAGCCTATATTTAATCTTCTCCACCTCGTTATTTTTGTGAGATTGTTTTTCTCTGTTATCGAGCCGTGTAATTCTGCGGGCATTTCAGATGAATAGGTCAAGCAACGCGTGCACGTAAAAACATGCAGGTATTTCCTGCTACCATTCGGCTAAACACAGTAAGCTGAGAGTTATTCAGATAAAAGAAAACTTCAGATAAAACAAAAAATGAATACTTGCTCATATGGCAGGGATTACGGCAGAGTTCGCTTGTCAATTGTGCAAAATTTTGCTAAGGTTCAGGAACCCAAGATTTCAATTTTTTTGGCCGAATCCCAAACAAAATGGATAGAGTAGTCAGTGTTGATCACTCACTTATTGTATTAGCCAGGCAATCGACTTCAACTTGTTCTAGGTATAACATGATTCGCTTTTTTACTTTTCGAGCGGTTGCCATTCTTCGTCAAAGTGGCCTGACCACTGAGGAGCGCATTCCTTCCTCCACAGAATTTCATCAAAGGGTTTTCTCAATACCAAAGGTTAATTGATTTTTCTTACCTCATTAAGAAAATGTCAAGTCGAAATCGAGACAAAACACTATTTCTCTTCTGAAATCAGTAGAGACCAAGTTGCCCCTAGGGCTGCTCAAGATCTTTTCGTAATTTCAGTAGAATATAACTACCAAAGGACATTAGTAAACGAGCGCTCGGAGGACTGCTTAGACGGACTCGTCATTGTGGTAACCTAATAAGGGTAGGATGACTTGTTCCCTGAGATTGGAGCTTCCAAATGAGATGCTTCACTTGAATGATGGTTCGACAAGAACGGAGTTAATGTAGACCAAATGGTTCCTCTCATGCAATTCTCAGGGCTTCGCAGGAGAAGTTTGGCCGATCGAAGTAGTGGATGACTTCAAGAATAAGTGTGTAGGCTTTGGACCTGAAACATCGCTTTTGAATGCTGGTTTAAAAAAGTCTTTTTACATTAAAAGGAGAATGACAACATAGTTTTGATGGCCATTGTATTATCAAAAAATGGTGGCAAATAATATCAAATCAAGTGTCGATGGTGCCATTGTAGTGTACAATACATCTCACAGGAGACATTAAAGGCAGCAACCACGAAAATTTTCAACTCCGAGATTTCAACATGACCGTGGTTTCTCGATCATGAAGAACATGAATGTGTTTGTCACTTCTATTGAAAGTCACGGGAAAGCAATTTTCGAATGCTCCGAATTTGCAAATTGTTGTGCGAGAAGAACTGGGTATAACATCCCTGTAGAGCAAGATACTTGGTCAAGGCTTTCTTCTATTTCTGGATGTGTACTTTTTTTCAAGCTTCTGACGTACGCTTTTCTGTTGTAGTGTGAAACAAATAAAAAAAATCGACTCAGACATTGCACCGCCCCTCGCGTTGCGCTACAGGACCACACACCATTCGGCAAATGCGGTATCATGCTACGCTACTGGCGGTGTAGGGGCCAAGAAGCCACCACTGCAGGCGGTGTGATAGCGGATGACCACCGCTTCTGGCGGTGTGGCAGCGGACGAAAGCCGCTTTTGGCGGTGTGGCAGCGAGCGGGCACAGCTTGTGGTGTTGTGAGAAAAAACTTCGAAGAAGGGCTAGATTTCGTTGAAATGATGTTGAGGAGATATATTAAACGGTTCTGTACTCCTGTCGCTACTGATGCTGCATCTTGGCTCCTCAGAAAATGCAGAAATTAGGGAACAGACGCGGTCATGCTCATGAGATTCGCTTTCACTCTGCTTGGCGTCCAATCGACGCTCATTACTGTAGAACACATAAAAACAGAAAAAAGCAGGGTATTCCTGAAGATTTCTAAAGTTTTCAATCATTCGTACTTCATCTGCCCCAAGCGGGTTTCGAATCCACCTACCTCACCTATTCCATTGAAGTCGAATGATTGGGAGTGCACTGCTTTATTCATTCTGCCATCCGTGCTGATATCCCTCATCATTTCGATCCCCATCATTTTACTACATACTAACGGAGTGCTATCCTTGACGTGAGGATATAGAACTATCCACTCACTGGGGTGAACGCATCCTGTTATAGCTGGCCTCATCGCAACTATTGAGAACTGTTTCTTCGCACATTTATGAAGACCGGTGCCAGACCCCCTCCAAATTAAGCTTTTCTATGTCTGTTGCTAGTGCTTTTCAAGAAGTGATACATTCTTAAAATCCGGTTACAGAATTGTTCGATCAACCCTTTGTCGATCCTTTTAATTTCGTTTTACGAACAACGACATTCAAATGGTGTTACTCCATAGATTTTCGACTATTGCGGACACCTCCTGGGACGTTCTTTCCCAACAACTTACTGTGGCACTTTGGTACTATTAATATCGCCGTAACACTATGAAATTACTTTGGGTGTCCCGTGAAAAGGAACATGCTTAAGTTGCTGCTGTACTACTACGAGGGCGTAATAACTGCGTTGCCATCGCTGGCCAACACGACTACGTGCCACCGTGGCCCACAATTAACAGTTACTTCGTCGCAGTCGTCAACGACGACAACTGTAAATCGCCAACACTTGCGTCGTCAGTGGTACCATCGTTGGCGTCTGGCCGCCCACAGTCGACGGGCACGCATTGGTCAGCGACAGCGACGCATGGTGCTGTAGTCCACGTATAGTTTAGGTAGCCTTATCTATGGCTGCTGTTGGGGCAGAGAGCACTGGTTCTGCTGCTGTTGGAGTGGTGCTCACATATTCTGCAACGCGAGGGGCGGTCTGTGTGGCACCAACATCGTCGACTGCCGAGGCTCTGACGAAGGCGATATCGCCGAAATGTAGGCCCTTTGGACTAACGAATAAAAGTATCTGATTAACAATCTTGGCCGAGAACAGCTGTAACAAGTACTGTACAAGTTTGAATTCATAATGCCAAGATTCAAGGACAGTCGAACATGGAATGGTAGTAGGTGTGTTGTGACTTTTCAAGAAGTTCATTCTGTCGCTGTCGGGGCGGTGGTCAAGGGGCGGTCGTGTGTATGAAGAAAAGAAAAACAAGCATTTGTGTTAACAACTTATACATACATCATAGCATTTGATACGGATGACTGCGCTCCATCTCTTGAGCTAAGATGGGGTCAATTCAACAGTCCAGGTGCGGTAGAAGCGTTCACTGAACCGGCTTGTAGATCGGATCATTGCGTCTTATTTTGCGTCTTATTTACAACGCTATGGATACACAATTCAGATAGAGTACAAATTCTGATTGAGCAGTCACAATTACTAAGAAAATGTATGAATGAAAAAATCAAGAGCATTAACCAGGATCACGAAGTTTTTGCGTAATCGGGGTCATGTCACCAGGAAGCTATAGTGTGCATTTGTACCGTGTAGATCTCTCCTACCCAATGGACCCCCTGCACTAGCTGCAGACTATGGGTAAATGGGATACCTTAGTAGTCGGTGTGAGTAACAAAAGTACATACATTTACATTGCAAAAACTTTCTTCACAAGTGTCAATTATTGGTTTAGCGACGAACACAGACATTTCTTCTGTATTTCAATTGGCGCTGTAATGAGTGCGCCGATTCACCGAGTTTCATGTGCTCTTTAACAAATTATGAATCACATGGGGTGACCATGTTGAATATCAGAGAAAACTCTCAAACACGCGGGTGTATCAACAAGCACTGAACAGAATTACGTAATCCACTGGAAAGCAAAGCTAACACTTACCAGAAAAACAAATGCAAAAAGAAAGAACTCATTATGAAATATAAGCCATGAAACCCCGGAGTTTCTTCAATGACATCTGCCAAAAATGTTCAAGCCCACACTATTTTTTGAAGGACTCTTCGGGCCACAAACTTGTCGTTTCATTTTCTCCTGGTTGCTGATGTATCCAGACTCAACTGCTTGTTTCTGGAAGTACTGCAAGATCTACACCTTAAATAATGCTCTTTCATGTGTATCTTCCATGACTTTCTTGTAAAACTATTCTGTGCTTTTTCGGTCGTCTTTTTACCTATATCTCATGTGGACCGATTACCGAATCAATTCTTTGAACACAGCTCACACTCTGTGCATTGGGAATAGTAAATGAGTAGGGCTAACACAGCAAGTCTTATAGAGTTCTTTCCACAGCAGGTAATGGTCGCAAAATACCTAGGAACATGATCATCTTTGTCTTAGAAAGTCGTGCGCTGTAGCTGGAGTAGCTCCCAGGAACATGATCATCTTGGTCTTAGAAAGTCGTACGCTGTAGCTGGAGTAGCTATCTTGCCCTTTTAGATATACATACTTGCTTTGTTGGTAAGCGTTTGAGTAATAGCAAGTACTGACTTTGCTGCTTTCATGGTCCGTCTTCACGTTGTTGTTCTTCTCAATGTGCAACGCATTCGCTTCAGGTTTTTCTGTCTCAGGCAGCTTTCATCCAGTTTGTCACCTCTCTTCGCTTGAATGACCAGGGAAATGTATCTGATTAGCATGGTAAGAGGCGGCCGAAGGGTCTTTAACGTTCAGTGGAGTCCAGAGAGTTGCTTTGGTGGTCTATCTGTCGTCAGTTCGGTGAATCACATGTCCTGCCCATCGATGCTTTGCGGAAGGCATGCAGTCTGCTGGGTCTCTCACTTTTGACTTTTCTTAAGTCTTTGCCACTGAGGCTGTATTTCCACTGTTTCCTTCTTTTCGTTCCCAGAAGATATCTTTCTAATCTGCTGTGTACCGTTCTCATTGCAGTAGAGATGTTTTCATTATCCGTTTTAGTTTCAATTGCATAGCACAGTGCCGGAAGTACCGTAGAGTCGTAGGTGGTCGTAGTACCGTAGGTGAGCCCGTAGAGTCGAGTCTGATTTGACTTGTTGTTTTCGGATCATATCTATGACTGCCCATGCGGCTTTTCTTTGTCGTCATGTTTTGCTTATCAGATCATTCGTCATGTTTACTTCACACCAAGGGTAAAAATAGCTGTCTATTCTATCTACTTATCGGGGCTGGTACTCAAACTCATCGGGCAGTTATACCGTCATCACCCCTTTGATCAATCATCATTACGTGTCTTCTTCATGCTTGTTCCCAATCTGTCTTGCCCATAGGGAATAACTAATCAGAAATAGCGACTATAGCTAACAAACTGAGGCACTTAGCCATCTATGCATCTCAAGCGAATCTCCTAGAAATTTTGGAGTCATGATTTGAGTAGACTTCACTGAACCACTACTTTGTCCCTTCGCTGAATCAGCTTCTTCTAAAACCATGGGCGGACGCCGACCATGCCCCGCCATGTTTTTTTGGGATCAGTATGCAGGTCCAATTTACCATGATCTCTCCTTATCGCAGATTTTCACGGCTAAACTCTTCCAAGCAGCAGTAAGCGCTAGATTGCGGAGTATAGCCTCGGTGTTGAGGTGACTGTAGAGGCTTATCTACTGAGACTAGACAAGGTGGCATTTTGCGAGCAGAATATTCGTACAGCTCGTGCCGTCTCTTGCTTACTCGTTCGAATTAGCAAGGAAAAGATGGCACGAGAGGTTGGTGATGTTACAACCAGTTACAGCCATGTAGTTAGGAAACCACTATGTGTTGAAGCTATTATTGAAGTTGTCGAGAATGTATTTGCGTTTGAAGTTGTCGAGAATGTATTTGTCGTTTTCGTTTTTTTGTTCACGCTCTCTTAAATAAATAAACAAAATAAGTGAGCGAAAGGAAGTTGTTATACGAAAAACGTGCAACGAAATGCTGGAACTGCCTGAAATGATTGCGCTGCATTATGATATTTGTATAATATTTCTCGAGTGGCCCATTCGGATGTTGTACAGGTTCTACATCCGAGTTTCAAGTGCTTAGATAACTCTATGTAGTGACGGAGGATAACCAAACCATAGCAGGGTCTCATTGACGAAAACCTAATGAGAGGCCGCCAGTGAGATTCAGGATATTGCGGTCTCCTTGATATAGTATGGAAGCGAGCACACACTACACCAGAATTGCGCTTGGACATCGGTACCTCTACTTAGAGACCAACGAATTAAAGGATGGGCTATGCCCACGGTTTATTCTTAGAAAGATTTTTTGATACTTACACTTAATATTTCTCCTACATAAACATCACTCAGTTGGTGTCGTCGAGAATGTAAACAAATGAAAGCAACTGATTTTGAACAACATCCAGGAATCAGATCATCGCGTTGATCCACAGTGATGGGAAGGTAAAACCCAGGTATTGGTAACCTGTTGAGATCAGCTCGCCTTTATCTCATATAACTTGACTCTCTTTGCCGGATCTTTTAAAATTAGTAGCCGCTTTGGTTGCAGATCTCATATTTTCTTCTGCTTATTCACTCCAAAACCCTATGTTCTCATCAGACAGCTTGGAAGCTGGGCGCAACAGCACTGCCAGGCAATAAAGTTGAAGTTGTTTTCTTACTCCCTACATAGCGTAAATATAATGAGACGGTACAACGGAATACAACTAGAAACTACCCATAAATGTCCTAAAAATAAGGGCTAGAAAACAGACACTGTTGTTCAAAAAACCATGACCACAGATCTTCATAAAAACCAGCCAAAGACTCTTTGGTCACCCTGTACTTTGCTACCAGCAGATCCTATCACACATATGCAATAATTTCTCTGGCCTAGCAATATCCACATATTCAGTAGATTCCATATTCGACGTTCAATGAATCTTAGCATGAAAAATCCTGCTTGGCAGCGTACAAAGTGAGCGAATGGTACCATAGTTTTAATCCAGTCGGTTGGCTTTTGTTTAACCCACGTTGGAATCTTCTGTTGACTATGAAACGTTTGTGGGGGTAGATTACAGCTGTTTTTTACATTACATGCTCTGACGAAGGCGAGTAAGCCCTAAAAAAGAAACGTTAACTGAATAAAGTGCCGTATCAATCTTGGTTACGGCTCGGAAGAAAGAAACGAGATGCCACATATTCATTTTTGTTGGCGGCTGATTGAATCCTTGTTTTACATTTGTCTTTCTTTTCGCTTTTGTCAAAGTTGTCAACGTGGCCGTTGCTTACACTGGAGAAGCTGCTGTACAGCTAAAGTTGGCGCCTGGACCAGTTAGCCTCCGGCACCGGGTTCGCTGGTCGTTTTCGTAGGTAGGGTTCAGAAAAGTAGCTCCTGCGCTGTTAGTACTAACGAGCTACGACTCACTTTCTACAGACTTATAACCGGTGGGAATAAGACAGTAGATTTCAGAGCATTCTCTCCCTTTCGCCAGTAACCTTCTGAATTCATTCCTTTTTCTGTGATTTTTTTACCTATTTGCTTGTTTCGTTAATTTGTTCTGGCTAAGTTTGGCACGTCATTCTAATTGACGTATGAGAAATAAATGAATAGAACTTTGTTGGCCTCGCAGCGCTTTTCCCTGGAAGTCGCGGGACATCACCAACATCTAAGTACACCGTTATACCATAATCTGTAATTCGATCTTTCTAAATTTAGTACCGTGTGATTTGATGTTCTGTTTTATGCGTCACCAGTTCTACAGCTATATTATTAATGAAGAACACTGTTCATTTGAAGTACTTTGTACAACTTTGTGCATGCAGCAACAATGTGCAGTAATGTTTAAAATTATTTCCTCATTCAGATTAGTTTAACTATATAAATTTGGTTATATGGTAATGGCTAAATTAGGTTTTTCTTCTGCGAAGCAATTATATGTCATAGATTAGCACTTTCTTGCTGAAACGATTGATGCCTAAGAGTTCACTTCGCGTTGTTTGGTTAGTAAATTTGATTAATTTCCTGCATGTCTAGCTGATAACGTCTGAACCAGTTGCGTGACACATTCACCTCAGACTATCTTTATTCAAATTCACGAAAGGTACAGTACATATTCGTCATGTTAATCGGTTTCTCAAGTGACTAATGGAATGGATGGCCATTAGACTGATACGCCGAAGAAAAGTTGGTGGGATAATTTCCTGTATGTCTATGTACCTTGAGTTTCGAGAGGTGTGGGTGACACACTCTCTTCAGAGTACGTGAGTAATTACTGCCTTGATACAAAGGACTGGCACTATTCCTTTTCTCAATCCTCCAATGTGATATTCGAACAAACTCATAAGCAAAAGTACCCTTGTGCCTGGAGACCATCAGCAGAGCTTCACTTTAGACATTTTGTGAGCTACGAAAATGCAGCCTGATAATAATCAAATTCTAGCTGTTATCATGTAGGAGTTCAAATCGTGAGGGAGAAAACGAGGACCACAAACAACATCTGTACTAAATCCCATGATCGACTGTCTTTTAATGTTGGCATTATTATTTCGACCTTGACTTTCGACTCTGAAGGAAGTAGACAAATTCGCGAAATCGAACAACGGCTCCTTCGCACTGCAATGAAAGCGAAACAAGACCATATGTTCTCATTTTTGTCAAAGTGTGTGCACAAAGAGCAACGTTGTGATCGATTCGTGCCTTCTCACCTTTGGAAGAGAATCGTGGGTGAGTCAAAGTACATTTGTGATCATATCAGCTCTAACACCAAATCTAGACTACAGGACAAGTTCAAGAAGTTGGTGAATCAGAGACAAAATCGGAAAACACAGATACTGGGAAGTGTGACCCTTAGCAATTACGACCGTAATGGTAACACTACTGTCTCCTACGACGTGCCAAATTCATCTCGCGTCTCGGTTATTGGTGACATATTAATTTCGAAGGACGCACTTTCAGCTTTGAATCTCGGTCCTAATTTTGCACCATCTCAGTCAGTCGGACCGCGGGTCTCGAGAAAGATCGTTGGCCACCTCCAATTTGTACATGACCGTCTGCGATGTAGGGCAAAAGAAGAGGGGCAAGAACACAATCGATCAAACGAGGGTACAAGCAAATTATTATACCTGCGATCGCATTCCCGAGTTCAGCGTTTAGGCCTCAAGAACCGAACACCTCGGTAGACACCAAGTTTAGTGTATTTGCGACATCAATTTTCTTCATTTTAACGCATTATTCGAAGAAGCGACCCCCTTTCTATTGCACAGCGTCGTGGTCTACGCGAAATACGTGATCTTTGTGCTGCAGGAAAAATAAAGATTTCGATAAGTGACAAAGGAGGGGAATTTGTCGTCATATCACGCGAACTAGACATGGAAATAACGAAACACCATCTGGAAGATGATAAAACATATGCGCCATCGTCTGCCGCTGAGTTCCAAAAACAGTACCGCCGACTAAATAGGGTGTGGGTTAAGACAGCAAAATCCTCAGGACTACCTAAGCACACCATCGCTCGCCTTAAGAATGATCTCCCCATCTGCCCAATACTCTACACCCTTATCAAAACCCATAAACCTCTCAGTGTAGGACTCATCTCAAGTGACCCACACGATTACAACGTTAGACCTATAATTAGTGGAACGGGTGGCCCAACAGATAGGATTTCATGGTTGCTTAACATCATTCTTGTCCCACTGCTAAAACATGTCCCCGCGCATCTTTCGAATACCAACATGTTCCTAGAGCAACTACGAAACACTCGACTTGAACAGGAGTCCATCATAGAGTCTTTCGATGTAACATCACTTCACACTAACACTCCAAACGAGGCTGCATTACAGGCTATGTTTGAGTTTCTTACAGAATATCAATCTTGCCTTAGCATGTACGGGTTCAATGTCAGACTACTAATGACCTTACTAAACGAATGCCTTAACTGCTTCATTTTCCGCTGGGCTGGCCAATACTACAAACAGATTCGAGGTCTTGCCATGGGACGAAGACTGGCACCAATTCTAGCCATCGTTTTTATGTCCAAAATGGAAAAGCCATTGCTGGAGCGAAAACCTACCTTGTACTGTCGATACATAGTCGACTGCTGCATAATATGTCCAACTCAGACAGAGATGGACACATGTTTCAAACTCCTTAACGAGCAGTTCCCTCACATCAAATTCACTAGAGAAAAGCCTAAAGACAACTGGTTGGCTTTTCTTAATGTGCAGATACACTTAACTCATGGGGAATACAAGACAAGGTGGTACCGTAAGCCCAGCAGTAAGAACATACTGATCCATTACCTGTCTGCACACCCCACCCAGGTAAAGAGGTCTATCATAAGAAACATGTATCGTACAGCTAAAAGTGTAACGTCGAATGCACATGAACGAAAATGGTCCGGAGACTTGGCCCACGAAATTGCAATATCGAATGGGTATCCCGCAAAGCAGAGTCCCCCACATTTTACAGTTCAACGTACCCCCCATTTAAAGGATAGCTCCGAGAAGATTCCGTTCAATCTTCCCTTCATTTCAGATGAAATGAGTGGCGTGGTAAGAAGAAGACTTCGTAAGGCGGGTCTACAAGATGTGGTGAGGGTTGTGGATATACCACCCACAAACCTGAAAGGGCAGCTAGTTCGCAATCGCGCGTACGACCGCCTCTGCATAACATCTGGATGCGTTATATGCCCATATGGTAGAAGTGGTGATTGCATGATGTCTGGTGTAGTTTATCTCATCACTTGCCAATCATGCGGGGCTGAATACGTGGGAGAAACAGGGCGACCTCTTTGTACACGGATAAAAGAACACTTAGATGGGCTTAACAAGTCAAGACCTTCTACTCCACTGGGAGCACATCGCAGACTACGCCACGAAATTCTGTCATTCAAATTAGAGTTACGATCTTATCATCAGAGCACGAGATCATAGGGCGCAAAACATTGGAGGAGTGTTGGATTGCCGCTAAAAACCCAAAAATGAATAGGAAAGATGAATGTATCGCTATCACAAACGAGCTGGCCTTGTATCAGAATCTGTGCAGATTTTGATCTGTAAGCGGACCGTTAAGATATTGCGCACATATAAAGACCACTAGGGGTACAGTCTCATCATTAGCGGTCTGTGTCTCGACGGCATTGTTGAAAGCTGAGGTGAGCACTGATCAGCGTGTGTTCCGTTTTTGCTTTTGGGTTACTCTCTGATTGAATGAGTTTTGTATAAAGACGAGGCGTTTGGGAGGATGGGCCAATTGTACTGTAGACTACTTTAGGCTCTGACGAAGGCGAGATCGCCGAAACGTAGGCCATTTGGAGGAATAAAATCATTAACAATCTTGGCCAAAAACAGCTGTAATAGATACTACACAACATCTGTACTGCTTTCGACTCCGAGACCACTTACAATAGCACAACTAGTGTTCCGGAAATTTTTCAAAGAATGTGAAAACGTTGAAGTTTAGAAGCATAGCTGTCTACCGTCAAAAGTTGAACATGACCATGGAAGAATAAAGAACGACCGACAAAGAATGGAGTGAATCGGACCTGAACCTTCTCAAATTGTTTTTGTGTTTGTGCTCCATGAATGTATAGCGCATACGTGCACATAAATAAATAAATAAATAAATAAATAACATGGAACTTTGCTAGAGAACAATTGGCCGACTTCCGCTTTGCGTTTAATGTTGCTTAGAAGAGAGGAAAAGCTCAGAAAATCGGCCTAGGAAAAACTAGTGAAATAAAACTCGCGTGTCATGGTCTTCGCGATCGGTCGACTTCTTCAAGTCTGTACAGACATAAAAATAAGTCATTTGGAAAATAAACTGTTGCTTGCGATAGAAATTACTCAAGCATACATACATGCTGGCAAAAGCGCTTGCAAATTCGCTCAACAATCTTTGTTTGGAAAATTATCTGAGTGCATTAATTTAGAAGCACCGTGCACGTTATGCAATGCTTATCAATGTAGCCCTGCATTTTTATACTATAACACGCAAGTCTTTTTCAAACCTAAGGAAATGGTGCTAATGCTGCTGGGTTGGCAATTTTTCTCACTCACGATCGACACTATGAAGCTTGATCGAATGAATAGTTTTTTTTTTTGCCATCCAGAGCCTAGAAATTCTTTAGCAGCAACTCGAAACTTGGCGATGCATTACCAAGATGCTCTACGAGCTTTTTCCTGAATTTAGAGGCTATTTTTGATACATAGTTCAAGTGGCCTTATAATTTTGGTACTGTCTCGTCTACGAGGCTCCATGATACGATTGAAAGCTACTCATCCATTATTTGGATCCTGTTCACATGATAAAGTAAGGTGTGTCGCACGTCATCGTTCATCCGCTTCTGGGATTGACGCTTCCCTTTGATCTTAAGCTTAACGATGAACGTACGCATTTATATATGTAGGCATATGTATAATCATAGCGAACAATAATAGAAGGCACGTAACGGAAAAATCTTCCGCATTCGAAAACAAGCGTAAATAAGATTATTATTTCTTATATTCTGATGAGTAAGCTACATTTGATCACAGATTAATAAGGGAAGCTAATGATAACCTCAACCCTAAGATGATAACTACAGAATGAGATCGCCAAGGAGTGGTCCGTGATAGGAGAGGCGCTTACACCTTCAATCATAAACCGTAATGCCTTCCTTAATGAGCTTTTTTCATCGTTAACTTGTCCCAGCTTATTTTGAAGCATCTTTTAACCTTTTTTTCTAAAGTTCAGACTAAATGTCTATGAAGAATGACAAGTTTGAATTTTGAACACGCTCAATGCTTGCTCCCCAGGCTCTTCTTTGTGTTGGACATAATAATCTCACGAAAAATAAGGGTGAATCTGTCGGAAGTGAGCAGATGCAGACTTTTTTCTGAGGCACGAATTATTACTGCACTACTTCCTCCTTATGAGCTGCGCGCTGAGTAAAAGCCGAAGATTCTTTTGTCTAATGGCACTTTTGCGATTATCTATGTTCCTATAATCTTCCTAATTGCAACAACCGCGAGGATAGGCCATAATTTGAATTGCAGCGTGCAGAAGTTTTTTAAATACAAAATTAGAAAGGACAGAAACGCAATTGATTATAAATATCCGTCGCCCGCTAAATACAGCCGAAAATCAACTGGGTAGGTCCGGCTGGTGACCATTTGTAATGAAGAAATTCTTGGATCAATTCTATCGGAGGAATAGCAGCACTTCACCACTGCAGCTGTGCTATACCAGGTTCATACGGCTGTTTCGACGGGATGCACTTTTCAGAATCTGAAATATCAGTAATACAAACCATATGCCGTAGCTACACGGCGTCATCGGCTGGCCCGCACAGTTGGACATATTAGTATAAGCTTATTTTACATTTGAAATCCTGCCTATGCAAGACCATTCCAAGGAACCCGTCACCATCTCTCACCCCTATCCGCCCTTATGAGCACTTCCGCACTTTCACGGCTTCGAACCCCCCCCCCCCCGCCCCCGAATTTTCCAGTATTGCTGCATGTCCACCCACCCACGCGCATTCCAGCCTGTGGTGCACACGCACGCAAAACATGAGAATCTAGTCTGAAAACTTCTTCGTTAGCCATCCTATCATAGTACCATCTTTGGCTGGAACGGTCTACTATAACAAAACGCAGATTCAAAAAGAAAGCAAACCCCTAGAAAGTGAAATCAGCAGTGCTGTTCTGATGTTGCTGAACTTAAATACTTCAATCCAATGTAAGTTCGAGCAAATTAGGTTGTTATGGAAAAACCAAGAGAGTTTAAGATTGTTTGGAAATCCATAGAAAGTCCCTAGATTATTAGAGAGCTTTGTGAAAGCCAGTTACACCCATCATGTATACCATAACATATATACATAACCACCTTGATCTATTGCACTGCTCTCGAGCGAACTCCCTCACGCGTAGGTGGAAAGAATCTTCCTCCGAATTTTGCTCTTCTACATTCAAACGTTTAAGTTCGAGAATCTTAGGCTAACCCTAAAAAGTAGCACTTTTGGAGGCACGTGCAGAGGTCAAGGTACAAACACATGCGCTGGATGTGAAAAAAGGCGGTTTATTATGTTGGAAATTCTCCAAATTCTCGGATTTGTGTCTTAGGATGGTTTAAAAACTCAATTACTCGAAATTTCGGTAGTTTTGTAGAAGAGAACAGCTAGAATGTTTGAAAGTAGAGTTGGTCCGTAGATTCCGAATATGCAAACACTCGAAAATTTCCTAGTTTTGACCAGTGTTGTGCGGGATTTTCGGTTTCTCTGCCTTACACCTTCCGCTTCACGACTGATTTTGACATTATCTTTCCCATTCTACGTTCTACGGGACTGAAAAATCCACTTCCGCGCACTCCTGGTCCTGTAATCAATTAGAAATTGAATAGGAAGATGTGAGAGTACAGGTAGTCCACGCACAAAAGGGAGCCACATAAAGCCTATAAATCATCTACAGAATTGGGACTGCAAGTTTTTAACAAAATTTCGTAATCAATCTTGTTCATCAAAATCCGATGTGGTCACACAACTTCTTGGATAATTGCACACAGTAGTCGCGTCAATCCCTTTCTTTAGCTTAACAACAGCTTTTATCCTTATTGTTGTGGAGACGAGCATCAGTTGGACTACACAGTTTATGTAAAGACTGCTGAAATTACATACATTCCAGAATGTGGTGATCGTCCGTGCGTCATATATGCGTCGATGGCGTCATTTTCCAGAAGCTTCAAAACGCGTAAAGCTGAAAATAAATCCTAATCTCATGCAAGGCTTAAAATAAACACTGCTTATCTTATCCACATTCATTTCCTTAAAAGCTTCGAGTCTATTAACAGACGATGATACAGTGGCTAAAACAGTGGACAAAAACAGTTTAGCAATCTAGTGGCTAGTCCTCAGAGCCTCAATAGCAACTTCTTCAATAGCTCCCGGAAAACAAGTTCAGATTTAAAATTTGTTGAATGAGAAGCTGGTGAAAATCTGCAGAATAGCTGCAAGAACGAAGCCTGGTTAGAAATTAGCTTAACCTCTTTTTGAGCAAGGTTGTGATCGATCCATGAATGCTAGTGCGGTGTGAATTACTCAACCTAGCGGAGGATGTGCCTTCATTTACTGCGAGCGGCAACGATGGTATGTTTTTCGCGGACTCTGGAAGCACGCGGCACACCGCACCCTCGCCACAACAAAAAACCATAGGGTTCTCTTATTGGTTGCTTAATTTTTTTTTGATAGCTGGCATTGAATGTGATAAAAAACTATCAAAAAAGCCTGATTTGTCCCTACGACGGCGCCTAGCAAGAAACGCGGGATATATGTACATATCTAGATGCGCCATGATTAATTTTTATTCACTGTACTTTTGCAGATGTGCAAAGAAACGAGGCAGAAAGTTTACAACGAAGGTAGGAAATTAAGGACGAAACTACTTTCTATCCGTAATTTTCTGTGGTATTTATGTATGCACACATAGTCATTTGGCTTACGAAGTGCTTTATCTGCAGGCTGTCGGCCGGCTGATCGCTCGCTGGTTCAATGGATGGGAAGACGCCAAAGGATGCATCTTTTAACAAGTTCCACTAAAAAATTATTCATGCTTGCGGCTCGTCAAAGTTTACGCGACAATACACAGTGCAAAGGAGGAAGGTAGATGAGAAAGCCTGGCAGGTCAACAATGTTCCTAGTTCTGCCGTCGCGTGAACCGGGTCGGCGCAAAAACTTTGTGAAATTTTGAAGAGGCTGACGCGCCACAAGCATGAATAACTTTTAAGTGACAGATAACACCATATTCATATAACAAGGTGTACCAAAATTATGGGTACCGAATAAACCTTGAATCTTAAACGGAGTACCTGCACTTTCGAATCGAGAAGACAGTTGACTATTCTTGTACAAACAATAATGTAGGTTAGACTTTGAATGCCCTTTCATTAGTGATGGTGGTCTTTCGAGGTACCGGAAGGGAGCACGCAAGTTGACGTCATCAACTTCCGTGAGATGGTATAAAAAGCTGCCTAGAGGGCATTAATCGAGATAATTGATTTTCATTTTGCATTTGACTCAGAAATAAATCAAGGAGAGTAATTTGCTATGTGAAGGTCAACGCAATTCGGGGAGAGGATTGAAGTGGGTAGTCTAAAAAAGGTATATCACAGCCTGTTCTGGCTCCTCTTGCAGTCTCCATGATAAGGGCAGTTTATACTGGATGCGTACGACTGACGCACGTGCGTCTGTATGATGAAGAATAGCGCCCAGTCGCATAGCAGTCGCATAGCAGTCGCATCGCAGTCGCAGCTCGTTTACGGCCTCGCGGAGGCCGTGCGTTCTTTTCAATGAGGATGTACATGCTGTGTTGACCGATCTTCATAGAAAATCCCTTGCAAATGGATGCGTGCGAGTGATGCGTGACTGACGCATGCAGCAAGTATAAATTAGCCTACAGGACAGCTATTCTCATCGTAGATGCTCATTTCCAAATGCTTCCTCGTATGTATAACCATTGATGACTCCATTATCATCTCTTGACGGTGCATGTGACCAAGAAGAGTTCATTGAGAGATGTTGGTCGCATCAGGTCCACTGGCGATTTTGGGCACAGTTTTTGCCGAGTGACATTCTGAGAGTAGGACTGGAACCTTCTGTTTCAAGAGCATTGATAGTTTGAAAACGCTCCATAGATGACTTTCTAGCACATTCTTGCTCGGAAACACAAAGTGTGAGTCTAAACAAGCTGCGGTGGTGGGCGATTGCAGCACAACAATGGGTACAGGCTTATACTATGGTGGAGAAAGACGACACAAATGGAGGGAACAGCACGTGTAACAGCCTGTGAATAAAAAAATACAAAAATTTTCGAGAACAACATGGAGCGTGCAAGCACTGAGGTAAAGTCGCAGAGCGTGGGCGGTACCCATAATTTTGGCTCACACTCTAAAATCTACAGGGGAAAATGAAAAAAAAAATATTCCGAGCCAGCTGATCGGCCGGCCGATGCGCCACAGCCTTAATTACGTACAATGCACCAAACGCACTCCATATGCTAACAAACATGCATATACGCTTGTAACAGATTATGCTAATCATAATCACGGAGCTTTTTTTCATAGCTGATGCCTTAGTTGCTGTCGTCACTTCCTTATAAAACGTTTAAGTAGTGAAGACGCTGCCAGCAGCTATCACGTTGGTGCGAAATTAATTGTGGAAAAAACACTCCAGTTCAAAGTATTATAACTTGGCTCAAACAAAACGTTCTTCATCAGTTCAATGCCCATTCCATTCGCTAAATCTTCCCTAACAATGTGGTGAAAATGGTTTGCCTGTACAATCAAAACTGAGAGCGTGAAACTATACAAACTTTTAAAAAGCGATTTTAGCATGCTCTAGACCAGCAGTCTGTTACTGTCGCAGGTTTGCAGGTGGGACTTAGAAAAACTGATATTCAGTAAGGGAAAGGTGTGAGGATGATAAGAATGAACAAGAACCCCGATGCCTTACTACGCCATTCTTTGTAGGGGAGGTTTTTAAGTGAGAGGCTTAGCAATACTCTGATGCAGGGAAAAAGCCTATTCTGTTCATCACTGGCTACCACAACTACAGGAGATTTTCGGTGATCAACTCTTAATTGTGATACTAGGACTCTGCTGTCTACGCCTGGCTAGGTTAAAGAAGCCTGCAGTCAACATCCTTATAGCACAGCCAAACTCCTGACACAACCTCACTGGAGGGAATGTCTGACTTAGGAAAATTTAGAACTGGGAAAACGTCTCTACCCATATACATTCGCATTTCTTATTATGAAATAGGAACCTAGCTTCATTTCAGGAATTATACGGTTTAGAAATGAGTCGTTTCAGGACGAAAAAATATCTTAGAAAAGATGTCACGGCGGGTGAAACGCTGGTCGTTAGTTAGACCGCGGAATCTTTTAAAAACATTATACTACACTCGCGGAGTGCCCATCCACTCCACATGAAAGTCAACGTAGTACAAAACATGAAAAGAACGAGCGATCGAATTTGCACAAGCAACTCAGGAAGTGATGCACGAATACAAGACATCCTCTTAGAAAATGGGTATAGTACAGGTACCGCTAGTTCGTGGAG
The DNA here is from genome assembly GCA_037903475.1 of Ancylostoma caninum. Taxonomy (NCBI): domain Eukaryota; kingdom Metazoa; phylum Nematoda; class Chromadorea; order Rhabditida; family Ancylostomatidae; genus Ancylostoma; species Ancylostoma caninum. The sequence goes on from JBAJFG010000479.1 coordinate 3,930,839, forward strand.
ACCATACTCGGTTCCTGACGGCATTGCATTGGTGCTGCCCTATCTGAATGAGAGTTCGTCTGAGAAGATCAACACAATCGTTCAGAAATGTGGACTTCCAGTGCGTCTTGTGCTTCAACCACCACCCACACTCAAAGAGATGTTAACGTCGTCACGTATTTACGAAGCAGGATGCGACCAACGATCGTGTCGGTACTGCCGTGAACAGAAGATCTGTCACCTGCGGGGGACCGTTTGCATGATCACGTGCACCAGATGCGGCCAACGGTATGTGGGAGAGACGGAGAGACCGCTTAGAAAAAGATTGGATGAGCACCGACGAGCTATCACTCATCCGCAATCATACCCCAACGATAGTTTCTCCAGGCACCGCACGACAATGCACACACGAGAGTCCGTACCGGATTTTGAAGTAAAAGTGCTGCATCGTCACCTTGAAAGACCGCTAGAGAGAAAGATGTATGGAAGCGAAAGAAATCAGAAGGTGCAAGCCGGAGATTAACAGACGGGAGTAATTAGTGGAAGCTCTAAAGTTCATTGCTTGACCGATCAGAGAAGGAGAAACAGTGATAGGATTACGGCAACACGAACTTTTAAATACCCACCGTGGTCCTGAAACGAACTCATTGCTCCCCAATCGCCAGCGAGTTCGGTGGGTAAAACAACCACCACTCACTTAGTTAGACATTGTTGCATGTGTTGTAAATATTCTGTTAAGATTTGGCGAAGGCGCTATGCGCCGAAAGCCATTCAAATAAAAAAGTTGAAGAAGTTCTCGCACTACGCTTAATAAAAGACCGCGGAATGTTCACTTCCTTAGCTTTCTTACCCTGAACTCATATGTTTTCAAACTGTTGTATGGTGAGCATCTACCCCTGAACGTACGAATGGTAGGATCCGGTTTAGGTTCCATGACTGTCGTTAACATTTCATCACCATGAAATCGCTGGAAGAAAATTTCGCAAACCAGTGGCTCACTATCCATTGGAAAGGTGATTCTGAGCCACAACAAACAAGATTACCGGATATTTCCGGCAAAAAGTGGTCGAGTTTGAAGTCATTAAGCATGATCATTCAAAAATCGCGTTGGCTGATGATTTGTTGGCGGCTTACAAAAAGATATTGAGAAGAACTAGCCAGAATATACAAGCGGCTTTCGAAAGGGGAGGAAAATCCTTCTCAAAAATCACATAAGTTAGCTTGAAATTGCTCAATTTCTACAGAAGAGAAAAGTTCATTTGTGCATACCCCAGAACGAGAGTTAATTTCGCACCAGCCTGATACCGTGTTGCTCCAGAGAACTGATACTATCAGTAGTCAAATATTTCTTTGCTTGAAAGGAGTTGAGCCATTGCCTGCAACTTGTTCGAGAATTTCTAGATCTATATTAGTCGTGATGCCGAGAAGGATTTCCTGCGTAGACAAAACGTATTGCTGGAAAGTTGTTGAAAAAATAGTTGTAACGAATAATCAAGCAGAAATAACTTGAAAATCTGATAAAAAATGTGTAGGAAATATGTTAGAGATTTTCATCTATTTCGTGGTCAATTTTTTAAAATCATTCCCATCCCATCATAAACGACAGGGTGTTGTGCAAGAGCGGAACATTATGGAAACCCCGAAGTCGATCGACTACGCAGACAAGACTGACTAGTTGCCTCTAGTTCTGCTGCTTTTGCCGTTTTCCTTCTTCTGTTTCCCTTTAGTGTCCATACCGCAAAGTCGCGGAATCCGAACACAAGAGCACTCCAGTTCTTCTGAGTCTTCCCTGACCTTCTCAATCAATCTTAGAGAGGACGTTCCTCTCCTCGAAAGGGGACTTTCTCCATCTTCGAAGTCTGCTTCTGCTGAAGATTTTCTGCGAGCCTAATTAACATTAGCACTCTGAATACCTTTGATGTTTAATCTATGGGTTTAATTTCACACTTTTGAAGATAGCTGATCTCGAATATAGCAGCCAATTTGCAACACAACACATTTCTAAGAGGTTATAGGGTGAAGTAGGCTCAATTCCCTGCATGATCCGACAGGTACTGTATGCCTACCGTCACTCTTAAGAAGTTTTTTGTTTTTGTGGAAAATGAACGCCAAGCCCGTGACCACTAATCAAAATGATCCACTGTGCTGGCCTTGGGCATATCCTGGGAGAGGTGGCTAGATATAAAATTCGTAATCGGTACCCTGAATGAACAAGTATCATAACGATCGCATTTTTCCAATAACTTTCACCAAAGCGAAGATCAGTCGTTTTCTCATATGTCTTCGTTGCTTTAGAGCGATTGTTTATGTCAATTGTTCATATCATTACAAAGCCATTTTCACAATTATCACAGTGGTAGCATGCAGAAAAAATTGAATTCCTGGAAACGTATTTATGTATCACGTGACTACTCATGAATGGTTATCAGCTCATGATTAATCTTCAAGCAAAGAGGCGATAACTCATGCAAATCCTAGTATTCCAGCTGATTATATTTCCAGGCCTTGTAAGCAAAATAAATCAAATGGAATCAGCGAGATCAGAGAATATGCCAGTGGAAGTAATATTCTAGATTGGTATGTTTCATCGTCTTAGATAACTTTCAGTCGCTGGCCTATAAGACAGAACTTCTTACTTCTTCAATGTTCGATTAGCATAGATTCGAGTACTAGCTCTTTGAGCACTTGCCATTCACATCCACTATATGTCAATCTTACTTCTTCTTAATTGGCAGCTCATGTGTGTGTGCATCTGTGCACGAGAACCAGCTTTCAAAAATGAAAAATACCTACACAATTGTGTTCAGCGCGTCGAGCTATGTACGAAAATGTGGTAAAATTTGTTTATTTAGATTTTAACCTTGACTTGAGGGAGTTTCGAGCCACTTTTGTCATGTTCAGACATGTTAGTGGCCAGCAGTGGTTTTGACCACGATCGGAATGAATGAGATAAGCTTACGATCACAGGACCGCATAAAAGGAAAGAGACGGGTAGTATGCCCTTATAATGAGGAGGAGGAACCAGGAGGACGAGGAGTGATACGGATGACGTAGTGGTAGGAAACGGGCTACTGTTATAGAAGTGATGCGCTGGCTTCCAATAGAAGCGGAACGTCGCTGGACGGGCCCACAACTGCGATAGTGCTCCAGTAGGTAGGGGAGATGAGTCCACTACTGTCATAGGGGCGCGCCGGCGTCGAAAAGTGGGGAAGTGCCTAGAATCGGGTCCAACGGTGTGACAATGTTGCACCGGCGTCGAAAAGGGGGGAAAGCATGGGAACGGGTCCAGCTCTCACATACAAGGTGGAATGACGTCACTCGAGTGTTGAACAGATATGGAAAGGGAGCATTGTAGGCAGAAAGCACGAAATTACAGGAGTTCTGGTAAAGGTGGAGTGGCCGGCGTGGTGTGAGAAAGAATTCACATGGGGCAAAGCTAGTAAAGCGAGCACAAAAGGAAGCCTGAGAGTCGCCGTCAGCCGGACGATCAGGCTGGTGTTGTATAAATGGAAGTGGGAGTTCCTCCACTATGGTTACAAACGTCAACTATTTATCTTTATCCTTATCCTTATCAAAACTCCACATCGGAACGACACGAACCAGTTCAGGCTTTACTTGCGAAGAGTTCCGCAGTTCCCTCAGCATCTTGGTTCCGCAGTATTGTCCACTATGATATTGTCCACTTAGCTTTTTCTTGGAACATTCCCATGTTGTCCAGCCATCTCTCTCGATAATACTAAGCTTCACATACATCGAATAAGCTTCAAACCATGCAAAAGCAGTGAAATTTAGACTTAAGTGACGGTAAATGTACTGAGATATGAGCCTTCTGGAAAATGAGTGGGCATATGATCTACGCTAGCCAACCGCGTGTTGGGAAGGAGTCTTATTAGATGAATGGTCGACCGCTCACAGTGGCAGCATAGTGAAGACTGCAAACACTAACTGTAGGATAATATGAGAAGTTGCGAACGTTCCGTGCAAATCAGACTATTTCTCCCCGACTGCAAGGCGCGCCCTTATTTTGATGCTTGACTTTATCGAAAGGGAAAGAAGCTTGTGCAGATATTTTGAATTGTGCAATATATAGCCCAAATCTGATCCTAACTGATGCTAGTAGACGGTTGCAATGGGGAGAACAAGAGTGTTAGTATAGTTTACCTAAAACAGAGTTAGTACATCTACAGGATCAGTATACATCTGCCGTATCTGACGGTAGCAACTTTATCGGAAGATTTGGACTTGGATTTTATGGGCAGCCTCGCTTGGAGTTCGGTTTGCTGTGGCCATGGTGGAACTATGCATTGTGAGCAGACCACCTCCAGCAGGTGTCAGGGATTGGAGTAGACTTGGATTTGGGTGTGTAAAATACTCAGAACACAAAATGTTTGCTCTTCCATGAGCAATATTTTTTGCTATGAACCCACGGTGGTGCTACTGCCTGGGCTCTCCCCGAGGATGAAACGTCGAAAATCCAGCGATCTTCGCGCTTATTCCAGCAAATTTCACTTAATTTCCGGGCGCAATTCGCGTCAAATCAAGCATGTTTCGCTCATTTTCTGGAGATTTACGTGTATTTTTCGGGTGATATGGGAAAATATTCCGGCGAAAAACAAGAAAAATTTGCTCGAAAGCACACGTAATCCGCTCAGAGTTTGACATCTGAACAGGTGTGAAGAAGAGGCAAACCTTTGCGGAATAGGGGGTAGCCGCGAGCGTGGGGGGACGTCTGTCAGAGGGCACGTCTGCAATATGTGGCGGGGGGTAAGTGCCCCGCGATTTGGGGTCCACCCCCAGGTGCAACTAGGGTGGACCCATTTCCACCTGCAGTTAATCCCCACGATTGCCTGAGACAGAAACACCGCTTTTACGAGAACCGATTTGCGAAGATCAGTGATGTGAACTAGCACCCTGCCCGCTCTGCTATAAAAATAAAATTGCTGTGGCGCATACTTCCATTGACAGCTGGCCTTCTCCAGTTTTTCAAAAAGTTTTTTTTTTCGTTGAAATAGTGGAAGTGGAAGCTTACGTTACAATCTAGTATAGAATTAATTCTTTAAACTTCATGCTTCTCATTCTCGTTGCCATTCGTGTATGTAGTTCGCGTGAAAGTTCTATGGGTTATTTTACTAAGCATCAGAGTTCATATACAATGACCTCATGATTTTTCAGTGGATTGAGCAGCAGTGCATCTGTTAAATTAACAGATGCCCTTTCCCATTTGTTAACTTCAGCGTCAATTCCTCGCTAATCTTTGGACATGCTTGGAATGCCTTTTTCAACTGAACAGGTAACCTAATTGCTAATTTGTGTTACATGATGCATGCCAAGAATAACTTCGCATGTAAGTCATTCAGAGTGCACAACGATTGTTAGCATGTACTTTGTACAATGGGTGCATTTTGTATTGCATGGTCGCGTGGTTGCACAAAGTGTCCCACAAAACACATTACAATTTTTAATCTTCATTTGCAGTTAGAACACGATCCATGTTTGAGATAAGTCATATCAAGTGTATATATCCGTAACTGCAACGTAAGTAGGAAAGAAACACGAAGAGTCCCACATTCACGTGGAGATATTGCGGCAAAGTCGTTGGCCTCAGCAGACAGATATGGTAGAGACGCCGTGACAGGCTATAGGTTCAGCTATCTTATCCCCTTTCGCGTAGATCTTCTACGTGTTTGTTCATTTTCCAAATAGGTCCTTCGTCTCTGCAATCCCAAGAATGCTACAAATTGTGAAAAACGGTGATATCTACTTAGGTTGCCTTTAAGCGTGTGGCGCCGTCTTTCGCACTTACAGTTGTCAATTTAGTGGGACTAGTTCTTTATAGAAGCCCATTCGGTTGAATTCCTCTGCCACCTTCTACATGGTTGTGGATAACATCCTGTCAGATGCATGGCAGAGTACTTGCGTATAACTTTTAAGTACATTGCATATAAGTTGGGAAGTACGCAAAAGCATGCACTTAAGGTGTTGGCTGTCGAAAGAATGCATCTACTAGGAATGGAGTGATGGCATGTATGATACGAATCTCAGGAATCGTTCTCAAGATTTGTCAATAGCACACTTGAAATGTCGTTAAACCATTGGTAACCATAGGTTCTGCAGAGATATTTTCCACAGTCGACCGAGAATTTCAAAATTCTACCCCACCAGGAGTGGACTGTAGTTACTGTGCAATACGCTTCTGCTTATTCCAGGTTTATAAGTGGCACTCTTTATTCTTGGCCTTATGTTATTATAAGTGGCACTCTTTATTCTTGGCCTTATGTTTCTTCAAAACGACTGTTTCAGAGGTCTGAATGTGGAATAAAGTTCGAATTTGTGTTCTGAGCCACCAAACGTCTCTTTCCTCCTGGCCAGTGCGAATTGTTCCAACTGCATCAATGAAGACTTCCCGTGCGCAGGCAAGAACGGACCTTCAAGACCATTGTTTCCTACGGTTTTCTGCACGCACCGATTACGACACAAAATGCAAACAAGTGAGTGTCATTCTTTCCGAACAGTTGTTAGGTGAAGTAAGTACACAGAATGAGATGCTGTAGGCCGTGATAGGCCGTCATTACTCACTATTCTCACCTCTTTCTCTCTAGTCCTGTTGTACAGTAACATTGATCTCTCGTACAAATACAATTATTCCACAAAACCACCAATTCTATAGTGCATGTTGATAATAGAATTCATTGCCCAGGAGTCTGAGCGCCCATAACAACCATCACCTGCTAGAAGTGAGTAATTTCTCAAGTAGTATATATCGATATGCAAGTCACACATACTTACATTTTGGCACCAAGATGATTTATTTGGAAAGCAAAACACGTAAGTGCCGAAGATGCACACCGAGATCCAAGGAACGAGAACTGGTACCAAAATTGGAGAATCACATGGCGGTCAAATACAATATCCACATCCGAATACAAATTTGTCATTGAATCTACCGCGAAAAAAGGATTATATCACCAAGTCAGCAATGAAAGTGCGCATGCGCGCTCGCCATAATACGAAACACACTTACACATGGCATCAATCAGAAAAAGGCAGAAAGTTCATACATTATACAAACGTTTAAAGAAGAAGGAGATCTGCTCTATAAACTCTACGAAAAATCACTACTCACGATGTGTATAAACTTCACCCCGAGGTAAAAGGAAAACATTATTACTCATAAAAACACGCACATATCAACGAAATGGCGATATCGCTTTGGAAGCGATGCGACCGCCAGAGACCGTATGTCGACCGGGTTCGTTGTAGCAGAAGTGAATCGCAAGAATCAAGAGCACGAACATTTGCGGGCGATCATGCCCGGAACTCGAGCCATCGTCACTTGGTTGTCGGCGTTCATGTAGATCATTCGAACTGCATCGTATCTGGAATTCAAGGCGGATAGGATGGATGGCCATAGTTGTCAGGCAAAGAAAAATTAGCGCATCACAGCAGCAACAACATATATATGCGTTCCCCGGGAAGGTGGTATGCTCTCCACTTCTCACAGAACTACTCTCTCCATTACAGAAAGTGAGAGGTTTTTAATTCTCGGGAACGAGGCTGCGCGGCACAAACGTGATACGTTTGACAATTAATTAACTCTTTTCTCTATTACTGATGTTATCGCTTTTTCGGCACGAATTTTTCAATGTCCAATTTTATAGCTAATTTCATCAACTGAGTCTATGACAAAGTAATAGTGCGTCAAATTCACTGAACTATCTTTACTCAAGTACTATTTGTGAAGGATTTGTCTCTCCCAAGCGGTCACTTTCTTTTACTGGTACACAAATCCTTCCTCGCTGAAGAGTTTCAAAAGAGGTTGTTCACCTATTTTTCTTTTCCTCTATCTTAAAAAAAAGAACGAAACGGGCATTTTTTATTGTATTTTATTGCCTGCTTCTGTATATTTTCCTTAATCACTGCTCCCATTTATCTATTGTAGTCAGCGTTTTCTCAGGCTTCAGCTTAACAAAATATCACAAAAATAGCTTGAAGATATATAAAAACTAAGCCAACCACATTGAATCAATTAAATTCCAAAATAAGAAAAAGAGGGTGTCAAACAAATAGAGAAGGGAGGTTGTACCACTGTTGAACGACTGGCGCGTTAGGTGCTAATTCGTTTACTATTTGCGAGCGCACACTGAATACCGACAAATTTGAGCCGGGACGATTGAAATATTAAGGGACTGGAATCACGGAGTATGAATGCACCAATCACACGGCAGCGACACCGCCCACTTTTGACCATAACGAATCAGGGCTGCTGGCCGGAGAAGAATGTAATGCATGACTATGTGGCAGGTGGTATGGCGCAGCAGCTTCAAGAACCATTTTATCGTTTTTTTTTCTTGAAGAAATTGTTTCCGTAGCGAAAATTCTTGTGGATTTTTTTCTACTCCAACTCCCACACGTGGCATATAGCTCTCGACTTTCGAATACTAATTATGCGAAAGTACAACACTTAACTATTTAATTGTATTAGTTTCACTGTTGAAGAATCAGTAAAAAGGAAACGGAAAAATTTTATCCTGCCAACTAATTATCATTCCCGCTGAACGTTTTTTTACTAATTATTTTTAATTCTTGATGAGTTTGTTTTCTAACGATAGTAATTATGACTTAGGACTTATACGTAGAGCGGTAATTCTCCCATTTTTTCAACAAAAAAAGGAAGTTTTGCAAGAGCTCGCTTGAAGAGTTACCCTAACGAGTTAATTATTAGGTGGGAGCAATGGCCTACGTAGTAGGCTCACTAACGAGGAGGAGTCCTAATTATTAGCGCTTAATACGCGAACGACCAAAAATCACCAGCAACTATTTAGAACTGCTCTGGGAATCAAAGTGTTTCCAAGGAAATGGTTGATGTTAGTTAACTGATTGGCCGATTGGGTCACGTCAGTGCATTTTGAAGAACAATTAGAGATCTCAACGCTTAAACATGTTGATAAGAGTGTCCTATTTAGCTTTTTTTTCAGTTAAATCATTGTTCTACTGCAGTAATTTATGTAAGGTGGACTCTTAAATGTATGAATAAATGGACCACTAAATTTTTTTTGAAGGATACCAGCTGTAATGAGAAGAAATCCTCGAGAATTTTACAAAACGGATTTATGGCACGATGGGTTGGTTCGCTCCAGATCCGACAGCTTTAGAAAGTTAACCGGGGTCGTATCCATTATTCAGATTAACAAGGGCAGTCATAGTCACACCACATCGCTAACACTGGCACCAACAGTTTACGTTAGGTAATTTCCTCATCCAAGACCGGACTATTGACTAAAAAGTCATAAACCTTTGGGAAAAGACTGATAGAGGTATCCAGTGAGTACAGTGATGGATGATTTTTAAATTTTAAGGGCCATGGTTGCGAAAAAGTGAAAACAAATCAGTGAGAAGGTGGAAATTTTAAAAAAATCTCGAGAACTTTTGTACATTACAATAGCAGACGTTATAATTACATATTAGGTATTAATGTATATTCACGTTCTACTTACTTTACCATTCTCAAAATAGATTCGTTTTGCCCAGAAGCTAATGAGAAGGTTCTTATGGAACAGCTGCAAAACATCCTACAGACTCCATACCAATTAAGGCAATGCGCTATATTCATTGGCTTAGCAGTTACTGTTTGAGACATGACGCTAACAACGTAAAAAGTCGTCATTCATTTACTGTATCAAACATTATTCTATGAATAGGAAGAAGAGAAATTAAAAGAAACGAAACGCACTCAGCCGGATGACAGCACATGCCCTGATTTCCGGTCGCCTCTTGCCTGGTGATGATGCCCGTCTTCGCCACCTTTGTGTGACCAGCTCGAGCCACCTGTAATTACGCTTCCGTCACGCAGCTGTTCGAGAATTTCTACCGTATCAGAGTTGAAGAACAACTACTCCTAAGAAATTCTAAGTAATGAAAGTGCACATAGTTAGAAGCTAATAGTTAGTATAATCTCAGTTCGTTTGTTCAAGTAGCAATCTGTGGTAAGCTAACTGTCGTTTTACTCACATGAGCATGACTTAATGAACAGTCTCCTCGGCACATGTATGCGTTGTATTTGTGCGGTGCGATGATAAATTTCCAGCCCATTTGTTGGAAATCAACCTGAAAACAAAGAAACTTCTTTGAACAACAATACACTTAGATATAGGGTGCAATTTTCTAGAAACTCATTTCACCTTTCACAAATATCTTTCCTTGACCTAGTCTTGGTCTGTTACTAGCTGATTTTGAGACATACTAGGAATCTTGGTGTATAAACAAACGGTAGTTCAAACTAAATGCAAGTGTTGGATGCGAGTGTGTCTATATGAGGGAGGGTAGACCCAGTCTTAGCCCTGACGCAGCCAGGACGTATGAGAGACGTATGCGTTTGCTGTCACATGGTGGTGGTGGGGTACTCCAGCACCCCACCAACCAATGAGTTTCAGAGGAACAAGTACACTAATGGTGATTTTCCCAGATAGACTGGTGAGACCTATCGATTGACTACCCGACATGAAACGTACCATACACCTTGATATAGTTATATCAACGATGGTCACAATATTATGCAAAGAAAAACACTTCTAATGATAAGGGAGTACGAGAAACTCAACACGAATTTTTGAATCCAAAAATGTTGGGATTGCGGAGTCGTCGAAAGGACAATACCTAACTTTTTGACAACCAACGGCAACGGACACCACCACGCTCTGTGCCCGATACCCCATTCCAAAAACTCCAAAGACGAGCGCATCGTGGAAATCAAAAAAGAACTCCGTTCGGCAGAACAAGACTTCTAAAGTTTCCAGGAGTTAGCTATTAGCGACTAGCAACAACCTCCAATAAAAAGGTCACGAAAGATTTCCTTCTCATAAATTTCTCTTTTGACATTTTATCATAGATCCAACCTAGTGATTGCAGGGCAATGCTGACATTCCGCGCCTACATCGCATGCTCGCGACGACTGTATATAAGATTCTGTCGTGTCTCGGTGGACAGGAGGAAAAAGATCGAACCTCACGTCGCACGTGCACGTCGCCTTCAATAACCCACGTCAGAAGCCAACGTCGTCATCCCGTTTATTCGACTACACAGCGAATTATTCTTCAATGGCCCCCTGGTATTTAGGCTGTATATAGCTTTATTCCAATAAATTACTTCAACTTGTTTCAAGACCCACGTGGCAGGTAGAGAGAGGTCAGCTAAGTTCCAATACTCCACAATAACGGACGAAAACATTTAGTGAACCAATCAATGCGTATTAGTGTTGTAGCTGCTGTTAGGCTCATGTAGTTGCACAACAAGGTGTTATGACCAGGGATGAGCGGAAGTAGGACGAGAAGTCGGTAGTCGGAAATTGGAAGAAGTTCGAAAGCTGGCGAAATTTGGAGAGATAAATACAGTATGTATATGTTGACATAACTCAACCATTTCCAATCCTTGAGGAATCTAGATTCCAAAAACTTGCATAATCCCAGAATTCAGGAACTTCCGAACGTCTGAAACCAGAGTTCCACTCATACCTGGTCACGATCATCAGGTCCCATGAGAATATATGATGTATACGAATTTATGTGCTGTTAATAGGAAATTGAAGAAGGGTAGCAAGAGGGTACAGTTGGAGGAGAAGAAAATGGAACAATGCGTCACAGACGCGAAAAAAAACTAAGGTAGCCTTGCGGCCGATTCTGCGAAGGCCGAGAAGATGCTGATGTGGTTCAATGTCGGACCACAGCAGCTTTTGGCGCGATCACAGGCACTGTGCCCCGGGCTTCTTGTGAACAAAGCAATCACTTCATCTAGTTCTCGGAATCTAATAGTCAATGAACTCTTCTAAAATAATTTCGAATATTTAATTTTTTTTTTAAATCTAACTATCTACTCCTTAATACTGGTGCGATCCATGAAATTTTCGGCTAATCACACGCCAACTTTCTTATCTGAACAAACATTATCCTGTCCCTTTCCCCCACCTTGTCTACATCTCGAACGGTCTTTCAAGTCTGATCTCGTCTTTGCTCGCCACCTCAGAGCTCTTTGGTCGGTCGAGAAGTGTCTAATCCAAACAAAACACTCAGAGTAGTTGTGTTGAGAACACTGTTTTCAGGAATGAGCTCACGAAATAGTGTTCGTGCCAGGACCGACCACATCATGTAAATGTGTCGGATTTTTGAGTGAGCACCAACACCACAATATACTTCTTTTTTGCCTATGGTCCCTAATAACAGTGCAATTGTATTGATGCAGTCATAAGAAGGGATAGAAGAATTTCCTGTAACGAGATTCACTTTTAAAAATTAGCGGCAGTTCCAAGGGGAAATAATTTTAGCGTTTTCGTTCACAAACATGATTAAATATTAAAGTACGCAAGGAAATAAGTTCGATTTTTCCAAAATAAAAACGTTCAAATTTGCGAGGAGTTTGTGACAGAATGTGTGTTGCAGGAATTAATTCCGACGGGGAGCTTGGTGGAAAAACAAATTGAATTTTAAAAATTATGTCTCAAAAAAGAAATTAATAATAATTTCCGGATTTTCGACAAGCTACAATTAGTGATGAGTTCAGGAGGTCACAGCACTCACAGTGAGATCATAGAGACAACATCCAGGCTCCTTGTCTTCCGGCATACAGACGGCCGGACTCCGCTTCCGTCGCGACATCGCTTCTGTGTCCAGTGTGATCGACATGAACATCGTCTGAAACAAGCCGAGAGTAGGTTTCTGGGAACAAACGGCTAAGAGATGGGTTTTTTTTAGGATTTTATGGTAAATAAAGTCATAAATACCCCTCTGGTTAAAAAAAAAACCATCGGAGCAGAGAAGGTGGACAATTTGCTCCAGCAAAATTCAGAAATCTCATCCGCGGTGATGATCCAGTGTATGGAGTGCAAAGTGGAACCATAGGCTTTCCAGAGCTTTCGAGCTTCCCGTTCGAGAGCACAAGAACGTTTTTTTCCGAAAACTCGTTCACCATGATATACCAGTAATGAGATTCACGAACATCCGTGGAAAATGGTCATCTATCCACACTTCCAAAGTGGATTAGTTCTCCAGGTAAGAATGATGAGTAAAGATAGCGAGTTAGACCACATTTCTTCCCGAAAATTTGTCCACTTTTGATGAACGAAAGGCTCAATATCTTTCCAAAAGCGTTGGTGAATCCCGACCCAGGAGCGGAGGCAGAGTTCAGAACCCGTCCCTCTTTGAGGGGACATCTGCTGTATGGACGGAATGCATATGTATACCTCCCTTCTCTCCTTCATAATGTCTGCGACTCAAGATGGATGAGTTTTCCTGGAATGCTGGAAGTTTATCTGAGAAAAACCTGGAAGTTGGACTTAGCAGATATATTCCTAAATATTCTGGAGCTTGCTGGGTCAACTCGTTTAACTGGAGAGGAGCGGAATGGTTATAGGAACGCCGGAAACATTATGAATCCCCCGACAAAAGCCTATGGCTATATGATATAATTAGAAGTTCTGCACCATACCACTCTCACCATATCAAAGACAATTTAAGAATTATAGCAGCAAAACAAAAACGTTTCCTTGGTTTTCTAGTCGCGTGCAACGTAAGGACAGCAGAACTACGAAGCTGCCAGAAACGACGTCGGATTCAGAGAATACGGAACACTCAGAAGCCGGAGCTCGTTTAGCAAAAGTATAATAGCCCCTATCACGTGATCAGCTGCTATCAATTTAGTTCGAAAAACGACGAAAAATATGAGTGTAAGAGTGCACGCATGATTATGAGACGTCTGCGGTTGACACTTGCGTACATTCCGAAAAAGGATGTGGAGGAGAGGAAAATCATCAGCAGAGCCCGCCTCCACACGGGAAATTCTCTAAATATAAATCGTTTTTATGGAGGAAATGAGTTTTGCAAAGTGAGAATTCGAAGAAAAACTGGGACTAGGGTGAAAACCTCATTCGAATTTTTTCGAAATATCCATGAATATTGGCGGATAACGTGTTTTGCAAAGCGATTTCCCGGAACAGATAGGGGAAATCAGACTAAGCTCACAGTATAGCGTCAGGCTTGAAAATAATTGCAGTTTCGATAAGTGGTCTGTGAACGAAGAATCGAGATTTCAAAGACCAGCTTAGCGCTCAGCTGATTGGAAACGCTTTCCCCAAAACTTAATTCCGAAATTTGAAACACGTTCTCTACAAGGATTAAGAATGAAATTCTCGGAAATAGCCGTCAATCGCGTTGAAAATACGGAATTAATGCTATGTAAAGCCAGAATTCCTCCGGGAAGCGCCGAAGTTTCACAAGATCCCACGAAATCCGTGCAAATTCTATGGGGACAGGACGCGTCACAGAAATAGAAATTAATGTATAAAGTGCTTTTGAAGCGTTCAGTTTAGTATTTGAAGCGGATTTTATGAAAATGTTATAAATCCTACAAGAATAAGTACTAATAAGAGGGAAATTGTAACCAGTTAGCAAAAGGAAGAGGAAAAAGAGATTAGAAGAGAGAGACTGGAGCCTGGAGTAACTCGCTAACTCGCAGAAAAACTGACTAACCCTAGAAATGTGTGAACCGATGAACTGTGAACACTAAACTGTTCCCGCGACCTGTAATTTTATATCTGTGGTAAAACTCTATAGCTGTAGTAGTGGTAGAAAAAATTTCGAACAATTTCCACTGAGTTTCTGCCCCGCTTCCAGAAAAAATCCAGGACAACGGAACAAAAAAGCAAAATTTAAAAAAAACTCAAAAACTTAGGACAATTTCTGATTCTATAAGCTTTTTCAAGGGATAAATCCTCAAAAAAAAAATAGTTCGTTCAAAAATCTCATGTCTCACGTACTTATGCAGACATTTCTGCTTGAGACAACACCTTAACGAACAGCAAAAATTTTTGTTTTGTTAAGAGTACACATCCACTGTGAAAACTGATGCGTTCACAACCACTCCCCGCCCCCCCCCACCACATCTGATCACCCAGCAACATCACACGGCTTCTAATGGTCCAGCAGTCTGTTTGTTGCCTTTTTCTCCACAGAAAACTAGCACCACAGTCGGCCAATAAACAGCTCACGCGTGCAGAGTTCGAATCAAATTTGGCGTCTAGACACCAGAATTAGGATCGACGCCACTTGGATTCGATTCCCGGAACGTAAGACACACAGACGAGAACATCAACTCTCAGAAGATCGAGAAGACCCCAACGCAACAGTCACCAAAATTTTCGCCCCATGGAATTTGGTGTCTAGAGGTCCAGGGGGATACCGCATAACCGGGCTAAAACAGGTTGGCGAAGTAATTTTCCTGCATCTCCCAATATACTACGTCGTCTATAAGAACACGAATCACGTTGACCACCGAATTCCACCGTCAATAGTTTTTGGTGCCAATTTCGCAAAGTAGTTAGGGGGTATTTCGCATGGACATTAGTGGGAGAGAAATGAGATAGAAATTAAAGGGGTAAAGCAGGAATTCAGCGAGATAACGAGATTGAATTCGAATGTTTGTTGTTTAGTGCTTCAATTGCAATGTTAAGCGACCATACTCGACTATCGACCCTTCTCAAACAGAATATTCCAGTGAAAATGCTGATTACTTCGAGTAATAGCTGGCTAAACCTGGATCAGCTGAATTACTCACTGAATAGGCTTGGGAAGCTTTCTGGATAGCGTTCAGAAAAATTCATTAGATTGCGAAAAACAATTACCATTCTGTGAATGTACACAGAGAGACAAGGAGTGGACGAGGAACTGAAGCAGTTCGAGCAGAATTTCTAGGGCTTACCATTAAGAATTCGACAACGAATATAATTATCTAATATGATCCATCCCACTGGAGAAAATAATTTGGGAGTTAAAGAGAAAGGAGAAAGCGAGAAAGCGTGTGCTTTTCGAATTGGCAGGCCGAGAACGTAGACAGTAGCTGTTTCTGAAAGCTTATAGCAGATTCAGACACAGACAGTGGCAGAAAATCTGACAGAAAAATGAGCGTGAGGATAGAGTGGAAAATTCACAGGTGAACTGTGGAAAAGCTGACGTGGTTAAGAAAATTCCCCTGGAATCTCCACAGAAACGGCAAAATATAAAGGTGCGCAAATTCTGAAGGAGAAACTGTAAAGACTAGCTTCAGCCTTCAAGGACCACCAAAGATCTCTCGTCATGCAGCATGATTCTTCCGGAAATCCCACAAAAGGGATTATGACACTCACAATGGAAACCTTCTTGAAAGATGGAAATAGTTTGAAAATGGTTTCTTTTGAATGACTCAGTGAAAATATGTATAGATTTGGAGTTCACTCAACATTTTCCAAATAATATCACAAAAAAAGAGAGAAAAATAGGCTCACATGTCGCGCATGTCGGTCTTCCTGTGGATGAACCGCAATATTTTGTCCATTCAACATGGCAACAACGTAGAGGCCCAGGATAGGGTCGGATCGCCACCATCTGTAATGAAATGATTCAGATGTTGCCAGTACGAGCCCAGTACGGTAGCTTCTATTCAGGACCACCTACAGTGTTGGTTCACTAATGGAGCTTTGATCTACTCTACTAACCATGCAGTTCCACCTTTTATCCATGCAAACACCACTCGTTTGCATTTTGCAGACAGATTAGAGGCGCGTGGGCTTTTGTTGGCCCCCAGCCAGCATCAAACCTCATTTTCCGCCTATTGCCTTATCGAGGTGTAAAAAGCGGCCACGACAAAACAACAGAATTGTTGACATTTCCGGTGATGCAGTGACATCAGCACAAAGTGAAAACACAGGTGGCGTTTGCTGGCGTAACGTGGGAACTGTTGCACGTTTATTTACGGGAGAAAAACGTCATCTGCCGGCGTTCTCACCTCTCCACATCCGAGCTTTTCAACGGCACCACAACTTTCGTGCTTCGTTGCAAGGTGACGGTCTTGGTCGCGACGGCGTCACCAACCTGAAAGCATGTAATGATGTCTGTGATGTTATAAGGGTGTGACTTTTGGCGGAGTGCCAGAAAAGAGGCCAGGGAACTTACGTCTCCGTTCAATCGTCGCTCGTGGACAACCACCTCTACAGTTTCCGGTTCAGGTAGCGCTTCTTCCACGTACAAATACACATGGAGATAGGCCTGCATTAGAGAATTACTTGTTGTTTTAGAGCAATAGTACTAGACAGTACAGCGACACCAGTACCTTAGCGACTTTCCGTAACATTGTGGTCATCGAGACAGGAAATCGAGCCACAAGCGTTTCGCGATCGAACCCGTCTGCAAAGCGTTACGGATCATTTGCAGGATTTTTGCGGGAAACCATAAGACAGATGATCTCCTTAATAATCTTAAGGGACACGAGACGCTATTAGCTACCGAACTGATTCACCACTAAGTCCATCTGATTGACTGAATCTAGATGAGATACGAAAACTGTCTCGGAAAATTTTCGCAGGATTTTTTTTCATGGACAAGCACCGGAGTGAGGCCCTTCTGCCCTTTCCCGGTCGAATGTTAACTTCTACGACTCCTTACTGGTTGCCGTAACTAAAGTAAATTAGATATAAAACACCTGTTCATCTGAAATCTGGCATAATTATACTGTTATAGGTTCTAGGAATTACCAATACGTATAAATAGCCATTTAATATTTAACTACATACTTACTATTAAGAACCACTGGTATTTATGGGAATGCTGAAATTTGCCCTTGTGCCAATACCAGCAATGGAGCAAGGCTATTAGCGGAGCATAAACGCAATAGAATCGTTGGTCGCGAGTCATGTGGTAACTTGGAAAAACCTGCTAATACGTGTCAAAATGCAAGATTCTGGAAGAATCCAGAAAATTCTGCCCTGGTTCCAGAGAACAGTGATTATCACAATCACTATGCTCGCTATTATTTACAGTATCCAAGCACACTTCTAAAGTGTCATTTAGACAGGTAGACTTCTTGCAATGATCAGGGATTACAGAAAGGGTAAGATTAACCAATGTCTCAGTCCATGCGTCCTTAATGTCGCTGTAAACGCCAATTAAACGACAAAGTACTGCTGAAGTAAAGTTCTGTTATAGTTAAGAGACATAGCAGAAGTGTAGTTTGTCATAAAGGCAGCACTATAAGAACCACGTGAATGTCACAACTCCCAAGTACGCTAATAGCGCACTACAAGGAGAGCATGGGTGTAACGCGTCAATTTGTACGGTCGGTATCACACAAAATGAGCGCTAAAAGAGCAATGACATTAACTCTGGAAGTGCAACGCTATGATCCCACAATGAGTGTTCAGTTTCCATGAAATCCATAACACCAAGGATTTATGAGTGTTAAAAGGTTCACCTTCAGGAAAACACAGGCGAAGGCTGTTTATCGAAACTAAATTTTGCATTAAAAACAAATCATGATAGCAGGAAATGCAGCGAATCAAATCACAGGAAATCCGGTGGAAATCCGGTCAAATTCAGGATTTGCACCAATAAAATCACCAAATCGCCTACCAGATGGATCAACAGCCATGATGAAAGTCTTCTCGGCGGCATCTTCGTCGAGCTTGTCGTCCTGTTCTTCCATACCCTCGATCATCTGCTCAATGGCTGATGGTGGAATATCTATGTGATCGACTTTTGGCGGTTCTTCCATGCCCATTGACGATAACAGACGGCTCTGAACAAGAGGTGGGCGTTTACGGCGTATTTATGGTTTCTTTTCTGGCAATTGGCAAGTCTCAAGCGTGGGAGGAGGTATTGATACAGCGGACACATTCACCTAACTCTATTATTTTGACTCACTCAGCATTAATAGACTCTACAGTAGGTTGATCGAAGCGTAAAAACGATGATGTGCACACAGGCATTGGGCTGAAGGAGCATTTGGAAAACTCCAAGCGAGGGAAGGGTGAAGGGAAACAGTCGGGTCCCCATGTGCACAGCAAGGCCAAGAAATTCCCAGGGAACATAGGATTAATCGGAATAAGCGGGCGCGACTAGACGGCGTAAAAAAGCACCGCCAAAATATGGTCGGCACCAAAAATAGCAGCGTCCATGCCCTTTCTGGATTAGGATGCACCAGGCTGCTCGCTGCAAGCCACAGCACCAACCTGCAAAATGCTCACCTTAATATCTTCAAGTCGAATCTGTGCCATCTTCTCTAAACAAACATCGCTACAGTTTTCCGAATGTACGGTGAGAAAAAGTGCAGCTAGATAGCAGGTGAATAGCAGTGGTCGATAGCAGAAGCTGCTGCTAAGTGGTCTGATCATCGTCAATGCTGTGAATGTTACTGAACAGCGTCGACGCGCCTCCACCACAAAACTCCCCTCTTCATCATGATATTTCGTAACTCCGCCCTCTTTTGTACCACGCCCATTTTAGGGGTGGCTGCGTGTGAGTGTGTTGCTTGCTTGCTGCTGTTGCTCGCCAAACGAGCTTCTTTTCTCAAAGGGGCGTGGCGAGAGGCGTGGCCTGGTGTCTGCGCATCAACCCGTGTTAAAAAGTGCGCCAATGCGCCTATACGTGTTCTGATCGCTTCAGAGAAAGGCACGAGTGGGTAGAAATCTCAGGCTCTCAGCAAAAAAAAAAGTGCAAGAGTGATAGAACCCCATTTTAGGATGTCTGAGACGCCACGCGTCTGGCTATCGGCCAGAAATTGCTAGTAAAAGGAACGTGTTTGACGAAAACAGAGCTATGCCAGACATGGATAAATTTGGATAAATGTGGGTCATCAAGTCAAACCTAAGGTTTGAACATGACATCCGCTGATCACTTTTCTGCAGTCCGCAATTATAGAAAACAGAAATAGACCGGAAACCAGACATGTGACGTGTTTAGCATGGATGTGATTCCAAAAATACAGTACACCTTCAGCAAAGTGTAGTTACGTAGAGTTACTTCTGTACCACAAGCGTCAAAATAGTTTTTTTTTTCCAACAGCTGCAGACGGCAACACAGCTATGGTATCCTTTTTAAAAGGGATGCATGAGCCCGAACTGGAACCTACGCTTTCATCGGAACCGAACGTTGAAGTAAAGGTTTCGAAGAAAAAAAACAAAGGAAAAATTAAGAAAAAGTGCAAAGAAGAGGGTGTGCTAATGTTCACCTGTTTACGCGCAGGCACGGCTTGTAAATGAATTCACCATACCAAAATTCAGCGAAGTTCCCTTTCCAAAGTAGGTAAGTATGATATTTCAAGTGTAACCTTTCGAAACTTTTCATGGACTTTTAATTCCGAAGGATAGGATCAGTATTTTTAAAAATGCATCGGGTCGAAGGTTCCACTTCCAGTATTTTCCTTTTCTGCAGAATTCAAATAGCAATGAGTCATCTGCTTGTGGTAATGAACCTCAACCTACATTAACACCCCAGACTTTATCCGGCTTAAGTTCAAGCTTAATAATCTCCGGCAAAGCCTGGAAAGCGAAAAAACAGATGAGATTAATTCCCACCCACCGATTTTTCTTGTTCAGAAGAGGATAACATAGGATGCAGAGAGAAAGACGATCGTTGGTGTGACAATTTTTGTATCCCTTTGCTTTAACGATGTCAATCAGGACTTACCGGCATCACCGTCAGCTGGATGTACAACAGGCATAGTGAGGGCGAGTCTCTCTTGCAACGCGAATTTCAGGTAACATCCACAGGTGGAAGCATGGGGCGAGCTCACACGAGCGGTATCATCTTTATTGGCAAAACCCTCACTTTTCCCTTGAATTGTGGAGATCTCGCTGAAGTCTTTGTGGCTAGCAATGCAATGCCTTCAATGAAATTTCAGTTTCATGGGAGAAGAACGATACAGTTACCTCAAACTCCTCATCGCCGTAGCAATTGGTCGTTCAATGCAAAATTTTGTGAAGCGCATCCGGCTCAGAAAGGGGTGCACTTTGCACCAGTTCGTTTTGCAACTGTAGTCTGTAGCTAACTCACCAAATATAGATGCCAACTTGGATTATGGACCTAGAAGGTTTAACTTGTTCTCAAAGAGACTGCTCAATCGGACAGATATATGAACATCATCGATGAAGGTATGCGTACTATTCAAATCGCATCTGGTTCCGGCTAATTCATAACTGTTGGAAATTCCTTATTCATCACTGTTATAATAGCACTTTATATAATTAACAATCTATCAGAAGTACACGCAAGACAGTCTGAGCGATGCAAGGTATTACACATATGTTGATCAGCCCTGAACCACGGAATTCAAGTCGCGAATCAGTGGGTCAGCGGGCTTTATTAGATAAACAAAAACAAAAGCAAAGGTACCTAATCTCCGTTTCGTTCCTTCCACTAGATGGAGAAATAAAAAAAGAATAAGACCACTACCGGAACTCATTAGTTGACCATCCAATAACACTTACATGGAATAAAGAAGTGAAACCAATAAAACAAACAAGACATTACTTAGGGAAGGCATAAGTGAGCTTCAAAGAACTCGAAACTGAGAGTTAAAGAGTCATGTTATAGTACAGCACTATGAGGGATTTGGCATCCATTCAAAGCCGCAACGATGACTAAGTAACTCTCAACCATACATCCAGTCAATCCGGGTAACGCTTCAGCCTTTAACTGATTTGTACTAATAAAATGTCAACAGACGCTGCCAAACACATATAGTGAACTTGTAGCCAACGTCAATTGCCGCTCTGTCTGGAGTGACTAACACCACTGTGCTGCACTTTGACAACGGTTCCATCGTCCGACATAATCACAGATCTTCAGCATCACAACGTCTGTCGAAGTTCGTGATGTGGCGATTATGCCGACCTGAAATCTTTTTTTTTTTTTCAGAAAAGATCCTAAACGAGCACGCTGTCCATAGCACGTGCACGGTTACCCAAACCTCAATGTCTGCTCATTCAAATTAATACACATTAGGTGTTAACATAAGCCCTTGCGCCTTTTCTTAGTTGCGATTTTTTCTCCAACATGCGCCATATCTTCTGGAAGCTCTTTCCTTCCTCTACAATCCTATAATCTTCTGAAAGCTCTTTCCTTCCTCTACAATCCTATAATTTTTACAGAACTTTTGAATTACTTATTTTTAGGCTTAAGAAGAGAACATCTAGTAGGAGAGAAAAAGCAGGAGTAAGCTGTGCCCTATTCTGTATTTGCCTAAAAAGAACTAAACTATACGAGTGCTCCTGATTTCCACCAATGTTACTAGTCGACTTTCATTTTCTGCCATTTTCCACTGCATTTGTGCAGCAAATGATGTTGTCGAGCGCGTGAAATGAATGTGATGTAGGAGAAATGTTGTCCGATAACTCAATAATCTTCATTTCCTCTACAACGGTACAAATAACAACGAACAATGCAAATACTACGAACAATTAGTGTCATAATCAAATTATAAGCAGCCGTCCACCTTCTGGACCAAACGCATCAAAAGATACGTAATTTGTAACTAGTTTTTGCCGTTGATGGGTGTGACCCACTGGTGTGCCCAATGGCTTCGATTCAAAAAAAACATTGTGGTAGTTCCTCTGAGATCTATGCGCGCCGCAAACGATCTCCTGGACGAGTAATATCTCTTAAAACCATAAAAAGCAATTGTGTAAAAGGACGAAGTGCAGCGAACACGAAACTGCGAGATATTGAATATGAAATATGCTGGGTGCAGAAGTTCATATCATACGTGTGGCATAACACTAACATCCCATATGATTGCAACGGTTCTGCACTATTTCGCTCTGACGCCCAGGTGGAACAGAAGATGCATATGCACCTTCCCTCAAACGGACTCTCTTCCATTGTGGCTATAGTTGGCAACTGAGCAACCCTTGC
Organism: Ancylostoma caninum; assembly: GCA_037903475.1. NCBI lineage: Eukaryota > Metazoa > Nematoda > Chromadorea > Rhabditida > Ancylostomatidae > Ancylostoma > Ancylostoma caninum. The sequence continues at coordinate 3,953,521 of JBAJFG010000479.1, forward strand.
TGTTTTGGTAAAGCGCTCCCATTCTCTCAATATGCTCTGAACCTATCCATTGCGAAGTTGGTCTCGTAGTTGAGGGCTTAATTATCTTGGAGTCTTTAAGCGAAACAAAGACCTTCCAGCAACCGTCTTCCGCCATGGTGATGTGACCTGCCTTTGCTTTCTTGATCTCCTGTATAAATAAAGACCAGGGAATGAAAATCCTTTTAGATGAGGAAGCGACGAGCAATTAGATTGAAAAGCTTTGTGGCAGTGCTAACGATCCATCGATCGTTGGTCTTGGAGGTGAACCCTCACTTTCAACACATTCGTGACAATGTGCTCAACAAGCTGACACGTATGGGACGACCGCGTGCTTAACTGGGGGAGCACGCTCTTTTCAGAGTAATACTTTTGTGAAGCAGTCATAATTAGCAAACACCAAAGTAGTGCTATATAGTATGCTAAGTAAGCAATATTCGAGCGTTCTACACACGCTCTCGACAGAGCAAATCCTAACTCAAACTTTTAAATACGTTCTTGAAACGCATAACAGGAAGAATGATTCATATGAAGAAGAAACTTCAATCAATATCAAGTGAATGGGCGACAAAACTTGGGAACACCAATGACGATAAAAAAAATCGGTCTCAGATTCACGCAAATTCGGAGTATTATGCGGCAGAGGAAAAATTCGTACCTCGTGGGACCACGTGCCCAAGCAGTTGAGCGCGGTAACCACACGTGTTCAAATGCGAGTGTCTCATATGGCACACGATGTCAGAAGCCCGAGGTCGCGAATGTGAATAAATGTTTCAACGACAGAGCAGAATGGTTACGCTCCGTACGGTATCCGTAAGTTCTTGTTCAGGTGACCGAATGAATAGCAAGTTGTGTCACAACTTCAAACAACCGCCAGCATTGCCTATACACTAGGTCATAGGTTGTGAGATCAATTTCGCTCTATGTCTGTGCTCTTCAAAAATGTCTATCATCTCAAAATGCTTAGTGTTGAAACTAACGCCCCTCTCAAGAGCGCGACGCCCGTATAGTTCCACGCTGTTACGATAGGAGAAGTGGGTCTCAAGAATAGTTTCGAAGAAATAATTCGAAATCAAGTTATGAAAGGTGAGTGGTGTCATTGACCAGGAAAGAGAGAGTCTAAACGTTTCTTACTCGTTTTAAGGTCGAAAAACCCACCAACAAACATCCACGATTGCTACATTTTATTTTTGCCATCTACATAACAATCATCAGCATCATCAGCCCACGCTGATCTTCTGCAATTACGCATAGCTGTTTATCCACAATCTAAGTGAGATTGCGCGTTGCCGCCAAAAAACACCCTTCCTCATCTTTGACATTATCTACGCACATTTCAAGTGTTTATCGCTTCTGAAAGCTTCAATGATGAAGTTTGATTAAATGAAATCTCAACAATAAACGGTGGAATATCACCGTAATCCATTTACGCAAGATCACGTACATAAATATTTATGTGCCCATTTTCTGATGCTGATGTCAAGTATTACTGATGATTTTATTTCATAAAAAGACCATCAATTTCTCACAGATGTGCACACAACTATACCAAATACCAGTCAGTTCTTCCACGTATCTCCCAGAGCTTCTTGGATCAGTGAAAATCAGCGAGTCGGCGACATTAGATCTCGGATGTGTTCGACTCCTTTGCGCACGGCTGAAACAGTCACAGTAACCTAATTTGCAATATATTAATGTGATGAAAGCAGAGAGATAATAGACGGAAATTAGCACTTCACTAATGAGCACTACAAAACTGAAATCTCTACTGAAAATTACAGCAATAAAGACCGTGTTTCAAATAATTCAAGGTTTGGCACATAACTTTCCCGGCAATCATTTTGAATTATACTCAACAGAAGTGTACATTTGTAAAGATTCGCGCAGCTATTACCGCTCCACGAATAAACCTTGTAGGTAATGAGAACCAATGACGATTGTATGTCAGACTTCTTCTATAAGGAAATGAGAAAAACTGAACATGAAGCGATCTAAATAATTCACAAAGAAGCTTATTGGCTTCGCAGGGATATTGTAATGTACAAGCCAGAAATCCAAGAAAAGCGTCAGAGAAAGATAGGATTTTGGCGTCTCCTTCCTGGGGATGATGTATTCACTGATATCGTATGATGCTCGTCATTTTCCAGAAATGAAATATCAGGAAAGCGAGATACCCATCGCCATATAGCCTCTCAATCGTAAAGACTAACTGTGGTCAAAGTACCCGGTATCAACCAATATTTTGATCCATTCTATGAGCGCTTTCAAAAATTCATGAGCTGAGTTTTACTGAGCCTCTTAGGAGCAAAGGACAAGTTATGCTCAATTATAGATTCAAGCTTAATGGCAGTGTGTCATTTCGTTTCAGGAGCTGGAAATACCACACTCTAGAAACAGACTCTAGACCTCCTGGTCACGCTAATTCCAAAAATGTACGTCAAAGCTCATGAAAATGACGAAAACCAGGTTTTCGAAGGGTCCGAAAGTGCAGTTCACGGACCACTTGGGTGGAGCGGTCAGTGAATGTGCTGGCTGTCCGCCACGTCTGCAGCGTTGGCCAACATGTCTAGACGTGTCCGATCGATGAGATCAATGACTTCACGCATCCACTCGGCTCGACAAACTGTTACAAACCCCGTCCCGAAAAACGTTTAAAAGAAGGGTTTAAAGACCTTTTTGTAACATTTAAGGTGTACCACTGGATTCAGCCGGTCGAGGAGATTCAGAATCTGGTAAAAGCACAGAGACGAAGACGAGGTGACGCACCGCCTTTAAGTAGAACGATAGCCCGTACATTCGAGAATGGTTGTGTTAGAAAGTTAATCACGTTCGATATCAAGGATTTCTTTGATGGCTGCCTTCGAATGCTTCTGGGCGTGATCAAAATTCGCTGCTACTCCTATCTGAAGGGATACTTAGTTGACTTGTTGTTAGTGATTGAATAATTTAAAGGAAAAATGGGTTTTATACTGCTGTCGTCACGTAGCACGCAAAGTTTCATAATGGAACAAAAAAAAAACCGAGAGTGATAGCGCATTAAAACTATAGAAAAAAACAAAGGCACAACGCAGCGTACCCAGTCCACTAATCTGTTAAAGAAAACCAATCAGATTTTCCCGTAGAGACTTTCTTCAAGTTTTTTTTTTCACTGCAAATATATGATACATATGAAATATGATACATTTAAGTGTCCTGCAGATTCCAATTTGAGATAGCTGATAAGAAGCATGCAAGATTTTCATCTTCCCAAGCGCTCAATATTTGCAGACGCTTCGGTGGTTCATTATTAGCAGATATTACAGTAATTTTCAGCAATTTTTACGGTAAACGACAGTATCAGACGTCAAATGCAAAAGTTTGTCAGGAAATCTCTCATCTATTAAAATACCGCCGGCAAAGAGGTCAGACAATCGAAATTTTCGAAATAGAACAAAGACTACCTGTGTAACTCGGTCATGAACAAAACAACACTCACATTAACGCTAATAGTCGCTCATAAGCATAGTGCGAAATAAAATAGCATGTGTAAAATGGATCAATGCTCCCTTTCTTGAGGATTAGCTCGAGAAAATACATTCACTAATCTAGTTAGGAACATGGGAACGGCGTAAACCAGCTGATTCTGGAACAGGAAGGCTACGAAGCGCTCCCGTGCGCCATGGCTGTTTTGCAGTGCTTTCAATGTTTTGTAGTGCTTGCGAGCGAAAAGTACAATTCCGCATTTCACCCATCAATGACCTCCAGTTATTGTATGTGATAACGACTACACCCTGAGAACATTTTCGGGGAATTCTTAGCTGTACGTATTTACGCAACATCTACTTTTCTGAGTCGTGATCTCACAAAATAAGGAAACGGTGCAATTGAATTGGACACACTGATCAATGCTGCGTAGAATATTGACGTTAGTAAATCAACTTTTGCCGTCTGCGTCTCTTAGCACTACGTAGTCAATACGATAATCAATCACGCTAGCCATCCTTGGTTTGCTTGGTTATCATTTCAGGAACCCCAGGCCGGGATATCGACAGGATCTGAACCTACTCGACGTGCTGAGTTCAATGATGTATGCGAATTCCAATAGAGCAGTCAGAAAACCCCTTTCTGAGGGACCCATCGAATTTAGCTCGGATTCCTCGACAAGGAATACGCATGTCTTGCCATACACCACAGCTGATCTCATTGATCGCATACATGTTCTCATTGCCGAAAACTGCGCCGCCGCTGCCTCGCCCTCCCTATGGGAGGCACCTCGTACAGTGGCCCAGAATTTGGTCAAAATTTCAGCCGATGTACAGTAGACGTCAACGGCGGTGGCCCATTCGCGGCCTCGAGAAAGACGCCGCGCAACCGCGCCGCGGGCGCGATAGCCAATGTCTTCTGCTCCTATCATGCTACTTCTAGCAGCTTCTCCACCCGTTTTGAGGATTTTCGACCGAATCGGGAAGAAAGCGCCTAGGAATAGCATTCTGCTGGCAGATGACACCGATCCCGGTGCGCGCAGCATGGTTGCGCGGCGTCCTTCTCGAGGCCGTGTATGGGCCAACGTCTTTGACGTCCACTGTATATGAGGTGAGACACTGCCTTTAGTACAACCTAATTGATCAGGACGGCGGAAAGGAAGGGGATCCGAGAATGCTTACCTGCCTTATGCCAATCCGCCTGATATCAAGCAATTTTCCATTCACAACCTTGTGCTGCACTTGCACTGGATTTAATCCTTCACATTGTCTTTTTGATGAAGGTAAATATGTTCCAGGGCGGTGATACATCAAAAGTTTGTGCCCTTTATACCCTGGACGTTGCCTATCACAATTGTCACTGACTAATTACACCCTCCCCCCATCTGTGCTCATTCTGTGCTCATTATTTACCTTTCAGTATTGTTCTTCAAATGCCAAGCAATTAAGCAACACATCTACATTGTACGATTAATAACGTTTCTTCCTATGGCAACACAATCTCTGATCCATTTCTACTGGGGTTAAAGGCAGCGCTATTTAGCCAGATTCATGGATTTTGGGACGTAGAACCCTTACGCAAGGATGGAGAAGCGTTAGATAAGCAAGAAATTATACAAAAAAAATTAAATGATCGGGTCTTACATGCAAGAATGAGCGGGCAAAAACATTCGTGAGCCCTGTCACCTGAACGCCATGCGCGCTCCCAGAGATGCAGAGTCCACGTAAGGTAGTGCGTCGTTCACTAATTAGACCATACTAAAAAGGTTTAGGCATAACCACCAATTTCTCCATAACGTATCGAAGTTGCATTCTCTAAGGGTTCACTCCGAAGTTAATTACATCTCCAAAATTAGGTGCCAAAATAGATCTCACATTCCAGAGTGTTCGCGGTATCATGTGCTTTAAAATAGTCTTAAGACATGGGCGTAATCTAATCGGTATTTATTCATTAGGAGCCTTTGAAAATGCATGTGCGAAAATAGCAAAAACTTATGTTACAACCTAATAGTCCACTTTCAATTATTCCTTCATTTGAGTAGTCAACCATCTCTCAAAGGTATACAACAGGACCTATCCTCGATACTGCAGTGACGTAAAATTTGTCGTAAAATTTGTTTGAAATCCAAAGAAATGCTCTTCAGAATACTAAATTACTCTCATTGTGAGCATTGGAAAGCTAATAAGCCAGATACAGTTTCAAGCGATTGTCGTCTCTGGGGAAGGGGAATTGGAACAGAATCTTTGTTTGAATGGGGTTTGTGTTATTGCCTTGCAATCGAGTGAATAATGGCTCACAATAGAAATCTCACTTAATAATCTTGTTTTGAAGGGATTAAAATTTTTATGAGCTTGATGGATCCTGAACTTTCATAGCTCTCTGATCTCTGGATCCTTCCTTGCTGTTTGTGCGATTAGTCTCGGAACATATGTAAGCCACTAGAAACTCCTCCACAATCCGGAAATTATAATGGAAAAAGAAAATGAAAAAGCTGAATGGTAAAAAGTTACATATTTTATGTCGTCATCATAGCAATAAAATATGAAAGACGATGCTTCAAATCAGAGAATAGATTCAGAACTGAATCTAGGGAGGTCCTACAATAGAAAACAAACCCAGAAGACTTTTTTCTCAGAAAAATTTGCACATTCTCTTCTACAAATAAAAAAAAAGAGAACAAAAACAAAACATGGTAACTCTGTTAACTGTGCAAGACGAACGCAGACCAAACGGTGTAATGGTTCGGGTAGAAATCCTAGCAGCAATGGCTGCCAGTTGCTGCCATCCTCCCCTCGATTGCTGCTCAATCTGTCAGCCCTTTAGCAGCAATTGCTGAGGGACGGCAGCAATCAAGGGGAGAATGGCAGCAACTGGAAATCGTTGCTGCTAGGGTTTCTAACCGAACCATTACAAAGTTTGGGCTGTGTTCGTGCTGCAAAGTTATCAGAGAAGGGCGGGGGGAGGGGGCTGTGAGAAAAAAAAACAATCAGTTTCCTTCCAACTCTTAAATGGAGAAGTTTCAACACGAAGTTCTTCCTGAGAGACTAAAAAACAGAGCAATGAATTGATCCCGATGAACACACTCAAGCATAAATCTCTAGATAAAAAACACCTATTCTGTCAGCGCGCATAAGGTCGGCTAGTGAGAACTGAAAACTCGATGAGATGTTGGATTTAATATCGCGACGTGTAAGCATGAGAAACTCCTGTGCTGACGTGAATTCCCAATTATTGATAAAACCACACAGGAAGTTGTAGTAATAGAAACAGGAATAGTTGTAGAGGTAATACGTAAAAGGTGCAACTCAAAAATATGGCTAGTTTATTTGAGAAGGGGTAATCTGGGCGCTAACGTGGGAAGTTCCTGTATAGCTGCTTAGAAAGAGCAGAATTTGTAGGTATCTTCACAAATGTCCGGTTTTCTGAACTCTGAGATTCCCCAAATTACATCTAATAACACAGGTGAACTTTTAAAACAGACGATTTTTAAGCTCAAGATAAAGTCCAAGCTTGCATTACAAGGGATGTTTTCACTGTCAAAGTCGTATGAAATGCCATTTGTATGTCAGATGATATATGCTAATGCCGTATAAAATGCCATTTATATGTCACACGATGTGTACTCTAATGCACCTTTGTTACTTATAAAAATATAACTCCTCATCAGCATTTCCACTATAAATTTAGATGAAGAGGAGAGCATTTTTGTTTTCCGTGGAATCATTCTTTTCCTTTAACTTTGACTTAGCTTTTTTTGTTATTTCTATTTTCCTATTTGATGCTTGCTACTCTTAACGCAGCCTGTTAATTCATCCAGTCCGTTTATCTAACAGGTTTAATCACCCAAGTTTAAGGCCTAGAGGAGCATTTCGGTCCGGTACTTGGTCTCAGGAGGAAGGTAATTTTACACACTTCTCAAAACAGCCATGGATAGGTTGATTAAGAATGTAACTTGGAATTCAACCGCATCAGTGCATATGCTCTGGCCCAAAATTAGCAATAAGTGCATAATATTCGTTGAAAAATTACCAGCAATAATAACAGTATCACAACTTCTTTAGAAATTCCGAGACATATTTCATGTTTATATTTATATTTGTTCAACTATTCACTGAGGACGCGGTTGGATGTTATAATAAACGAGGAGAAAATTGTGATTTTAGCAGTTGATGGATAGTAATGTTTATTTGTCTTTCTAGAGGAGAGCTTCTATTTGATGTGGCTTGAAGTAGTAACTTGAGTCAGCTTTGTACGCGTTGTGCAATCCTATTTCCTCTGTGCAAGCGCTCTTGGAGCGCTACGTTCAGGTTCCACTACTGAAACCACAGCGGCGATGCTGTACCACGCCACAGCTGATTTTTGTGCGGTGGCGGCGAATGATTGCGGTTTTCCAGGGTGCTAGTCAGTTCTAAGGGCGAACTGATAACACGTACCGCGCCGTGTAAGTACAACATGTTTTCTCAACACATCACTGAAACGTAAGCAAATTTTTCAAAATTTCCACGCTTTGGTAAACATGGAGATGCACTCATCGAATTCTCATAAAACAGGGGAGATACTGCGCGTTAAAGCATTATAGGAATTCGCAAATGAAATCATGGATTACTTTGACGCTACAGACTACAGTTATCTCTCTTCTTATTTCAAAAATCTTCGCTTTCTCACGATCAGACAACTTTTCTTACAAATCCCAGCTCAGATTATACAAATGTCACATAAGAAGGTCTTTGCTTTCCAAATATAGTCCACCCTCGAAATCGGACTTATCAAAATTCATGAACATCAACAATCCAAACCAAATAAAACTTTGTTTGGCTGACCCAAGTTACTACTTCAAGCCACATCAAAAAGAAGCTCTCCTCTAGAAAGATAAATAAACCTGGCTATCCTTCAATTCCTAAAATCACAATTTTCTCCTCGTTTCTTATAAATTCCATCCGCCTCCTCAAGGAATAGTTGAATAAATGTGAAGAATATAAACAATCAAATCAATAAAAGATTATTAGAACTAGACCTGGAAATTTCAGGAATTAAGAGATTCATAGGCGTGTTTGGCGACTTTAATAGGGTTCCTCACGGTAGAGAGAGAGAGCAATGCAGACTCTATTGAACGTCTTATCCCCAATAATACTCAAATCTCTACCCCTTTTCCGTACTGTAAAGGCCTCAATTGGAAAACAATGCTATGTCTGCAACGGTTCGATGAAACCTAAGAACGCACGACCTTTGCGAGCGATTCTACAGACTTCTTCCTCATCAGTTCACAAGTCTAGCATTTTCATGGAAACTGCAGAAAAGCCAGCTTGTAGTGCGATTGATGAACATTTTCAGACAAGAACTCACGAACGTCCGTAGTAAGTTCGCTAATAGCACAGATTTTCCCGCAGAACATCGCACTTGTTGTTTATATACATCTTTAGAAAACAGCTCGACTAGGGAGTATAGTAATCTTTGCGTTGTAGTAATTACAAAGTTAATAGGATTCGTCGAAAATAACGGCCGCTTTGTGAGCGTTCTATCCTGCTTAACTATAGAGTGCTATAGAGTATTTATGAGATTTCCCAGATGGAAGCGATGGATGGGGGAGGGGGAGGAGAGGGGCTCACGAATTTTCAAGGGAAGGATAAAATCTGAATGTAAGGTGGGGTTGAGCGAGCTCTTTGAGTAGAATTGAATAAAAAAGTAAATGCGTCATCACAGCAAGTGGAGCAATCTATGGTGAGAGTAGTGGAGTACATCAACCCTTCTCTAGAGAATTCTTCTATCCCAGACTACATAGAATGCGGCGATTTTCTCCTCTTACCAGAGCATCCATGCATTCTGCTACGGCGAAACTCAATTTTCCATACAAACTAAACTCAGCCTCAGCTAAACTCCCACAAGACCAAATCTGACCAAAGCATGGATTCCTCTGCAGCAATATATTCAAAATTCTGCTGGTTATTCAGCATGCAACGCCTATTTTGATGCTTTATGCTTTCTCCAACAAATTTTTATGCAAGAGTTCAAATATGCCTTGATGAGGGCAAAAAGCACTGCTTCCTTTTAGAATCGGAGATATTGCTCGGTGAAGCGCGATGTTGACATTTACGTAGACAAAAGTGCACCCGTATTTGAAAGTTTCCTGGTGGATTTTGCGGATATTTCAATTCAATTCATATGTGTGCATGTATGTGTATGTGCAAAAATAGGGCATTGAAGCAGTCACTGAGGACGCTGAAACGTCTCAGGGCATTTCGGACCTAATTAGCATGGTGGATACGTATGTGTGTGTGTGCGTAGTAACTAACTGATGCTAACAATATTATATGCTAATAATAATCTTAATTCAAGTGACGTGCATATAGCGGGGTGAATTGGGCAATTGGGGTAATTACCCAAAGAACGTATACAGAATTCTGCTCAATAAGAATTCAGTAAAAACTGTGAAGCGTGTAGACACAAGATGCCAGGTGTATTCCCAGTTTCACCCGCCATTTCCAAAATCATGTAATAATCCTGGATTGCCAGAAATGGTGCCTCCAGAGCACTACCATAGTTCCAGTACAACCCAATGAAAGTATCATTTTCATCTGCCACTTCAATCAAACTGTTGATATGAAGATGGTGGAAGAAACCATTGAATGATGTTCTTCTTTCGATACCTGATTAATGTTGGATAAATGGTTCTCTTCTCTAATTTTTATTAGATGAGAAGATCTGTCCTTTCACAAATTACGCTGCGACAACTTATATCCTTTAAATCTATTTTGCAAACAAATTCTCAACACTTTTGCAAGAGATATGTACTGTTTGTTTCGTTGGTTGTGGGACACAAATATCACTAACCTTTTACCTACTAGGTTGTCGGGAAAGTTTCCCGCCACTCTCGTTCTCTTCTCGCCAATCTTTTCGCAGTTGTTCAGGAACTTTCTATCCAAAACATATGTAAAGGCAAAGCACTAATCTTTTTGTAGCAAATTTCCCTCCGCATTCCTTTACAGTTACGGCCGAAAAAATCGTCATTGACTAGAAGCATGTTCGACTGCTCCTGCTTTGGGAATTCATAAAACACGGTAACGAAAGCGATGCGGTAAAAAATATACATACGTCATGAGATGGGCCCCTCCAATGGCTCTTACCACATTGGAAATGTTTGTCCCGCAGGTTTGAAGACCACGATTTCGGCTTGAAATAGACTAGGATTCGGTCAACCGGTCGAGGTGGTTGGAGAGCACGTGCCAGAGCTGTTTGAAGAGAGTCCGCTGCATGATGCCCGTGGGCTAATGAAGGAACTTCAATACTACCATAATACAGTAGTTGCTCATCTGCATTCCTTCAGAGACACAAGGTAATATGACACATGTATTCACCTGATCTGAGCTGCCATAGCCTCAAATGCTGAGAGATGTATGCTTGAACTTTTGCATTTTTCAACAGATTATTGGTTCGCTCAACAACTTGGTTAGTAGTGATGAGAAGCGGGCTTCTTGGGTAAATCACATGAGAAAGTGCAGGTGGCTTGGTAGCTGGTGAGCTGGGATTCTAGTGGCAAAACGAGGACTCTATGAGGAGAAGGCAGTGCGCAGTGTTTGGTGGAATTAAAATGGAACCACTCATAGCCAGCTGGTCGCATTGAACCCCATTGCTACCACAGGAGTTCCTTTCAACAATGATTCCACCTACATTGTGTAATTTTTGGTTGTGTTGAAAAAGAACAATAAATTTGAAAAGGCAGCTCAAAAGTGGCGGAAAACTTTTCCGACAACCTAATAGATATTACGATATTCCTCAGGGGATGAGGAACTTAGGTCACAATATTCGCTTATGACCGTGGAAAGGAATGAAACGTTTTCGACAATTCAGCATGATTTCGTACAACTACCACAGAGTAGTAACAATTCCACCACCATGACATCCCAGATGCAGTTCAATCACAGCTCAAGCAACCCAACGTATAAGAAAATACTGGAAAAAGGGAACAGGGGGTGGAGGAGGAGAGTGGGCGACTTCTTATTCAGGCCAGATCTTAGGTTTATGTATAGGTCTAGGTTGTCAGGCAAATAAAAACTACTTTTAGGGTCCCCGACACCATTTTCGCCAAGGGTGGTTTTGTGTTATCACTCGCCCAGAGGCCTGATGAGTAGGTACCCATCAGGCCTCTGGGCGAGTGATAGCACAAAACGCACAGACTGTTTCGTCTGCTAAAACTCCCCTTCCCCAGAAACGGTACATTGAGGTGATATTGTTTTGATGTGTATTACATTATTATAGCTACTGTATTGTATCTTTCATGACTCCTTGACTCTTTGCATTTTCTTTTGCATCTTTTCCATCTTTATTATTATAGAACTGGAATAGGCATCCTTATTATTGAATTGGAATTCATACTGAGGTGTAGTCTGCAATTTCTGGTGCATTTAATTCGTGTTCTTGTTCAATTTATTCTCCTTTGTGTTGTTAGTAACTTCAAAGATAAAGGTTTAATAACGCAAGCCTGAGGTGATGTACCTCCTGGCAGCGTCATCATCTGCGACTGGGCCAGAAGTATAGTCTGTTAACTCACAGAGGGCGCCCGATCCGAATCTTTGTCCGCTATTACGACCTCATCAGGTTTTCGGCTAACTGACCTAATTTTGCACTTTTTTGATATACATGTGGTGTGGTTTCTCCCACTCTGTTTCTTTACTGCCATTCGCTAAAATATCTTTCCAGACTCATTCTGTGGGCAAAGTCGTAATTACAGACAAAGTCGGATTAGACGCCTTATGTGAGCTAATAGATCATATACGTATCTCTTAGCGCAAGACTATCTCAAAATTCGATCATTCGCGCTTCTAACCATAGGCGGTTGATTTTGTTTCATTTTTACTTTTATGTCTTGCTTCATTTCGAATACAATAATATTATGCAAAAATTTGCTGTCCTTCTCCACAATCAGCAGAAATTTCATATAAAATCAACGATTTTCAAAACTATAGATAAGGTAGCACTCAATCCAGTGCAACAAGCGAGCGCATGATAATGCTGGCCTGCAAAAAATTCCTTCTCTTCTAATCACTCAAAATACGGTCTCGGTTTATTTTTAGTTTAACCGAAAAGCAAAGAAATTACTTACTCGCCGTGCAAACGTCATATCTCAGACAAGACGTAAAACCCTATGAAAATCCGGCTTCTCAAACTCTAACTTAGCCTATGCTTCTGACTCATTTGTGCACAACCCACGCCGTATCCGTCTTGCCTAAGCTCTTCAGATCGCTAAACACCTAGCACGTGATGCCTCGCAATTAAGTAATCACAAAGAGGAGGATTCGTATGCAGTGAATGCTTAAAGTAGTTAAATACCAAAGCGGCTATGGTAAAGAGTAAATGATAGAATTAGGAGACAGACATGGGGAAGAAGGGCTAATCGTGGCCGCTTGGAGAGAAAATCCGACACTGCTCTCATATGAAGAAAAGCCATAGCAGATCCAAACCAAGATAACTAAAATCACAAAATATGAACTGAAAAACCCGCTCGAAAAAAATCCATAGATAGGATGCTAACGAAGTAATTTTTTTTTCGAGAGACATTCCGGAATACACAAAGATTTACCTGTTTTTCTTATAATTTATTTATTTATTTATTTACTTATGACCTCAGAAAGTATGACAACAAACGGCCAGACTGGAGTTGTCCCAATGGTATTGTGCATTTCAGTTCATTTTTGCCACTCGTTAGTTCGTTCCTCAGCAGTGCTAGCGAATTCCCACTGCCCGCTACTCTGGAGGAAACCCGCTCGTAGCATAAGCAGAAGGAAGAAGAAGTTCTATTACCGACGTAGCTTGCGAAAACGCCACCAAATTCTTCTGCAGACGATCCCTTGCCTCCCAGACATCATTGCTAAGCCCGTAGAAAAACGCACATCGACCCCCCCCCCCGACAATGAATCATCGAATTTTCGCAACTACTCAATAAAATGAAGTAAAATCTTGTGTCAATTGATCTTTAATTTCTATTTTATTGTTATTTTTGTATTCGATAATTATTGTTGACTGACCAATATTTAAATTGTATCTTTATTACTTTTGTTTTCAGTCAGGGTCCACAAAACACCGGAGGCCCACTTTCTCCCAACGCCCCCCCCCCCCCACTGTCATCTACTTTCTGTGCCCGCCATTAGTATGTGTAGTACTATGCGTAACGAAATCAACGGTCACTGAAATCTTTCTCGCAATAAAGCTCTGTTATATGCACAGTAATCCAATCTGTTGCATTACTGTACATGGTGGAATTCTGGACGATCTCCTTGAAACATCGATGAATAATTCATGCACTGAAAATGGGAAGGCTCTGCTGTACTCGTCAGGCGTTTTGAAAGGGTGCGACAAGAGGATGTGGGCTCAACGTTCAGTATAGCACCAACGGCGGCAAGGACTACAGAGGATCGGCTATGCTGGTACGAACACGTACAAATAAGCGATGACAGTCCAGCCGATAAATTCACTAGACCGTGAACAATAATAAACCAAAAGTAAGACCAAAAAACCAGTGGCTAGACAAGATCGAGGATGGCATGCGCATATTGAAGCTCAATGGGGGCAATGAAATGATCTGAAGAAAATCACACGGTGAATGCCAACCCCTGAAGTACAGGGAAACAGGTAAAAAAGAACATACCAGTACGAATAAATTAGCCGGAAGTGCTCTCGAAGTGTGTTGCAAGGTGTCGTCCGATATTCCCGGTGATCTGAATTTGAACAGATGTGCTTTATCCCAATATAGAACTTAGGTTTCACCAACTTCAACGCGATCTTGGGGAACGGTAACCGCCCAGCTGTCAACGCCATCACCACAACCACTATCGAGTACTTGTCGAACGGCATCAAATGGAATGTCTTCTGAAAACAACATGAGTTTCGGGGCCATGAGGTCTAATTTACAGCTCCGTAATGAGTTAACAGCTCGCTATAATTCAGAAGAATGGCTCTGAAGTTATCAGACAACTGGTCACTGCAAGAAAATCTGGGGAAGAATATCATTTTCTGGAAAGATTTTCCCAACTTTTATTCCAGCAGAGCAATGAAATGGAGCCATAAAAACTAGCTGAAAAATGCATTACACTCCCAAAAAATGATCTCTCACCTAGAGTTGTCTCGTAAATTGATGCAGAGCAGGAAGACGAACGAAAAGCACTTGCGGCAAAGTCAAGGAAAAGCCAACCCAGTACCCTGTCTATGATCTAACGAATTACCCGACACACCACAATTCACATTGTGAAGGCTAGTGGTATAAAGTTGATAAGGACTCTGTGCCGTGTTCTTAATGTTATGCTGACGTTCAATTAACATTGCTACTGTATGTAATATTGTATTTGTATACACACAAAAATTCCATGGCGGCCTGAAAGTACGGCAATAATATGTTTGCTCCCAAGATAAACAAAACTCCCACGATTCACTTGAAGCTAAACTTTTTTGAAAGGCACTTTTTCGAATGTTTCACCTTCAAACCATGAAAGAAAATGCGAATAGGTCTGTGCGTCGTGTATATGTTGCAGTCAGTTACGTCTCTCTTAAGTTTCCATGACGCCTTTATTAAACTAGGGAAACCAAGGGTCTTCGTCCTTGAACTGCCTTTTTCATCGGAACTAGAAGCCCAGATATACTCTGCACTAGGATCAGTAGTTTCCAAATAGTTATTTTACGAGCTTGCATTATTACAGTTACCGGATAAGCAGCGCATAAACTCATAGCAGCTGCCATGTTACCTTTCGGCCAGCTAAACTTGAGAAAGTTATTGCCATCATCATGAAACGCAGCTGCAGCGCGCTTCGCGAATGACAGCGATTCTCTGGAAAGGGGCATAACTCTCAACTGACTGCAGGCTCAACTCTTGTCATGTTCAGAATGAAAGAGGTACCCATGTGATCTGCAATATGAGTTTCCACAGCTACACAGATCTTTACATAGCCAAATTGTTGCCATTCGAGCGAACAGTAAAACTCTGTGCTTTGTTAGTGCTTGCACGATTACGTTTCAGCGTGACAAAAGGAACTGTACAGCTGTACTACTTCCTTTCTATCAGCTCAATAGTAAGTTAATCCTCCCGGTATTCCGCTCAACTGACTGTTTAATCCTAAAAGTGTCCATTATTTAACGACGTTAGAGTAAAGGCGTAAATCCCGCTAAGCTCTTGAGCTGTTGGCTGGTTCACGGCTTGCACAAGGTAATCAAGAGTGCCTCTTCATTAGTTTCTCCTCGCACTCTTCCAAAACAGAATAAACCAGTTACATTGAGAATTGCATACAGCCACTCTCAAAAATCCTTGCCTCACGCTGTATCGCTCATCTGCTGAGCCGCGGCGCATCACCTGTGCATTACAGGGTGGGCCATGAATACGGTAACACAGAAAAGTGTACACCGAAAAAGACTTGGCATGTTATTTGAAACAGAGTCGTAGGATTTATGTTTACTGGGTCATGTACAACAACCCTTCACCTAGGGATATCCTCTGTCGGCTGCGGCACAGGACCCAAGATTCAAACTGTGGTTACTAACCGCGGCGCGCAAGTGGTTGGGGTTCACGTCATCCAACATTTTTGAAGTCCTTGCCAAACTGATCCAAATTTCGAAAAAGTTATGAATAAGCCCTGGTCTCCGGGATCATCAAAGCCTACTAACCCTTCTGACTGAGACCCAAAAGAGTAGTCACTCGATGAAACCAATAGGACCTGAAATATATTTTTGGCTGAGTCCTAGATCAAACATGACTTGTGGGCCGGAGCACTATTCCGGGAAAACGTTGCTAAAGGACATCTCAACTGAGTTCAACTTCAGGACAAAACAGTTTTCTTCGGATGAGAAACGAGCGATGTTACCGTATTTTCGGCCCACCCTGTATAGCACATGGTTTGACGTGGCTCAGCTGACGGGCGGTAAAGCTATTTGGAAGATCTCCATATTTTTCGTATACATATACCATAGGGTATGTTATTACTCCATATTGTTGGCCCAATCGACGAAAGTTTTTTTAAGGCAAGTTAGGAGAATGAGAGCTTCCTTTGTTGATCTGTTTCAACTTGGAATCCAAAATTGCTTGATGTTCAGATATAGCACCGATGCATTTAATACCACGTCACTTTCGAACGACCTCTTCAAGCAAAACTTTCCAGATGAATGGGATGGGTGGAACGGATCCTTCATTCTTTCCACAACTTTGAAAATCTTATAAATTTCGTATTCTTTGGCGCAGGAACTTTCTCCCAACAGTCACAAGCGCGAGAAATTAAGGCATTTTAGGTAAAGACAGATATGTTAAATGCAAACAAAGAGGCTAGCGCTTTGTTATATAATGATTTTGTATTTTTACAGTACCTTAGCTAATCATGTAACTGGATCGCAGAAAAACGAACAAATTGTAAGAGGAGAGCAAAAATCTATTGCATTATTGCAAAATTTCCAAGCTAATGTGATGAGCACCTAGTTCCAATCAGTTGCCAATCAGCAGGCGAAAATATTTTATTAGTCTCATTTCAGAACTGTTCTTTTCACCAACAGCAACTAAGTATAGCTGCAAAATAATCCTGCACTAACATCATGTGCACTTTCACGGGATCTTTTTGTAAGCAAATTACGCTGGAACCATCTTTCTGTAAATATCATTTCTAAAAATATGGTAACTATGCCCGGATGAGAAGCTACAGAATGCAAAATGAATTCTGCAGGAACTACCACAAATAATTCTGCTACTTTTCAGGAAAGGACATCGTATAGCCGTCAAATGCAAAAAACACCAACTACTGAAAATTCAGCATTAAAGAGAACAAGAGCTATTAGCATTCCTCTTCTCTGCAAAATGAACTTAGCATGCAGACGATGGAAAAGCTCAAGCACATCAGACATCTGCAGCCGGCAGCAAACAGACACAAAGAACTCACTCTTTTCTCGCCGCAGAACATGAATACATCAGCTAGGTCGAACGAAGCGGTTAACTCGATTGTCTGGGAAAAATCGTCTACCATGAAAAATGAAAAGTCCCGCGAATGAGGATGCAGACGCTCCCCCATCATGAACTCACCTCCCTTGAGTGGCTTCGAATACAGTACGCGACACGAATCGGATGTCTCACGGTGGCTGCTCGTGGGTCTAGCAATGTGCCCGTAATAGAAACAGGGCACTGTATTAATGGCACCCGACATAAAGGCACCACAGACCGCACTGTACTCACGCCGTCTGCTCTGAAACTGCGCACATATATAAAAAATAACCATCTTTGACCGCCTCAAGTCAACCATTCCACTTCCAAAATTACAAACAAAACAATAAGTGGGAAGAGGTCAATTGTTGCGTAACACTTTACGTCCCAAGTTCGGTCGCTAAGGCCAGAGAAGCCAATGCCCAAGATGACAGGAAGGTGGTCACAATCGTTTAGTCATGACCACGCTTGATGAACGCTACATGCCGTCATCCATCCAGTTTCATCTAATTCGCCATCGCCTCCATTTCTTTTGAAGGTTATGGCAAGACTGTGCCCTTTACTACACTCTTATACTTCATCGTCTACAACATGACCAGAACAGACATCTGAAAGACTTGAACATTGAAGTTTAATCCGAAACTCGTACGGTTAGTAGAACATTCACTTCGACTATTCATTACACTAACATTATTACGTATTATTATATACTATTACATATTATTATTATATATTACATACTAACATTATTACATATTACATATTCATTTACACCACATTCATTACATTAACGTTCACTTACCCCTACCCTACCACGTTCCATGCTGTCTTATTGACATGTCTTTTCGTTCTGGGGAAATTTTCTGCTCAATGTGAAATAGTCTTCATTGCTATCACGTATTCATAATAATGTCACTTTGAATCTGACGCTTGCCGCTACTCTGAAATTTCTGCCCGCGATGGATGCACGGTTGATCCGAGGTGGGGAGTCCGTTGGCCACCGCGGGCGGGCATGTGTGAATCTACCGCGGGAATAGTGCGGATTTATAGAGGGCATATGCGGATCTACCGCGATATATGATAGGGTGCTGCATGCGACAGTTCGGCTGGAATAGTAAATCTGTGTCGTGCCTAACAAAGAAAGAAAAATGCAAATTTCCTGTCACTTCTCACTTCGTCTTCCCATCTCTTCTCCGCCACCAGATTTGAACCTTACCGACCCTCACGAATGCATGCTTGGAAGTCCGACTTCTTATCCATACCTGTCGACACGCGTGGTGTGTTTAAGCTCATAATCAGGAATGAGCGGAATTCCGACTTCCGAAACTTCCGATATTCCGGTGTTTTTTGGACTTCCAACTTCCGAGTTGCGACCTCCGAAAAATGGTGAAAAAAATGGAAGTCTACGGAAGTCTTGGATTGGTGCAAATGGCGTTTTATCTCAAGATTGCTGCTAATTTTGTGCGCACTTTCAAGATCTAGCCAGCGCTGTTCGCACCTACGGCAGATGTAAACCGAAAGTAACGCTTCCTAGGCATGGACTGTTTTCGCACAAGTTTTGCACCTGAAAGTGGTACGCATTCCATGCAAAACCCTGCGCTAAACTACATATGCACACCGTGGCAGATGTGTCAACAGCAGTATCTTCGCGGGTAGGCCTCTCTTCACTGTCTTCAACTTACTGTCTACACGGCTGGCTTCACGGTAAGCGGCTCATTTCAGAAGTGAGAATTTCCGTGAGTCTTGTCTTTGACGAAATCACATAGCCAAAATTCAGCTAGGAGTAAGAGAGGATCTGCTCTACATTCAGCACTTTCCGAAAGAATCGATGGAAAATTTGAAGTTGTCCGTTCTCATTCACTTCACGCATAATGTTAACTAATTAAACAGCATCGGGTCAAACCAAAATCAGGTAACCCTCAGTTCTTTCAAAGTAGATTAGCTGTACAGAGCACCGCTGAAAAGATACCAAAACGTAACAAGATGAATTCCTAGAAGACACCCTTGTAATGGAGGTCTGAAATGAAAACTGGACAATAGTACTCAACATTCTTCTCCATAGAACATTTTTCCGTGTAAAATATAATCTCAAGCACTCTGTGGAGCTTTTGTTTCAAGCTTATGGACTTTTATTATCTGATGAATTTGAAACAGTTCTGCTCAACCGCTTAGGTTTCGTTGAGCGATCCTTCATTTTCATTTATCCTTCAGTTCTGGATTGATACCACAACTCATGAAAGTAATTAGATATAATTATCAAAATGAACGCCAGTTAGTCAAACAATACATGGTTTACACCAACCCTAAGCGCTCTTACTATATGAATGTTGTGTCCGACTTCCGACTTCCGGCACTTCCGATATTCCGGTCTTCTTAATAAATTCATACGTGCTTTTTAGTTACATAACAATGGCGTATATGTATGCATGTCTTTGTTCCGGACGCAAAACAATGAAGCTGTATACTACGAGCATCTTGCTCGATTACCATCCACGCTCCACATGATGAGCATATGCTAAGCATGTGAATGCGACATCTACCAGTAATCCAATTAAGGAGTTGATGCAACTGTGAATAAATAGCAAACACCAGTGGAAACTACGAAGGGAGCAACTTTTGCAACATTTTGAATAAATTCGAGCAGAAATTCCATATTTTCACTCGTTTTGCAACTGCACAATAATTTATTAAATATTCTAGGAATTTTTTTTTCTTAAAAATCAAGACCTTTTCAAGGAATTACAGTTAGTCCGCTGAAGGAAGGAGAATAAGGAAACGTACCCTTATGGATACATATTTACTAGCTCTTGGCGACATGCCATAAAGTATAATATTACAACAGAAAGCGAAAACGAAAAGAAATATACAACATTCGAAAACAGAGATCTTCCCTACACCTTTTGTATATCTTTGCTCTAATTTTCTCTATATCTTTGCTCTGCGTATACAGGAGTGCGCGAAAATTCTTTGGATAAGCATATCATTTGCTAAAAACATGACAAAGTTTGCTGAAAAAATGTTAATTATTTGTTCATAACCTAGTTGGTAATATAAATACAATTTCTAAATTCGGAAACATCTCTACTGGTAGTGGCAGAGGTTTGCGAAATAGGTGTCAAGTCGACTCATGCGCGTAGGTTTTGTTTGGCATCACTTCTCTACCACTACTCGGAGAGGCTCCAAATACCTGTGTAATGTTTGGGAAGTCCCCTATTATAGAACGCAGAAGGAACTTTTTGCCAACTTGGGATTTGAGGGATGACGAAATTATCGCCTGAATTGGCCATCCTTCTCAACTGCAGAGATTCGGATAAACAGACGCCTATTGCTGTTCTTCAGCTGTCTTATTGTTAGAAAATTTTCATTCGTTTTCTAGAATCTAGGGACTAGGGCCTCTTCATGGCTCCAAACAAATTCTGACTCTGCTCCGCTGTTTCAAAGAAAAGCCCCGAATAAGTTTGACTTCCACTGTGTGCGCGCCACCGTCATTGGCTCAGCTCCGGTTCCCCAAGCCTGTGCCGCTAGCAAAGTGAGAATTTTTGCAAATAATTTGAATTTGCTTGATTTCAAATTTTCCTATGGATGCGAGCATTACCTCACGAGATTCTTAGCCGTCAAAATGCTCGCTCATGTAAGAAGAAGCTAAAAAATATGCTCTTGCTCGAAACACTGAATATACGTGCCCCTTGAGAATCGTTTCTTCTCCAAATACATCGTAAATGCTGTTCTTGCTATTTCTTTTCCATTTAGGTGAACAAGACATGCAGATGGGCGTTTTTTTTTTGAGGAACCACTGCTCGCCTTTCACCCACGTTCTCAGGTTCATACATCAGCTTTCAATCTGTGTATCTTTGCCAATGGTGTCAATGGTTTTCTTTTTGCAGATGTTCTAACCTAACTATGTTCTGTTTGATTCTACTAACCTCACTCTTTATGTTTTATGTCCTACGTTTCATGTTTCATGCTTGCTTGGATTGATCTGCTTTCACTCCTTAGTCCAATTTATTGCATTTTTTCGTATCATGCGCTTCTTTTCACTTTTTTCGCGTGCAACGAGCTAGTAACAAAAAACCTCACTTGCTTTTCTTTCACTTCTTCCGAAAATATCGTATGTCTGTACGTAATGAACAACGATCGGTTTCGACGCTTCTCATGGTTTTGCCAATGTACTGACAGTGTTAAAGGCAGCAAGAGTCGAAATCCTCGACTCCGAGCTAAGGTGCACGTGGTGAATTACAGACTCAGCACCTCATAAATGTGAAACGAACACAAACCATGATGGCTTATCTGCAGAGAAAATAGAAACGTCGTAGCGAACACGCCTGGCCGAGCTCGCGCCGGTACGAGTATTCCTCGGCGATAAAGCCATTGCGGCGCGTTGTTTGGCGCAAGGTTAGTAGAAATGCGTTTGATTCACAGGGTTTCGTGGCGGGACGCACACTCGACATCGGAGCACTCGTTCACGACAGTTCCGGTTTCTCATCATTGTCTGTGTTCGTTTCACATTTATGATGTGCTGAGTCTGTACTTCACCACGCACACCTTAGCTCGCAGTCGAGGATTTCGGCTCTTGCTGCCTTTAAAGCGAAGAGAGCCGGCAGGCATACCGTTATCTTAGGCCTGATGTTCGTAGCAGATCAAAGATTCGCCGACGCATCCGCCCCAGAATGGACCTTCCAGTTGCGTTCTTAGTGCGTGATTATCCCTGAATTTCTGACACTGTGAGGTTCGACCCTTCCATTCTAATAAAATCTGGGTACAGGCAGCATTTGGTCAAACCATACCAAAGCAAGCAATTTTATCGGGCTCGATGATAATGCACAAACTGAAAACTTAAAAAACGCTGGTTTCAAGTGTTAGGTTGTTGAGAAGTTTCCCGCCACTCTCTCCCTCTTCTCTCCAATCCCTTTGCAGTTGTTCAGGAACTTTCCATCCAAAACATATATGAAGGCTAAGCAATAGTCTTTTAATATCAAATTTCCTTCCCCATCACGTCACGGTTATGACCGAAAAAACCGTCGTTGACTGGAAGCATGTTCGACTGCTCCTGTTTTGAAAATTCATAAACCACGGTAATGAAAGCGATGCGGCAAAAAATGTATTAATAAGATAGGCCTCTCCAGCGGTTCTTACTACAATGTAAACGTTTCGTCCTATAGGTTTGAAGACGACGATCTCGGCTTGAAATAGGCTAGGATTTGGTCGATCGGTCGAGACGGTGCGCTTCCTGGAGCTGTTTAAAGAAAGTCCGCGGCGTGATGCCTATGAGGTAGTGAAGGGACTCCAGTGCTATCATAATACAATAGCTGTTCATGTACACCGCTTCAGAAAGACAAGGGAATACGACCCATGTATTCATCCTGATCTGAGCTGATACAGCTTCAAGTGCTAAGAGATGTGTGCCTAAACTTTTTGACTTTTTCACAGACTTCCGCTTCGCTCGACAGCTTGGTTACTGGTGACGGGAAGTGGGCTTCTTATGTAAATCACATGAGGAGGTGCGGGTGGCTTGGTCGCTGGTAAGCTGGAATTCTAGTGTCAAAACCTGAACTCTATCTAGAGAAAGCAATGCTCAGTGTTTGGTGGAATTAAAATGGAACCTCTCACTTGTAGCTGCTGCCAATATACCCCATTGCTACCACTGGAGTTTCTGTCAATAATGATGCCACCTATATCGTGTAATCATTGGTTGTGTTGAAAAAGAACAATAAATTTGAAAAAGCAGCTTAAAAGTGGCGGGAAACTTTTCCAACAACCTAATATTTTTCCTCTTTCTTAAGAGTGCCAAAAAATCGCCTGGCACTGGTCTGATATCACACAATTTATGATACATTTCACCATATATCAGGTTTTTATGCTAGGGAGACGGCTTGGAGAGAACGAAGACCATGCCAGACAACCCTTATATGTTTGACAGTGTTAGCTTCGTTTAATAGTTTGTTACGGCTTCATCCTTCTTTGTTTTGACCAGCTTGATTTTTTTCTTGACATTGTTCTGAAGATGGCACATGGGTATGTGGTGTAATAAACAAATAAAATAAATAAATAAATAAGTGAAAAAGAAATCAATGTTCGTGAGTTAATCGCAAACGTATATCAGCTATCTGTTTCTTCACTTTTCTTTCATTCTTGTTTTAGTGAACGATTATTTTTGCCCAAAGACTTTTGCCGCACCCTGTGCAAAATCTGACAGTGAAGCTGTAAAAAAACTCCAAGAGAACTGATGGACAGGTACACTATAGGGTAAAGTTTGCCTAGGATAGGTATCGGTGGTGATGTCATTGGCGCTACTCTCCACAAGGAATACATCAGCTAGCATTCGCAGCGGTAGCCATCGGAAATGCTTTCCTGGGAGCGCAAGCCTCATTCAGATTACATAGTGTGAACGTGTTGGCACCACATAACCTCCATTAACGCGAACGTCACTATATCGACCCTGGGTAACCTGAATTATGCATCCAAGCCCTAGACTCTAAACGCACTGTGCAGCACTGCCACATCGGAAGTACTGGGGAATCTGTTGCAAAAACTCAAGGTTCAATAAGGGAATCGATATCAACTTCTCTCACTCCTTCCTCCCGGATTCGGGCTGTCGCCAAAGGCGGATTAGTAAGCTCAGACACAACCACAAACTACTGAAGTCTATCGCACTGCTCCATCTTACACCAGATAAAAATGATATCCTAGAGGCACGCATTCAATTACTATATGGTGAAAAATAGGAGGAAGGATTCTAAAACTCATCAGATTAGAGTGGAAAAATTGTTTCAAGCTAATGGAGGATGAGAAATAGAGAAAGGAAAGGACTTCTCGAGTAATCTGAATTTTAAAAGAATTGCACTCAGCCTATCGTTGCGGACCGAATTACTATCATATAAAAACGTTCACATTGATATTAAGTAAAATATTTGCAAATTGAGTATCAAATAGAAAATTAAATAGTAATACTAAGTATTAACGCTGATAATTACTCAATGCAGTACGACATCAGTGTGAATGTTTCTTTTTCCATGTTCTTACGAGTAGTACGGTAGCTGCCATGGAGACCGAAAAAGTCTGGAAATTCCAGAAGAAGCAGCACACATTAGTAGCTACCGTACAACTCTTTCGAGGGAGCATTGACATTAACGCGCACCATATTTAACTCGACAAGAGGTTCAGTGTAAGTGCCTACAGCTCACAAATCACTTGATTTGCTGGACGATGTCATCGTACGTAATTTTGCTTAGATTCGATAAAATGTAAGTTGCTTTCGCAACTATAGTCCAGTCAGATTACAGTGAGGGTCAGTCATTATCACACCACGACGAATAGGGGAGCACTGCATCACTGGTTAACCCACGTTGACAAAGTTTAACCCTAACGCTAATCCTTTCCGTTTACGCGCATCAATGTGGGTTAGCAAGTGGTGCATTGCCACCCAATTCGACTCCTGATTGCCAGAGGTGCGATAAGAGTGGACTATCACTATAATCTGATCTTTCTATGAATAAAAAGCTGACGCTTAGTAGAAAAAAATGGCCAAAATAAAGGAACTTGACGGACAACTTGACGAGAAGGTCCAACCAGACGGACAACTTGACGAGAAGGTCCAACCACGATCTTATGTAAGTACATGTGAATGAAGGGCAGCTGGAAAGTCTCTCCTAAAAACAGTTCAGAGGATCCTCGATACAATGGCGTGGAAACCATCAACAGGAAGAGATCATCGCGTTGTCGTCAGTGAGTAATCACAAGGAGAATTCGTGTGATCATGAAGAAGAGGATCAGCTAAAATGATGGGGCCAGTCTGAAGAAGATTTTAGTAAGTCCTGCATCCGCTCGCTCATCTATCCAGGTTACCATCTTGAAAGGCCCGAGACTTTGTAGCTGTCAGCTGTTCAAGGATGAAAAGCTAAGCATTGCGTCAAAGTTGATAAATAAAAAGAAATCGATGCAGATCTGCCTGGAGCTCCCGTTGAAGGAGTGAAGTGGATTGATGAAAAAATTTTCATCTTTAAAGCTGTCTTCAATCCCCAAAAGTTGACCTGCTCATCAGTTAGAGTCAGCAACCTTCTCAATAAAAAGAAAGAAAAACCGTCACAAAGTCGTTGTTATAGGGGTTTGATCGTCTAGGAGAGGAGTAAGCACAACAGCTTAATCTGTTTACACAGATCAAGATCGCCAAGATCTACTAAGATGAGGTTTTCAGAAAACCGCTCACGAAAACAGAAAAAAACCGGACATGTTTCATCAGCAGGACTGGGCTCCGGCCCAACAGATTCTAGACATCCGCGTGTTTATTCACCCTAGACAAACAAGTGCTCAGTTTGGATAAGTTGTTATTGCCATTCCAATTTTTTTAACATTTGTATTATATTACTGTTTCATTACTGTTATATTACATGTCCAATAAAGATTAGATAATGATGTCTACCTTTGGCATTGCTCACGCTCTCCCAAAATCATCTGATGATCCTCTTGGGGTAGGATTCATGAACGCATAACCAAACGAAACCGAGTTAGAAAACCAACTTTCGCGTAGCCTTATGTAATCCATAGGATAACCAATCATAATAACCATCATTGGTTTGTCTGTCATCGTTTCATAAATTCTAACCCTCCAGCCAAGATTTGAAGCCA
Source organism: Ancylostoma caninum (assembly GCA_037903475.1). Lineage (NCBI taxonomy): Eukaryota > Metazoa > Nematoda > Chromadorea > Rhabditida > Ancylostomatidae > Ancylostoma > Ancylostoma caninum. The sequence continues at coordinate 3,979,559 of JBAJFG010000479.1, forward strand.
GAGAATTTCCCTAGTCGAGGGTCTGTGAGGGATTGAAGAATAAAAATGCCACGGAACCATGGACTCCGAATATCTACGATACGAATTTGGAGCTGGTCGAAATTAAATGAGCAATACCTGCGGCGCGCAATGGATTCTGTGAAGACGGAGAGGGCTTACACAGATGACAAGGAATACCACCCGAGAAATTCTTGTGGGCTGATTTTTTACAGAGTTGTTTGTTAGAAGCAATAACAAACACAAAGTGATAGTGGCTTGTAGCGCCAGCACTTTTCAGCCACCCTGATGAATTACGAAATGAATACTATTATTTAAGAGACCAGATTTACCATTTCTGGTCACATGCCTACAGCAGATACTGCAGATATTTACTGTTTATAGAAAAAAGATGCATAACAAGTCTCCCGTGGCCGAAAACAGCAAACTCACTAACAACGAGTTTGCGCCGTTTTTCAGCCACCCCACTAGAGGGAAAGGAGGGGGGGGGGGACACACTGACAAGACACATTTCTTCCACAAAGTTTAGCGAACTTTCTAGAATTTTACCAAGTAATTACCAAGATCCTACCGTTTCCATTCTATCGCCAACCGGCCCAGTGGCGTTTCCGTGTCTTCCTCGGCACTTTTGATAGTTACCACACAACAGTAGCAAATCACCTCACCACTAGTAAGATAATCTGGAAATGAAATTTCCTGAGATTGGGCAGTAACCCCCATTTTCGTTAAAAATTCACCTTCGGTCGTCTTTGAACAGCTCTCGTCGCCTATAGGCACTACGACATCAGCCTGAAAAACTTCAGATCAATACATAGTTCTGCCTGTTACCTGATATTAGGGAATTCTAATAATACAGCGACTCCGGAAATTCAAAAAAGACTATTTTTCCAGCCAGCTTTAGAAAAATAATTGTCGCTGGCAACGAAATGTGTACTTTTACGGTAACATTTGCGCATTTCGCATATGACTATACTGATTTTGCAGAATTTCTCCTCAAACTTGGTCGCTTTGCTCTCTTGTTTACTAGAATAGCTCTATTAGAAATCGAGTACACACAATTAGCAATTATACACATGAATACCCGCCTCATTATCAGCAATAATTTGATTTTCTGCAATTTACAAAATCCCTGAATTGCTTCGCAGCTCGTAAAGCTCCACTTTCATCGTTCAAAAAACGAGCAGACAGGAAGTATCTGTACAGGACTCCATCAAAAGCAAACTACTGATTTTTATCTTATCTTTTCTTCATACTGGTCATCTAGTTAAATAAACAACATTAATTTCGTCAATACACAACTCATTTATACACTACGGGATACCATATGTTGAGCTAATTGGTCCCTCGCGGGTTACAGACGCCTACATCCCTAGACGTGAAGAAGGGGTGCAGACATCGCTCGACATTTTGCCGAGTGAAAAACGGAAACAAAGTCGACCAGCGGGGCCATTCAAAAACAGTTGTACGCCAAACACTCGCAGAAAACGAGAAGGGAAGCATCAAAAATCTCTACTTCACAAAAAAAAAGAACAAAAATCTTCTGGAATTAATACTTGTTCATGCTTCTGTTGTGTCCAGATTTTAGGGATTGTTTCCCGACGTTTTCCATTTTGAATTCCAGGCCATGCCTAACAATCGTCAAACTAAGGTTTTTTTTCCAAAACATCTCTTCAGGAACAGCGCTGCAATTCAATAATTTCACGGGTATTCCTGCTTCAAAAACCGAAAACATTGTTCGACAGAAAAAAAGAGGTAATGTTGCCCTACTTCAGAGACCAGGGAGACCTTGACCCTCAATCGAATCGCTTCCGACCCAAATATCTCCAGATTCACGATTCAGGAGAAAGTGGAACGTAAGCCAGGCTCTGCAGTTAATCGCAATTTTGAAAGTGTACAACATTACGCTACGTGTGGAAGGAGAGGTTTGATAAAGCAAAAGAAAATTTTTAGAATACAGAAGAAATTATGCCGGCTTCCCTTCTAACCTCTTCTTGCAGCCAGAAAGGACTTCACTGGTGAGGATGCATGCAATCCACAGAATCCAAGAAAACAGTTGTCAATGTATGACAGCATTTTGGAGAAGTTGAGAGCAAGCAAATGAATTCTGTGTAGCCTGTCACGGTCTGGCTTTGAATGGGCTCAGAACTGCCCACTTCACTGATATGATCCACGCTCCAAATTATTGCACATGTTAATGTGTGTGTGTGTTTTGAAATTGAAATAAATGGACATGGATTCATCACTGTGATTACTTAGGGTAAGTGGGTTCACGCTCGTGTTAATGATGGGTAAATTTGTGTGATGTCAACACGCACGTTCACCCTGGGTAATCTCGCTGACGCAAGCGGGCTATGACCAGTGGAATTCAAAAGTTTCTTTCCACTCATCCGAGTAATTATCTCTATTACTGTTAAGTAACATAGTATCATAGTTTGCAGGACTGTGTCTGTGCTAATAAATAAGCATGATTTTGTTCTTTGCATATCATAACAGGTAGGAAGCAGAACATCTGTCACACTTTGGAAAATCATGTGCATAACCAGTCTAAAAAGACTTTGTAGTTAATCATTTCCCCTTCTACAGCTTTCTTACTCGTTTTTCGACTCGTTTTTGTGAGACATTGTGAAATTGTCATGCGGATTGCTTTGCAGTTCCATTTCCGTGAACGGAATTGTGATAATGTAGTCTACTTCAAAGAAGGAAGATAAGGGATTATGGGACATCCATGGTCTCCTCAACACGAGTGTGATGAGCCTGTGGCTTGAAACGGCAACAGCGTCCGAGTTTCAATTTGTACCACATAGAGCCACCCGGAGTTTTGCAGATATGACTGTTTCGCTAATTCTGATTGTGATAAACAACAATGTACCAACTGCAGACGGGTGCGTTTTTTCCGCCTAGGCGACACATATCCCTTCATAGTACCGTACTCAGACGAAATATCCGTTTACAGTACCGCACTAAAGAAAATAGCATAACAATCACCAAAGGAGTCTTAGGATTTCACAAAAATCGCTTCAAAAATGGAGAAATAGAAAATGAAATTCGACTACCGAAGTTTTCCTGGCATGTTCCGCATACGATATTGCACAAACACAGTAGCACGAAATCATTCAAGAGATGTCACAATTATCTTACTCCTACCTTACTATTATTACTATTATTAATCTTACTCCTACCTCATTATTATTACTATTATTATTATGGAATATAAAAAAGAAGAACATGGTATGTATTTAACACAATCTTGAACATCGCTGTAACACCCAACAAAAAGGGAAGTATTCACTCCGATGTTTGAGAGGGGAATTTCAGGAATCCCTCACAATCCAGCCATTTCCTCTGTACCGATTCAGACACGTTCTCAAAACGATCGTCCCACTAGTGGAAATGTTAGAGATCCGGATAAAAACATCCAGCACAGTTAGAGTACAGTACGTTCTTCGCAGCGAATGCATATTAATAGAACCGTATCTCTTTGTGAAGCAGAAAAACTCGTCCACTATTCAAATCATCTTTTTTTCCTCTATTGCTCTCCAATATTTGCGCCCTCTCAACAATGAGCTACCTATAAGGCCCATCAGTTTGATCAGGTATGACTGCGCTGCATCCCAACCATACCTATGTTACCTCCTCTAAAAAATAGCTAACAAGAAGAGATTAGAACGCTGATGACCCATCCGCTAACATCTCATAACAAAGTTATTTTCAGAAACAGTACAGATCGAAAATTACCAAGGGGTACGGTAACAAACAAATTAACATTAAAAATCAACGATGAATGTCTATGTAGGCAGAGATTTAGAATCGTCAGACTCTAGCGCGAAAATATGGCCTACGTAGAAAAATACGTATGCTGGCCTATTTTATTTACTATAATAAATTTTAGAGTATTCAAATCTGTTGCAACGGCGGTAAGTAGAAGCAATCTAGAGCTGGGCGTAGCACTTTTGAGAGAGAGAGAGAGAGAGAGAGAGAGAGAGAGAGAGAGAGAGACAGAACATGGAAAGCTTCAGGGAGAGCAAGGAAGAAGAGCAAAAAGAAAGAGAGGAGAGAGGGCAGGAGAGGGAGAATGTGAGGAATGAAATGTGACCACAGCAGCAGCACTTTTGACTTCATCTTTTTTGCCTTCCTGTTTTCTTTTTTCACTTAACGGAGCTCATAGACATCTCCCCTCAATAGCTGTCATCCTTCCGCAACTGCTGCTAAAGCTCTGACAGAGTTACGCTAGAAACGCATCCAGAAGAGCGTAATACGTCGGGTAGGAACCTAAGCAGCAGCTCTTCCAAGTTGTTGTCAATCTTCCCTCTACTGCTGCTCAAACTTTGGTCCTCTAAGCATTAATTGGTGAAGGGAGGCAGCCAGAGCATCTGCTTAAATAAAGCTACATATTTTTGAGAACTTCGTTCCAAACTGCATATCTCAACATCGATCACCAAAGGCGGTTACGATAGTGAAGTATGCAATCTTCTTCTGGAAGTCCTCTTCTGCAAAAACAAGAGATTTTCAGGGATCACTGATTTCGCAAATACCGTAACCTGCAATGATGCCTTTTGTGATTGAGATACGGACAAGATATGAATCCTCATAAATAATCCGTAATCCCGAATCCAGCACGAGATATGGCTCAATAACAGCTATAATCTTTAGAGATGATAGCCGATAGATCGGTTTTACCAGCACATGAGTTGGCAAAAACAAAAGAGATGAGTAAACGAGAGTAGAGTGATTTTGCGTTGGTGTGAAACATCACAGGGTCATTCACACTGATGAAGAAAAAAATACAGCTACACTACAGGAAATTTTCAATCGCATTCAACACTAATGCAGCACAAACTTATATAATCAGGGGCACAATATGAAACGAGACAACAACAACTTTTTCGTGATGAATGCCAAGTTTTCGGCCAAAACACATAAACAGAAGAAATTATCGAAAACAGCTCAACCACATTTGTAGCTTATGGATGAGGTGGTCGACGTTGATCAATCCTGTTCGTGGGGTGAGCCAGCATTCGACTATACTATACTATTATACTTGAATTCTGCTAAATGGCTAATACGAGCTCAAAATTCCATCTTCTGCCATACTGACATGTACCTCCCTCACTCACAGCTAGGCAGCTGGATAGCCGACTGGATAGTGCTGCAGACCCAAAGGATAGGGCACAAGGGTTTGCATTCCGTCCCCGAATGGGCTTCTGCAAACCTTAATTGCTAGTCTTTAACAGGATGCAGAACAGGGATGAGCGGAATTCCGGTTTCCGAAAGTCGGAAGTTCCTGAATCCTTGCCTCATGCGAGCTTCTGACTTCTAGATTTCTGGACGATTGGCAGTCGTTGGGTCACGCCAACTCAGACGTGCTGTGTTCTTCGCTCCAAATTTATCCAGATTTCGAACTTCCCCCAACTTCCGACTTCCGGTCTCATGCAGTACTTCCGCTCATCCCTGATGTGGAACCGTTCGAGAGATAAATGAACGACTACGAGTGCTACTTTGGTAATAATGGACAATGGCTCGATACTGGGTGTTAACGCAATGTCGCTGCTAACACCAAGTATTCTGATATGCCATATAGTCTATTCACTTACTTTCTCATTTTTTAACCGCCTTCGAATGTTAAATGTTTGACTGCTCACGCATCAAGTGACTGGCTGGGATAGAGAACGGTGATGTCAAAGGAAGTTGCGGATGGACTGGCAGACAAAGTGCCAAAAAAAAAACAGATGGTGCGACACGCACGAGCGCGTCAGAAGTAGTCGAGTTTAGCACTTTAGCTTTGCGCAGTCTTCATTCGTCTCGTGGAATTTCGGGAGCTTGTTACTTATTCTATAGCTCAACTGTATCCGATACCACCACATGCTCAATTAGAAAATGGTTCAGAATCTTCAAGAAAAAAAATTCTTCTTGACTCTGCCCTCGTTCGAAGTATCAGTACGTACAATACCAACGGTGTAGCATGATGAAGCTGCGCGATGTCTGCGATTTTGCGTTTTTTCTTCACTTCTCCATAACTTCATTTTCATTTTCATACGTCTAAAAACGTGCTAACAACAAAGGAAAAATGAGAGACCATAAAATGCAACTAGGATTACAACAAAGCAAACTGATGTACGAATTGGACACTGAGTGCCGGACTCTTCTAGCTAGCCTGTTCAACGAATGTTCTAATGAATAAGCGCGCATTTCAAGCCCAAATGTCTTATGATCCGATCCCCTGTTAGTGCCGAGCAAGATACAGCACTTTAAATAACTTCCTTCAATCTTGACCATTTTCAAAGTGGAACAGATATTCGGAATCAGGATGGTCCAATCTACCTGGTAGTATGCCTACAATTTGGAGAGATTCGCTGCATCGAGTCTCTCCTGATTATATCCGCAGCTACTTTTCTGAAGATAGGACCCGTTAATCCCCCATTTTTCAAAAAAAGTCATAACACTTGTTAGCGATTGCTGGCCAAACTTGGACAGGGTCCTGTATCTAAACTAGTGTGAAATCAATAATCATCTATCTCCTGAACAGCTCCTCATTCTGTTAAAGGTTAGAAATTAAATTTTTCAGAACAGAATTCGTGGGCGGGAAGCAAACCCTTGAACATCATCCTCTGGGTCTGCATCACTACCCATTCAACTATCCCGCTGCCAAACTATGAGTGAGGGAAGTTCATGTCAGCATGGCAGGGAATGGAATTTTTAGCTTGTATTAACCATATAGCAAAATTCAAGTGTAATCTGTAACATCGTTTGGGACAAGCCTTCAAACCAAAAATGTCATCGATACCCATAGTTTCCACTCCTGCCGACTTCCAAAGAATTCACCCTGAGATGCGGCCAACGCGACATGCATATTTTGAATGAAATTGCCGCAGAGCCGAGTCAAAGCATCGGACGTGTGCTTCTTGCCTTCGTCGGAGGGAAAGCGTCAGAGCCGCGACTAGGTCCATCCTTCATGAAATAGACTGGTGCTTGCCAAACGCGCTCACCTGATATGAACTGTACTGTAAATCACTGTAAGTACGGGGTGTAAATCACTTCATCCTTTCCTCCTGCCCTGGTGCGCTCTAGTGAAAATCAAGTGGTGCTCTTCAGATAGATGGCGGATCATGTTGAAATTTTGGCTGTGGATGCGCTTCACACGAGCAACAAACTTGAGCGGCATCATATCTTATATGGACACCAGACACATATATGGAACATTACTACTACTATCTCTGAGCTGTTTTAGCGGTTGGATCAAGCTGTCAGTTTCAGCGCCTCGACAAGCTCTTCCCTACTGTTAACCTACGGCTGATGCCGCTTGATTTCTCGAGCCTCCATGACCTTCCTATTATCCGGGTTCTCGAGATGACGGTGCAGCACAGTGATTTCGAATTCTGGTGCTGAATCTCGGGTGCGTACCGTCGTGCGGTGCCTGGAGAAGCTGCTCCTGGGGTAGGCTTGCGGACGACAGAGAGCTCGACGATGTTCATCAAGCCGCTTTCTCAGCGGTCTTCCACTTTCTCCAATATATCGCTGACCACGTCCGTTGCAAATGATCAGATATACTGTACCGTGTGAATGACAAATCTTCTGGTCGATATAGTATTTGCGTTCCTCTTCGTCGCATCCGTTTTCATTCATCCTTGACGATGTCAGTATCTCTTCGAGGGTGGGTGGTAGCCGAAATATTAAGCGCATGGGGAGCGACCTCCTCACTATGGCGCTGACCGCGCTGACCTGCTTTGCAAGACGTTCGTTGACGTATGGCAGCACCAGTGCAATCCCGTCAGGAGCAAATACGGTCTCCACGTGGCCATATTCCCACTGTTGTCACTGTCCCATCACTCAAAGACGTATTGTCTCATCATCTTCTAAGGTAACGATGGTACACACCCGAGATTCAGCACCAGAATTGAAGTCACAGTGCTGCACCGTCATTTCGAGAACCTCGTTAATACGAATATCATGGAGGCTCGAGAAATCGAGTATCAGCCGGAGATTAACAGTGGGGAAGAGCTTGTCGAGGCGCTAAAACTGATAGCTTGATCCAACGGCACAAACAGCTCAGAGGTAGCAGCAGGAGTAGTGTTCCATATATGTGCCTAGTGTCCATATAAGATCTGATGCTGCAGAAGTTTGTTGTAGACTCATTCACACTCCTCTGTACTCTCGCTCGGTAGGTCATACATAATAACAGTTGTTGACTTTAGATGTATTCTATGGCGCATTATATTGTATTTGTCAAGGTCTGAGGAAAGCGCTAAACCCCGAAAGCTTACTGAAATTTTAACAAAGCATTAACATAGAAGCTCTCATCGCACACGATAAAGACAAGATCATATAAGGCTTCGGAACAGCACTATATTGGAACAATAGATTTTGAGTTTTGTTTCTAAAGCAAGATGCGGTGCAAGATTATGATGCACAGCACGTTGTGGTCACTAGAGTTTGGGGACTACTAAGTCCAGTCAGTCTCAGAAGTGCGTTACTAAGTATCTACATATTAGAGCTCCGTCTAAAAAAAGCGAAGTACTGGAAGAGTGATTTCAATAGCTTCTATTGGAGGCTAAGAATGGAATTTCAGCCAAGAATGCGTACAGTTAGGAAACATGTTAGTGCAATTTATCTCAAATCCAAGCTGAAATCCTCGAGAAACTAAACACTGCAAGAAACTGTCGGAATCCCCTAGAACTCGTTCGAAGTTGTAAAAGGACCGGTCAGGACGAAAAAATTGTCATCGGAGCACATTTTTGTCCCAACCCTGGAAATTTCTCAAGAAATTTCTCTAGTTCTTTTGAAAAAATTGACCAAAAATGGTCAAAAACCACTTTTTGACCATTTTGACGTTTTTTTTTTAAACGGAGGTTTCACGGAAGCTAATATTTCAACATGATCCGCCATCTATAGGAAGAGCACCACTTGATTATCACTGGAGCGCATCAGGGCAGAAGGAAAGGATGAAGTGATTTACACCCCATACTTACCGTGATTTACATAGTACAGTTCATATCAGGTGAGCGCGTTCGGCAAGCACCAGTCTATTTCATGAAGCATGGACTCAGTCGCAGCTCTGACGCATCTCAGACACAGGCAAGAAGCACACGTCCGATGCTTTGACTCGGCTCTGCGGCCATTTCATTCAAAGTATGCATGTCGCGTTGGCCGCCTCTCAGGGTGAATCCTTTAGAAATCGGCAAGAATGGAAACTATCGCTATCAATGAACACATCATACCCAGTATGAATCACAGAATCAATCTATCAATCGCATCACATCGTCCCGGACGCTGGAACAAAGTTCCCCCAAACATGCTCGACGCCTACTAAGTCTTGCTAGTCAATGACCTCCATGTGCTATGCCCAGACATGAAACCTAAACATGCTCTTGTACTCTCGGCATAACCTTGCTACCTCAACGGTGACTTGATTTGACAAATGTTCCCTAAAGACTCCAGTGATGTATCAAGCTTTACCTGCCCTGAGGCTCAAAGATGGAACCCATGTTCCAGAATGACACGATTTTTGCTCTTTAGGTGGTTGCATAAAAAATACCTTCAAACGAAACATAGCTGCAGTGTACGTGAAAGTGCCCAGAAGGGCATATGGGGAGAGAGATGAGAGAGAGCGAGAAAGGAAGACTGGTGCTTTCATTGAAAGTAGGTCCAGCACGGTCAGATTTTTGAAATTAAAATGAACCTGCAAAATGAAACGCATGTTCAGCCATGCGGACCAACCAGTGACGCCTTTCAACGGCGGCACACGGCTGCTTTGATGAATTCTTCCTGATGAACAGCAAAAAAAAACAGGCTTCGCAATCCAGCTCTCGATCACAACTATTGTATCCAATCCGCAAAGGGTAGATGCTATCGACAAGTAGAGGGAAATCGTACCAACTCTGGCTAGAGAATCTGCGGATAATACTGCGTGGAGATTGAATGCTCATGACGAAATGTTACTAACTCCCTCAATGATCCGTACACTCATCGCGCCGAATGAGAAATGTATTTCGGATGCAAAGGCGAAAGCCGCGATTTAAGCTCTACCACTAAAGTAGTCGGACAAAAAACATTCTGAATACATTACTCAGTATAAGGAGACACTTGATGAAATGATGAATCCAGAAAGATTATGCCTACAGGAAATAGCTGCAAGAAAGTCTCGTTGCAAAGGAAAAGTAAAACCCCAGTGTTGCTGCCCCTCGCTGCTCAGGACGACACTTCACAAAAGTCTCAGGACAGCAGTGGCAAGCTTTGTTGGATACAAGAAGGGGTTATACAAGCCTTGTTTACGAACCTGTACAATCCCAGAAGAAAAATCGCAACAAATATTAGACCTCAGCGTCCATGAAAAGCCATGAATTCGCACCAATCCCACAAATTCCAATAACTGAGCAACCAGTCAAAAGTGACGCCAAACGTCACTTCTTGGCCACCTGTGCTATTAGTCTCCCAAAAAATTTGTCTCAGCGGCGTTTTCCTTTGAAAGCATCTGTTTCATCGAGCATGCCCAGCTTCGTCTTTTCAGAAGAAAATACAACAGAAATAAATCACGCAGCCATGTGTTCTTTGGTGCCTAGATAGGATTCAAATTATAAGAGCATCAAGCATCTTAGTTAGCAGAATCAAAATTTACGGAAATGATTTGGAAAGCAATGTGATCCAATTCACGTAGTAATATTGACGCATCGTCGAACACACCATAATGCGCCGAAAAAATATCTTTCTTCCATCTTTGGAACGACACATTGGATTTCACAAAGGTAATAAAAAATACGGTAGCGATCAAAAATATTGCAACTTTTGGTTTTTCATTTACAACTTCTTTCAAAAGAGAGCATGGAGATCAAATTTCCAGATACTCATGTGGATATGTAGAAACAAGGAAGAACCCCTCCAATATATCGACTTCGTGCTTTTTTAGGAAGAAAATTTCCGCAGTGGTCTAAAACCGTAATCTGACACCATCCGCAAAGTCTCACAAAATGACGTCTATCCTTGGGATCTGACCACGAATTGATTACTTGCAGCAGAGCCAATCAGCATTATGAACCCAGAATATTAAGGGTTCCGACGGAGCAATGAAATGTGCTGAAATCGAACACCTGTAAATAAACTCATCGGTAGCACCTCTACAGAGCCAATGAGCGGAGACAGGGTGACAGAAACATCCGGAGCGGACTACTGCTGAACCAACCCCACATAATCTACGCAGATGTCAACTACACGTCGACCCATGCATATTTTTCAGCATGTACGGATTGAACCTGCTGCACGTGGTCAGATCCTAACGATAGGCGTCATTTTGTGAGACAATGCGGATGGTGCCAAAATACAGATTTCGACCACTGCGAAGAAAAAAAGCCTTCACTTTTTGAATGCTACTACCACTGGCGAAAAAAAACTGAAGAGATCGAAGTAGGCGCCTGCATTGGTGCGGAGGTAGTCCCTCCACGGATGATTCTACATTTATAGAAGCGTATACCCCAAATATTGAACAATTTTATGGAACTGAAATAAGGTTTAGTCCTTGAAAGAATACCATACCGAGAAATCCACATAAACAAATGCTGAGAAAAGTGATTACAAGTAAGCGGACATGACTCCGCGCACAAAATCAGTGTAAAAACTTCTGTTGAGGCAAAGTCCACTCCTTTTTCAGTGTTAAGATGAGAGTGGAATTTATTACTCTCATAAACTTCAAGTCTCAAATCTCCAAGGATGATTTTCCTCACTGTATAGTCAGTGAGAGTGAGAGTGAGTGGTTCTGAATCAAACATGGCTCGTAAGCCGAGCACTGTTCCGGTAAAGCTTTACGAAAGGTACCAAAAGGATGTTAGGCGCTCTCACAGCGACAATACTCTACATTTGATTTCGAATGTTACTCTATCAGTGCCGATAAAGAGCCTTCAGATTTAGCAGGAACGTGCCATCTGCGGCACGCAAAAGTGATCATAATCATTCTCGAGTTTCTGTGAAAAGCTCCCGCAATTCCATCAACGCCAATATGTTTCCTAGCATGCACTTGGTCTAGGAATAACCCAGGCAAAGTAATCCGGGCAGAGGCCGGGGGGATTGACAGGCCATCGACTGAAGTTGACAATTTGATTACGTTTGTTAGCACCATTCACGGACCTTCTTGTGGGTTTCACAACCGAGTGATACTTGTTCTCATTTAAGAAGTCCCTCCTTAATTGTTTCCTCACAGATGACCTCATTAATTGCTCGATAATGTTTGTTTGAAGAGAGTTTTGATGGAAATGGCTCATCGCCATGCGTTGGCCAACCCAGTCTCTCCGCGATTTTGGCACAAGTTTTTGAGGAACGGTATCTTTCGCTGGCAAGACTGATGCCCCTGTTGCCAAGGCTCTGATGCATTGTACAACTCCGTGGATAAAGTTCTTGCACTTTTGAAGGGCTATAACTCTAGCGTGTCTGAACGTTGTTGTGCTGCCAAGTGGTAGTGACACAACGATGGGGCTATAATTGGACAATGGTTGAGACCGCCAGATAAAATTAAATGAGCAGAAATTAGGAGATTTCTATATGAAACTTTACCTCCGGTAAAGTCATGTTCATAAAACACTCCATACACGACGGAATTTTCGAAATTACTTGTGCAACCGCCCGCTGCAAACAAACTTGCACGATATCTGCTTAAGACGTAGATCCATGTTTCCAGCGCTGCACAGCAGCTCCAAGTGGATGAGTTCTCGGATAATACTGTATACCTCCAGCATCAATTACAATCTAGTGGTTTGTTGACAAGCTGCTCCTTGATAAGCTTGAAATCTTTCGGATCCAAATCACTTACGATCAGACCAGCGGAGCCACAAGCCTACTCGGCATTAGCTCAACTCGTTCGATCAACAGAGTAGGGATTCATTCCTTGCAAATGAGCCCTATCAACTTTTACTTTTGGGGTGAACGTTAGAACGAAACCCCTACCAAGAGCCATTCGACATGCGTAATGACGATGTCCGCGTTGGCTGTGATGTCAGCTTTGATCACGTGGTCGTTGTGATTCAAAATGGAGGCCAGTGGAAGCCCCTGAACTTCAGGAATTCACTGGAGATGTAAGAAAAACGTAGCAAAAACGCACGTTCATGCTCAGTACTCCACTTTTCACGATTAGCGGCTCACGAGCCGTAATGGAGAGGTGAACCCGTCCAGTCCGCCGTCTCACCTCACCATCGAGTTGGTAACTCGTCTGGAAAATCAAGAAAACTTTATCAACCCTAATAAGACTTCAAAAGTAAAGGAAACTTCACCTCGAGCTCCAGTTCGATGTTACCGACGAGCTGCGCGGAAAATCTAACAGGAATGCTGATCTAAAAGCGATGTCTTCAGTACATAGAATTTCTGACAATTTCCCTTGATTTTCACGCTCGTCTACCAAAACTACTTCTTATAATGACAAGATTGCTCAACAATGGAAACAAAATAATGCAACCACCTTAGCAGGCCCCGTATGAAAGATAAGATTAAGGGTTTTTTTTCAGTCCCAGACCAGTGTAAAGCACGGGGTGCTATTTGGAGCTCCCGAATACGTACCCCCCCCCCTTTTTTTCCTTTCACATGGGTGTAAACCACGTCCACGATTTCGCCATTCTTGGTGGTACACAATCTTTGCATTATAGTGAGCAATTAAACAGCTTTCATTATGTTTCTCTCTCAATCCGCGACACAGATTCCAGACATCATAGACAAAGCTGCCAGTTTTAAGGAAACGTGCCCAAGAAGTTTCAGCATATCTGACATACTAAAGATAACACAAAGAAGGAGAGATCGAATTGCTAGAAAAATGAACTTGTTTAAACAATCTTGTACATGTCTTAACACGTTTTTGCGTAAACATTCGTGTTGTCACTCTCTGCTCCCTCTTCGCTTTGAACGTTTTACGCGCATCTCTGTACTACTTCTGAATACTGTAGAGTCCACCACAGGGAAGGTGCGATAAGGGTGCGATACACGCACCTTCTCCGAATCTGCCCTGTGGTGGAAGCTACAGTAATCTTTTGCAATGGAGCGTGAAATTGCGTAGGAGGGCAAAATAGCTCCACAGGGGGTTTCAGCTGAAGTTCGGTGCAATTCTTGCAATACTGAACCGATTTAACGTGAGCGGCTTGCACAGATGGGATGAAACTTAGGAAATTTACCGTGAATGTTCTCCTGTGGCGAGCAATACATACTAGTTCTACTAATTGCTGCGTCTATAACTTATTACTATTACTCTGCGTTGCTGTACCGATTTACTGTGATGGGAAATCTTTGAAGTAACAGTAGAGATCGTAGAGGTGTGGAACATCTCATCCAAAGCTCGAGTAATGTGTTAGGGCGTGGAGGCCGTACCCTTCACGATGCTTCTCGAATAGAAGCCGTTCTGGCCATTCTGCCGAAGGCAGTGCGCAGGTAGGATAGTATAGCGGCCGAAGGCATAAAGAAAAAACACAACGTACCCCCCTGCTTTTTCGCTTTGCTCCTCTAAATACGTAGGTGTGGTCTGTAATTTCGCACCTGTGCTTTACCCTGTCCCAGACCTACATTTCAAGGGCCTTCCAGGAAAAATTAGTTGCTAAAACCGCGAAACTAAATGACGCGACGGCAGCCCTGCCCATGCTACGGTTGAAGCTCCGATTTTCGGTCAAATTCACGAAATTCCTATCCTAAAAACAAGGTTTTGCCTTACGGTCTCGCCAACGTCAACATTCTGAGGTCCAACAACCGTCATTTCCGATCGAAGCTCATCGTTTTCATCCACGAACAGTACTGCAACGGCTTCTGTTGATACTTGCTCATTACGCTTGAAATCCAGCCTGTAATTCGCATCAGATAAGCACGTTCGATATAATGCGTTGCTCCGGAAGTATTACTGGTTAACTAGTGGAGAAAGTAGTGCTCTGCTTGATCTCTGTATAATACTAGCACATGATTGCTGTTTGATGCTGGAGTGATTTCGCGGAAGGGACAAAGCAGGAAACCAGCACACTTGCCAACGCAGACGAAAAAACTGAAGAAATTTTGAAACTAGGGAGCCTTCGAGTATCTTGTGCAAAACCGTGAGAAAACAATGTGTCAAAGAGGGATCAAAACAGTAGGCTATTAGGCTTACGAAGCACAAAGTGATCATAAAAATAAGGAAAGGATTCAACCAGAAGTATTGAAATTCTCCTAAAAATCAGGGAAAGTAGCTTAGTTGAGAAGATGGACCCCTATCTAAAAAGTATGAAGTTGAGAGGTTAAGGCCTCATATCAAGCAACAAGGTCACCTCACCGTGCTCATGAAAGTCCCCACGAAATTTCTAGACTTCCTTTAGGCAGCAAGAGCTTTGTGGGCGAAAGGAGAACGTAGCCGGTGCATCGGTGCACCGCGGTGATTGAAAGAGAACGTTCCCATTTACCCGGTGAACATTAATGGACGCGCCTTCCCATCAACAAAGTTTCAGCTACATTTTAAAAAGTGAATTTTGAATGCATTGTATGGAATTTAATGTTTTTCCATAAAACGCCTCTCATCTATATCTCACGAAACTTATCCTTCTAGCTTTCTATCATTGCGCTGCTGTTTTCCTGCTTACTCTTTGCTCAAAAATAGTTATTTCACCCTAAAAGGTAAACTGGATGGTTTCTGACACAATGGGATAGGAACGGAAACAGAGCGCGCTTTTCTGGCCCTTATATGGTATGAGTTCGAAGTTCTTTCACCATAACATGATCAAAACTGTCATAAATAGATGAAAATCATTCTCTCACACAATTTCACAGGGTAGACTGATTCGAGCCACCGGGTAGGCCATGGTATGGTTTGATGCAGGTGTACAGGGTGACTATGGTTTGATGCAGGTGCACAGGGTGACAACAAAGTCCTTGACCGGAAGTTTCTGCGAAATTTTCTCTGGGAATTTCGGTACACAACTGATGGCGATGGTGTTCGTTGCGTTGAATACTTTTGCTCGCAAAGCGTGGGGGAAAGTTCTATTTTTACCATCCTCCGCTAAATTTTTGCAGAAAAACTATTTTCGCCATCAGTGGGGCCGCCAGAGTCTGCCACGATTTCTTACCAGAAAATTTCCGTAGAGAACACATTAAATGGAAGTAATTTTTCTGAGGATGACTTTAAGCGAAAGCAGTTTTACTGCCGGCAAAACTTCCCACTGCTGTCGTTCTGTGGAGCAGACACGATCAAGTATTCATCTGTTGCCGTTTTTGTGAGAACACTGAGGTGAAGTCAGTGCTCTAATTGTCAGCGGAGGAGTCCATGATTATACATTTTTGCTGAGTCAAAACTGCACACGATATGCATTAAAAGGGTCCTTTGAAGCAATATCCATGAGACACTGGTTGAGAGGTCACTTCGGTGACTATGACGCATTCACGGAATATTCTTCATATCCCACAAATGCCAACTTCTTCGGAAGAGACTGTACAGTTGCTTTAAAGCGCAGACCTTAACATTGTTCCTATAAAATTATAGGACCTATAGCTGAAATCCTGTGGGAATTGTAGGGTTGGACTGACCCAGAGGAGGTGCAGGCTCAAGCCTATGCGACTCCTGAGGGTTTTGAGGCCTACATCGGAAAGGCTGGAGATTTGCTCAGGATCTAAATGATGGTTTTCCAAGCTCACAGATTCAGTAAGCTCATGTAAAATTTTGGTCCACCATTCTACCCTACAGGTGTTTCTAGGGCTTGCGAAGCTTGGCCAAAGACTTTGTTGTCGCCCTGTTCAGTGCGAGCAGCTCATACATGAACGAGCGGACAGAGCTCGAAACGAGTGCCCGGCCCTATGCACCCAGAAAAGTACTCGCCCTCAGGACACAACCTTGCCGCCTGAAAGAGGCCTTACGCTCCATTTTTCCGAAAAGTGGCCGGGCCGCGTTGGGGCCACCATAAGGCCGCAAACCAGTGAGCTCTCATCCCTATCCGTCCGGAAAGTATTCGTTTTCAGCCCGGTATTGAGCACTATTTGTCCATTATTTCACCCGCGAAACCCACGTCATCAGTCAACCTTCACTGACCGCCGCGGATGGCACTTCTCAGTTAACTGCAGAAAGTTGTTGTTCGCGTAATACAGCCGACAACACAGTGTAGTCTGCGAATGCCAGCTAAGAAACAATAACTACAATATTCACGAACTATACATACCCATTCTGAGACGAAAATGTGAAATAAACTAAACTAAGGTGCTAGGTCAGCCCTTTATTGTTTTGTTCTGCTTTGTCTTAAGTTAAAGTCATTCCTAGTTCCACCTATAACGTTATTGTGCTTTCCAGTGTTGTATTTCGGTCACACTGCAGGTTTTACCATCGATGTACTGGTGGCACACCCTCGTGGTGTATTTGATAAATAAATGAATAAATAACACAAGAAATATAGTACTGTCAAGGGCCAAACCCCGACATTAGTGCATCAGCCCGAATAGTTTCCGGTCCAGACCGCAACTTCCTCTACAGCCCAGTTGGCCTTTCCGCCCGCATTTGACAGTCACTCATTCAAAACTTTTGTCTGAGATTCGCAGGCGGAGGGGAAGAGATGTGCCCCTTCAATTGTACGGTATGATGCGGAATTTTCTAGTTCTTTTTGTTTCAGATGCCCTACTCTGCGCTGAACAACGCTCCTTCTAACATCCTCGATGGCATATCACAGCATAAGGTGGGGAAATTTTTATACAATTTAGATTTCTACGGCTTCTTTCAATGGGGTACGCTGAACTGACAATATCACTTGTTATGCTACTAGCGTTTAGTGAGATTCTATGAACAGAACGTTGTTTTTGGGGATAATACTTGTCGCAATTCCTCTTGTTGGTTTAATTATCAAGTGGTATGGCTCGTGCGTACCATGATGTCGGCAGATACAAATTTTCATGGTATCTCGAAAAAATTATGCCCTGCACTGAATTTGTGACTCCTTGTGAAAGAAGTGCACATCTACATTTTCGGAAGCATGCGAGTGTTTTCATAAGTATGAGGATCAAGATGCAAATGACGAAAACCACAGGATATAAAATCGGTTAATTTAAACTGCCGTGGTATTATAAGAATTTGTTAAGGTTGCATGCAAATGATGTTTTTGCCAGGAAGTGCGATCCAATACGTGGAAGAGGATCCCCGCAGTGGATCAAACGATTTGTCGGGGCAGGCCGACAGCTTAACCGCAGGCACACCGCGATAAAACATACATCAGGCAGCATGCCTTATATGGGGGAGGCAGCGTGGGGAGCTTTTTCAGTATTTGATAGCAGCCTAGCTGTTGAGTGTACTCTAGCAGGTAAAGAGAAAATCATTTTTCCCATGGAAATAGACAAATGGGAGCCTTTTTTAAGCAGAAATGATATAGCGTTCACAAGAACAAGAATACCAAGAGGTTTTTATAAAAAAAATATATCTGAAAATATCCGCAAAGCCTAGATTAGAATTTCTGGATAAAAATTTCTAAATTTTCACCGGCTTCACTCCTACAAGAAGAAAGTCGATTAAATTCATCTGCAAACGCAAGAATGAGGATGAATAGAGGATAAGGTTAATGAGATCAGCATTCTATGCAATCAGACGTGTCTATGTAGTATGGCGTGCCTTAGTTTGCAGTCTGAACTAACAAATTCTGATGGAAGCGAGAGTTTTCTCACCTTTCATCTACAAGGTGAGGCATAAATAGTGTGTCAAAAAAACCCATAAGTTTCGCTAGAACGGTCGGGACACTGATTGTTCTGCAGTGTTACTGAACTTAGACTCTTAGGAATCACAATTTTATTGTAATATCTGATGAGTCCCCTTCTGCTACGTGGCGGGGGTTCAACTGATGGAATACCTAACTCGAGGGATCCGCAGACAGTTTCGGGGAATTTCCTCTTGCTTCTTTCCGAGGAACAATCTCAGAATCGTGACGACAGCGTATTATGTAGGGCACATCCAGACCTCCATGATCGCTCGTCGATCAATGAGATAACGTTCAATACAGTCAGACGTGTCTGTCAGAAACGCCAACATTAATAACAATAAAGTTCCAACGGGATGAGCATGGAAGACCCTACTTACTACGTTGAATTCCTCGGAGAACTGCATATGTACTATGACATTCTTTCATATTCACTGTGAAATTCTCACTGATGAAGCTAGGCTCCACGGTGAACGGTAGAGAGAGTGTAGAGTGTAGTCTTGCGTTTCGCTGCCCTCCCAGGTTGCTTCACCAGATTCGACCTTTTCTCCTGCTCATGCGCTTCGCTGCCGGTTTTCTGTTCCTTGTGCATATAGCCTTCCACCAGGATCTGCTCCAAGAGCAGTTCATTCGTTTCTCTATGCAAAGCCACAGCTGTTCGACCGCCTCATTGTCCTCCCCCACAATTTTTCAATGGGTGTGCTTCTTGTACATTTTCTTTACCTGTAATATTGCAGTATCTAAAGGACATCACGTCGAGGAAAGCCCTTAAACGTAGTATATCGTCGTGCAGAATAGGTGGTTTCGTAGCGATCTATGGAAAAGAAGAGATCGCGAAAGTGGATTACACGGATAGTAGTGGTGAGAAGATGACAGCTCTCAGGATCTGGAGGTGTTATAACGTGAAACGTTGACATGAGAAGAAAAGTGGGAGTCATGAAGAAGAAGGGGTGACAAAACTAGCAATAACATCTATGTTGGAGAGCCTCGTAGATAATAGCCTACAACTTTTGACTTTTGAGTATTTATGCAGCACCTTGTACTTTGCCACGGTGTAAACGAAGAAAATGAGAAAAAGCAAAGCTTTGTCAGAGCTCTAGCTCCGTAGTGGTGAGCACTTTGAGCCACCATTCAAGGATTTCCCTTCCAGGTCCGCAATGCCCTCGAGACAGGAGCATGGGAAATTATAAGCCAACTTTGACCAAAAAATATAAAAAGAGATTATATGTGATAATTCTTCTGTGCCACTCAGGTTCGTGCAGCCCTGGTCTTATAAGGCGTGCATCAGCATAAGACCTTATAAGACCAAGGCCGCACGATGCAGTATTCAATCGCCATCAATTGACGATTATTTGCAGTCGCGGTAGCGTTTCGCTCCGCTCTATCGGTGGACACGTGGTGAGTTCGTCCGTCGAGTGGATGCTGAATGTTGTCTAGCTAGGATGAGTCGAATGAAGGGGTGTGAGGAGGTCTTTGTAGGTTTAGAGCGTGAATAGATGAACTTGCACCTCTGAAGACGACGTTGAGTCGAAACGTTAGGCCGTAATGGACGTGTCCTTATAACAACCTGAGTGGCACAGAAGAATTATCACATATAATCAAGTGAGGATGACCAGGTCTTCTGACCAGAGCACATGGAAGTTACTCCATTATAGAAAAAGAGATCATTCACTGTGGAAAAAAAACACCCGCTCACCGAACAGCCTCAATGTTGTGCCCACAGGTGTTCTTCAGCTTCAACGTAGCCGATGCGATCTCTGCCACCAAGCATGTAACCTGAGTCGTTGACGCATCAGCTACAAGACCTCCGTCAGAAGCGGCAATCCTTGAAAAATCGCTAGGATTGAGCACCATGAAGGGAGTTCATAAAAACCACAGAATGTTTACCTCAGAGCGTTGCTCCCAAGTTCAGGTTTAATACGAATCGGCGATGAAATAGGTGGAAAATCGAGGTTGAACTCAAGCTGACCGAACATTTTCGAATGACGGTCACCTAGCTCTAGGCAGATTCGGCTGATCTAAATCAATGTCATGACTAGCAGGGTATCCATAGAAATCCGGTATGAGCCGCAAAAACAAAATACCCATAACGTCTGTCCCTTCTGCAGTTGAGCCGTAGACAAATCGAGCATGATCACAAACGAAGTGCTAGCGTTCGGCTCTAACACCACTCCGCTTCTGGAAGTCTGAAGTAGTGGGGCGTTGTCGGATAGTGGAGGAACTCGCCGTCGTCGTTCCACATCACATCCAACAACCACAGCAGACAAGCTAGGAGAGGTAGAGATTAAAAAATTTGTAGGTGGCCAGCATTAACAGCTACCTGATAGCATGAGCTGCTCTTGATGTCAAGCAAACCCGTACTGGAACTTTCGCGTCTAGCTGCACGGGATTCGTCTCGAGGAACGATGCCTACAAGGAATCACGCCAAAAATGACTTAATGCATGATTCCAACGCATTACTTAATGTACTCCATGAAAATTCTATTCAAGAAGACAAGAATCTTGCACCTGAACAGTAACAAACATATCCAGACGTGATGCTTGTATGTTGAAGTACTGACGTTCTCCCAGAACTGTGGCCCAGCTCTGTTGATACTGCGACATCTGTAAAGTGACTTAATAATTCGTCAATACTATCACGAATCCTTTGAATAATTGGCAGGAATTTCGAGATATTTCGGAGCTGCCCTATGCAGAGGTGGTTTGGAACACATTAAATCCTTATCTTCATTCTTTTTTTTTTCTCGATATCCCTTGGTAGATGATGGTAGGCTCTGCATTCGAATTCCAACTTGAAAACATCATACTGGGGTGGGACATCGGCTTCACAGGTATATCCATCTATGAAACCACGGACCTTCATCGAGGTCATCATTTTTGCATGTGAGTACCCCCGCACGGTGATCGCACGAGAGTAGAGCGGTTGTACAGGATAAATCCGCGGAACTGGCGCGTGCATTCCCGTAGCTATTCGGAAAGACTGCAGCAACCATTCGAAAGGATCACAGGAACTGTTCGTAAGAACCACAGCAGCTACTCGGAAGGAACGCAGCAGGAAACCGGGAAAACCGCACGTCACCTGTCGGTCCTCCCGGCTTCCTGCTGCGGTCCTTCTAAAAAATTTGTCTGAAAATTTATCAGAGATTGGGGATCAACCATCAATCATCAACTCTTAGACCTTCGAACGAGTTGCAGAGCGTTCCTTAGTCGTTATCAACTACAATTCGAAGTCATTGCCCTTTCCTGCGAAGGGAAAAAGAGTAAAAACAGATAATGACGTATGACTGCTTTGTGTAGTTTTGTATGTCACATCATTGCACACCGTTTGCACAGTTTAGCACATCATAAGAGGAAGGAGAAATATAAAAGCATCCAACAGCGAACAACTAGAAGCCGTAGATCAAAGTTCTCAGGAATTTCTGGCCAGATTACCCTGTTCAACGTACTCGAAAGCCAGGTTTACCATGAGATCTCAGATGAAAAAAAAATCGATAGGTGGCCCCTTTAACGAAAAAGAGGTTTCATAGCTTAATCAGCTCTAAGAGGTACAATTCATGCGGAAAAAAACCTTGACAATAAATCTTTGTTAATTCAATTACGTGTTAGGTAGTCCCAGAAGTTTTGACGGCGACCAATTGGTGAATTTTCGAGGGTTCATGACTAGGTAGTCATTTCTAAACCGCTACGGAAACCAAAATGCGCTCTAACATGGATGGGTATCAATCAATCCCCTGAGGCGGCATGCATCATTGAGATTACCCAGGGTAAAAATGTAAACACCATGCGAATCAACCCGCAGTTAACATTGACATCGACGCGTTTACCCTGGGTAATCCCACAAGGGATCTGGATGAGTTTGTAGCATGCAAGGGGATCGCTTGTTTTCTTTGCTACCACTGCCTTTCTCTTTGATGAAACTTGTTTTCCATACCGATTTCCACTCATCACACCTACCTATGCCCTCTCCAACTCGGCCATTCTTTTCTCAAGGACCAAAATGGTGCTTTCAGACCCGCGTTTTTTTTTTTGCATTTTTAGACGAAAGTGATCAATATATTCGTGTTCATTATTGAAGGAAACCTAGGATTACATAAAAACCTTGAAGAAAATTTTCCTTGGAAGCTGCTTTTGTTCAATTTTCTTTTGCAATGAGGTGAACCACGGTTCTATGTCCTCTCATTTCAGAGCTCCTCTGGCCCAATAGGAACGCCTTTCAGCGACAGCTTTGCCCTTACCCAGGTAAACATTTCAGGACTACGTGTACGATAATGCTGAAATAGGTTCTGTCAACAAAGCACTATTTCACATGCTTTTTCCAGTGACTTTCATCTACACACAAAATCATTGTGGGTACTATTTTTAAAAACTAGTCGTAAAGAAGGGTTTCCCAGCTACCTGTGCCGTTCTTCAAAATTAATAAGCTCACTCCCTAAATGCATGTCTACGAAATGAAAAAAAAAAACTTGCGGACAAGTGCAGGTGGGGTTAGGGGGGGGGGCTACTTTTTTGTTCATATTTGTGTTCCATTTCAAAAAAAAATTAACAGCAACTGATACGAAATTAAATTCTACAGCATATTTTGAAAGGTAATAAAACTTTAGCTAGTTCACTTTCAAGGATATTTGAGAAATAAACACGTTTTCTACCGAAATCACCACCAATTGACCCCAACTGGACTCACTCAATTGGAACTACGTCATCAAGTGACGAGAATAAACAACCGACCTCAGGGACCCATTAGCGAGGCGTTTGTTAGCGATACTGCAACCACGTCACCAAATGTTATAATTAACACATCGCCAAGAGACAAGTGATCGTGAGGGGTGGATTCAACGAGCGGACAACTGTCACGAAAAACATTCAAAAAAGTATAGGTTCGAGTGGATTAATTGTTCCGTGGGGAAATACGGAAAAAATGACATAAACAAGGAAGGAAATGAACCCAAAAATACGATATAAACAGAAAACGAGCATAAGCTTACAAGGGACCCATTACCAAAGCTATTATTTACAGTCATAACGTGTTTTTCAATTTCAACACTTCGAGTTGGAGGGCTGATCTTTAAGATTATAAAAGAGTGTAGAAAACGTAAGGACTTTAAGGGTAGAACAATGACTACGTGAAATAATATAAAATTATGAGTGAAATCTAAGATCTAACTATAATTTGCCCACGATAATTAGCAGTCAACTCAGACAGTCGCACTGTAGCACTAGGCAACGACTAGGTAGTAAAGCTGTAGTTCGGGGAAGGGCAAGACTTAATGTCATGCATCAAAACATACCAACAATTCCCGAAATTCAGAATCGAATCACTTCCAATCCCGGAGCTTTATCTGGCAAAATCTTTCGTTTTCCTACTTTTGTTCAGTTTTCACTCACAAGAGGAGTACAACTATGTGAATATCCAAAGAATAACGAGAGCGTGAGAATAGGAATAATAGTCACATGGGGACGAACGCGAAACGCGAAAACGAAACTCCATAGACTCCGGAATGGTCTTAGCGTTATTGCTTGCTGGATGTCAGGTGAATGGAAAATCCGGGTGTACCATGGGTTATCTCAAAAATGCATCCGGCATGGCCCTGGTTTCGCCGCCCGTTTAGGCGTTCATGAATCCTAACCCGGGTTAGCTAACCAACTTTCCCGTCTTCTCCGAACACCAGGTGGTGTATAAGAGAACCAGGCACGCCAACAATCAATGGTTTGCATGATTAACTTTGCATAAATTCCAGCCCAGAACATCAATCTTGGAGTCAATTACATGAAGATACCGATCGTGACTGGGAGCAGATTTTATAATGGAAACAACCTCACGGTCAGACGGTGTCGCACGACCATGCGCTTATTCATTCTTATGAAACCTGAGCACCATCACTGTCAGGTTTTTCATACATTTGGCTCTTGGTAAGTTAACCTGGTTATGCTCTGTCGTGAGTTCAAGAAACCCATCCTGGTTATGGAGATTGTGAAACACATTTTTTTCACGACCTACTTTCGCCACCTCCAGTTCGTTCTCATACTCCGCTGACTGACCTCAACTAACAGCTGGGTGCTGACTGACTCTAACTCCCAATTTAGTAGAAAACGCGGAAGTAGAACCATAAAAAGAGAATCCAGTTAATTTTTTTAAATGATTTTCTAGGACTCAGGAAACAAAAACAATGGGGATTCCCTTATACCTTTATGAAATGCAAACGACTGAAAAGGAATCTCCGAAGGGGGAGAGAGATGCAAAACCTCTGATATTTACGCACCTGGGCAGTGGTCACCTCAGTAGCAGCGAACGGTGGTGGAGGAACTGTAGAGTGGAGTACGGCTCGAAAACCTTGTTCAGCCAATGGCTGTGATGGCATCAACTGCACACAACACCACAGGTAATCCTTGAAAGTCAAAACATTTCTAAACACAAATTACATCACGGAAATTCCATAGCCATTGTATCCTTACCTTCATTGAAGCCATACAATACGCAGCACTAATTGCCTTTTGAAGGATATCCTTGCGGATAGCTGGCGGAATGCCATCTCTGACTACTGCCACCCATAGCTGCAGCGCATGAGTCAGGTCTCCGCTCTGGTAGTAGACTTCGGCTTTCTAGAATCGGGAAGTATAGTAGATACCCTGTATTGAGGATAAGACTGGTAAGGTATCTATAACCACTCAGATAATATTAGGGTGGTCAGAAAGTCTTGAGCCGTTTTGGACTTTTTTTGCGCTTTATTTTATTACTCAGCCCACAGTGGAATTTGCTCAACAATATAATAGCCACAGTTAGTCAATGCTGTGTCCCACCTAATGGGCAGGTCAGCGGTCCCCTTTTCCCAGGAATGGAAAGACTGGGAGCCAAAGAAATCGCTGACCTCCGTTTCAACATGGTCAACTTTGGTGAATTTTTTCTTAGCCAGGAATGCCTCGAGGGGATGAAATAAGTGACAGTCAGAAGTGGCAACGTCAGGAGAATACGGTAAGTGGGGAAGCGTGTCCCAACCCAGCTCCTCCGATTTTTCAGGGGTCCCTTAAGCAAAATGGGGCCTAGCGTCACCATGGCGTAGGTGTACAAAAAACTCGTCTTGGCCGTTTTTCTCGAACAGCATCCGCGACCTTCCGGAACTGATTGGCGTATGTGTTACTGATGACCTTGTATGTTTGTGGGAGCAGCTTACAATACGACATTCCTGGCGAATTCCAGAGGTAGCAAAGGAAACACTTGTTTGGGTGGGGGTCGATTTGGTGGATCTTCTGCTCGACGGAGCCACATGGCAAGATGTATGTTAGAATCGTAGAGGACACAACTCTCATCTTCAGTAATTAGTTACTCCAAAAACTCCTTTCGGTGTGGTCAATGAAGGAAAAACTGATCTTGGGTAGAAGGACCTGTTTTGGAATTGACGTCGTAATTAAAGTTAGGAAAGCCAATCCGGCTATATATGCCTACTACGGAGAAGCCCCGAGTTTGGTCTACGATTACCACATGGTAGGTCATGGGTACCGATCAATAATCAAAAGTTCTGGAACTTTCACAAAAATCGGCTCAAGGCTTTCTGACCACCCTAATAGATGAGAAAATGTAATTCCTACTCAGAATCTCATTTACAGCCACTCTACGAAACAAAAACCTGGAAAATTAGCAAGTGAGCCACCAGATTCAATGGCTGCCTACTAGTGCCCTTTATCTGTTTTTTTTTGTTTTTTTCTTTACTTTTGCCTGTTGTTTCAATTCGTTTATGTTTTTTTTTTTTTGAACTCTGTTCTGCAGCCTGCTGTACATGGCATACGTCTGCTAGTCGCACATCTATGAATAAAGAAATAAAGAAAAAGGGAAACTTGTTGAACAGCTGGGGCTGCCGTCACCATGCCATCACAGCAAATATCCTTTCCTTTCCTAGAAGGCAAGGAAAAAGTTGGAGGATCTCGGGATTGAACCAGAACTCCAACCGCAGTATGGGTTTAAGTAAACATCTACTGACCGTAAAATTCTGGGCCCCCAAGAAGGCAGCCATCCAGAAATTTTACTGCTACGATCGTCAGATTCTTGGCACACAAGAAATCGCTGCTGCCAAAATTTTAGTTCTATAATTGTGAAATGCTGTTACTAGGGGGGACTAGACACAGAATCAGGGAAGACACAAGGGAAGAGCGTCAAATTTTGCTCTCCTAGTCACTACATAGTCACAGCCATTCTGATGGAGTTTTGGTGCCTTTATAGCTACCACCTTGTAGCCGCTGAGCAATCCCATCGCAGCACGGTTTTGTTATGATTCTGACAAGCATGCTTAAATGCGTGAATGCTGAAGAGATGAGACGGGAAGGAACCGAAAGGACCAGTTAAGATCCACGTGGCAGATGTCGGGACATGTTAGAATCATCTCATCATCGTAATGAAACCGCGTCGCCGCAGTTTTGTGGCCTGTTAGCCCGGGGAATGCCTCCGGCTGGAGTGTGTCTGCAATTACGACCATAGTGGAATCGACTGGTTCAATCGGAGACAGTAGCGGAACATCAAAAGGAAGGGAGTCACACCACATACATATCAAGCTTACTGAAGAAGGTGCAAAAAATAGATCGAACCAGGGGATTGGCTGGCCGATACCATTGCGGTCGTAACTGCAGACAAAGTCCACCCGGAGGCACTCCCTGGGTCAACAGACTGTACTTTGCAATTGCGGAATGACGTCAGCCAAGGAACAAGAATTGAATGGAGATCTTCATTTGTCTTTATTTAATAAAGTGATCTTTGACTACGACCATACATTTTTCGCACTCGTCATCCGCTTCCAGACGAATCTCTAAGTGATTGAACAAAGCGGATAACACTTCGATAACCGATACTTTTTAACATAAAGTTACAAACAGCCATATATTTACCTTTTTTAATTTGCATAGTTGAAGAAACAGTGAAAATGGTTAAAACTGACCTCAATAATTCCTTTACGATACATGCGGAAACATCCATACTTCTTGAACTGCGCCATAGCAGCATTCAACAACGAGATTACTCCTTCGTAGTTTACCACAAGGCGGTGCTGTACATTAAAATAAATTCCGTAGGAAAATTTGGGAGCCTAATGAGAGGAAGAACTTTGCAGTTTCACTAGTGAAACCCGCTAAATAACACTGTAGGAGGAATTAGAGAGATAATGTTTTAAATAACGAAAAGAAAATAGGTCAGCAACGGATAATTGTTCCAAAAACTAGTTTGAAAGGTACTATGGAAGAAAAAATGCAAAGAGAGGGAACTAATTGGTGACAAACATACGTTACAAAGTGAATAATAATTGAGGAATGTCATCATATTCTTGCAACAACATTAAACACAATTACCAGGATCGAATCATCGACTGTGTGCGCGGCAGCAGCGTTTCAATTCGTTGCGCAAGAAAAAATGGTGATGATGATATGAATAATGCTAGGGTGAGCTCCACTTATCTCAAATTTATTCGCACACGAGAATTCTTTGTGGGACAGCAAACTGCGTATTTGCATATGTGGCTTGGTAGGGATACTAGGGATGGCAAATCTGTTGAGAGTAGCAAGACAGTTTATAGTAGGTGCCTTTTTGCTCGAAAAGAGGTATGCCGTTCCCACTCGGACTGTAAAACTCTTAGCCCTTGTAGAACCTCGCGGTCGTCTATAAAAAATTTTCAATTCGCTACCATTAGTTATGGATGTCATTAAAGAGTAAAGTAGTCTACGACGTACTGACCAATTAGAGGCCACCTGGAATGACGAGTGCTAGCTCAGCCAGATGTCAAAAGTTTTGAAATAAACGATATCTTAAAATTAGAGACAGGTGTTTCACTGAACCCATCCAAAATAACAATGTTCTCTTTCTTTTCTCGAAATGTACTGTGACTGAAGGTGTCCATCACCGTGGGAACTATTACGGTGTTCTCCCTAATGAACAATTCCGCTCATATGCACCTGACATCGGCTGAAAGACCGATTCACGGCACGTTCATTGTAGTACGAAAGGTTGAGTATTCATCGCTTTTTTTCTGTTCCCAGAAAAATTTTAGAGGAGTATCGACCAAAAATGTAGAATTTTCTTTTGCGTTTCTCATGACAGTAAGAAGAAAACTGCAACGGAATACTTCACAGTCCATGCAACGAATCTGGGAAATGTTTGTGGGCCAGATCTTTGTAACAATCGAACTACTGAAAGTAGCTAGGACTTGGACAAATGAGCCGAAGCTGCGAGTGCATTCTTGCGGAACGACATGATATAGCAAACCTATGCGTGGATTTAGAAATGCCAATAAATGTCCAAAATTGATAATGAAATCTAATGGAATCTTGTAGGGGAAGGTTATTCATCTCCGTGAGAGAACGCTTCACAAGTAGTCGTAGTGTTTGGAATGCACAGATACTGGGTGAGTTTTCCTTAGATACTTCCATCATGTACAGCGGTGGCTACATATTTAGCATAGATACGTTTCTGGACGACAGGATTTTTAATAAATCTCAACCCTAAAATAAGCAATCAGAACCAAGTTTGAGCATGCGTTGTTGGCTTCGTTTCTGTTGTTTATCATGCGCACATAATCGGTTGAAATAGATTCAAAAAAAACTTCAGTTTTGTCGGTTTTCCCAAAATTTTCACAGGGTGCGCCATAAGTTTTTGCACACTATATTTAGTGCCACCACAGCAGCAGCGGAATTCAACTTAATGGCATGATCTCTATGGCCGCACTAAGCGAACTCAATCGCAACACAAATATCCTAACAGATCCGGAAAATGTCGTCATTTGCTTTCGAACCAGCTCAAAGTAGAGTGGGAGACGCGCCCATCGCGCCACGGTGGTATTTCTTGTCTAAGCCTTCCGAAGCTTTTCCTCATCTTTATGGTACGAGCTCAAACTTGTGTAGAGTGTCGCACTTGATTTGCTGGTACCACACAACATTCCATCGGATTCAGATTAGTGCTGCGGGGGGTTAGATCTCAGCACAGGATTTCCTCCGCGCACTACTCCAGTAGTAGACGCACTTGCTCCATGAGCAGATTTTGAGTCCTACTGAAACGTCACAGTTGGCATGTCCAGTATGAATTCAATGAAGCTAGGTATTTTCTCGCTTAAAATACTGTTCAAATAAAACTAAGCGTGACGTTGATGTTGTGAACCAGAAAAGTCTAAGAAAATTTGCACTGATTAAGCACGTTTTTAAAAACACGAAATTCTTGAAGGAAGAGGGGAGACGCAATTCCGTTCTAGCCACAGAACCTTCCAATGCTTTTTTATATCTAATCCATATTTCTGATGAAAATATAACAGCTTTGCTCTAAAGAGTGGCTCCTGTTCTAAGATGACATCGATGCTCCCTTCCGCGATGGATGCGCCTCCCACTTAACTTCGAGCTATTACAAAAGCAAATTTCGACATATTCTGCTGGGATGATACTCAGCTGAGTTCATTATGGTCATAGACGTCATGCCATTGCGGTGAATTCCGCTGCTATGGTAGTACGAAATGTGTTGTGCAAGAGCTTATGGCGCACCTCATATAAAACTTCTACACCTACCCAAGGGGCAGGAAGGAGCGGTGACTTGAATTAGACACACTTTTCCCAGTTATTTTCCCATGAACCTTTTACCATACTCTCTGCATTAGCTGGAGCCATACGCATAAGCAAACCGTCTAATTTGCACAAAAATTCCATTTTATTGGACGAAGCGTATATTGAAAGCCTCGAAATTGTCCTGTCACTAACTGAATGCCTGCTAGAAAAGCGAACTGGATCAAAATCCACAACCGAAGTGCGTGTCTCATCTTTGTTACCACGGCGAATCCTTTCTTCCACAATTTTTTAGTCCAGTTGAGAATGTTTGCTCTTACCTGAGGAGAACAACTGCCCAACAATATTGTTATAGCAAAAAAGTGCAATTATCATCAAGAGTGTAAACGAAGAAATTCAAAGCGGAAGCTGAATTCGAGATATCGAGCAAGAAATCAAGAAGAGCAGAGTAAAATAGAACATTCTGAACTGATATTAATGGACAAAAAAAGATCTCCAAGTATACGTTATCAAAGGTAACATCCATCACATAAAGGTTATGCGAACTTTGTCATTACTTTAACACCCCATGTGTTGAATAAAATGAGTTGAAAATTTGGTTAATCTACATTTACCAAACCCGCAGTGGTCTTTAACCTCGATGGTTGCTCCATCAAGGAGAAGAAGTGCTCACAACATTTATCAAAGCCAGAGCACTTCGAAGAGAAGGGAAAATGAAGGGTTATGATAAGAGAAATGAAGAAGTGAAGAGAACGAGAATAGATTGAATAGACTAAGCAAAGAATACTAGCACAAAAAGAAAACAACGGCTGCATCTTTCAAAGCAGTGCTTTTGATATGAGTGCAGCTGTAATTGAAGAAAAATCTTACCAAGATGGCTGTCACTGCGTCTTCCTCAACATTAGCAGGAGCAAGCCCATCATAACCAATTCTCCACGGGCGTTGGCCGAAGAAAACCTAAAAACACAAAACTCTGTTCCAGACTTTCATAAGAGCACTGCTATGGTGGGAATACGCACGGTATTTTGTATCGCTGCCATAGGATCCGGGACTGGGTATGGCTTTGTGACGGGGTTACCTGAATGCAATACTCGTATAAAGAGAAGAAAAAAACCACTCACCCAGAAAAGAAGAGAACTTACTTTTCTTCAGTGCCAGTATGCTCTTGTTAACTGCGGAATATAGTGAAGCTGCCAAATCTAGTTGTGTTCCCGGATTCAGCGTAGCCAGAGCGGTCAAACCATTTACCACGGCTTGTTCGAACAGCTGAGCAAAGTGCCAGCACTGAAACTACCCATTCAAGCTTTTGAGGCTGCAAAGGCAGAAGAAATCGCACCTGTTTTGCATTCCATAACTGTAATTCAATGTTCGCTAGTGCTGGGGTAGGGTATACACCAGCAGGTCCAGCGAAGAAAACCGCTTGATGTCGTCTCATTTGATTAATTGCCTCCACCGCCATGTTATGAAGGAAGCATAGCTCACAAATCTGAAATGTTGAACTGAAAATCAACGGAACCACAAAATAGGGTTGAAATTTGTAAAGGATGAATTTATGCAGTAGAAAATGACAGAATGATATGACCCTTGCGGTAAATAGCAACGTTTCTATAACTGACCTTATAATTGAGCAGTCCGACGACGCTTCGCCATTCGAAGATATCAATCCCCTCCCAACTTTCGACATGATCCTTGCACTGCTCATAGGCAAGGCGATAATTTCTGAAGAGAAATCTAGAAACTTACAATTAGAAGTAAGGATACGGTATTGATGGAAGGGAATGTGGTTCAACTCGAAGCAGGGCTAAACTAAACTAGCTCAGAAGCGTTCTGTTCACGAAGAACGAAAGTTGGAGAGAAACAAGAGAGAAGCAAGTTCCGAGAAAGAATGCAACATTAGGAGTTGCAACTTTATCAATACTGAACACTCGTCAGTTTTGAAACAGGATTTACAATTGCTATCCCTCTTGCTATTCCTCATGAGACTTACTGATATGATAGTACGAAGGAACTGAGGACATTCACACAGTTTCGCAGCCTAATCGCAGCTTCTGTTTTCACTTCTGTGCTGTCGTTTTGTTAGTTCTTGATTCCGCACAGTCAAAAAAGTTACCATATGAGGGAAAGGGTCAGCAAATGAACCAATAAACTTAGGCTATCGAAATAAGTGCTTTTCTACTGTGATAGCTGACAAAACGAGAGCCATAATGCATCTCTATAAACAAAACAAATTTAGCCTACTCGCGAATTGCAGACATTAACTCTACTTCTGTGACTACTGGCATAAGAGTAAAAGCCGCAAGGTTAAGATAGGAAGTTCATGTTATGGACTAAACTGGTTTTCTCTATTAGCTCCGGCTTATTTAGGGTTAGTCTAACCACATCAGAATGCCAACATGAGAACACAACCACATTTCATTTTCACTGCAAACTATACTTGCACATTTTTGAGAAAATTTCGAATATTCGAATAATCGAATATATTCGAAAATTGACTTTTTCGAATATTCGAATTTCGAATATATTCGAAAAACGGAAATTTCGAATATTCGAATTTTCGAATATATTCGAAAATCGGGTTTTTCGAATATTCGAATTTCGAATAATTATTCGAATAAATTATTCGAATAAATCATTCGAATGAAGGTCCTAGATTGAAATGTTGGATAGGCTCAAGACTCTAGCAATCCGTAACACCTTTTGCTGCCACCTTCAAATTTTTTGTCGCAAAAAACCGGCAGGAGACCATCATGTAATCCAAACAAATCAACTCAAGAACCAAAATTTCAAGTGATTTCAACCAATCCAAGCAAATGAATCCAGAAAACGAATCAAAAATTAAATTTTGGAAAAAAAATTGAGTATCAAGAAAAGCAAAAGCAAAGTATTGGGTGTTGCTATGAGTCTTTGCGCTTTTTTTTCAGCTGCGGTTTTCACCGCTCAGAGTGAGCGTCGATGGCGGTGCGTTTTTTGCGCACTCGGAAAGCACGCGGCCCAGTTTCCTTAATAGTTAACATCAGATGTGATTGAAAAACTACCATTAACACTCTGATTTGCCACTATAGTGGCGACTCCAGCGCGGGCGACGCGGCTGCGCGACATGCCATATCCGCGAAAAACGCACTGCCATCGACGCTTACTGGGTTTTTCTTCACCTTTTAGCTATGAGACATAACGAGTGGAAAGCGCTAGTCTTGCTCTACAAGAATGTTGCAACCGATTCTTGCTAAACAATTTGCTTGAGGACTGGCGCTACGAGGTTGAGCGTTGACTGCATGAAAAACAGCTTTATCGACACTGCTTCCCCTAGCATTCAGTAAGAAAGTTCAAAAGACCACCAAAACTCCTCAAAATACTCATGCGAGTTGTGTTTGAAACAGTCACTCATCGGCTGCCTCATAACAAAAGACATATTTTTCTCTACATCATTGTCTCGGAGATGCCATCACGATCAGCCAAATTTCTTCCATGAAGGCGTGGGGATAACTTGAGAGGAATTGGTTTGAATTTTGATTTGAATTGATTGATTGAATTGAAAAGAAGAAAAAAAACATTGCCTAGACGGGCACCGCACTTCTCAGGGGCACTATTCAAATGGAGTAATTCAGCCGTCCAGTCAGAAAATCTAATCGGATCGGCTCAGAAATCCTGCCAATGTTAACCATTCGTGCCACTCGGCCAACATCATCAAAGCTGCATTCCGAGAACTTGGCTCATAGTGTTCTTTCACGTTTAAGTTCTAGCGAGCCTACGCGTTGGCGCAGCATCGCATGCTTTCTGTTCCTATTAAATTTACAGAGAAAATGATGTCTCTTTTCAACTTGGCATTTTCCTCCCTAAGCGTGAAAACTTGGTAAGTTGACATTTTTGGAAGACCTCATGATGACAGAGTTGCAGAAAAAGAAAAGCGCTCTCGTACGATTGTAGGCACTTTGTGAAAGAATGGTAATGGTGCGGGAAAAAATTGCGACCGAAAGAAAGCGCAAGGACTTATGTCAACATCCAATAATCCTCTCCAAACTCTTCATTGAGAGCGTAATGGACGACTAAAAGGTGTTGCAAGTTGCCCGAAAGGAAATCGCCGTAGGACTACTCTGTACACTAGGATGCCTTCTTCCGATACAAAACTAAGCCAGCACAAGGCAAACGTCTCCGATCCATTTCGTGTGATTGAAATATCGAATATTCGGGTGACGCATTCGAATAATGGGGGTTTCGAATATTCGAATAGTCGAATATATTCGAAAGTTGACTTTTTCGAATATTCGAATTTCGAATATATTCGAAAAACGAAAATTTCGAATATTCGAATTTTCGAATGATTCGATTCGAATAATTTATTCGAATAACCGAATAATTATTCGATTCGGTTGCAAGTATACTGCAAACCCTCCAAGTACCATTGACTTTAAAGGATTCTCACCTCGCGCATCACTAATGGGAGAACTCAACTGACAGTTTCCCAGGCATCTATTCCAGTTTTCCCGAGGAAAGAAGGATACAATGCAAAACCCAGAACTCAACGTGGTGCCCAAGCGGTCATCCCGATACTGAGAGGTGAAAACTGATCTATCGCGAAGCACTGGCTGTATTCAAATGGAGAAATCCTTGGGAAAATTGAATGTATTCTAGTCTGGTTTGTAAAGGGAATAGTGAAGATCTAAGCAGTTCTTCTTTACGACCCACCGGTAAGCTGTGTGCGTATCTTGTCTGAGCTCTGATAGGAATGCCAGCTTGAAGAGCTGTCGAACGACCAGCGCTGGGGAATTGTTAGGTATGGAGCGGGCTCGGATTGTCTAAAACAGATGAATAACAAAGTCTCCTTACGGATAGCAACAACAAGCAAGTTGAAATATGTTGTGTGTTGTGAAATGCGTTAAAACAAGAGCAAGCATCACAGACCTTGAGTTTCTGTTGATAGAAACCTTGCGCCAGTTCATGAAACGCTGATTCTAGCTTGGATACGTAGCCCTGTAACAATAGTTACTAGGATAGGACAGATAGGAGTACAAGTAGGAAGGTAAGAGCATTCCCTTGCAGTTAAAATGTAAGGAGGAAAGCAAATAACGGATTGAGTGGAACCGATGAAGGATGAGCATTTCATTTCGCATAGTGTAACGATAAATTTCTGGGCGTCCTTCAGGATAGAAAGTTCTAGGTAGAATCTAGCGCGAAATATCAGGAAAAATAAAAGTAATGTCAAACAAAACCGAGCCCAACTGAACATTAAAAAAACAAAGATATAAAAATAATTGGTAGCTTACCGTAAGATCTCCCAGCATAGGCACAACAAACAGTTGTCGCGGTGTCAAGTGGCAAATTTGGCACAATTCATGAGCCCGTTCTGTGGCTAACGGGTCATCTCCAGACGTAGGAACCGACCTGAATGCAATGATCCGACGCATAAAACTCTGAAGCGAACCAAGAAAAACCGTTCAGCGTACAAATTTACCAACCTCACTCTACAACACTCACCTTTGTTGCAGTAGCACAACTGCTATTCTGCTTGCCTGCCCAGCACTTGCACGAAGGCTTGCGCATTTGCTCTCCGCCTCGGTTTTCTTTTCGAGCCAGGAAGAGTGATCCCAGTCAAGATCCAGGAATAAAACAATCAAAGCTGGTACTCGTTCTATGTACTTTAAAGGCCAATCACGACGTAGGATACCTGAAACAAATAGATAAAAAACAGATACAAAGAGATAAATCTTCTTCACGCATTCTCGGAAGATTAACGATGGAATGCACCTTTGCCGCCTTTTTTCTCAGATTTCTGCGGCAGATCCAATTCACCGGTTACAAGGCGAAGATTAAGAGGTGGGCGATCAGGAGTACGCACCCTGGAATATAAACAGTAGAGACGAGCTCGAAGGAAGTAGATAACGCTTAAATGAAGCAGTGTGGAAGCACCACCCCAGATTTTGCTGTTACTTTGTGTTCAGTAATCCCACTCCACCGTTTTCTCACCAGAACAATCCTTGGCTAGGATTGCTAGTGCTGATCACCTTGCGATTACTGGGTTTGTTCAGGGTAACCACATCTACCCCCTTCATCCAAGTGAACTTAAGAATTCTCTACTTCAGATTACACCTCTTCTATTATATGAAGCCGTGGAAATCAACAACAAGGAAGTCCTCAACAGATCCAGCTCGAAAACTGTTATTCGTCATATTTAGGAGAACATGAAAGACTACTTAATTTCTATTTGCCAATAGCTGTCTCTACATAGTGAATCTTACATGACAGAACGATAAATCAATGTTTTTTCCTTATATCACGTGTAAAAATGACCGATTTAACATCACTTTCATCATGCTTATGAAGATTGGAGTGACTGCTCTTCCGAAATGACCAATATTGGCGCAGGTAGTCGAATGCTAGCCTAAATTTGGCAAAATTTCCTACATACTGTATGTTTGAAGGTGTTTCCTTCGGAAGACTAACCGAAGGGAGTTCATGGAGATCGAGGAAGTTCAAGGTAGTAAGATAGGGTGGAGCTGAAAGGTGCACCTCCTCTCCCCAGCAACTGGGAACCATCCCTTGTTCAGGGAAGAATGCTGTGATTCCATAAGCTGGGCGCTTGCAATCATAACCTATAGGGAGTTCAAGGTCTACGTAGAGAGGTCTTGGGTTGGGAGCTAGAACGATCCCCAGGGCTCGTAACCCTTTACATTGGCGTGAACTTCAAATCAACACCTCGCATCCTGGAACATACTCCGAACCCTGCATCAGTATAATACTTATTCAAGTGACATCTTTGAGCGCTTCTTCAGCCAATACATATGTTGCCAGTACAACCATTTGATAAGGAATCTGACATAAGAATACCTTTTAGTCACTTCTCGAACGATATCATAAGCACAAAAAGATGCTGCAAACTTCTGCTATCATCAATAGTGACGCATCGCCGTGATGGAGAGCAATCATATTTATCTCATTTCATGCGGATTTGTTCATAATACAACTGCGGGTGTCAGAAATAGCCATTCATCCTTGAATGAAATTATCCCGATGGAGAGGAAAACTTTCACTGAAGTACCGCAGTATAGTGCAATATACATTAGATGCGTGCGTCAGTCGTACATCAGACACTCACTTGCGGGGGCTCCTCTTAATGACCGGAAAAAGTGGCAGGTACCCTCTAAATGAAAGTACTGTGCGGCCTCGACGAGGCTACGAATGCGTGCGTCTCACCTGCGTTAGGGCTGCGACTGAACGTGCTTTTCATCATACAAGCATTTAGTACGAATTGCCTCCATTTCAAAAGAATCCATAGAGGAATTGCGATGTATTTAGAGCAATCCGGTATTGATACCATCAAATAATTTTTTCGATTAAATGTAGCGGTTCCCCAGGCACGAGGCACACTCCACATCGAAGCAAGGAATTACTATATCCAAGTATGATCCAATCGATATAATTCCTCTCAGTTTGCAAGGGACCTCTCCAATTTTCAGTTTGCAAGGACCTCTTCAATTCCTGGCATGAAATTCCTATTCAGCTCTTTACAAGTTTGCTAAGGCCGAAATGAATGCATCAACTTTCCAACGGTTTACTTCATTCATCCCTCACTTCATCTTTGGCCTTGTATGCGGTAAGCACAGTGATTCCTTGTAGCAGACTGAACAACAATACTTAGCAGGTGATTCAAAACGCCAAACAATATCGCAATAAACGCTCACATCCCCATCGAGTAAACAGCGTTATTTACTGTTTGGCACTTCAAACTACTTCAACCATATGTATACGAGCTAGTTTGAAAATAACACGCTATTTCTAATTAAAATCCACAACAAATCAATCTCTGGTACTTCAAAATCTCTGCTACTCTTAAGCGCAAAACTTATAACTAATTATATCAGACCAAAGCCTAGTGACGTAGTATGTCTCATCACACGCTGGTACGTTATTGCTGATATTTTTTCCCAGCTTTTGCTTCCTCAGCCGTTGTTCATTTCACAGTAATACCATATAAAATCCCTTCCTCGCTCAAGTACAACATGGTTCATGCCCTTCTTAGCACCAAGAAGAACAGATCGACGAGAATGAACACTCGCCAGCTCTCGCATTGGAATGATGCATCAAA
The DNA here is from genome assembly GCA_037903475.1 of Ancylostoma caninum. Lineage (NCBI taxonomy): Eukaryota > Metazoa > Nematoda > Chromadorea > Rhabditida > Ancylostomatidae > Ancylostoma > Ancylostoma caninum. Next base: position 4,017,779 of record JBAJFG010000479.1, read on the forward strand.
CACACTTCTGTAACTACACCTTCTCTTTCGAAAAGTGCCCGCACTAAGAAACCACTATGAGTGTGTCCAGCAAACAAAAGAGTAGGCAACAAAAGTGCACAACACCTACCCAAATGTGCTGACAAGCGCCGAATGTGCCTCCTTGTTGTTAGGGTCAAGCCCAGTAAGGAACACCAACTGTTGGGGTCTCCCAACCAGCCACTCCCCGGCTTCCACCGGATCCATGTTCCCAAAAACACCAACGCTTCATGATTGAACGATTCTTTATGTGGACGTATGTATGTATAATACAGAAAAACTGGTGCTCTAACTATACATCTCCGTAACAATTTATTCGGATTCAATAAACAGAGGAAAACAACAGCACATGTGCGCCGAACAATTCTTCCCGACGATCAGTCAAGCTGAAAATAGTGCAGATAAGCAGTGCAATGAATGCAATAATCTTTTAAAAATGAAATTTATATGTGGATCCAGAATCTACACATCTTCACAGAGAAAATGAGCTTTCGAACGGATCCGCTGATCTCGCAGGACAAACTGTGTCAACCAAATACCAATTTAGTTGGCAATGGGACCCTGCTTAGATGGGAACACCCAAGAACAGCACTCCAACAGAAAAAAAATGTAATGAAATGTAAACAAACGAACAAACCTTCTTGAATCCGATATCCTTGGCGTACTCTCGGAAGCACCTTCGGCACATATCGAGACCATACTTGCGGATAAGACCGTGATGGTTGGAGCAGACGCGGCTGGAAACGTAGATATGATAGATGAAAAATGTGAGAGTAAAGGTGGCATGCTACACCGGAACGAAATAAATGAATAAACATCATTCCACATTAATTCGACATTTTCTTGACCTTCTAGAGAAGGTTCCCAGGGAAAAATTGCAAAAAAAATGGTCTGGGATTAAACAACTACTCCCACACGTTACAGGATGCATAATCCGCGAGTGCTTATTTTCTATAAACGAATGTGCCACAACTTTCAATTTGCGAGCGATGAAGACTAGCAGCAGTTTACTAATGCTAGAGTATCAAAAAAAAATTGTCTCCTTCTTTATAAACAAAAAGGGCAAGTGTGTTTCGATAAAATGATGAAGGCGCGTCATAATGATATGCAGACGCATATGCGAACCAAATTAAACTCCTTGACAAGAACACTTGAGCTGTTCAAAGCAAAGAAACGTCAGCGGAACAGTTACAGAAAAACTGGATGTCTATTATTTCGAGTAAAAAAAAAAAGAAAAAAACCTAAGAAACGAAGCATAAGTTTGACTGAGCTGGAAACAAAAGCTGAAACATGAAGCACAGATCTAGAAATGAATAGTGCTTAGTCATTGGTAACGAAGATGAGAAAGACAACAACTAGCTAAACAAAATCTAGGCTAGCATGGGTGTGCATATTCGACATCCATATATTAGTAAAGGATATTGGGACGAGAGAAAAAAAACTAGTTCAACGAGATTAAATATTTGACATCCATATCTTAGTAAAGGCCCAAGCACATTTGCGAAGCGAAAGGAAAAAAAAAACTATGTTTGACGTGTTTAGATAAATCTTGCTCAGGTTGCTGAAGCTAGGTAGAGCCTGCTTTACAATGATTTCACTTTGCTGAATGAAAAATCGTCAAATCTACCAATCTAGTTTCAGACAAAAATAAGGGAGCTCTCGTAGATATCGTCCCCCCCCCCTCAAAACTTGTCCTTCTGGATAATGTCGTACTGAAGCGGTTAAGCGATCTAATTGGAGGAAAATGTCAACTCTGAAAGAAGGTGGTATACATGAATTGACTTTAGCAGTTGCACTCATCATGCGAAAGAATCCTTATGCGACATGTGAGACGGCTGTGATAACAAGCTTCTAAAGTAAAACCAAAAAAGGTCAACGATAAAATATGGCGTAATGGCCTACAATCCGCTCAATGCCCATCTCGGTGAAATAGGATGGAGAAATCACTTTAAGTTTGTTCGAAAAATCAGCGAAGAGTGAGGTGATGGGACAGTGTAGCTTTTAAAACACAAGATTTGCTGTCTCTGACGTTGAGTTTTTTTTCTTTTTTTTAGGGGTGAAGTGTTAGGACCTTACAAAGGTAGTTGCACAAAAAAATCTAACATCTCATATAGAAAGCTTTGTTGGTTGTATACAGACACTGGGGTACCACCCATAACATGTCGCCACCGAAAACAGTTAAAGTCCTGAACATCCGTCTACCCTATAGGAAACATAGAAGGTTAACCCTACACCAAATTCCCCCTTCCTCCCCCCCTCACTGCAGGCTAGAAATCGGATATCTCGTCGATAACGAAGAACAACAGAAATGAAAAATAGGAGAAAAAAAACAAGAATAAGCTTAGCAGAACCAATCTTACCAGGAACGAGATCCTGGGCCGAACTTGCGTGGGTGGGAGAACCAGAGATTGGCAAAGCCCATTGTGAGTGACTGTGCTGAAAAGCAATTTTAAACGAAAATTAGCGAGCCTTCGTATGAAAACTAGCAAAACGACGCACATGATGGTGAAAACAGCATAAAATTTGGGAAGATAGAAATAAGAATTACACCGAATACCTGACATGAACTGGGCATCAAGGTACGAAACTATAGAAAAAATTGTGGCAGGAATGGCGCAGAAGATAAAGTGATAAAAAGAAAAGGATTCCAGCATCTCACAATGGCCAACTTCGTCACACCCTCGCCTTCTTCCGAAACATAAGAAAAAAAAACGTCGATGCAACAAAAGATTCTTTGATGAACGACGACCAACTTGTTTACAAGGAGCTAATGAAGAAAACGAAGCGTTGCTGAATAACAGCACCACTAAGACAAATCAGACAGAAATATAAACTTCACTGGAACAGCCGAACAGCTGCACTGGCACTATTCCTATGCATTGGTTCGGATCCAGTCAATCGATTGAATGCTCAATCAGTTCGGAATTTTGCTCGGGAAATCGAGGAACGGAGGAAATCACAAAGCAAAGCAGCGTCACGGGAAAATTTTCAGTTGAAATTTTAAAAAAAAACGGCTTGCAGCATTACTTGAACAGTCGTTCACGAAGATGACATATCTGAAGATATAAAAATGTCACCTGTCGACTTCTGTACTCTCTGTGGTGAGAAAAGAGCTTTCCTAAAGCAAAACAACTCGGCGTAAAATATAAAATACATAAGGACTAGGCTTCCTTACGGGCCAATTTTGTTTGTTTCACAAACAGTTCTTGTACTGTTATGAAATCAGTGTCGAACAAACGTTGTCCCCAAGAAGAGTAACAAACAGAACAAAATATAATTTAGATTAACCTCAAGGGGAAAGGTTGCATTTATGTTCATGTCTCATTAACGTCGAACTTCTAACTTATTCGAAACCGAATACTCGATTTCGCATATGTCTAATACATACTGAGAAGACAGGAAATTTTTCTGTATAAGATGAGATCCTATAAAGTACTGAAAAAGAAGCAGCTTTTTGTTCCACCGATAAATAGGATTTCACTCATATTCAAGGTGCTATAATAATAACAACTTCGATTTCATTCATATCCTCTGACAATGAGGCTAAAAAGTGAGGCGGGGGTGAACAAGTAAAACAATTCCTCTGTCATAGGATTTCAAACGAAAATAACGTACTTCAGTCAAATATTCGTAAAATACCTGAATCCTAAAGTTCGTTCGTCACCAACGCACTAAACCGTCCCAGAAGTCGGTGTATGGACGTCTTAGAAGTGAGACAGAGCCATGGATTCGAGAAACATTCGCCTATACTTCGTTTAAATCGGTTATCTGATGTCCTGCCCATCAAAATCGCACTAGTTTTGTAGAATTTATAGAATTTTTGTCGGCTCACGGTGGTAGTAATGTAGCAGAATGAAATAAAATGCCAGTTTCAGTAGAGAAATGGCAGCGGCATCAGCTGCGGCCATTTCTTACATCAGATTAGCCAAATACTCAGATCTTCCGAAACAACTTGGAAACAAGCAATCTGGCAAGTTGTCTGAAGGCTTTAGACAACTTACCACATTGCTCGTCCTTCACGAAATAAGTTGTTTCCAACTTGTTTCGGACGAAATAAGTTGGAAACAACATGTAATGGCTGACGCTAGGCCAAAGCTACGTTGTATCCAACTTGTTTTGAACCTCGATAAGTTGGACACAACTTGTTTCCGCTCTCGATAAGTTGAATACAACTTGTTTTGGGCATGATAAGTTGGAAACAACTTGTTTCAAGACTTCTGAGTAGGGCCACAGTACAAAATGGATGTAATATTCGTGTTCATTGCCTCGAATAACCCCCTAACTACTCAGCGAGAAACTTTCTTTGATTTCTAGAGCGGAGGAGGCGGAACTGTGCTTCGCCAGCATTATTTCGCTTCCATTTGCCTTTTCCTTGCCAAAATCAACTTTTTTTTGTTTCTTGCCTATTCTTACAAAAGAATGGGCTACGTGACAAAACCAGTACGATCTTCGCGACTAGAAGGGCATCAAACTTGACGAAATCTCGGCGTAAATTTCTTAGAAAAAACGATATGAAGACAATAAACTCTCAATAATTCTGTGACTGTACAAATACTTGAAATGGAAGTTCAAGGTGCACTATCTATTTGTTCGCCTGGTAGATGGGATTCCAGTTCAAAGTGTCACAGTTCAAAGTGTTCCTGACACTATCGTTCCCATAGATTTGCTGACATCCAGGCAAAAAAGGCGGAAATAAACTGGTAAAACATTTACAACAGTCATGGAATTTCAAATGAAAATGAAGTTCAGTTAAAATTTAGCGACCTACATGAAACCAGGAGTGCACTTGGCATTCACAAATATCATCAGTAAGGATAATGTCGGATAGAAAATACCAACAAAGAGAAGAAAACGAAAAACCCGCCGTTCCTAACAAGAAAGGCATTACGAAGATTGTTTCTTGTTCATAACCGCATAGAACAAATCCCTATTAAACAAATCAGTAAGCTGATACATATAAGCTACAACAATGAAGCCAAACGCCGCCACAGAAATCGAGGAAAATTAAAAATTCACGAAAACTCCTGCCGGCGCTAGTACTGTAACTGCTACGCCGCGCCGTGTCTTCGTGCCGGGACCGTATGCCGCCTACCTCGCTGCTTCCTTCAGCCGGCCGGGCGGCCGGGGGCTGAAGGGGCTGGCGGGAAGTGCCCACCTCCGAGCGAGAAGGGGCGGTACACCGTGGCGGTTGTAGCCGTGTGTATGTGTGCGTGTGTGTGTGTCGCTTCTGGTGTAGACACTCTGTGAACTTCTTGGGTCCCTCATCACTAGCAGGACGACGGGTTTTTTCGCGGGGTTTTGTTCCTTCTACTTTGCGAAGTTTTCAGATAAGACGACTTTAGTGGTATTGAAGTGAGGCCGGAATCACGTTGAAAATGTGCGTGACGAGCAGCTGATAAGTGACGCCTCGCGACTGTACAACGAGTGATGTGGACCGCCGGCGGTGTCGTTTGCTCGCCGGTCTATCGTCTTCTCACCACATGCTGTCCGATTCGACGCAGCGGTGCTGGTAACAGTGCGAATCGAGTGAGTTACTGGAATATTCGGGATGATTTTGGGGGAACGATCCGGCTATAAACTCCCTCCTGTCGCCCGATCTCACCTCTCTACTCCTGCATGGAGCCATTCGTTACGGGACCTTCGTGGATGTCGCCTGGGTTTCCCGTCTTGAATCGCTCGCCGCAGGATTAGCCTGTGGTCATTCTGTTAGAAACGTGAATTTTCTAAGTTTTTATATAGAAAAAAGGTACGTTATACCTGGTTGGGATCTTACTCTGTTAAGTTCTTGAGTCCGGCAACGAAAATCGCTAAACCGTAAGCATTTGAATACATCTCAGTGTCATTTTATCTGTTCCAAAAAGAAAAGAGAAAGAAAAACTACGAGCCCATTTTTTGCCTTTTTTCGATTTCTCTACTTCTTTCATTCGTTCTGAAACGGATTGTACACATTATGCATCTCAGCCTTCATTATCCAGATTGCCTGGCAAACTGGGATAATCCGAAAAATCCTGGGAAGATCATGAATTTCCGTACAGTCATACACTTTTTTGTGAGCACTGACATTTTCTAATTTCTACTTCTTTTTCTCTCTTTTTAAGCTTGAATTCGGTTTCTATGAAGTGTATCTTTACTCATGATTTCCCTCCTGAACTACAATTTCCCCTTTCCGAACCCTTTTTCCTTACATTTTCCTTCCCCTCTAGAAAGATTCGCTCCAGGATCCACTCACCTTTCTTATATTTTTCCTACGCATCATTCTCTACCATACCTCGTTCTAGTACATACCCCACATCTCAGTGTTCATTATCCAAATTGCCTAGCATGCTGGGATAATCCGGAAAATCCTTGGAAAAATGATAGCTCTTTGTCGAGCTGTGTCCTAAGATTATGAATATTACCACTCACCGGTTTATTTCCTCTTCTTTTCGACGACTTCTATCATTTTTGACTTAATATTGGACATTTCTGCCATTTCTTTTCCTTTTTTTCGCGCTTTTCCCACCCAAAGCTGTAGCTTTCTGTCCTCTGGCCATGTTCACTTCCCCTTTCCGCTATTTTTATTGCTGCCGGTATCCGGTACCCAATCCACAACCGGAAGTGAACTTGCCAAGTGGCTGTGTTCCGTAGTGTTAGAGTTGTATCAGTTTTATTACTTGTAGTATGTGCCATGTTTTGTTAAAATCAAATTTGTATTCATGCGAAAGAGAATAGTGCATTAATTCCAGACATCTATATATCACGTGTTCCAACATTTGGTGAATAATTCCTTTTATGGATTGAAGTGTTTCCTCGCCTCTGCACCTGCAGACAACTGTCAATGCCTTGAAGAACGCGTGTTTCAATCCCTTATCAGCTGTCCGAGTTTTTCATCTGCATACCAGTTTGCATCTGCGCTGATTTAATGTTTACTCTTTCAAAAGATCCTTCAAAAAGGTTATTACTCTTCTTAGGACCGAATAATGCATTAGAGCTGTTTCAAATAGAATATTGGGCCTCGAATGAGTCGGGAATTCGGATGTTCGAAGGAGAGATAGCACTACAATTACATCTGGAGTATAAACTGAAAGGGTTGTAGGATCCCCTTTTCCTCGAAAACTCGAATTTTCTAGATCAAGCCCCCAACTGTTAATTCCACCGATTACATTGTGCAACTCTTACTCCCAACGTCCTAACCATTATTATTGCTCTTCAGAAAAAAAAACATTCAAAACTAAATGGCTATCTGTGCCACACCTTTTGGGTACGAAGAAAAGGTTCCAAGTCTTATGCTTTTTAGTGAATTGGAGCGAAATTCCCCGTTTCCTATCTCCACAATCAGTTTGTTCTTTATTAAATGCGGAGCGTCTCTTCAGGGGTTAGCGCGAGCGAGCTCTCTGATTGGTCAATTCATTTAGCTGACTAATCGCCGCGACCTGGCGGCACTGCTTCACTGCCTGCAGTACTCCACGCTCTCTTTTTCTGTTCCAGTTGTCCGCTAAGTTCGGCTACGATTTCACTCTACGTCTCTACCCGCGACATTCTGCTCGCCCACTAAATTGCATGAATATGTGTAGATAAATAGCCTAAGAGACCCCGCTTCATAGCATACTTTTTGTTAGTCGATTTATCGATTGTCCACTGATTTTTTCCAGGAGAACTTTTCACAAGACGCAAATTTAAAGAGAAAATGAAAAAAAAAAGGATACAAAAAAGAGAATACATGGACGAGTGTCTTGGATGACGCTATGTCTTATCGATTTCCTGGTCTCAAAATTAGAGGATCATGGGCTGGGTAACTGGGGTCAGGACAAGGGCTTTTCCAAATCTGGAACCGAGATTTGTAGCATCAAAATTGAAAATTAAAACGACTTTCAGCCCCGGTGGAAATTAAATTTACTATATGTACCGTAGCTCTCTGAGACTCAAGTTGGTGTAGATAAGAACTCAAAAATATTCAATGATTTAGGCAATTTGGTTGATTCATGACTTGGGAATTGATCCATGCATTCGAATATTCGAGATAAAGAAGGCGTAACGTTCCTCCCAAACTTTCGTCTGCCGCTGTATTGCCTTTCATCTTCTTTGAAAACTTGACTTTCCGACTCAGTCGGAGCCTAGACGAATTTTACTTCCTGGAGCCAAATTTCACCATATTAGATGAGGTAGAATCGAGCTTGGAGCTGCCCTCATCCCTGGCTGCCATTTTTTGATCGCACCAGGGCGACATCGTCCTACGAAATATGCCCTTGTGGCGTTATCGTTGGTTCAAACAGGATTTAGTCGACGAGATCGCCCATCACGCGGTCACCGTGGTGATAATCCTGAAGCTCATTTGCGTGAAGTGGAAGCCCTCGTCTCCCGTGCCGCGTGAGCTTCGTCGACAGACGACGAAGCAGGGACGAGGCCGGATGACGGGAGCGAAACCCCCGACCATGTGCATGTGCAAAACAAGAATTGAAGGATTCGTCATGCATCCTGAGATGTTGTGTGCTGGGAAGATTGGGTAAATAAACGGCTTTCCCAAATGGATTGGGGAAATCAAATCACGACTTATCCAGCGCGGTCAAATTTGGCTTCCTGGATTTAGTCTTCTTCAAGGACAACAATAGTTCAGCAGTTATGCTGGTCTGTCTGCATTTCTCTCCTACCTCTCCAAATACCGAACGCTTCCTCGCGCACCTTCTTTCTCTAATGTCTCTCCACCTGTCTTCTCTGGTGAAACAGGTTATACATGGTAAAGACGTGTCTCACTAGAAAGTATTCACTAAAAATTGAAAATGCGGAAAATTCTTCAGAGCCTGAATGCATCGTCAAGGTTACCCAGGGTAAACGTATTAGTGCCCGTTTAAACGACGGGCAGGTTCGCGTGTTATTCACAATTTACCCTGGGTAATCTCAAGGATACATGCGGCCTCATGTGGAGACAGGTAGTGACGTGTAGAGGTAACTTTTTGCTCGAAATTTTCCGGCAGAATAAACACCTCAAGCCAAATTTAGCCGTATTGGACCTCCGAAACCCGAAGTTGATGTCGGGAAATCAGTCAAGATGAGTTTCCCGTTTAAAATTTTCTCGCTTAGAGCCGAGCAGAAGTCCTCGCTGAAAGCTCTTTCCGAACCATTGTTGAACAGGTGCTTCTGCTGGCTTTTCAGAGATTTCTAGCGCTATTCGAGAAACTGAATCGCTAATAGCCGACTATGAATAGGAAGAAATTAGACGTTGATCCTGAATGGGTAATCAGTTTTCTCTTTGGTTTGTTCAGAAACAAATGAATTCTCACCCTTCTCTGGAAACACCTGGATAAACGCACTCTTGGACCGTTGCTCGCTTGTATCCGTACGGAGAACGAGGTTTTTACTTCTCTTTGCTGATTTTTCATGGATTTTCTGGCTAGCAACTTGTCAAAGCAGTTGCAATTACACTGGTTTCAGCTAGCTCCAGCATCGACTGTAGATGAGTCCATGTTTTTTTTTTTTGAAGATAAATTTTCAACAGACAATGAATGTTGGTTTTAGGCTCTGTTCCTCCTTAATTTTTTTCAACATCAAATCCAGAATGCAATAATTTCTGGACATTTCGCTTATCAGGCTTATCATTTGACTCCGAGTTACTAGAGAAAATTGTGAATTTAAATCTCATCAGATCAAAAAGCTGGAAAATCAGATAATTAGAGATTTTGTGGAATAAATTTTGGAAATTTGTAGGCATCTGCATAAAAAAATTTCTCCTCGAGAATATGAAAGGATGATTATAACCTCTAAAGATTCCCCACAGAGAAAAAGCAAAAGCAATGAAATTGTTTTCAATAATAGTAGACTCCTGAGCTCTCATCTCTGATCAATAACTATAAATTTAATTGTAGCCAATCAGGAACCTGTTTATCTCATGCTGCCAATCTCATTACCAGTTGAAAGCTCTATTGCGCAAATCAGGGGCGTATGTTAAATGTTCGTTTATCTGTCTGACGTCTCACGTTAATTTTTGCCCTTGGACTTCCGTTCTACGTTCTCTGGGGTTCGGCGAATCGTCCCCCCAGACCAATGACGTAAATATCTCTATACAATAAATTGGTACTAATCAGTACCGAAGTCAGAAGTTGCTAGGCCGAAAGGGGGGGGGGTGGGAAAAGTGGCTACACCGCCGGTTCGTGGATCCAGATGGAGTAATAAAAATGCTGGAAGTAATAATTTTGATATTAAATAGTTTATGGTTACTATTCTAAGGATAATGAGAAAAATAAACGGTAAAAAACAGTATTCCTTAGCTATTTTATAAATTTTTTTTTTTGAAAATTCGGTTACTGATTCTCCGGGGGGGGGGAAGGGAGCTTCCCTGCGTCCGCCACTGGTAATAATGCGTAGTAAACAATAACATTTCATAGCTGTAGAGACTTTTAGATAATTTATTTATGCTTAGGATATTGAATAAGACCAAATAATAAATAACATGTTTACTGCTTCACTGCTTAACAGTACTATTCACTGTGAGAGTCAATTTCGCACTGGCGCTATTAGCGAACTGCATTAGTATGTATTTGTTGCTGTTGTCCAGGTGGACGTGCTCTTATGGTCACCTCCCCCCAATTTTCAGGGGCTCGCTTGTATTAGATCAATTTTTCAAGGTATGGCGATTCCTGGTAGGGGTAATGTGAACCTGGTGCTCACGTGCATTTCGTATGCTAGCGCAAATGTGCTGTATTCCTGTTCCGCTATCAGCGGCAACTTCCATTTTTTTGGTGCTTCCGAGCGTCTTAATTACATGTTATGTACATTATGTTTGTCGCGAAAAAAATCTTAAAGTGGCTCGGTTTCGCTTGGGTTTTTTTTTCAAAATAGAACGAAACCTCAAAAAGTGATCGACTCTTTTTCCGGGCGCTATTAGCTACCTGCATTTCTACATCATTGCGCAGGAAGTCATGCACAGTGCACATTTACAGGACAAATATTCACTTCTACATAGTACATATACATATATCTCTGCGCAGGGTTGACTGATTGTTTGGTTCTCTATGCTGGACAAGCCTCTATGCTCTGCATGTGCTGTTCATTTGACGTCACTCATAATCAAACAGTATATCCCCTTTGTTTGCTTTGCCTTTGTTAGGCGAAATCAATACATATGGTCTCATTTTTCTTCAACTTCGTTGACACTCGGCAATGCCAAGCCAAATTATTGGCGAGCTGAATTCTAAATAACGGAATATAGTGTAATATAGTGTTTTGGCTTTGATATTTGATGCCATGTACAACGACAATAATATTAAGTTTTTGTTTATTAGTGTTTCCTATTTCAGATAGTTCAGTCTTGGTCCTCCCAATAAGCTTATTCTGTCTCCCCGGGCACTTACCCAGCCCGGTATTCATTATTGGGTTTACCCCAGGTAAGCGTGATGAGTTTACCCGCCACCTGCTACTCATTAAGCATATCGGGCTGTCCTTGATAAAATTGTGGGATCCACTGGGTAAAGCGTTATCATGGGATCTGCCACAATTATCCAGTATGTTACAAAAGGTTGTCTTACTGGACCCGACTGCGTTATTGAGGTTACCCATGGTAAGTATGTCAATGTTAACGGATTTTACTCTTTACCTAGCACCCATCAACATGTTTACCCATACGTGACGTTGTCTATACTGAGTTGTCACACATGGATAATCTCCATGTTTCTTACAATTACAGTAATCGTACCCATGACTACCCATACTTCAAATTATGGGCCCTGGGCTAGAATTTGGGTTAAAACCAGCTGGATTACCAAAAATTTGAGGGAATCTCTTTTGAGTGCTCTCAGAGCATAAATTTACGCGACGTTTGGCCGCAATTTACCTGAAAACCGAAATCACCAAATTTGTAGAATCACCGAAGTCACCATGTTTCTTTGGATTTTCTTGGTCGGCTACTAGCGCCGCTTCCTCTTCCGCGTCCAGCTGTTCTATATGCTTCGTGGCTAGGTATGGCATCAATATACTTGTGCCTAATAGGCATTCACTGTTTGGTTGTTAGGGTAACGACCATTCCGTTCCCTAAATGTCCTCATGAGTCATGAAAACTTGCGCTCACGTTCAAAATAAGTAATCAAGTTCGCATGTTACTTGTGTGATTAACCTTTTGGGTAGAATTACTCACTACTATTGAAAGAATTATACTTAAGTTCAGGTAATATGGAACCGTTGCACAAATCTCATTGTCTGCTAACGTTGCTTACTGTCTTGGGAATGTAATTTACCATATCATATCTGTGTTTCTTTTTCTTCTGCGAAATTGAGTGAATTAAGACCAAAAAGTGCCACAAATTGAAGAGAAAAATTGCCTCCTTCCTGGGACACGGTACATTATCGATTATTGGTCCGTCTTCCTCTCCAACACCAAAATCCTGACAAATCACCTCGAATTTCACCATAATTCGTAAAAATATGATATACCACCCCTACAGTTGGAAATTTAGGAAATATCGATCATTTCTAAACCATCAGTGGGACACCTGGCACGCTGATTACTGATATTTTTGAGTGAGGGCTTGGTCCCATTGTCCTAGGTTGGCAATAGCTATCCAAGGTCAAAGGAATTTCATTTATGGTCGTTTTACCACCTTAGATCTAAATTCTAATTACAGGTACCCATTGCTGGGACGTTACTCATTATCGATTGGTAGTCACACTCCACGGAATATTCGCCGCAAATCCCGTATGACTTAGAACAATTTTGAAAATTAGCCTAAACCCGACATTGATGCAAGCACTTCGCTAGCTCGTCAGCACAATGTCAGCTTTTCCGCCCAACTTCCCATTGATCGACGAAACGTTACAGTTTTCTATCCATGAAGGGGCGCTGATTAGGAAGTAAACCTCTTTCGTGTTAAGCCCACCTCACAAAATTATTTTTCATCTAAGATTAGTGTCCCTATCAAAAAACAACAGTCAATGTTCAAGGCTCAGCGTTATGTGAATGTTTTTGTCAGGCTATTATCGAGTTGACTTCGTTTATACTTTCTGGATGACTGCTGCAGTTTTTCCTGCGTTCTCTGCCGGAATAAACAACAAGTGCATTCTATGTGCCTTTCCCCAAGAAGGAAGTACAAGTGATTCCTTAGTTATTGAGAATTTTGTAGTTTTCAGTTGGTATGAGAATGTCTCTCAACCTTTTATGGTTCACGTGGTGATTACTACTTGAAAAAGTGCAACGGCTTCACTTGTTTATCCATGGGAATCCTTGAACTTCCGCGTTTCACCCGGGGCTACATCCGCTAATCGAGGCTGCGTTGATAACGTCGGCGACGGCGCGTAATCAGCGCCTAATCGCCGTATTAATTTTCATCCTTTGATAAGTGGCGTGTTAGCACTTGTAGTCGTCTTATTTTAAAAGAAAATATGGTATTTTTGACGGAAGTGGAAAATTGAATAATTTCCAGAATATTCGTAGATTTTATTTGGGGAAAAATTAACAAAAATTATTTCAAATTAGGAATATGACAGTGAAAACAGAAGAAAAAGGAGAGAAAGAAATACATATGTGTATCAAATAAAATACACAAGAGTTAGATATGCCAATAAACTTCATATAAATATATCAAAGATAAGAAAAAAAACGTTGTCTTGAACCCTAGCTCATTCATCTCTTTGCATCAATATTTTCTGGATGTTTTCCAGAGGAATTTCGGAAGAAGACTCACTGCTTTTACAAAGGAGAACAATTGTTGTTACGAAAGAAATAGCATACATGTAGATTTTCCCGTTGTTTTTCCTAGGAATTTAATGAAAGTTTTCAGTGCGTGAACCTTGTGAAAAATTTCCCATTAAAGAAGAATTTGACGAACAAAGAACATTTGGAAATTTTTAGGAGAGGATTCCTGATTTTGATAGCGGAACTTTGGAAAACAAGCCGATGCTCCATTATAGAGGATTTTTTTCTGATTTTCAAGGAACTCATGAGCACCCAGTTGTTTCCCCTTGGGGTATTTTTCGAGAAAAAATGTCACTGCTCTTATGCGGGGAACATTTGTCGTTAAATCTTCGTCATGATCTACGATGCTTATAACGGTCTGTGATGTTTAGAAAATGTCATATATTTATGTACTCTCTGGAAAATCTACTTGTAATCCGTTATTGGTGGTTTCATCTCCTTTGTTCAGGCTTTTTCCTGAAAATTTTAATGCGAAACGCCGTAGCAATCAACTTTAGCCCTTATCTGTCGAAGGTTTCCAAGCTTATCTCGAACAGTGTCAGTGCTCCAGTAAAACTGCTATCGCTGAGGTTTTTCCTGGATGAGGGTGTGGGAAATTTTCCATCGAGTTCTTGTAAAGAGTGAATAAGTCTCAGTTCCAATAATTTTCACAGTAGAACTCATGGAGTTTTCATATTCTTCGCGATCTTCATGGGAATAGTTCCTGTCAGCTAGCTAGTCACTACCAGCTCGAATGATATTTGAATAATCGTTCGAATATTCGGACCTATGTGGTATTGTAGAGACTAATACCCTGTGATGAAGTGCGAAATGAGTCGGAAAATATTCGGGAATCAGTTATTTATTTATTTATTTATTATACGCCGAAAACATGGCGTGCTATAGGGCACGCAAAAAATTCCAAGGTTAAAAGTAACCACGTGAGTAAAATAAGCAATTATGCTGGTTGTTAGATTACTCTGTAATCTCAAATACATATTCGAGTGATTGTTCGAATATTATTCGATCCGTCCAGTACTCTGCATGTGTTGGTTAGCGGTAATGTTCGGCTAGTAGCGCCATGTCCAAGTAGATTTCCTCGAAGTTCGGACCTATCTCCCCGGCTCTTTCCGCTGTCCACTATGTATCTCTCTATTGTCACAGGGCTTTTTGTTCGGCTGTTGCTGCTATTCGATCTTATGGTATTTCCCCTAAGACTTTTGTCTGTACCCTGACGACAACAGAGTTATTCTAAGTTTTTATTTTACTATTACTTTACTGCTGACAGACAGCTGTCAGCTGAGATGACATGTTAATGGGGCGACGGCGACATTTTTCATTAGCTGGCACTGGGAACGACAAAGTGCATGGGCGTTCACCACGCTACAACTTTCAGGAAAAGTAAAGTGGAAAACGGGATTTCAGGGGAGGAGCGTGGTCCCACACAGATTATAAATCGTAGGATATATGACGTTTTCGAGCAAGTTACGAATAATACAAATCTCTAAAACAAATTATAAAATTACTAGCAAACAAGAAGTTCTTCTTTAAAGACAAAAACTGTAAACAAGCCTGTAACAATCAAGCAAATAATTTTCTTTTTCTTTTTTTTATGTCGTAGTTTTTTATCAATTTCGTTTATCAACTCCTACTCCAATAATTATGCAGCATGAAGCAGCAATGGAGGGTAGGATGACAGCAATTAGGGGAGGATGTGAGCAAATTTGGAGAGATTACCTTAGACTCCGCACTCGACTTATTATTCTGTTTAGGTTGCGTGGGAGAGTATTGCTATAAGTTAAACAGCTTGAATTTTTAATAACTACACAAATTCCAATGCACGGCGTATAGTATGATAAATATACGAAAAAAAAAGAACATTCGAAAATATAAATGTTCTGCTAGTAGCCACAGGCCGAAGCGAGTGAAAAAAAAACTTTTTCGAAAGACGATTTACCGTTTCGTCCCCTGTACTTGAACGAAGGGGGAGAGGGTCCCGTTGGTGTTTACGCCACAATTCTGCTTAGCCTTAATTTTTCCGATGTGCTGCGTGAGCATACATCGGTGTTTGGCTTAATACCCGATTATTCCTATGCTCCTGCTGCAGGGGAACCCGGTTTACTCGGAATTTCGAAAACTCGTCCTTCTAATTACTTATATCATTAGAAGAACCTAAAAATTTAGCTTTTCTCCACATCAGCACCATTAAAGTGTTGTTCTTCTAACCCATACGGCACTTATGACATCCTTGTGTATTAACGTCGCCTGAGGACGAGCTTTCTCATCGCCCTAGGGTTGGTGAAGGTCGTGACTGTTGCCCCAGGTCACCGAATCCAAACCCTCGCAGTGCAATTCCTTGCTCGATGCATCGATGGAAAAAGATGTCCGCAAACTCGATCCATTCCACAAGTGCCAGCCGCCAGAACACAAGCTCGAGGACGAGCTTACTGACGGAACGGAGATGTCGAGATGTAGCTTGAGCTATTTGTATAGCTGTTGGTAAGAGGATGACCTGTTGTTTGTTCGAACAGCTCGGAATGTGGAAATTTTCGATAGCTAGAGGTAAACCATTCAGTGAGCGCCAAAATTCGTTCATTCGTATATTCAAAGGAAAGCTTCAAATACAATTCCATTATATACATGCTGGTACCGACAACCGGTTACAATGCGAGTTGATGCTCATCTTGTGCGTTCCACGGCGAACGATAGCTGGAGAAACGCCAGAGAAGTAGAGGACACAGGAAAGTGCACAGCAGTTGAAGAGGGTGGCGAGAAAGGCACACAATTTGTATGAGTACTCAAATATCGCCGCGTTTGAAACAGGCGATTGAACGCTTATTTTTCCTTTCTTATTCTTGAAAAGTTATAAAATCACTTTTACCCCTTTGTTTCTGTATTTTTTGAAATCTTTCTAAAAATTGCGGAAGAAAATCAGAATTCTTGTCCTTATTTTTTTTTGTGAAAACATTTGGAGTTTTTCCGATGAGACGTTTCCGATGAGACGTTTCAGGGAAAAACTTGTTGAAGAGAATTGTCATTTCATTGTTGCTCTTTTCTAATTAACATTACCATTGTATCGAGTTTTTTTTACCTATTTCAGTCACATGTGCAACGATCACTTTTTAGACATGATTGGTTAACGGATTAGCGAAATCTGGTATTTTTGCGCTCATAGCTCCGTTCTTTCCACTGCAAACTTCATCACTTAATTTTGCTGTATTTGTATTCTCTCTATCCCTCTCCATTCTCTTTCTCTCTCTCTCTCACCCTGCTCTCTCTTCCTCTGTCTGCCAGTCTGTCTATCTTTTTCTCTTTCCATGTATTTGTCCCTCTGTGCCCCGCTCTACCATATTACCTCCGTCACAAGTAATCTAAAATTGAAAAACCCTTGAAAGAAAATAGTAGTGAGCGGTTCCAGGAAAATTTCCGTCGACTCCCAGGAAATTTCCGCCAATTCTTTGTGTTTTTTTCTGCGTAACTCTGTGCAAGTGTCGTTGGTTTCATCAGGATTAATTGCCTCACTACAAGCGACAGGTGATTTATCTGAAAGTGACGTCGCGCCGCAGTTGGAAAAAGCCATTGAGCATTGGGAATTGCCGGTTTTTGTGCAGAACTCATAAATTACTAATTAGTATGGGAGCGAAATACACCTAGTAAGTAAGAAAAGCTGTTAAATCTAGCCTGAACTCAGGGGGAACTCCTTCGAGCTCTCTTTCTCCAGGGATCTCGTATGTTTTGTGGATAATGAAGGCTTTTTAAGCCGTTGGAAAGACGATAACATCGTCGGCTAAGCTACCCAACGACAATTGCGCCGTATTGTATCCTTGTTTTGAGAATTATACCGATGACGTCATTGTAATGGCAGCATTTCGCATCATGGGGCAATTAAAGCTGCCCAAGGATCCATTAATGTTGCCTCCATAGCTGGGTATCTATAGCCACATAAAAATATGGGAAGAACTGGAAAAGGGAGGGAAAATAGTGAAAAAGAGGATTGCACGATATTCTGTTGTTCTATTTCAGTACCAAGCTTCGACTCAGAAAACTGTAGGTGTCGGTGCTGTGCCGTCGTTCACCTCACGAACACTTGCGGTTCAACCGGATGGTGTCGACTCGTCCGAAGTGCTCGAAGCTCTACAATATGGCGAAATTCGTGCTCGAATCGACTACGATTTCTCTCAGAACAAGGTACTTATGCGTCCTTTAAGTATAAAAAATTAAATATTCAAAATTCGTCATTTAAAGTTCACAAATGGATGAAAAACATACATTCGAGGATCAACATGACCTTTCCATGACGAGTGTATGTTTTCATCGCGTGCCTCGTTTAGCCTAATTACCAATTTCGACCTCATTTCGGCTGAGCACTTCGTCAGCGGTCAGCGGCTAAGCCGCTTGCCACCACCGCGGACCGGCAGCACTCATAATGCTAATGATAACGAAGCGACGTTGTGACTCGCAGCCAAACAAAGCACCAATTTCACCTATGGCAACCATGGGACGGGACGACAGCGGATCTATGTGCACTTCTAGCGCGCGCGGCTCTTTGAAGCTGTGAAAGGCTACTGACTCGCGGGCCGTTTCTGCAGGGACGCGACGTTTTTTCCTGGATAACCGCCTTTGTAGCCGCCACAAATTCAGCTGCTACCACCGAGGCGCAGCAATTAACCATCGGCGCTTCGATGCCATTTGCTCCAATTTGATGGGTTTTCTGGAGAATTTAGGCTGTCCCCAGAGAAATGTAACAATTTCTTCAGCGCTTCAACAAAGACATGGGTGGTCATGGTCCTTCTAGAGTTCTATGAATTGCCTCGCTAATTTCCTGGAAAACCTTCGGGTTTATATGTATGTGGAGGGGAGGAGTTTCTGAGGAAATCTTGCTGAATGATTCAATAAACTGCAATCTTGACTGTGAAACGTTCGCGAAAATCATAAACAGCTCTAAAGAAACGAAACTCGGATGAAAATCCTTAAGATTTCTAAAATACTCCGTTCACATAATCAGCTGATCAAGGTGAAGAGGTTGATCTTTGAGCTGAACTCTCCCTATTTACCACTAGAAGTCTGGTCATATCCATTATATGGGAAAATCTGAGAATATTTATCCATAAATATTTTCTTCCTGGAATTTCGGAGAATCCCAGATTCACGTTGCTACACTGACTTCACCACGAAAAGCGCGAAGATCCACAAAATGGATGTCTGGGATCCATTGGTGCTGTTAACTGGAGTCATCCTTCTCGGAGCTTTGACCTGTTAGGGATGGTCGCAGCGTTTTCTGGAGCATCGTGGGCAAAAAAGCCCACAAGTTGCTGCCTCCTACCAGTCACAATTCCCGTATTGTTCTGCATTCTCACCCGCACCGACCCAGGCTTTCAAGGAAATCCTCTCATATCGAGGATGAAACAGAAAAAATGAGAAGAGAAAGTAGGACAAACATTTTTCTTAGAAAATTCCAAGTTCCAAGAAGAAAAACAGTGCTAGCTCATGGCTATTTTTGCATGTGGCAAAAACTCATCATCAATTATCTCAAACATCTACATAGTGCGAGAACTGTTCCCTAAGCACTTCCTTGAATTTTTTGTTCATATATATATAAATAGGTATGGTCTGCAGAAGAAACATCATTAGTTTATGAGTTTTACATCCAGGAATGTTTCTCTACTCTTCGAATATTCGATTTTTCGAATCATCCGAACCACTCGAATGTTCGACTATTCGAAAACTGAGAACTTTTGGGACCTCCACCAGATTTCTAGTATTCGATATCACCACATACATAAAACTGAGCAGGCAAATAGTCTACCACTAGAATCTCGTAGAATTCGTTCCTCAGAGGGTGTTCCAAGTTCAAAGATCAAACCGTCTAAGTGAGGGTTGCCCAAAGTGTTTATCTGTTGTAGTAGAAAATCAAGTTAGGAACTTCGCCTTGAACATACCCCTCATGGGAAATTGAATTTGTCCATAATTCCTTTCTCTATGCGGCGGAAAAGGACATTGAGGGGGTGGATTCCTTTCTTGGAAAGTGGCCAAAATGAGTCCATTCCAGGATACTCAAACGCTTGTACTTTTGATGAATAATTAGTGCTCCACTAGTGGGATGAGTAACCGATCTGACGATTCCTGTTTCACCCATAGTTTTCTTCTTGAAATCATTTTTTAAAAAGTCCCCAGTATGATATTTCCGGCAATTCTCGATGAATCTGGAATTTTCTGGGTTTTGCGGAATTTTCTGCTGAGGCAAGGGTTAACGTTATAAATTTAAGCACCAAAAATAGATATTATAAATTGGAATATTTAGAAACGTCAAGTAAGACATTCGTCAACAGTCCAAAAATAGAGGGTTATAGATGAGCTGGCACAATTTTTCAAATCTGTCTTACAAAGTATTTCTGAAAAATTTGCATAGCTACTAAGTAATGAACTAACCGAGCTATATTTCTCCTACGACATAACGATGATACAAACTGCATTCACAGAACTTTTCAATACAGTATCTCTAAGAAACGTTAAGAATCGCTGAAATCTGTTTTCGTTTCATATCTAAATGCACTACGCAGCTAACGCGAGTTACCGTTTCCCGGAAGTTCTGCACGTGACCTCAAAAGTCCAACGCATTTCAAGGGCATTAACCGCTATCTGGTAAACAACCCATAAGTCTTTTCTCGTATTAATTCGGACCAGGTGACAAGCGTCCCACTAGTGCATGCGGCTGTGCAAGCGATGTTTCCAGAAATTGTGTGGAGATCCTGGGAAGAGTGGCAGATGTCCGTTTTGACCGAGGTTCCGCATTCTGCGTTCCCCACATATTTTGATTAGAGAAACTTTTTTTAGCATTCTTTTTCAATTGCCCAGTTTCATATTTTCGTCTTTCATGCAAAGGGAAAGACTTGTTCAAGGAAATCCTTCATCAAAAATCCTGTAGCTTGAAATCCTCCTATATAATACTCGGAAAATATCACTAATGGGAAATGTTTCAAATGTGTTATAGCGTTATAAAGAAAGAAACAAAAATTTCATCTATGGCCATTGCAGGACTCAACGAAATTGCCTAAAATTTCCTTGGTATGGTTTGTTTAATGCTATGTATTCATGCATATGATACCGGAAAGAACCAGAAGAGCCAAAAATTCTTAAAATATCGCGTTTTTTTTGTCCTCAATTTTCTCAAGGACAATTGTAAATATACCCTAGTATCATAGTATTGTGATATAATGTAATAGTAATGTTGCAAATTTAGTCTTAAGGTATAATAAAATTATGGTATAGAATTTAGTTTGCATGCAGTGTATGGCTTCCAAGTAAGCTCCAAAAATCTGGAAAAAAGTAGCTTGCAACAGTTTTTATAGAAAATGGCAATTTATGCACCGCAGCTGCCCTTGCAACGTGGTCGTCATTGCGGATGCAGAATAGCTTTTTTCGAATTGCTGCTCAATTTCCGTTTTGGCTCATCGACGAATGGTGTCGATTAAGGTCCGACGCTTGATTAACCGCTGACCTTTTGCAGCTATCCGTCACGATTCTGGAGGCACATGGATTGCCGGCGATGGATCGCAACGGGATGTCGGATCCGTACGTGAAACTGTGCATTTTGCCGGAACGAAAGCAGAAATACGAGACGAAAATCATTCGAAACTCTCTGAATCCCGTCTTCAACGAGACGTTCCTCTTTTCTGTGAGTTCTTCGTGTTTTCCGCTGACTCAGAGTTCACTGCGAGTTTATACTCGCTGTCACGAGATCGTAGCTGGTTATGAATGGCTGCGTCAGCTCATTCTCGTGGCAGATGCTCGTTGAAAATGCATACATATACATATACGGCGCGATTTTGTTGGCGACACACACACAGAAAACAAGTAGTAAGCAAGAAATTTGTTATTCATTGAAGCGCCATGACGGCATGTCTTCAACGGCCCGCGGATGAATCGTGGATTGCGTACCCAAAGCGCGGGCCTGCAGGGGAAATTCGATTTTTTTTCAGCTCCCTTTCAACGAGCTGCACTCGAAAACGCTGATGTTGACTGTGTACGACTATGATAGGCTGTCGAAGGATGACAAAATGGGTCAATTATCGATCCCGTTGGAATCGATCGACTTCGGGACGACGACGGAAATCTGTCGATGTCTCTGCAAACCAGAGAACGACGATGATGTGAGTGGTTTGTGCATAATCAGCAGAATTTCGATGAGCTCGCCGCTGTATGGCTTTTAGTGGCGGAGAAGCAAAGGGTGGGAGCGAAGTTTTTTTTTCGTGGAAAATCCATGGACCGGGTCAACGGGGGACCTAGTCAAGTCCATGAAATTTCTAGGGTTTTGACCATTTCAGTCATGGTGACTGTAGCATGTTTCTGGGTAGCCTTGTCTTGTCTCTAAAATTCTGGAAACATTTCATTCCCAGGGAATCCAGCTTTCATTGCTTGTATGGCTGATTCCTCATAGAAAAAAAACCTGAGAGGCAGCTGATACGGAAGGTAAGGCACAGAAAACGTGGCAAACTCAGAAGCCACATAACAAGTTGTCTGGTTGTCTGATTGCATCTGCAGCTTGCTCGACCCGAAGCTTGTTGACGACTTGCTTCCGCCTTTTCTTATCGCCAAGTTGTCAGCACAAAGCTTGTCGACAAGTTGCTGCGCAGTCTTGGATTTGCCAAAACCTTTGATCAACAACTCGTTGGCAAGAGAAGGCGAAAGTAAGTTGCTAAGAAGCTTTGGGTTACGCAAGTTTCAGATGCGATTAGACAATTTCTTCTGAGGATTCTGAGAAGCTATGTGGCTCGGGGACCAGTTCTCGCTCGCTTTTTTGGGGTAGAGGAGCCGATCAATTCATGGGAAGAACATCGCTGAGATCCAGTTTTCTTTTCATAACGAGCAGCACCGCCGTTTTTAGAAACCGAGGGTTGGATGGCCTTTTTTTCTCCAAAATTCGAAGGAAAATGAAATAATTTGCGCATTATTATTTTTTGCTTGCTATCTGTTTGATCACTAGGTAGAGCAGGCCACTAGGTTATGCTTCCTTAGAAGATAAGAATGCATAATTTTCTTAATCATTCAATGTTCCTCAATTTTCCTGACACAGCAAGGAATCGTTGCTTTCTCAAGAAAAGTTCGAAAATTCTGGAAAATTTGCTTCCTTGTCACTGAAGTTCCTGGTACTGCTATTCCTCTCGGCTACTGGTACTTCCTCCTCGAAATAACCCAATAAAATCGGCCAAAGGAAATGATGGCAGTCAAAAATGGCCGTGAATTTCAATTATTCAGTAGTGTGTGGGGGAAACTCAATTATATTCGGGCGCAGCAAGCTGGCGCTTTTTGCACGGGCCACATTCATGGTCGAGATTACCCTGGGTAAGCGCGTTAACATCCGTCAGATTTACCCACCATCGAAACGGGCACCAACTTGTTTACTCTGGGGCCACACACATTGAGATTACCAGGGTAAACGTGCCATTACTCCACAAACTTACCCGCCACTAGTATGGACGTCAAAGTGTTTACCCTTGATAATCTCAATGATGCATACAGATCTTGGGTAATCTCAATATGCGGACCCATAATTAATTAGGCACACAAAAATGGGGTAAAATAGGGTAAAAATTCAGGTTCTAGATTTTCCAGAGGCTAGAAAATCCTGAAAGATTTATTTGTTGATGTTTGAAGCCTTGCACTGGCGCCTTGGAGTTGTGAAGGACCACTAATTACGCGATTTTATGGCCGTAATTACTTCGGCGCTTAAGCAGTAAATGGCGTAAATGGCGTCCAAAGCGTCGCCATCCTTTGTCCGGAGCTGTGAATCACATAGGAAAAGGGTCATTGCTCAGAATATTGCGCTAAATTCATTCCAGACACTTTTTTCCACTCAGGACCCGCGCACACACAAATAATTCATCGGATTCTAATGGTATTTTTGTTTTGCAGCGTGAATCTCGCCTCGGCGACATCTGCTTCTCGACGCGATATCGTCCTGCGACCGGTACTGTCACGCTCACCATCATGGAGGCGAGGAATCTGAAAAAGATGGATGTGGGCGGATCGTCCGGTGGGTGGTTAATTTACGGATTAGAAGGAATGCGGAGCAAGAACGCCTAATGGAAAAGGCAGCTCATGGGAAAATGTTAAAATGTTTGTTGAAAAACCATAAGGGACCAGGAGTTTTTCACCGATTTGGTATTTTGTGCAATTGCAGAACTAGTGCAAGGGCTGGGAAGGGGCTTAACAATGCATTTTCAAGGCTTAAAGGCTAGTTACATGGCAACGGCGGATACAGATAGGAAAGTTGGAGAGGGAAAAACACTAGGGTTCTCACCATTGTGAGGGTCTGGGCAGGTAGAGTTTTGAGAATAAAGTTATCAAAAATTTGTTTTAATTTTAATTTCAAAAGTTGCATAAATGCTTTGTATTCAAGGTTTATTTAAAGAATAATATCGAAAACAAAAATTTAAGAATGAGACAGTATAATACTTTTACACATTTTTTAACGATTATTTTGAAGAAATTGGCATTTCGTTTCAGGAGATAAGGGGGGGGGGGGCTTCTGCAACTGCTGTTGAGGGAACTTCAGAAATTACAAAAAAAAAACGTTAATGGGAACCTATCAAATCTGAAAGGGAGAGAGAGGAACACCTATAGCATTTCTTATCTTCCCCTCTAAGCTGTGCCGCTCTCTCCTGGTCGAGCGTTCGAGTCGAATATTCGGAGTCGAATATTCGAATTTAGGTATTTCTAGTACACATGTTATCTGGTTCCGGTTATAGCAAAGGCGTTTGCAGCTCGTTGCATTTTTTTAAATTTCCATTTAGTTCATCAGTAGGACTAGTAAGAAAGGTGGTAGCTTTATTTTTGAAATTAAATTACTTCCTAGGCGAGTATGTAATTGTACATATTTGTAATTGTAACTACATCTTCGTAGCGACAGCATGAGATTTCTCTTGAAAACAACAAACAAACAATAAACTACTTCCTTTGATGGATGTAAACGGATATAACTATTACTCCCTCATGGTCCCTTTAAATTTTCCTGATCTTTCTGAAAAAATTCCCCTTAGAGGAATTATCCTGTCGACAAACGCGTTGCGTGCCCATCTGCGTAGCTGTTTTGTCTCTTCTACTTTCCCACGAATTATTGCTCGTAAACATCTGTGAAAAGCCGACGTGGATCCGTGGAATTATCGGAAATCGTCGAGGCGTCGTCGGGGGTACCAGCGCCCCACACACATTGGTTTGAAAAGCCGGAAATTTGTATAGGAAGTGATAGTTCCGGAGGTGATGACTGGGTCTGCGTAGGGGGTGTCTGGGTGATGCTTGAGCTAGTTTTGAATGGGTTTAGTTTGGGGGAGTCCCGAATGGGGGGATATACTCGATTATTGTAACCTATTTCATGGTTCATCTACTTGGTGAAGGGGTAATACATAGTACTCGCCTCATTTTACTTTACCTTTGAAGATTTCAGTCCTCATCCAGTTCCTCTTCCTGGACTACGTTTTTCCCAAACTTGGCTGATCTGGATAATCTTGGGTGAGAGACTGCCTTTCCACGTCCCATGGACAATTTGTGCTCCACTTCCAAACATAAAGGGCAATTATCCTGTAATTGAATCCCCAGTGGCTTCGCTTGCTCGCTCATTCCAAGCAATTCCGAAGATCTAGCGATGACATCACTTTTCTGAAGAACTCATGCGGACGTCTGGATATGTGAAGCTTTGCCATTTTCGTTCTGGTAGTTGTTTTGCATGGCTCATTTATCAATTAGCGGAACAGCAGCTGGAGCCGAACAAATAAAATCCGTTGATGGGCTTCGTTCGCGGTTCTCTGGATAGGGATGCTAGCTGTTTATTTCCAAGCTAAAGACATAAAAAGTGTACGTTTTTTTTTCGAACAGTTTTCAAGGGTTTTCCCGGCTTATTGAACTGGATGTTGAGGCAGTGAAATGGAGATTAAACCAGAGGAAAGGGCGACGTGAGCTTCATTTATTTTTTCGTGTTGTTCGAATGGCGTTCCTGAAAAAGAGGAGATCTCATGAGTTGTGAAGTGTTCTCTTGGCGAAAGCAATTTACTAGAGGGCATGTTTTGTCGTGTGCTCAAAAATCAGACGAATCTGCTGGCAAATCCGCTTTTGCCGGCGCTCTTCGTTCTGGATAAGGGAAGTTAAATCAGGAGAAAAAAAGGATTTGAGGGATTTTCCTCTGGAATTCTAATAGATACTCTTTGTTCTACTCCTTAATAGCCTTCTTGATGCCATGATATGTTCAATACACTGAGATAATAATTTTTTCCAAACAACATAGGCTGCCCCTAAATTTAGAGTTATGGTAAACATGCTGTACTGATAATTTTCTAAACAATTGCAATCCTTTAGCGTATAACAATCGTGCTCTACTGAATCTGGATGCATCACTGATATTACCCAAGGTGACCGTTTTAACGTGCCCAAGTTTAACATTTACATGTCACCCACAAACATGTTTACCCACACATGACGCTTATACCCCGGGTACCCAAATGTAAGAGATTACTCATCTTTTCAGTGGTGCATCCGAGCCCCTGAGGACTTTAA
The DNA here is from genome assembly GCA_037903475.1 of Ancylostoma caninum. Classification (NCBI taxonomy): domain Eukaryota; kingdom Metazoa; phylum Nematoda; class Chromadorea; order Rhabditida; family Ancylostomatidae; genus Ancylostoma; species Ancylostoma caninum. The sequence continues at coordinate 4,043,979 of JBAJFG010000479.1, forward strand.
GTGGATGTTATTAGAGCCGACACTCATCATTGGGTTCACCCTAGGTAAGTGTAACAGGTCTACCCAACATCTGATATTTATTGAGAGATGCCCAGAATGTCCAGCTGTGCACTGGGTAAAGCGTTATCATTGGATGTGTCATGTCTACCTACTAAGTTGGTATAGGTTGTCCTACTGCAATCAATGCCATATGCATTGATTACCCGTGGTAACCAGTTTTAGGTTGACCAAACTTACCCGCCTGGCGTTCATTAACATGTTTATCCATACATGACGTTGTCTATACCCAGATACCACCCATGGGTATGAGATTACCCAGCTTTACGGTGACGCATCTGGATCCTGACCACTGTCTGAGCCAATGCCACCATCCTAGGTCAGCTGATTTGGCTTCGTCTTTTTATGGCATAGTGTCAGACGTTTCAAGAAATCTGCAAACACTAAAAATTCACAACAAAAGCGTAAAAAATCCATTCTCCTAAAAATGACAGATTTTCCCGCGCGCTACGGCGCTCTAAAAGGTGAAGGAAGGAAATTTTGTTCATGTTTATTCACACTTCCACAAAATAGCACATAATTTCCGACATCGCAGTGATAACGCTATAAATTTATACATGTGACACGCCGACGCCGTCATGTTCCAGTTTATTTTATTACACTTTGCGTGAGAGACCTATTATCCGTGAGCACAGCAGTAGCAGACTTATGACCAGATAAATGCATTCTCAGAATCACAGAATTTTTCCTCGTCTAGCTAGGGAAGAAAGGGGGGGGGAGGTAAGAATTCTGAGGATTTACCATCGTTTCAGGAACGACACACTGTGATCTAAAATTACGGAAGAACTGCTTCAAGAATGATGAAACAGTAGATATATAAATAAGTAGATGGACAAATAAATAAATTAATCAATAAAGCTATGGAGAATAAAGGTCTTAAGTCCAGATGAATCGATTATAGTGGCTTTCCGGATTTTTCTTGTTTTGGTGAAAATTTACTGTTTCGCTGTTGTTCTTTGAGACTCGTCAGTGAGACGTGGCAGTACCTTCCCAGGAGCCATTCATGAATGAGTGGGAAGTCATTTGGGTAGCACAGGTGAATTTCGCTTCATTCCAATTGCTCCCCCTTCATAAGAACTGTTTCATTCCCTGCTTTTTGGGCTCCGCCTTTTTTCCGAAGCGACGACAAAATAATAAGTACAAAATCAATTTTGCGAAAAAAAGTAAAATTCTAGCTTTGTTCGTGCTCTTCGTCAGTATTGTATATTAAGTAGAATTTGACATTGGAATTCCATTTTTTTCCAGTGTAGGGTACCAGATTTTTCACGGAATCTTTCCAGTGTGCCAGTGTCAAACCTAGGGTTGCGGCGTTGACTCCGCCTGCTTTGGGTGTACTATATTTATTTATTTATTTAGAAATAGTCAACAGCTGAAAGATAGAAAGAAATCTTAACAGCCGGATGGGTAAAGATGGTCGACTTAAGGCGTGAGCGTTCTTCTTCCTAAGACGTGTTGTAAAAAGGCACTGGTTGAAGAAAGAAACCAGCGAGCCCGGGTGCGGAGGCTAGCTGGTTATGAAGCCTTTTGAGTGCCTGTACAGCACATTTTAGAACGGAAGAACTTCAGGTGATAAGACGAACGGAATGCAGTTTTAAAGAAGGCTGAAGGGTAAAACATTAATGTTAGACAATCAAGTAGAAGTGGGGATAGCATGAGAGAACCAAGGCACGAAAAAAAAAATAGATAGGAGGATAGGCGCTTCTCCATATGGAATGATTTAACGAGAGAACAGCTAAGATCTCATGGTTTCCATACACGAGGTAGTCATCGGAAATGCTGGTACTTGGTTGAGGATGACGATGTAAAAGATCAGCATGAATTGAGACGTGAACGCAGCACTTCTGGAATTTATTAGATATGATAGACAATTTTAGCAAAGCGGTTTAATAAAAGCCCTTCTCTTCTAGCACACGCTTAACAGCTAGGTTGAAATTGGAAGCGGTCGAGGCAAGGATTGCCAGTTCAGGGAGCTCGTTCCATAGCTTCACCAATCGAACTGGAAAGGATTCACGGAAACTTTGCGATCGAGCTTTCTCTACGCTGAGCCTGAATTGGTGTCCTCTCCTATAAATTCTGAAATTAGATGGCGTAAAAAGTGAGCGTTCGGGCAAATCTACTTCTTTGTTCATAATTTTGTAGACTATGATATATGTTTCCGGGAATACCGTCTCAGCACAAAAACAGGATATCGATTAGTGACATCATTTCAGAAACTAACAAAACTGAAAAGCGAGAAAGTCCCGCGTAAAGGGGGATTTGAATCCAATGGAAAAGGGGGTTTCTGAGAGAATTTCTTCTTTTTCTCGGTTTTTTTTTTCATTTTTGATAGTAGTTATAATCGATGTTTTTGTCGCGATTATGAGCTGATCTAGAATCTATAGATCCTCAGGAGATTATCTCTTAAGCTGACTTTGAAGTGCTTCTTTCGCCGCTTTCTTTATTCCTTCGACCAACGGCTGATTCCATCAGCTGATAGCCGCCTAATATTTCAAATTCCCGCAAATTCTTCGCCAGAACCGCATTTGGGCTGTTTCATCGCACTTACTCCATGTGTAAGTGTAGTTTTATAGTCCCATGTGGGCCTCCTATTCACAAATTATTTGGTGAACCACCATGCAAAGCTGTTTATTTATTGTGTTGCTGCGTTTTGCACCATTTACTCAATTATGCAAAGCATAACGCTTGGGTTTGCTCTGTTTTGAATGTGCGCTCGAGACTTGAAAATGCTCATGATGGGAAAACTGACGTCATTACGGCCGCAGATTCATATTTCATTATAATGGTGAGGGTTCCAAGAAACGAGGGGAGTTACGTTGCGATGTGACGCGTGCGTTTGCGTGCGTGTACATAAGCTGGATTAGATGGTAGCCTTTTTTACTTCTGCGGGAATATATGTTAATATTTCACTATAATTGTGACAGTTCCAAGAAACGAGGGGAGTTACGTTGCGATGTGACGCGTGCGGTTGCGTAAAATGGATTAGATGGTAGTCTTTTTTACTTCTACGGGAATATATGTTAAATGTGCGATAAGATTCATATAAGCTGTATGAGTGTAATTTTTTCTATGGACTTATCTAAATGCCCTTAATTTATTGTTTTGCATATACTGATTTCAATTGTTTCTATTCGAAATTAATTTTTCTGAGAAGACCCTTCTTTTTCCTAACGCATCGCTCCTTTTTTTACCCAAAAAGCGAAGAGCATTTTCTTGCCATCTTGCTTTCTGGGAGTTTTTTTTTTGCTGAATAGTCGGTTTTTCCACTATTCACTCAGTTTTTCCGCTGAATAATCAATTTTTCCAGTGTTAACTCCCTCTTATTACTAGAACATCGAAGTAACTGCGCCTATTTATGGCCATAGGGCTCTCCACTAAGCTGCGCATGTTTTATGGTTTAATCGGTGCTCCAGTCTAGACGTTGGCTTTGTTTTGTTTGCAGCGTTCGTAAAAATAGCTCTGGTGCTGCGTCTGAGGGCAAGGAGTTGGAGTAGTCATCCGATAAGAGTGTAAACAAGGGGTTAGATGGATTTTCTTTCTCTTCTGATAAGGATTTTGTTCCCAGATCTTCTCAGGGGGCATGTAAGCAGTTTAGTCTCTTAATAAAGATATGTAACACTTTGAGGATTGCAATGGCTCTCAGTGAGTACATTCTCACAAATGTGACCACTTATGTGATCATATTGTGACAATTTGAAGACTGTCTCAATAAATCTCCCCATCATGAGGTGCTAATCTTTGTGGATCAATCCACGACAGCGGCTTAACTCTCAGCCATATCGGAAATGAGCTACGTAAACGCTTCTATCCGTTTAAACTTTGGCATCTTTTCCCGTCAAGGGCAAGATTTCCCTGAGAAATTCAAGGAGAAAAGTAACGAGTGCAAGAGGATGAGCCACTAGGAATTCATCCACATTGAAAAATCCCCACATTTTATAAAGATTTCTGGTGAAAAATTCGGAAGTAGACATTCATTTTCTTTCAAGTAACAGTTAGAATACTGCTGCTATGTGACCTCCACGAAATTTCCGTGAAAAAGTCTACTGTTTTTCAGATCCATACGTGAAAATCTACCTGTACCATGGTAGAAAACTCCTCAGCAAGAAGAAAACATCACGGAAATATCGTACGCTCAACCCATACTACAATGAGAGTTTCCAATTCAAAATCGAGCCTTCTATGATGGATGTGAGTGGTTCTGGATCTTACGTCTATTGTATAGATATCGATTGGTGTATGTAGTAACTTCATTTTGCTTTAGAAAGTTCACTTGATCATTTCCGTATGGGACTATGACAAGATGAGCAAAAATGACTTCATTGGAGAGGTTTGTTGTTAATTTTCTCGGATTTAGCGTGGAAGAGTGGGCTTCCAGCCAATCAAGTTTTTTTTTCCGAAGATTTCTAGAATTCTCTTATTTAAGGTGACGTTAGCGTCTCGAGCACTGAACCTGCCCCAGGTAAGGCGTCGCTTTTGGGTTCATGATGACTTGGAACATAAAGAGTCTACTTTTAGGTGACTCTAGCATGTCACGAGCAATGGGCTGAAATGCTGACGTCGCGACGTCCTGTCGTCCAATGGCATACCCTTCAAGAACGCTGGGAAAAGGATAAAGACAAGGATAAAGGGAAATCTAAAGATTAAGTCTCTTTCCTGGAATGAGCAAGCCTAACAGGTACTGCTCACCGTGCAGTACATCTCGTCGGGTATTTTTTGCGAGGGTTGTGGAGGTGTGCGGACCGGTTCGGATGGGATTCTTCCTGGATTTTCGTAATTCATTAGATTGATTTTTCAGGGTTTCACAGTTTCTACGACAATCCTGATTATCCTGAATTTTCAGTCATTCTGAGTAAACCCACTTAAACCAATGGAATCAAGCGAACACTCCCTCGGGTTCGCTAATAGCGCTAGAACTTCTAGGGACTTCAAACGATTATGCAGATGGTCTTTCTCTAAGAACTTCCGCAAAATTCCAATTTTTCATCACGAAGGATTTTTTCAACGAAATTTTTCGCACTATGGATTTCTCTTCGTTTTCGTTTGAGGAAGATAAATGATCAGCGGAATGAGCATACATTGTTCGTAATTCCCCCGGAAAGATGACTTAAAGAGATGAAAAAGAGGAAAACAGGAAATTGAATATTTTTCATTTCTCTGTAAAGGAGAAGATATGGCTCTTGAATATTTAATAGAAAATAATCCCATGAAGAGGCTGCAATGTTAGAACGAGCGCTTCTCTTTGGGGTGTGCTTCTACCAGTGGCGGACGCAGAAGGTGAGAATGAAATTAATAAAAATATTAATTGTAATAATAAATAATGAAAAAAAATTATATTGAAAATAATAATAAAAATAAACAACCAAAAATAAGCTAATACAAGATTTTTATTTGTACTGTAAAGTAATTTCGAAAATTTGGCGACCCATTATCGGGGGGGCCGCCCCCTCCCCCGCGTCCGCCACTGGCTTCTACCTCTACGTTTTCTATGATTGGCAGCTGCCGCCGTGATGAAAGTTCACAATGGGTCTCCCGAATGAGAATGAATTCTTCGAAATATTTTTTTTAAATTTCGGATGAAACTGGCCTACTGAAAAGTTGTCCATAAAAACACAAACATGGGAGCGATAGGGTGAAGCCTATCTCTTTTTTTTTGAACTTCCGGTTTCTCTATTTACTTTCCCGCGGAAAAGTTCAACTGCTTTGCCTTGAAAACACTATCGACTGCGCAGCTGCGCTCACTCTGTAACTCAAGACCCAACGAATGTACAAATTACATTCATACTTAAATGAATTACGGCATCAAGAGTCTTCGACTTGGTTCTTCAGGGCCCGTAGTAAAGTGTCATGGCCGTCAGCTGCCTGCAAAACTCGTCGCCACATTTGGGGCGATGATCGCACGCGCGACCATCTTCCAACATTGAGGAATGGAAGATCATCACCATCCCTGGCGGTGCTACGACCATATATGTGCGGGGCGCTGATCTCATCGCCCTGAAGGGCGATGATCGCCATTGTTTGGCGACTAGATAGTGTGCGGAGCGAAGAGACGCCGAGTGAAGTACTCGGAGCATCTCACTCGGAGTGTGGTGATGGTGTGAAGGTACGTATGATTAGGTGCGCGAATTGCACAGAATGTACCTGAGCCTATGGACACAGGCATGTTGAATTTCGCTCCACAGCACAGAACAAGCTCGAATATGTACGACGTGTCAGAAGCACGAAGAAGAGATGCTTCTGCTGCCTTTGACAAGGCGTACTTGTTCTACCTTGTTAGTAGCAATGGTTCATAGCTGTCTCACGCGCTAAAACAGCCCTCGGAAGTAATGTGAGAATACGTGAAACACGTACATTTGATTACTTTTTATGTACGGCCCGTCTTATTCACCGTGGCAATGATCACCATACTCTTCTCCAACGCGAAGTGCGATCATCGCCCTGAAGGTGATGTGCGATGATCACACTAGATATTTTACTGCGGGCCCAGGTGTTACTTCACTAACAATGCGCTAGTTCATCATGGCGACGGATTTTCGATTTTTCAAAGACCATAAGTTGGCGCATTGTTACGTTATGAGTGTTCTTGATTGAAAATTTGGTTGGTTGTAAATTGTCGTCTTGTTGGATTATTTTCGAGGGAGCTATTATGCCGAGCTCTCAATTATCCTTCACACTCAAGAAAAAGTGCAATTGTTCTGAAAGTTGATCAATGCGAGTGTTATTTTGTTCTGTTTAAAGTTGGAAAGATAAATGTGTCCCGGGTGCTGGGCGCGATCACACATACTGGTTAAAAATATAGATTGTTCGTCACATTAGATTTCATATTCCAATTCCACCCGATAACGTCCATCATCTTCTTCCATCGCTGGAAAACTTGCACTTATATCGAACGAATTCCTTCCAAAATTCCCGTCTGAACCGCAGCCGTGCACCTGCTCGGTTCGAGGTTGCTTCCGGAGACTATCTCTGAAGTATCTCTGGTTTGAAAGCATGTTTTCAAATCTTAAGGATCTTCCTTTTATGATATTCTCTACCTATCACGTATAAATGCTTTGTCATTCCCTTGATGACAACTTTCCCATGGAAATTTGCTACCTATACAGTCTCAATAAACATCTGTGTAATTACATCTTACTTGCTGGGATTTCACATACTTCTCTGATGATCGCTCATCAGAGATGAATTTCTTCCGTTAACAACTGTGATAATCGCTTGAACAATGGCCTCTTTCGATTGTTGATTGCCATACGAGTTATTCAGAGGTGTGTAATTCAGAGTCAGAATACATATATGATGGAATTTTCGGTGAAAATTATTTCAATTGTTGGTTTTCAATTGTTCTTGTTCGATGAATTTTTCTTCTTCGTTCTCTCTCATGAGTATGAAGCCATTCCGTGTTCACTACTTTCTCGTCATGTGTTATTGCTATAGCCGTATAAGTATGAAGAGTACTATATATTGTTGTTTCTGTTTATCTTGTTGCTGCGGTAATCTTAAACGTTCGGTTAACCACTTCCACAACCTGCGTACTGTGTTCTTGTCCATTTTATTTTTTTATTCGAGGATTCGTACCAAAGTCAGTTGGAAGCACGCTAGTCGAACTAATTAAGCAGCACAGAACAGGACATATACTGTTGTGCCCCAGGGTCTGTCGGCGGTTCAGTGGCTTAGGTTAGACACCTAGCACAAACGGCCGCGCTCATGGAGAATGCGCTTCCTACTAAATGGCTGCCTCCCTCCGTAGACGTACCCAGCAGGAACTCAGGTACCCTCTTACCTTCTTCTAGCCAACATGAATATTACCGAGTATGGTAATGATGCAACTGAGAAAGCATAATATAACACAAAGTGTCAGATGGTTCATAAGGTATAAAAACATATGGCATCAATCAAAACAAACCAGTAGAGGTACAGTGATTGTATTAGGGCCAGCTCAGGTGTAGAATAATGGTGAAGGTATGTTCACGGAGCAAGCAACGTCAGCCGGAGGAGGACCTGCTGCTCCTGGAGAAGATATCTTGACGAACGGCAGCGATATCAACAGGATGCGAGAGCAGAAGTGGAAGCGATCGTTCGTTTTCACAGCAGAGCAAATACTGATTTCAAAAATTGACTCTGCCGCACTGTCCGCACACCAGAGCAGTAGTTGCCCTTCAAATGTTGAAGTTACGACCGTCCAAGTGAAATTGATTCATGATTCTAGAAGAGGTTGTGGTCACAGAAAGTGAGGTGTGGGGAGTATGGTTGGGGGAGGATAGTCCAATGAGGCATTATTATTACATCTCTCGTCGATCTCGCTGTGGGTGATCTTGTATTGTCGTAATAGAAGTGCCTCGACCCGCTGATCACAAGATCGTCGAGATTTGTTTCCAACTTTCATAGCTGAGAAGCGTTTGCGTCGGCAGTTTCTGTAACGCATTCCTTTAGTAGAACGTACTATTATAGGGCAGGAACGCTCCATAAGTTGCACAACATCACTCTTTGGCTTGCACGTTATGTTCCGGAACGCCTGAACGCCATCTGTCCTATCTTTTTTTCGTCGAAACAATGGGGATGGCGGCGGATGAGGCAGCACTCACGGAAGTATTACAGCATAATACACTACGCTATAATACTAGATGTGTACAAAAGTTCCGGGGCAGTTAGTGATAGCTCACTGTTCAAGGCCGTGTCGCGGTTTTGACATGGATTCTTCAAAAAATTTCATGTGTGCTGGAAATCGCAAACATCTGCTACTCATGGTAGTTTTGGCTGCGTAGGATCCACATTACAAAATTGCTGGCGTCAAGGTATTAAAAGAAAAATAATGGAATTTTACTTCAAGAATCTAAATTCCAACAATAAACAAGGGAAGCGACCCATACAATTAATGTTGCATTGGAGGACGTCTACTCTAAAATGGTCGTTTCTATTAGGGTGTAAAACTATAGATGTGCGTTTGTGGGCCGAACAAAAATTATTTTAGAAATGGTGATACAACACCTCGGTCCGAAATGTATCCGTGGTAGGTATCAGTGACCCTTTGTCATGTTCTGCCTAGAGAACGAGAACGTCGTTCAATGAAGTCGCTGCGCCATGAGGCAAAACGGCTTCTCGTCCAAATTCTGACTTCGGCGCGGTTTTTGGACTTTTTCTTTTCCAGGAAAAATTTTTGGATAGAAGCCATTGATGGCCTGATAGCGCCATGTCTGAGCTACAATGCGAACATAAGCACGACTTCTCAGCGTAGATTAGAAGGTAAGGGCGATCGAAAGTTCGATCGACATTCGAAATCTCAGTTCAGTTACCCAATGTCGAGGGATTTTAAAGGAGTCGCTTTTTAGACGAATGTGATCTAGGAAGAACTCAAATATTTTATAAATGTTCAGAATGAAGTGCTGTGTGATTCTGCTTTTGTCTTTATCTGTTTGAAGTCGTATAACACACGAGTGGAAAATCCATAATTCTGGTCAGTCGCTTTCAAAAATTCTTTAAAAATCGGGTATTGGAATCTATTCAACAGTTCACATATGCTGAGATGCGCCATGAATTGCTCTTTCAGGAAATGTCAAATATTCTAGGATAGGTGGTCACTGACGAGTCCATTAAGGCGGTAGAGAACAGCGCGCATCCATAGTTTTACACCCTAATAAGAGGAGACGGGAGCTTATAAAATGCGCCACAAGTGGGTTAGCAATTCGACCTTCACAAACGACACCTGCAGATCTGCAAATCATTGTTCTGTAGATATTTCTACAATTTGGTTCTTGAAAGGATTATTATTACTTGTAGAAAGTCAGTCATGTACGACAGTAAAGTAAAGTCGACCCATGGTCTAGCCATTAGGATCGACCCAGAAATGATCCCGCCGACGAGTCCATCAGTGCAGTTCAACGCTGTCAGATCCCGGATACCGTCTGTTACGTAAGCTGCAATGCGATTTCGCTATGCAAGAATATCAACAACAGTGCGGCCGTTCAGACTGTTATGGAATTCCAGAACGATCATAAGAATGACTTGGACACGTGGTGCTTTTCTAGCACAGATATTGAGAGTCTCCTGAAGGGCACACTTGCGTGTAACATATTTCGTTTGAACAACAAGATCTACGCGCAGAAACGAGGACTCGCTATGAGGATTCGCATTGCCTCATTACTTGCCATTGTGTATTTGGATCACATTGAAAAGGCGTCCCCTACTGCTGGAATTCTACTTTATAAACGCTATATCGACGATGTCTTTGTGATTGGAGAAACACCGACTGAACTGAGTTCCACCTTCAAGAATCTAAACTCCAAACATGTCTACATAAAGTTCACAATCGAGGAACCTTTAAGTGATGTTTTTTTACCATTCCTGAATACACGAGTACGGATGCGCGGAGGAGTGAAGGAAATACGATGGCAAGAAACAAGAAACAACATCCAAGAATATAATCCTACATTCGCGAAGTGCCCATCCACTTTAAATAAAATCAAATGTAGTTCGGAATATGAAGGTGATTAGGAATCGTATTTCCATAGACAAGTCAGGAGGTGATGAGAAGATCCACGACATCCTCCTTGAAAACAGGTACAACCATGGGAATGCTGGATCCTGGAAACCATACTCAGCTTCCGATAGTATTGCACTGGTACTCCCCTATCTGAACGAAGCTACTTCAAAGCAAATTAACACAGTTGTCAGAAGATCTGGGCCACCAGGGCATCTCATTTTCACACCACCGCCCACACTCAAGGAAATATTAACATCACCTCGTTTATACGAAGCAGGCTGTGACGGAAAACAGTGTCGCTACTGTCGCAACAAGAAAATCTGCCACCTACGTGGGACAGTGTACTTAATCAAACGCAGTGGATGCGGTCAACAGTATGTAGGAGAAACAGAGAGGCCACTGAGGAAGCGACTAGACGAGCATCGACGAGCACTAGTCCGGTGACAGTCATATCCTAAAAACAGCTTCTCCAAACACCGTTTGACGGTACATACTCGAGAATCTGCCCCAGATTTTGAAGTAAGTGTGCTTCACCGTCATCTTGAAAGACCTCTTGAAAGAAAAATTATGGAGGCGAAGGAAACCAATCGATATAAACCGGAGATTAACAATAAGGATGAACTAGTGGAGGCGCTAAAGTTTATCGCTTGATCTAGTAGATAGCAGAGGGGAAAGTGATATTTCCACCAGAAGATGATTACGGTATCACATCCTATTAAACATCAGCTGTAGTCCTAGAACGATCTCATAACTTGTCCTCTACCAGGGAGCTCGGTGGGTGAAAGCAATGTCACCACTTACTGTCCTGTCTCGTGAAGCATTATGTTGTTTTCTATTAAGATCTGAATAAGGCGCTAAGCTTCGAAAGCTAATCTAATGAAGCTATATCGAAGCACTCTCCACATTCTGAACGCAAATTCGACAAAAAAAATGTTGAATTAGAAAATATCATCCTGCTACAAAGACACTGAAATATTTGGTAATTTCTTTGGTAGTTACACACCAACGATATCCTTAGACTCATTCCTAGCCAACAGAAGTTCCATCCTACAATTGTGAGAAAAACAACAGATTCTCATCTCTATCAGGTTTTGATAAAGTCATTGTCTTGGAAACCGAGCACGCTGAATGATCCAGTGAGTTGAAATTCGGGGTTTCTGAAGGATGGGAATATTCATGCCCTTTTAGGTTTGTTACGATCTGTGTCGGAACCTCAGCTTCCAATCCTTTCAGAATTTGTTCCCAATCTTTAACCCCTGAAATCGTCCTGTAAACCAATTCCTTGGATGCTCTCAGCCACTTGAAAACGCAGAGTGCCAAAACAACAGTTTTTGAAGATGAACGCTAGCAGTGTGTAAGAAGCATTCAGAAATCCACCATTCAAATAAATAGGCACCTAGTCGGGGAAGCAATCTGAAATAGTAGAACAAGCGGAAGCTTGCGTGGTGTTACCATAAGTTTGGGCTACCTTGTATACTCTATCACTCCTGCACCGTCCACGCGTCCCGGCAGATCTCTTTCCACTTTTGGTTTAATTGTCCTACTTTTTTGCAGGAGAGCCTATTTTGGATGTCATATGAGTACTTTATCCTATATTATCTGCTGAACGACTCAACCTGCTGCGTGTATATGATTTGTGTCTCTTGTTTCTCTACCTGTTGAAAGAGACTAGAAATATTTTTCCACAGAGACGAACATACAATAATCATTTAATGAAACATATCGGAAATGATGTGACGTCTACAAGCAACATGTTGCTAACAGACGACTTTGCTCATCGGACACTTCTTCTCATTCAAATAGTGTTCCACCTTACATCCGGCAGGGACTTTTGGGGGTGAGTGCATAGGACACTCGGGACGAGCTGAACATAGACTATAACAGCTGCAAGTTTGAAAAGATTGGATTTGCTTATTTTCAGATACGCTGCTTTCGAAGTTTTAAATGAAATACAAGACCTTTGAATGGATAATTTTTTTTCGTGTCGAAGCAATAAAACACTAATTTGACCACCATTTTATAGCACTTCGTCTTCAGCCAGTAATCTGCAATCCTGGCCAATGCCTCTGCCTATTTATGTTGTTTTGCACACATTTCTTCACAAGAACTTTGTGAATCCTTTCAAACTCATTGAGTATATCGTGGCACATGGACATGGGCATGATTTCTATTACATTGCCATGAAAACAAAATCAGCGCTTACCAGCACAAATCTGTTTACGGCAAGTGGTTCCTGGCGGACAGTCTTTATCGGTAGTGCACTTTGGTTCGGCAAACACTAAAAAGTGATTAGTTTTGCAGCTAACAAGCCCGGTGAAATCCGTGGAGGCTCGAATATGCAAAACCTCAAAAAAAGCTAGGATCCATGAATGCATAAGCATCCAACCCAGGATAGCGATCCAACTTTCGCCTCTGCCTCTCTCAGTTGTATAGAGACGACACGATAATCAATCGCGCTAACCGTCCTTGATTTGTTTGGCTATCGTTCCACTGATCCCACCCCCAAAAGTGAAAACGGCCTCAGCGACAGTACGTCGTCGTAAATGAAGAACTCTCTTCCGTCTTCATCATATATGTAGTGCCATTCGAGGTTGCACATTCAGGGGCAAGCAAAACTTCCTCTCGTGAGTACTGCTCGCTCACCTTCCCCCCTCACTATCGCTGGAATAAGAAGACACTTCAGATGTAAGTTCCTAATTACAACAGAACGCTTTCTTCCCAAAAGTGATAGTCCTAGGCTGGCTTCTCTGAATGGTGTAGGTGATCGACGTTATGTAGTTGAGCGGCAAGTGTCAGTAAACCGTTCTAGAAACGTATTCACCCCTATTGAAGCAGCAGCAGCATATTATTGTGGAGGCCATGAGGAAACCCATGGATATCAAGGAAACCCTGGATGAGCAACCTCTCCGGGAAAAAAGTTGTGTTTCGCTGATGAGCCTGAGCCACTCAAACACTGCTACACTTCTTGTGGAGTCTATCGGCAGCTCAAATTTTCTTTCGCGATTCCGAAGAAACTGTTTAGTGACTCATTTAAGAATGTTCCTCGCTCCCCTTCCCCACCTCATTTCAATGTGTTCTCAAATAATAATAGATGGGATGCCAGTAAGGACACTAAGGAAACAGCATTGTCCAAAATTTCGACAGAAGAACGGAACAATAATATAGCCTACCTCCGAGCAAGATAGCCGCTAGCACAATTGCGAGTCCTTTCATTTCTGAAAAAGGGCGATCTATTGAAACAGCCGAAATACAAGCACATCATCTTCACGAATACCGCTACTTTTTTGGGCAGTATCATCGGTTTATAGGCTTTTTTCAGAAGTTTTCCTTCAATCCTGTCTTTGGAAGTTTGCACTTGCATGTTGAAAAAGTCAACTCTTGCTGAGTTAAATTTGTATTTATCGATGGTGTGGGACGCACTAGAATGCGGTATGGCTGTTCTCGCAGTGATTACAAGTGATTACAAGTGATTCTCCCTCAATATAATATGTCACAGCGAGCAGGATGAAACTATGCCTGCAGTGTATTCCTCACTATATTCTTTTTGCACTGTGAACGAAATATCGGCTTAAATCTGGAAATATAATTCACTCTATACCGTTCTGAAGATAACTATGAGCCTCTGTGTCAGAGATCCCGAGAGATTCGTTTTTTTTTAAGATCTGATTCATCATTGGGGCCAAGTGAGTGGCAACATTACAGATATTTCCATAAGCAAATTCCATTGAAGTGGACCCGCTTGCATACGACGCACCAACTGTTCATAAAGTTCATACAGGGCCGGACAGTTAGCGGAGGGATAGATCGTGAGAAGATGAGAAGTGATATGAATGCGTTGTGCGGATGTGCAGACAATCAGATTCTATTTACAACTGGTATGGCGCGCGCTAGAGTGTGCACTCCAGCGAAATCTCCTGTACTGACAAGGCAAATGTTGGGTGAGCAGTACGTTACAAAGGAAATGCGAAAACTGATGATGATGATGCTCAGCACGAAACTGCAGCGTTTTATATACGTCTTGAGAATTACCGATACGTAACATAAGAATGCCTTCTATTATGATTCAATTCGTCAAAAGCTAAGATATTCTATACAATTCACACGTCCGAGAACATATTTCAGCATCTTAACTAAGCGCTACAAGAGCTTGTTTAAACCTTCTTTCACATTTTGGCTGACATTCCCACACTTCCGCGTTACATGCATTTGCATCTCAGTTTGGCACGACATGGTCACGATTCTAAGACCAGCTCGTGCCAGAGCGATAAAATCCAATGCACTTCTCTGATTTTCATAGTTTACTGTGATTGGACGATCTTCGGCTACCGCTCACGTAAGTTCTTCACCTTCCACAGTCGTACTCCAGTCACTGAAGGTGCGAAATTGTCTAAAAAGACCTCAAATTCGAAGGGGAATCGTTTCTACATTAAATGCCCGAACAGGAACACTGGTAATTATGCAGCACGAACGCCGACCAGCTGTGTAATGCGTCGAGTAAAGACCCTAGCAGCACCTCTTTCGTGGCATCCTTCCCTCATTTGCTGCTCAAGCTTCACTCCTCCTCATAGCAGCAATCGAGGGCAGGATGGCAGCAGCTGGGAGGAGATGCTGCTAGGGTCATTACTCGACGCATTACACTATTCGGGCTACGTTCGTGCTGCCCAGTTATTAGAGGAGTTCTAATTTAATGTAGAGTTTATTGATTCATTAGGTTGGTCCTAAAGCCTTGCACCTAATTTCATACTTTTTCCAAAGAATGTTAACTTTATTATGAATAGGTACCAATCAACGAAATAATTGCCATTATGATCAGGGGTGTGCGGAATTTTCCGTTATCCGTTTTACGCTTTCCGTTTTCCGCCCAATTTTGGTCTTCCGTTTTAGGTTTTACGTTTTAGGAGTTTTTGGCCTGAAAAAGGCAAATCCCGGAAAATTGTGGAGGGACAGGGATCGTTGTCTTCGAAGTAAGGATTCACGTGTTTCGATGCGTAGTGTACATGAGTTCACAACAACAAAACCAAAATTGATGTTCAACGCCATTAACGAAATCCGAACTATTTTGTTTGATTTTTATTCTCTCAGCTGCAGTTAAACTTCCCATCGCGATTTTGCTGGTCTTCATCGTTGTTCGAAATAAGCCATACAAGTGCCCTACTCTCCTCAAAGTTCCCGAAAAAAAAACAAGGTTTCACAGCAATCTGGGGTGAACTGATATAAAATTTTCATGAAACTGTGACGTGCCATGATAGGAGCATCAAGCATTCTTGCGACGCAACGCATGATAGAGGCTTTTTTTTAGCTTGACAAATGCATACGGCTACATCGTAATTGTCACTGTTTTAATCAGACGATGATCCTCAGTTCCACACTGGCGCCGTTGGCGCCTGATGTTTTGCGCAGTGTTTGGGCTGCTTGTGTTTCACCTTCTCTCCACGCTCTTCTTCTCCTCCGTCCTCCTTCGCTTACTTGCTCTAACGGGATCCTCTGTGAATAACGTGATCCTTCTCAGATTCCAAACGTACTAACCACCATAGTTACCATTTGTCCGAATTTGTGCAGAGTAGATCTGCTCCAAAGTAAAGCAAACAAGTCGCACTTTTCACCGTTCACAGATTCTCGTCTACTTAAACATTCAGTAAAAAAGATGATTATTGATTACATAACTCCGGTAATCTCAATAACTAGGTAAAGGATAAATACTCCTCGATCTGCCTACATTCTATGCGTTAGAAGTACGTACCATCAGTGGACTTAAAGTTACTTAGTAACTTGAAAGAGTCACCACTCATGCTCATCAAGAAGGTGCCTAGAAAATTCAATGTTAAAGGGGACTTTTAGTCACAAACCTATGCTTGGACAAAATTTTCCGCTTTCCGTTTTAAGCTTTCCGTCTTCCGCCCATTTTGGGCCTTCCGTTTTCCCTTTTACGTTTTACGGGATTTAAAATTTTACTTCCGCACACCCCTGATCATGATCCACGAGGTATAGCCAACGCTTCACTCACATCAGATTCAGAAGTCAAGAACTCTGGCAGCTGCGAGTCGAAAAACCTTGAAATCTCACTTTTCGATTTAGTCCAATCATCGAATTTTTCTCATCGTGAATGCAGATCCAGTGCTCTAGACAAATGGTAGTAAGAGGGGATCAAGTCAGAAGAATAAGCAGAATGAGGTAGAACCTCCCAACCTAGTTTTGCAATTTCCTAGCAAGTAAGATTTGCCATGTGAGGTCGAGCGCTGTCATGAAGTTTAGCAACCTGGTCAATTTTCCTGCTACAGGCGAGTTGCGCTGCCAGTTTCTGAGTTTCTGTAGTCAAGAAGAGTCGATTTAGGCAGTTACGGTGGCCCAGGTGTCAGCAGTTCTCGATACAACATTCCCTCGAAATTCCACCAACCACCTTCTTTCGTGCACTCCTTTCGGCTGTTTCGGAGGTGGTTCGCCACATGGAGGCCAACCTCTCTGTTGTGTATTGTTAACGCACAGCTTCGAACTCTCATATCCAGCAATTTGGCGAAGAAAATTCCTCCTGTGTGGACGCAGCAGCAAAGACTGGCACACACTCACTCTTGCAAGGCACTCATTTCGTGGTGGACACAAGTCTACATAGTTTTCTGTAACCCAGCGCTTGGAGTTGTCCGACGATTGTTGTGCGGCTGCAGCCAGGTGTGTTCTACATACAGTTCACATGTAGTGGCATTCTGATTTAAAGTCTATGAAATTTTGGTTTCTAAAAAATATGTTGGTGCAAAACTTTCGGACCAGCCTAATAAATAGTTTCATTGAACCCTTGCCTTCAATGCTTCGAGTTGAATACTGAGAATATAAATCAGGCTTGTTGGTATTACGTAAACGGTCATCTTCAACTGATCTATAGTTATTTATAATCGCAAGCTCCCTTAAAATAGAACAATACTGTAGACAACTCGGAACTCCTCAATAGATAGGAGTAAGTAAAATCTGAACACCCAACTCTCTATCGTTATCTTCACATGAGTTCTAGCTCAGGAAACCTGTTTTGCATGAGATGGAAGGATGCGAACCCCATGACATGCTCATGCAAGACACGGTTTTCATGAGAGGATATAGCTTGCCGAACTTTTGCTACTGTTATTATATGTAGCTTCACTAGCCACTGATTGATTGGCGCGGATCATTTGAATACCTATCTTGAGAAATTTCAAAAATTCAAGAGAAAGATTTGAAATTCATACACGCAGTGAGTAAAAATGTGACTGCCGCTCTTCATTATATAGGACCGCTGAAGTACTCTACCACATGCGAAGAATTCTCTCAGTTCTGCGTGATAGCTGCAGAGTATCGCAAAGCTAGTAAAATAGTTGGTTCTTGCTAGTAAAGTAGCTGCAGAATGAAAAGCTAGTCGGCAACTATTTTTTTCCATGCTTCTGATGACGTCATACTAGTTTACAAGCTGTTTTTTTTTTTCAAAAGCTAGAAAACTAGTTTATTTGGGCTTGTTTGCAGGTTGTTTTTGAGAAATCTTTGTTTTCAACTTGCTCCAGGGATTCTGAGGAGGAATTGGCCCGGTCGGAATGTTCGTTGGTGATAGAAGGGATGTGATAAAGGATGAAAGGCAACACCAGGATGGAGCAGATCAGCAGCATAGATAGCCCAGTGGATAAAGCAGCGGACTCTCAATCAATCATAAATAATGGCCAGGTTGGTTCGAATTCGCTCTGTAATAGATGAAAGCTACCACTACGAAAACATGGATGGACCTTGCAAATAGTTTCTTAGAAATTTCTTTATTTAGTTTTGTCCGTATATTTGTCCACATAATCTATAGCCCATTGCTTAATATCCTGTTTATTTATTTTTTCAACGCTTATGAAATAGTACTTTTACTAGTAGTAGTACTTTTATTTAATATGTTTAATAAACCTCTGTCTTTCATTATTGATAAATCTCCTGTGATAACATTTTTATGATAAGGACCTACATATTTGTTGAATCCCATATCGTTGCATATACAATTAGTTTTTCAAAAGTTTGGTAACTGCTTCGTTAGTTAAGTTTTTAAGAAAGCTATTATGATTTTAAAAAATTTTAGAATGCTGTTATATGCTTTTCTGATTTATTTTTGTCAACTTTGCTATCATTTTCAAATTGGAATCCGCATAACATGCAAACAAGTTGTACTCTGAAGTTTTCTTTTATGTTAATTAAGAAGTCAGTGTTGTGATACAGTGGCGTTATTTTATTAACAAGTTTACAAGTTTCTTTTTTGACGAGCTTAAGTATCCAAACAGTCTAAAGCATAATCACCTTGTGTTAAGTTTGTTATACTTACCATTCCTCTGTTCAGCTGATTTCAATGTGCACCCTGAGTGCATATGATAAATGAATAAGTAAATAAGTTTAGTTCATGGCCTTTATGATACAACTTGCTGTGGTTGAGCTGAACTCAGGTCTTTATTTGCAACAAAATTGTAGGTCACGTCTGCAGACGTGCCATTCAATGATCCCCAATGAATCAGACTTATCCCATTTCGAAGTGATAGGGACATCTGAAGTGAGCGTCATAAGATCTCGCACATCATATTTGGGACTGCACAACAGCATAATTCAGCTCTATAATATGACCTCTATTACGCACAAAGCCAACTCAGTTGCAATTCAAATAACCTAACTGATCGAGAGTACCTTGTCATTTGCTCTTGTAACAGTTCCAAGTATGTAGAGTGGGAGCGGCAGATGGTATTTCTTCTATGATCCTCCTAAAGGTTTCCATTGGCTTTCTGATGCAAGCTCAAATATATGAATAGTGTAGCTCTCCATTTGCTCTTGAACACCGGTAGCGCACAATTTTCCATCGGCTTGAGATTGATGCTGCATTAGAGTTAGCCCTCAGCACAGGATTTCCTGTTCGCACCACTCTAGGAGAAGTACTTGCTCCATGAGCAGATACTAAGTCCTAGCGAAGCGTCACGTTTGGTCCACCTAATGTTAGTTGAAAGCAGCAAGGTCTGTTCTCACTCAAGATGCTGCGCAAATGCGACTGAGCGTTACATTCATGTTGTGTGCCATAAAAATCTAAGAGAATTTGCTTTGATTGACATGTTTTCAAAACCATCGGAATTTTTGAAGGAAATGGGAAAACGGGATTTGGTTCTGACCCCAGAATTTTCCATTTCTTTATACATCTATGCTATTGCGTTGATAAAAACCGAATCACTATGTTCTGAAGAATGGCTGCCGTTCTAAGATGACATCGATGTTGCGATGGGTTCGCCTCCCTCTGAGCTGTTACATTGAGCTGCTACAAAAGCGAATGTTGAGGTGTTCGCGAGCTAACAGGTCATAGTTGCTATCGGATTAGTGTGGCCATGAAGGTCATGCCATCACGTTGAATTCCGCTGCTGTGGTGCTGCTAAGTACGGTGTACAAGAACTTGCGGCCCACCCTTCATAATTACGTCTTTCTCTCGTGAGTATAGCTTCTACGTTTCATCAGTTGTGTTGCTAGTTTGCCTGTTCCGCTTGATTGATTGCCCTTTGAGTACTATAAATAAATAAAGCATATCACCCTTTGCTACCTGCTTCACGGCCTGTGTCTGTAGGATTGTATCTCGTGTCTCTCTATCTGCCAACTATCAAAGATACGTATTCTCTCTTCAGGAACCAATACATCAATAATCATTCATTCAATTCCATCATTGTCTGTAGCAGCATGTTGCTAACAAACGACTTTGTACATCGCACACTTTTTGTCATCCAGGTATTGTTCTACCTTACACCCGGTTGGAGCTGTCGGTGGTTGAGTTTGCCTGCACTCGGGACGACCTGAACATTAATCGTTATATGTTTCAGAACAACTGGGTCATTTGCTTCTAACCTTAAATACTTCGGAGGGAGAGTTGTTAATAAAGAGGGAAGCTTCCGAAACAATCCTACATCTCACTCAAAAGGGTAAGAGAAACTTTACGGGGAAGTTACCGAATATATCGCTATTTCTCGATCCGCAAATCTTCCTATGTAAATCCTGGTAACGATGCAAATTAACCACTCATGAGCGCTTTTTCATCATGTGCTCAGCCCATGGTCAGCTTTCGTGGATGACGCAAAATTGACGAGACGGTCGGCCGATATTTCATCACAAATGCAGAGATGTAGTGGAAGTCGCGGTGGATTCGTCTTTCTCTTGTCCCGTTGGTTACGATAACGATGGATATACATATAGGTCATTCAGAAAGGAGTCGGTACTGGTGCATTCACGAACTAAAAGTAAAGAGTGTGTTTGTGCACGCCCAAGCATGTTTGATATTGATTGAAAATGCCAGCATATCAGTCCATGATCCTTCCATCACTATTCACTGCCGGTTGAATGAACTGTAAACGCCAATGGTAAGAGCGAGAGACTTACACAGTGTTTTCGGGATTTCGCGACGAGATCATATTTTCCCGCTTGCTAGAGGTGATACAGTGTTTACGAGATTTTCGGGCTGCATAATAATTACATACTCGGAGCAAGATTACCGCCCTCCTCCTTTTTTGTGCTAGGATTCAAGGTCCTGTATAAGTAGACATCCATGCGTTATGGAGAGTTTTCAGAGCATCGAAGCCACCGAATAGCGGTGATGTCGAGACCGCTGTTCCACCTCATGGGATTAAGGCCGCATCCTTTCTTCATGTTCAGAGTCGATTCTGCGGCAACGAAATCCTCTTGTACTCTCGAGGCGGACGGTGCTCGCACACGCAGTATGGACGCGTAATCACAGGCTATTATGGCATTTGGTAACAATTAATAAAACTTTCTGAACAAATTTCACAATACATCACATTCTCTAAAATTCTTCCATTGCCTTCGAGATTTGCGAGGGTCGCAGAGAGGTGCGTCCGCGCTCTTCTGCGAAATCGCGGACATACAGGTTCACCAATAGAGGGGCAAGGGGTGTGCTGGCGCCCAATGTTGTGAAGAACGCCAAGGTATGGGTACAACAGTGACCATCTTGTCTTAGTTAGTTTGATCTCAAGCCTAGAAATCTTATTCGTTGAGCTATTTGGAAGTCAAAGCCCAAGTGCTTTCGATTTATCCACTCACAAAAAAATTCCGACGGATTATCGCAGATGGGTATTGGGACAAGTTATTGACGGTAAAGGATGAAGGATAAAGTGGTCGGCGCTAATCAATCCCGTCACGAGGGATGCGCCACGCATTCGACTTCATTGAGCATCGTAGAGGCGTTGAATGCGTAGTACCCACGGATCTCCCTCATACGAGGGATCCCAGCCGGTTAGTCGCGAGGCTACGTGGCGCGTCCCCAGGTGGCGGATAGGGGGCTAATCGCGGACCAAACGCGACCTTGTGCCTGCCCTGAGACGCGGGTGGATTCAGGGGATGGACTCCCTGTTTCTGCAGTGTCGGAACGATCTATACCTTCTGTCAGCGCGTGGGCATGTTCATGCATGCGTGCATGGGTGTGACTGCGTGTCTGCAGATTGTATCCTGCACATCTATCCGACCAAAAGCCCTGCATTCAAGTGACTGGGAGGTACAAGGGAGGCGGTTCGGAGTCGCCTCCAACAAATAAGCTCCATCGTCCACTCCCGGGAAGCCCGGCTAACTTCCCGGTGAAATCACACTCCAGCCTCCCACGGGGGAATAGAGCCCAGCAAGCTATCTCCTGTGGGCTTAAAATTCTTCAAGCTCGACACAGCAATAATAGAGAGTGTTCCCCTGATCTCGGAAGAGTCACTGGTACGGCAGCGCCAGTGAGGACGAGGTCCGAGGGGTTATCTAGGCTGCCTAAAACCAGAAGGACTATGATGACGGTCTGTACCTTCAACGCACGCACGCTTGCATCGGAAGCTTCCATCGAGGATTTGATGATGCAAGCCAGGAAGATCAGGTACGACGTCATCGGACTGACCGAGACGAGGAGACACCGACCACTGAATGCCACCTTCGACACTGGAGAAGAGCTGTTCCTTGGAACCTGCGACAGTAGAGGAGTTGGTGGAGTCGGTGTCCTCGTCAACACGAACTTGGTCATGAACATCGACTCATTCGAACAGCTAACAACCCGAATCGGACGTTTGCGGTTGAGAAGATGTGGATCAATACCGGCCTTGACAATCTTCGTCGCCTACGCTCCAACATCCAGCTACGACGAAGAGGATATTGAGGCCTTCTATATGGACTTGGAGAAGTTCTACAGGGAAGACCACACATTCTACAAGATCATCGTTGGCGATTTCAACGCCAAGATTGGTCCTAGGAGAACGCCTGAGGAACTTCACATCGGTACCCACGGCCTGCAGTGGAACGAACAGGGAGAGAGGCTGTCTGAGTTCATCATGACGACGAAGACCATCCATGGTAACTCTCAATTTCAGAAGCCAACCTCCCTACGCTGGACGTGGGAGTCACCCGGTGGAGAGTACCATAATGAAATTGACCACATCATCGTCAATCGAAGGTTCTGCCTGACCGACGTCGGTGTTGTACCAAAGTTCTACACCGGATCCGACCATCGCCTCCTTCGTGCAAGATTCTTCTTCTCACGCAAAGGAGAGAAAGCCGTGAAGTTTAAGAGAAGGAGTCCCAAACCCGTCATCAATTGGGATCTTTTCACTTCGCTAGCCGGCTTTTGGGAAGATGCGGTTGTCGACAACATCGACGAAGAGTACGATCGGCTTGTACAGCATCTCCGCGACAGCGCAAAGAGCGCCGAGGGTTTGAGAGTCACCAAGAGACGACTGTCTTACGAGACCCTCGAGCTTATACGCCAGCGTGGAGCCGCGAGAGCCGCAGGCAACTACCAGCTAACGTCCGAGCTCGCAAAACGATGCAGAGAAGCGATAAAAGAAGACCTCAAGGAGAGACGAGCAGCAGTGTTGGCCGAAGCCGCAGAGGCAGGGAAAAGCATTCGCTGCGCCCGCCGAGACTTCGCCAATCGCAAGACCAAGATGTCCGCCCTCCGGCGCCCAGACGGAACAATTTCTTCATCAAGACGGGAAATGGAGAAGGTCATCTAGACTTCTACTCGGATCTCTTCGATAGCCACGTCCACCTCCCTCAATGTCACCTTAGGGAGGACGGGTATGTTGTCCCATCGGTTCTCCCTTCCGAAATCCGACATGCCATCAAGTCGGTGAAGAATCGTACAGCACCCGGCCCAGAATTCGACCGGAACATCTGAAGAACCTACCGCCAATTCTCATTACCACCTTGGCTAGGCTTTTCACGCGGTACCTGTCGGAGTGCAAGGTACCTAACCAGTGGAAGACCAGCAGGACCGTGTTGCTGTACAAGAAGGGAGACCCGCAGGATATTGGCAATTATCGCCCCATCTGCCTACTGTCCGTCGTCTACAAGCTTTTCACGCGAGTGATCCTCAATAGGATCGAAAGGACGCTAGACGAGGGACAGCCGTGCGAGCAAGCAGGGTTTCGAAAAGGATTCAGTACGATCGACCACATACACACCGTCACTAGACTCATCGAAGTATCGCGAGAGTATAAGATGCCCCTCTGTCTCACGTTCATCGATTTGAAGAAAGCCTTCGACTCTGTTGAGACGGAAGCGGTGTTGGAAGCCCTGGGCAACCAGGGCATACCTACTCAATACATCAAGGTATTTCGTGAGCTCTACAGCAACTTCACGACCAGGATTTCTCCATTCTACGACGACATCATCATCGACGTCAAGAGAGGGGTTCGGCAAGGCGATACCGTGTCGCCAAAACTATTCAGCGCCACTCTTGAAGACGTCATGCGGAAACTGGAATGGGATAGCATGGGAGTGCAAGTTGATGGCCGGCGACTTAGTCATCTTCGCTTCGCTGACGACATCGTTCTTATAACACCAACCATCAGCGAAGCGGAACAGATGCTGGCCGACTTCGAGGACGCGTGTGGAAAGGTTGGTCTCCAGCTGAATCTGACGAAGACGATGTTCATGAAGAACGGATGGGTCCCGGATGCCCCATTCTCGCTCAACGGAACGACCATATCCGAATGCTCCAGCTACGTATACCTAGGTCGGGAAGTCAACATGATGAACGACCTCGCTCCAGAGCTGGGCAGGAGGAAACGAGCGGCTTGGGGAGCTTACAAGAGCATCGAGGACGTAGTGAAGAAGACGAAGAACACCAGGCTCCGTGCCCACCTCTTCAACACAACCGTTCTCCCTGCTTTGACCTACGCCTCAGAAACCTGGGCGTTGCGCAAGCAGGATGAGAATGCGGTCAGCGTCGTCGAACGCTCCATCGAGAGGGTGATGCTAGGAATAACCCGCCTCACGCAAGTGAGGGCTGGAATACGGAGCTCCACCCTTCGTCAACAATCGAAGATCAGGGACGCTGCCGCTTACGCCAAGTTGAGTAAGATTAGGTGGGCCGGACACGTGATGCGTTTTAACGACAACCGTTGGACAAGAGCCGTCAGCGACTGGACTCCACGGGACGTTAAGCGCACGACAGGAAGACCACCGACCCGATGGTCAGACTTCTTCACGAAGTCCTTCAAGGATAGATACGATGCTCTCCGTGTCCCTCGAACGGACAGAATCCACTGGACAACTCTGGCTCGCGAGAGGGACAAATGGAAGGATTGCTGGCGCCCGCTCGGTATACCCGAAGATCAACGGGAGTCAAGGTGATCAAGGTGATTGACGGTAAAAATTTTATATGCATAGTCATTCAATTACCACCATTTTTAAGACAGCGTATACGCACACTTCCTTGGTTGGGTTGAAGGATGGTGCGTGCTACCATATACATAGCATAGAGCCGAGAAGCGCAACAGAAAAAAAAACGAATGATGCGGTAAGTCCATGCTCTCGCTGAGAGCTTCGAGCAATTATTGCGTAGGTTTTCAGCGCAATGCAGCCGCCACCTATTTCATACATTACCCATAATAATTGGCGAGAAACTGAGGGTGAACGAAGAGATAGAGGCTGTGTCCCCTCGTTTTTCGTGTTGCATGTATAGTATATGTCAACAAATCCTAGTCGTTTTTGCAACGTGATACCGATGATGTACATCAAGGTCACGGAATTGACGAGAAGTCGTCTTTGGGTTAGACCAAAACGCGTATTTGCCACTAATGAGGCGGAGTGGTATTTGAACGCTGGCTACCTGTTACAGGTAAAGCGTTGGGATGCGTGTCTTCTCTCAAGATTAATTCCGTCAATAGTTTAGATGCGAAAATGAGGAGACCTGCCTTTGGGCCTATGACATACTACTGGGTGGCCAAAAAGTATGGTTTTTTTTATTTCGGACTTTTATCACTTGTTCGTTTTACATATTCCAGAAACACCATAAAATCTTCTCTCTTCTTATCATTAGCTCAGTTGATTGAGCCATGTGAGCTTGCCCGCACCGCGAGTCCATTGTAAATAAATCTCTCTCAGTCTATAGAGTCCACTGCAGCAATAGAAAGAGACCTTCAAAACACTTTTCCGAACAGCGCAAAAGTTTGTCAACCTATAGAGAGCTGAAGGGATTATCAAAATAGGAGGAAACCCGGTCCGTTTCCGATTTGCGCTGTTACGACCCCTAAACGGACAGGCAGTTAATCAAGCAAGGTAACCATCACTATCCAGGAAAGAGATTCATCACAAGGTTGTTGTTTGCCAGAGGTACGATGATTTGAGAAGGAGTAACCACAAATGCGAGGATGTCTCTGGTTTGTATGAACAAAATCGACAAAAAGGACGCCAATTTGTAGCGAGATAGAATTCTCCAAAATTATTCGTCCAACGGGTACAAAGAAAATGCCGAGACGATTCCTCAGAAACTCGGAATCTTCAGCTCACAAAGCCAAAACATCATTGTCTACTAGGAAGCGTCCACCGGATACCTTAAAAAGAATTAATGCTCTCCCTGCACTCGAGACTTGAATACGTTGGATTTCTCCGTTGGAGGTTCCATGGACGAAACGGTGGAGAACAAGAATATCACAAACTCATAACATGTACAGCGCTAACTCTGTAATGCTGGCCAGAAATCGATGAAAGCTACTTGCGGCGCATAGGGGGTTCCGTGATGGCAAGGTTAAAGGTCTGTATTGAAGACAGTGAATGCAACTTCTAAATTCCTCATGAAACTGGTTATTCACGTGGTTGCACAGCTGTTATAATGGAAAAGGTAAAGTAATTGTAGCCAGAAAAGGGAAGATGACGTTTATGTGACGCCTATACTTTCGGCCACCTTGTACATGCTTTGTAGCGTCCACCGTCCTAGCGTGCACCCATGCCAGCACGCCATTCCACGGAAACTGAGTGAGGAAATAGTAGTGAGGAGATAGTGTGAGAGCTTGTAACACTTTGTTCTCATAATTTCCATTCATTTTATTCACCGCGACGATGTCGCTGTGAAGTCATGGGCCTTACGCTCATGGCATTTTTTGCAGCAGCCTTGACACAGCTACTATCCAGCTTTAATCATTTTTGTATGACTTATCCGCTCCGACATTCGTCCCGGGGTCCGCCTGACAAAATCCTCTCCTATTATTTTCGAGGCAAAATCCGGTGCAGCGATGGGAGACATCACTTTAGTTTTGCTGCGGAAACAACCTGAATATGGTGTGGGATTGTAACGGCCACGTCCCAATATTTATCAAGAAATGGTTATTTGAGGAACTTGGTCTACAGGTACACCTGAGTCTACTCTCCGTTTTAAAGGAGAGTGGAGTCCTGGTGGATTCGACTGGCCTACTGAAGACCGGTTGAGCCTGTGGCCCATTGCAAGGGCCAGACGAGATGAGCGGGACGCCTTCCCACGCGGACGGGGCGCGAATGCAGAAACGCGTCCCACGCGTCCAGCTGTGCTAGAGGTGGCCAGCGTCGGTGTACGAGGCGCATGCCACCCCTCGGCACGCATTTTTGCTTTATTTATTTTTTATTTTTTTATTTATTTTTTATGTATTTTCAGTCTCGGAACGAAATCCGGTTTAACCATAATGGTAGCACCTGTTTCGGGACAAAATTCGGCTTCCCGGCGGTGCTTGAGGACAGAATCGGGATGTTGCGGTACAAGAACTCATGATTTTTGATGACTCCAGCTCACCCTCAAGGGGGAGTCATCATTTTGTCAGGCATGAATCCCGCACGAATGTCTGGGCTACACCATTGCAGAGGAATTCATACTAATCACGCATCCATTTGAGGGGATTTTCCATGAAGACCGGTCAAAGCGGCATGTACATCCTTAGTGAAAAAAAGGCGCGGCAGCCGCGCGGAAGTGCGTCCGAACTGCGTCAGAGGTGCACCTAGCCCTCTCCCTCATCATATGAAGTGTCAAATGCCCACATCTAGTACAAGTTTCCCTCAGGCTATTCAATGCAAAATGTGTGGCAAGCACACCGGGGTGGTCGCTGGCCAGAACAAAAGTTGCATCACAAGGAGCGTGGATTTGACAATCTGTCTTTCTACATCTTCGCGCTTGACTAAACTGCACTAATTTTTGTCTGTGAGCTAACACATCATAAACTCATTTTGTCGGAGAGGCTGAGTCATACGAAAATGGTTGAAGCTGAATAGTAGCGGCGTCAAGGCTGCTGCGAAATATGTCATAAGCGGCAGACGCGGGAGGGGAAGGGTCCTAACGTTTTCCACGATACTTAGCGCAGGTGCTACCATCAGTGTACCCATAACGTGCCGTTCTCCACACTACTAAGCGCCACCACACCCCTCCTCCATCGGCGGCCCCATATTTCGGCGTTTTCCACATTGATGGACGCCGGCGCACCTGTCCTCCACCGGTGCACTCCTTTGTAACTCTCGAGGGCACTAGAAGAAAGTTAGAAAATAACCAGGAAGTTTGATCATTCACATATCATAATAACCTAAGATACCGCTTTAACCCTGCGTATATGAGTACGGGAAAGGTAGAGTACGGGTTTGCCGATTGAGAGAAGTGTCTCGGCGCCCAGCTGCGCGAAAGCGTCCTGGGATGGATCCACCAGCTGGAGAGGTGCTCCCGTGCACCCACTAGAGTTGAGATTTTTGCTCTACGCAACGTGTCGTTGTTTTTGGAAGATTGCTCAGTGCTCATTTGTATTCACTTCAAGATGAGCATAATTTCGCGTACTGCCCTCTTCCGCACTCCTTTTATATCGTAATCGATCACCTGCTCCCTGTATGAACAAGCAGAAGCTTATCAATTGGAGTATCCTAATAACTTGAAGCTCGGATCAATTTAGATGATTATTTGCTCTGCACCGGTTGTACTGTTCACATCTACTAAACTCATTTGGAAGAAGCTCTTGTGCAGAGCTGGAAGTGGCTGGACATCACGGGCCCACAGGCATGTAAGAAATGCTGTGACAAATATCGGGAGGAAATACCAATACACTGGAGAGTAACGTTACATATCGATGTGTGATGTGAGAAATGACTTGAGCAAGGCCAGCATCATGATCATTTTCGCTTCTTTCTTGATTTTCTGGAGACTGACAAGGTATGAAGCTTTGCACATCTCACGTGGCTGTCCCACCCCATTTTCCAGTTCCGTAGAAGAGCTCATCACAACATATCGGATAATCCTCCCCAGTCACATTTCTAATTTTGTTGTTGCTCAGACATTTGGTGCGGCCGGCCCGCTCGACCAGTATGTGGCAACTGGCCGAGCGGCTGCTGGCCGCTCTATCACACCTGCGGCCGAGAGACAGCTCATGGCCGGCCGATCGGCCATGATAACCTACCGGTCGGCTCGGTTGACTATGATAACCTTCCGGCTGGCCCGGTCGACAATGGACTAGCATTTCGTCCAGCTCGGTTGAAAGGGTTCGTTGGTGATAGAAGGGTAGTGTTAAGCTGTGAAGGAATGAGCCTAGAGAAACAGATCAGAAGCACGGATGGTCGAGTGGATAAAGCAGCGGCCTCTCAAATATGCAGAAGAAATGATGAGTTTGGTTCGATTCCACTCGATGACAGAAGAAAGTTAGCACTGGGAGGACGGCGTGGGAGCTTTACAAAGAGGTACTTTCTCTTATTGCTGATGAGAATTTGCTAATTTATGGTCCTTTATATCACGATCACTAAAGAGCGTCGAATGCGGAGCTCTTCCGTGCGTGGCACTGCGCAAGCAGAAAGTAACCAGTCAAAGGTTGTAACACTGTTTGCGGCCATTCGATGGGTCATGAGGCCCATCACCGGGCCGCTCTAGCATTGCCGGCCGGGCTCCGACACGGTGATTCCCCGGCCGATAATGGTGAGCGGGCCCTAGGTGCTAACGAATGCCAGATGTTAACGAATCAAACTAAATTAATCAAACTCCTCGAACTCCGTCAGAATCCTAATGATTCCTCTCCAAACTCATAACGCCGATCAAGTAAATAATCTGTGCCTTGGAGGAGTGGATTAGGTACTCACTGCCGTGAAGAAGTTAGAACTTACTCGCACAAATCTTCTTGTCCGGGGCGCATTTCATTCCTGCCCCACAGTCCTTATTGGTACTACATTTTTTGTCGGCAATCACTGAAAAATGCCCGTTGAAACCATAACTTCTCGCACTTGATCTGCAGCTTTCATACTATTTGAAGTCGCTGAACGTTCTTACAGAATCGCTAAACAGAAGGAGAGATGTGTCGGAATCAGGCATGAGAACTTATAATGTCCGAGGAAGCCGATTAACTTTAAAAAAGTTCCAGATTAACGAGCTTCGCTGCAAAGAAGTCGCTTAAGCGACGGCTGAGTGATGCACAAGGGCCCAGTAGAAAGTTGACGAGTGGCATGCATCAGATTATTCTCTTCTGGGGTTCTTCTGCGCTTGATTATCCGCTGTGGTTCCGTTGCAAATGTGTCCGAGGAACGACGACGACTGCTGGCAAAATAGCGAAAATACGTCAACTCTGTTGGGCTGATGCTGCGTCAACTCTGATGGGCTTATCCTGTTTGTTTTCAGACGAAGCTGGAAGCTAGCTTAGAAGCTTTCTGAGAATGTTGAGTAACTACACTGCAGGAGTCTCTTAGGATGCAGTACCGGCCAAAATCATATGACCTTTTAAATCACCTCCATAACTTTTAGTGGATTAAAGCTTCGCTTGAAGAGATACGGAAGCATCTTTTTGCGATATGGACTTCTAGGTGCATCATGACCGACTTAACATTGTAACCAAAGAAGAGTGAGCCAATTTGGCAGAAATTCTTGCATTGGTTTACTACTGGAATTGACTCAAATTTGCTTCGTACGCACTGATCAATGGTTTGAAAACACACTTTTCCAGGATTAATATCTTATAGTGGAAAACAAGGCCCGTAGTAAAGTGCGATCATCGCACATCACCTTCAGGACGATGACCGCAATTCACTCCGGAGAGAGTATGGTGATCATCGCCACGGTGAAGCGGACATGAAAAGTGATCAAATGTAAGTGGTTCACGTATCCCCTCATCACTTCCGCGGCTGTTTTAGAGTGTGAAACAGTTATGAGCCATTGCTGCTAACAAGCTACGACTTGTCAGAAGCACCAGAAACACCTCTGTGCTTCTGACAAGTCGTACACTGTTTGTTCTGTGCTGTGGGGCAAAATCAACATGCCTGAGTCCGTAGGCTCAAATGCATTCTGTGCACCTGATCATACGTACCTTCACACAATCATCATACTCGAGTGGGATGCTACGAGTACTTCACTCGGCGTCCCTTCCCTCCGCACACTACATAGTCGCCAAACGATGGCGTTCATCGCCCTCCAGTGCAATGAGATCAGCGCCCCGCACATACCTGCTCACAGCACCGCCACGTATGGTGATGATCTTCCATTCCTCAGTGTTGGAAGGTCGTCGCGCGTGCGATCATCGCCCCAAATGTGGCGACGATTTGTGCAGGCAGCTGATCTCACCGCCGTGACGCTTTACTACGAGCCTCCTGGTTTCCATATAGACGCTGTTGACATCCCTAGCAGGTTGAGCTGCATTGTTCCCATTATTGTAGTCGAACAATTGGAGGCGTCTTGGATGTTCCCTCTTTTGGAATTGTAAGTTCACATTTCATGGGAAAAATAGGGCGTAGCAGGAACTGGGGAAATTATGACCTATAATAACGGGCTTATTCTGTGTGTGTTGTGTGTGTAAGTGTGTGTGTGTCGTTCTGTGTGTCACGAAATTCCTTCATCCCATTTTGAAGGCATAGTAGGGCGGTTATCCTATTCCAATCATATCTCTAGATTCTTGAAGACTCACTGCGGGTCCATTGCTGTGATAGGGTACGCCGGTGCCCGAAAGTGGGGAAGATGGGTCCACCTGTGATAAGGGTGTGCGGGTGCCCAGAAGTGGGGGAGACGGGTCCATCTCTGTGATAAGGGTGTGCCAGTTTTCAACAGTTTGGAGGCGTGAAGGGGGGGGGGGGGTGGGAGACATCACATGAAATCCCTTTATCTTACTGCTGGACCCATCAGCCCTCAAATATCCACTTCTATACGCCGGCGCACCTCATTCCGTCAATATTGCGTCAAAGGCACCTATCCGGGTCCAATGCTACTGGAGGAGTGCGCTTGCAACAGTTAGAAAAAAACACTACATGACCAGTTCTCCTGCAAATGAGGGCTGTATCAGAGGCGATGCTACATTTTCCGTCCTTTTTCCACTGCAGAAATTGGTAAGACGAGTTGTGTTGGTGTGGTTAAAGATGAGTTAATGCGAGTGGAGCGAGCATTAGAAGAAGTCTGGAAGTCCGGCGGTAGCCGGACGGCCAGACTGGCAGGCTCTAATATCTGTAAGGAGCAAAACAAGAGCTACAAGGTGAGCTATGAAACGCTATCGAACGTAATTCAAATCCTACTGAGAAAATGTGTTGAATAAAAAAAACCGCACGAACTCGTTGCCCAACCCATCAGTTGACAAAATGGTCATCGCGCCCTCATATATTATTTGTGATTGAATACAACACCCATGAAAATATGATTACGTGACGTTCGTCACCGGTCCTTTCGCGAACGCGGCGAAAAGGGAGGAGTGCGCGACGAACCCTCCCGGAGTGTGGAGTGTTATGCCTGGAGAGGGCGGTGCGGCCCAGCTCTGCGATTCGTCAGAGCTCGACCACGCCTCCCACCCCAGGTATAACGCTCCATACCCACCCTCCCGGCATCTGCGCTAGGGAAAAAAGGTAGTGGCGGCGCGGCGGGTGACGAACGTCCGTAGACGTGAAAATATGAGCTCTGAAGCTTCACTCTAAATGAAGTTGTGAGGGATATGGGAGAGGCTCCAAAACGGTATATAACTTTGGCCGGTACTGTATGTACAGAGAGTTTATTTGTTGGTCCTCAGTTGAATCAATACATTTCATTCAATTTACGAACTATTTCGGCTACAGTTTGAAAACTTGCTTTGCTGGCCTCACGTTCAAATGAGTTGTCGTCGTCGCATCCTTGCTAGGATGAGTATTTAGGTCCGCATGGCCTTACAAAAGAAACGCACGAATCTGTGGTGCTAATCCGGGACGATAATGGAAGAGATGTTTGGAGAGCCTGTCCAAAATTATGTTATAGGCCATACTTGAAATTTACTAAGTGGCTTACAGAAGTAGAAGACAAAGGACGCAAACGGTATTACTTTTACTGTGCGCGCATGTTCATGAAAAGAGAGAAACTTATCTTTGCGCCAAACCGACTGATTTCTTGATTACTGCTTCTGCATTCGTACAGCCCTATCATATGCTCTTGCAAAAAAATGGCATAAATCCTTATAGAGACAGGAGCTAGGAAGGTTGAAAACTGTCTGAAACTAGCCTGCGAGTTGCATAAAACAGTGTACGGCAGTATGCACTAAGCCACATATCCATAGTATATCGTTCCCCGTTAACACCGTTGGAAATCATCCACGTGGTATTCTGAGCCTCTGAATACCATTTAGCAAACTTAACGTGTACCCCGGAAATTCATGTTGCAGCCTCTGTACCAGACTTCGGCAAAGACTTAACTCAAGGCAAGCTGGCCTTCGCAAGAGATGAGGTGAGCAAAAGGGACTTTGTACCTGGGACTTGGACCTTGGTCGAGTAACCATCTGCTCCTTTGGAAATAAGAGCAAAGAAGGGAGATTAAACCTAAGAACTTTTCTTTCATTAATTCTATTAATTCTGACTGAAATAAGAGTAAAATTAATATTTGTTCTAAAAATTACACGTGAAAAAGTTCACAGCAGTACTCACAGCATCGTTGGTACCGAACGGATCCTGCTCAAATTTCACAGTAAGATTACGAATGCTACTCCTACTTACTGTCGTAGGAAATTGCAATCAACTGATTTCGGCAAAAGTTTGTGAGATTATCATGCAAAAATTCTTCCAAAAGCACTGCTTCCAGCGCTTACGAAGGGACAGGTTTTGCACGGATATTTCTGAAAACAGGCACATGAGTGCAAATGGAGTTGTTCTATCCATCTGTTAAAGATAATTTGATTCAACTGATTTTGGTAGCAGTTACGCCTGAAAAAGTACCTCACAGCACTGTTGGTACTGAATGGATCCTGGTCGAACTTTGTGGCAAAATTACAAGTACGGCTCCAACACCAAATGCCAAAAGAAATTGGGATTGTTTGGTTTTGAAACGAGATTGCCCGGTTATCATGCGGAAATTCTGCCTACAGCACTGCTGTCGCACTCATAAAAGGACAGGTTCTGCACAGACCCGGTTTTGAAATAGACAAATAGCTGCATCTGGCAATGATCTATCTCAATCCGGAAAAGAATTGAACTTAATTGATTTTACTAGGAGTTATAGGTGAAAAGTACCTTGATTCTGTTTAAACTTTGTTGTTAGATTAAAAGTGCGACTCTACTGCCAATTGCCAGGCGAAATTGGAATTGTTTGACTTTGAAAGGAGATCTTGCTCAGGAATTCTATGAACCCTAAATTTACCCTAAAATTTAGGGTTCAGCACCGGTCCAGAGAATTTTCGTCAAACAACTTCCTCTAAAATCAAATATTTTCAATTGTACTGACCCACTATACTGGAAGAAAGGCTGCTCTTTCCAGTGAGTAATAAAACTGCCTCGTTTATTCAGTTACAGCGGAAAAAATAGCTAAAAAGAACGGTCTTCAACAACAGTTGGACACAATTCCTTCAAATAACTTCTTCCAAAATCAATTATTCCCAATTTTATTCGCAAATATTGCTCTATCAAAATAATGGCAGAAGCCTTCGAAATCTCTATCCCTTCTCATATTTTGGCTGGAAATTCAAAAAAAAATTAACGGTGCCAACGTGTTAACGTGCTCCACCCCAGTGTACTTGTTACGACTTGTTAACTCGTATGGACATGTCGATGTGGGGTGGCGGTCAAGATGTGCATTGAAAAAACGAAACTAATGTTCTTCACAGAAACTTGTTTTATAATAAGTAGCTTGTTTACTATGGGGGCTTCGTAGATTCTTGGCT
Source organism: Ancylostoma caninum (assembly GCA_037903475.1). Taxonomy (NCBI): domain Eukaryota; kingdom Metazoa; phylum Nematoda; class Chromadorea; order Rhabditida; family Ancylostomatidae; genus Ancylostoma; species Ancylostoma caninum. Next base: position 4,078,839 of record JBAJFG010000479.1, read on the forward strand.
AGGTCAGAGGGGCTTCGTAATTTTTCTGCTCGAGCTAAGCTTGTGCCGAACTCTGCTCTGTACCGATATAGATCTCTCTTGTCATAGATTAGCAGCTTTTCTTCGTGCAGTTCCCTTGTTAGATGGGAGAGGTAGGGGCTAGGGAGAGGGCCTGTTAGATTATGGGAGAACTATGTGGGCCCTCCGCCAAAAAGTGGACTCGGATTTCCACAATTTCAGAAAGAAAGGAAGTTTGGCGCTTTCTTGAACGTGATTTAATGGTCATTAAAGTCACTTTAAGACAGATTCAAAGCTCTTCTTATCTACAGCTTAGATACTCGCATACTACAATCGTATGCTTACTTGACACTAGGTGCAAAATCACTCAGCACCATCCAGAAAACAGCATTTTCCAGAATCCGGAAGAGGAACGGAAGAAACTAGCTCACCTCCGAGCACAAGAGCAGCTAGCACAATTGCGAATCGGTTCATTTCTGCAAAAGACAATCTAATGAGGTAGCCGAAATGGGAGCTCTTGCTTCACTAATATTACGACAGTTTTACGCAATATCATAAACTAGACGGTATATCTAGCTTCGCTCGGGTGTTTTACTACCTCGACTTGCTCACACTACTGAGGAAAATTGCTACTGCCGATAAGTTTACCAAAAATGTCCATAATTCTAGTGATCAGCATGTTACCGAAAGTGTCCACTAAATAATAAATAAACAAAATAAACATAAATAACACTAAATTGAGTCAATCATGCAAAATGATTGTCATATTCATATTCAGCGTATTGAGTTACCCCAGTAGACATCTTCTCACCGCCCTATAGGGCAGAATAGCGAAATAACAATAAAATCGATAAATCGGTATTTTATATAAAACTTAATCATATTCGTTTCCAGCGTATAGGGAAACCACAATAAACATGTCCGTGCCCGTCCCCAAGCGAAAATGGAATAAAAATGATGAAGTAAATAAATCGATGAAATATTGCAAGCGTCTAAGGGCTGCAACTCCTCACTGGAGAAGGGATCGAGTCACACCAAAGTTTTCTGCTTCGCAATGAGATAATGGACAGTTCTTGCTCAGAAACTTTGGGGCACCGGTGCACTCTCAGACGGGCACCGATGCCAGTGACGAAATTGAACGCGGCGACGGTAAAGATCTCGGGCCGGCACCACTATCCATTGGCGACAGCAATGGCGACACATCAATAACAGCACAGCGCACGAAAAGTCCACACATGGATTATTTTGCGCTCTCTTCGCTACACCGTTCCAGGATTTTTACTGTCGCCGCGAGTAGTTCCACTACTGGCGCCGATAAGGGCACATGTGTCCGTTCGGGTCGGCACAAGCGCTCAGAAGTTTCTGAGTAGAGACTTCGTCTGCAAATGTGCTTTTATACGTTTTAGTGCCCTTTTTCTATAGCGGGACAATCATACACCACTCTGTACACTCTTTTGTTTGAAATAGTGAAGGGAAAATTTCCAAATATCAGATCAAAACAGGAGAACCAACGTAGTTCTTTGCTGGTGCGGTATAATGCATAGCAGAATGCTGCAGTCTCAAGCATTTAGGGAACTGACCATTTGAGCTTTTGGACCGGGCCTCCAATAGTTGGTTTACTTCTCAAGCTTCAGCACCTGTCCACCTACTGTAAAACGCTATCGAGTGTAAGCCTGTCAAATTCTAGGCTTCTAAGAAGGGTTTTTTGAGCCATATTGACAACACAACATGGATGTCAAGGCTTTACGATTTGAATAAGATTGCTGGAATTGAGCCAAGTATGTAATGGCGTTCCGGAAAAAAAAAACTAGGTGCAACTGCCCCGGGACTTTTGCACGCACCTAATACAAAAAAGAAGAGTACAATGGGAATGCTCTTTGGAATGCTCTTAACTTCAACATTGAGCACCATCTCGAGAAGGACAGTGAGATCAGTTCAAATAAGGGGCTTTTCCACGCAGGAAGCCATCGTAATCCTAAGTTGATGATGTACATTTTTTCAAAGAATGTGGATTAAAATACTTGGTTGTAATATAAATTTCCGCTGTTTTCGCATAGGCATTTTCGAAGATTTCTAATGAATGAATATCGATTAGATTTCGCTCATCTCTAGATATTGTTTTAAAGCGCGTGATCCCGCGAACATCCTGAAATGTGCGTCCAATTTTTGCGCCTCTTTTTGAAGATGTAATTGACTTCGGAGTGAACCCTTCAAGAATGCAAACTCGGTAAGTGCATTTGCACGGATAACAATTTTCCCATAACGTTGAATGAGATTAACCAAATTTGGATGGAGTGATCTCGAGGCCATTCTTGTTCTTTCTGGCAACTTCCCTCCCCATTTTATTGTCAAGCGGTCTCAGGCACCTACACAAAAATTGGTGACCCAAAATTTTGATTATGCCGTTTTTCTCCCTGGAGTTAGAGTGAATTAAAGTAGGATTTTTCCCACTGTGGCTACAAATACCAATCGTTCGCGGGCACTACTCCGTGAAATTTTGAGGTGAGTTCCAAGCGCTCTGTGGAAATCACTCCATTCGCCATACCGCTGAGGGTGCCTTGACTTTGTTGGTCGAACTCTCTGGAAAGGCGAAGAGTTTGCAGAGAAATTCTCTATTACGCATTATGTAGCATAAATCTAGCTTTAAACATGCGCCAATTATCAGATCACGAAAAGGTCTACTGAGCGAGAACCGATTTGCCAAAGTCAGTCACCTCTAGCACTGCCCGACTCAGTCCTTTGCCTCGCGGTCCACGGATTTCTGTAGCAGCGGAGCTGAGCTCATGCTGTAAAAACGGCACGACTGTTATGGTGCATACTTCGACTGATATCTGTTCTTATTTGATTTTTTATAAAACTTTTTTTTTCGAAAATTTCAAAACAGCGGAAACTTATATTACAACCTAATATAACCACATACCCGCTGCCTCTTATTCGCAAAACACTCCGAAGCTTTTGACTGCAAGAAGAATCCTGGAATGTCTACTCTGATAGAGTTCCATCGCTTTTCCTTCTTATCCTTTTAAACATAGTGCAAATGCGAACGCCGAATCGCATTCCCTTCTCTACCCTGGAGGCAGGTGAGAAAACATTGGCGGAAGCAGCCCCACCCCCCCCCCCCCCCCGCCGGGAACGAAAGTGTTGGAGAATTTTCAGAATTACTTCACAAAACAACTTGTGTAAGCTTGTTTTTGATTGTTTGTCATTTTTCAAAATAAAAACTTGGAGAAATTAAGGAGTTAAAACTCATAATTAATTATTTGATGTTTAAATTGACACTTTTATTATTTTTGTTTTCTGTACGGATCCCCAAAACGACTGTGACCCTATTTTTCTCACGCTCCTCTCCCGCCCATTTTATGTTTTCCGCTACTGAGACGTAGGAATAAATGTCATCGTGGCTTCTTTCTGCGTTTGTGTGTATCGACGATCATGAAAGAATGAAAACGATGGTATGAACGAAATGCATGAATGAGAATCGGGGTGCCAGGTCGCAACTGGCGTGACGCGTTTGGCGGATCTACCTCAACGTAGTGTCCCATGAATACGCTGCAATGCTAGATGAGAGGTGTATAACGGAGAACATGAGAAGAGCCGACGATTCTCACCACAAAACGACAGCATTTTATATACATCGTGAGAATTATCAACACCTAACGCTAAGCACCTATTTCTATGATTATTCCATTTTATATACATCGTGAGAATTATCAACACCTAACGCTAAGCACCTATTTCTATGATTATTCATGATTCCACGAAGCCATGATGCATGTTTCATGCAAATTATACGTTGGAGGACGTATTTCAGCGTCTTAACTAAGTGGTACAAAAGCTCGAATAAACTTGGACAAACCATCTTTCAAATTTCTGTTAACATTCCCACACGTGTGCGCTGCGACATTTGCATAGTTTTAAAATGTGCAGCAGAAGACGAAACGTTGTGCATTGTTGGAATCAATAACCATACATTGGTTTTTCGCTTCACCGCTTCGAAGCAATATAATTCAAGAAATGAGGAAATCGTCAAGTCTGGATTTTGGCAGCGGAAAAAATTCGAGGATCAGCGTCCTCGACCATAATATACATGTCTTCTTGCAGATACCACGGACATATAATATTCTTCCTCTGCAAAATAGACTAAGAGCCAAAAGTCATTTGGAGTCACAACCAATTACAGTTCGCAGAAAACATTTTATTATGAAAGAAAATGGCATCATTCCCGTAAGTAAGGATAAGTTTATTGTTCAAGACGTTCAGAACAGTCATTTCTTTAATCGGGAGGATTGAAACAATCATTCCTTTCACATACGTAGCCCCACCCATTGATGCAGTTGTTATCGTTCCATTCTAATCTTGATAGAAATTCTTGGGCATACATCTGAAAATTTCAAGTATAACAGAATGGTGGTGTGGAGAGAAAAATCGCACATTTGCGAGCTTCACCTTCCCATTTTTACGAACCCAAGACCTTTTTGGGTGGAACGTTGCATAAAGGGGTTATTTAGGTTGCTGGACACTAGTTTCGTATTCATTTCGTACCAGCCCGATCGTCCGGCTAACGCCGGACTCTCAGGCTTCTTTTCGTGCTCGCTTCGCTCGCATATTCTTAGTGATAAGATAAGACTAACACAGGTGGATGAACAGACATTAACCACAGAGAAGTAGTCTTCACCGCGGCTCACGGAAACATTGACCCATTATGGACAACTCCTTTCCATCCATTTGTGGCAACGCCTTCCGATTCGCTATGGTGGACGTAGATAGTAAAAAGTGACCAAATCAGTACAAATTGGGGTTGGACCTGAACACCGGCGCACCCTCATCACACCATTGGGACCCGTCCCCAGGCGTTTCTTCACTTTTAGACGCGGATTCAGGTTCTTAAACGCCGGTGCACCCTTATCACACCGTTGGATCCGAATCCATGCGTTTCCCCGCTTACGGACGCCGGAAGATCCTTATCACACCGACGGCACACCTCTAACACACCCTATGACCTAATCCTCATCCGTGTCCCTCCTCGTCCGCCTCGTTGCTCCTCTTCGTTATAAAGGCATACTACACGTCTCTTTCCTTTTATATGGTACTGTGATCATAAGCTTATCTCATTCATTTCGAGTGTGTTGAAAACAACTGCCGGACATTAGCATGTCTGAACATTACAAAATTGGCCCGAAACCCCTGTAAATCAAGGTAAAAATCAAAATTTACCACATTTTCGTACATAACTCGACGCGCTAAACACGATGGTGTAAGTAATTTCCGTTTTTGATGGCTGGTTCTCGTGCACACACACACACACACACACACACACACACACACACACACACACACACACACACACACACACACACACACAAACACAAACACACACACACACTCACACATGAACTGCCAACTAAGAAAAAGTAAGATACTGCTACACCACCTATCCTTGTTGGGTCACGCAGGGTTATTTTAGCGCATGTTAGTTATTTCATACATTGATCACAGTTTTCAACATCATTTTCTATTACAGTGCCGTTCCCGGAATAGTATTTTGTTTCAATTCCGCTTTGTTATCTCACTGTGATCGCAGCACAAAAATAGGGTTACAGTGCAAAATGGATGCGATATTCGTACTCAACACCTCGATTAACCATTCCCTCCTCCCCCCCCCCTATGGAAAGTTTCAGCCAACATTTTTCTAGCAGCTTCTTGGTCCATGTGAGTGGAATAATGTCTATTTATCTCTTACTGCATAATTTTTTCTTTCTAGAGCTTCATGAGGAACTATACACGCATTTTGCTGTGCGTAGCAAGAAACAGTGTAATTTTGATCATTCTCATTCCATGGTGATTTTACGGTGAGCATACAGTTCAATTTGTTCAATCAAATGTAAGACATAGCCAGATGATAATTACAGTAATTACATGCTTACTAATCATCACCATACAGTCGCGGTCAAAAAGAATGATCAGAGCGATTCCGACAAGATGATTTTTTGCCACAACTCACCAACGGATTGAGCTATCCAAATGAAATTTGGATATATATTGAAGCTCTATGTTTGCTTCCTAAACGCAACTTATCAAGACAGAAACCCAATTCTAATGGCTTTATGAAGCCCAACTATCGATCTCCTCGACTTCCGTTGATTTCGTCCAATATCTTTCTCGTTACCGCCTTCTGAGAATAATGAAGAGTTGATTAAGATTGAGCACATAACTGGCTATATTTGAATATGTCGTTGCTGCACTTTCCTCCGCTGCTCAAATGCGAGAACCAAAGCAAGTGGTCGCATTTGCCAAATCTTTCTTATTTTATCTAAAGAATATTGACAGCGTTAAAGTTTCAATTTCAATGTCAGAATAGTTGTTAGTACTAGATATCATAGAGATATCCTCCGTCAAAATGGTTGTTTCTTGTTCGAGGTTATCAAAGACTGTTTTTTATCACTTTTTTAAGCTTTTTGGCAGCTGAACTTTTTATGCAAAAAGAAGAACTTTAGAACATGACCGTCACAGGAAATTACTCACTCGAATTAAAATTGAGACTAACTCCTCCATGAATCAAAATGAGCCGATACAAACAAAGAAACACCATATTGATGAAGGTGATGAATTTGGACTCGGAACGCGATAGTTCTCTTTGAAAGCAATTTACGTCAACGTTATGCAGCGCAAAGAAACATTACTTTGTCCCTCATTACATCCTGAGATTTCGGCCAATCAGCTCAATTCCAAGTTAGGTTATGATGAAAATTTCCACCTTCAACATGATACTGATCATATCTTATTGTACAACTGTACATCACACAAGCGGGTTTATTCAACGAAAGTGAGAGTAAGAGCCATTTTGCTTTTCTAACACGCGGTATATGGTGACCCATCGTGAATGTCTTACTCCTAAAACTATGCTGCAAAAATACAGCTCAAATGGAGAAATATGTCGAGAACAGAGCCTGGCGGCATCTCCTCCCGTTGCCATCATCTTCCCCTCTAGTGCTGTCATCTTTCTTCAAATGGTGCTGATGAACGGAGAACTTGAGCAGCAACTGAGGGAAGGATGGCAGTATGTGGGAATTGCCGCTATATCTCATGTAGGTTCATGCAGCACATTTAATTATCAGAGCACTACTTCAGCATTCTTGCAGGTTGGGATGTCATTTTGTCTCAGCAGTGCGGTTCTATATGGGTGCTGTTGGTTGCTAATGCGATGATATTCCTTTACCATTTGAATACTGTTCCATCCCTACATGATCAGCGAAGGATTTATCTTGCGAAGCCGATAGGCATTCAATTTCATTTGGGGGCGGACAAATCAAAAGGAGGAAGATTACGACGGATACTGCCTTCATTTCTTACGGAATTTTCGACTACAGAATAATCACGAAAATACGTGTCATGATAAGTAATCATGGCTATGGACCATCTCAGACAGTCGTGGGGGTCGACTGCAGGTACAAAAGGGGTTCACCCCCAGTTGTACCTGGGGATGAACCCCCAGTTGTGGGGCACCTACCCCCACGTATGGCAGTCGTGCCCCCACGTGCCCCAAGCAGACGTCCCCTCACGTGCCCCCAGCAGGTGTACCCCACGTACCCCCAGCAACGTACCCTCACGTGCTGTTGCGGCTACACCCGACGTCATATACTTAAATCCTCGCAAAGAACGTTGGAAGAACGCGCGACCGCGCCAGTCCCTAAACGCTTGCATCTGGGCTGCGTCAGCGATGCGACTGGCCCTTACACTGCCGCTATAGTCCTCGAGGACTGTAGCACCTTGCGTCGCCGTCGCCGGCGACTGTGAGGCCGATACGCATCGATCGTGGGCGGAGCGGCGGCGGCGGCCGCCGTCGCCGGCGACTGGCGATCGCCAACATCGGCGGCCGCCAATGTTGGCGACTCTGACGTCGGTGCGTATCGATTGGTCGCCAACATTGACGATCGGCGGCCGCCAATGTTGGCGACTGCGGCGCCGGTGCGTATCGATTGCGAGGGGTGCCAACATTGGCGGCCGCCGTCGCCGGCGACGGCGACGCAAGGTGCTATACTCCTCGAGGAGTATAGCGGCTACCTTAAAGGCAATTGGTGACGACTTATATGGCGGATGGTTGCGCTTTAGACTCTTGGACTTTATCTTGTCTGAGTAAATGTATTCCTCATCCTACAGACGCATGAGCGTCAAACGCGTGCATCAAGTATTAATTGCCTCTAAGCACAGGGCCAGTCGCATCGCTGACGCAGCCCATTGTGTCATCTCAAGTATCACGTTTGAGATCCTCTCCTCAGGTGAACGTATGCGAGCCGGTGAGCGCAAAGGTATATTTTAGGTCTCAGAGTGAGGTCGAAAACCCCATAAGTTACAGGATTCTTTGGTTCTTGGTTCTTTTGGATTATTCCGAAACTCTGGACTAATGGACGAGAGGCTTCATGCGCATCAAAAGCTTGCTGAGGGTAGTTTTTCAACGCGACAATGCTTATTCATTCGATCCTCTTATATAAATCATGGTAGTGCAACAAAATTTTCTAGAGCGCAGACGTAGGGGGACTAGCACGTGATCGCATGCACTCCCCGTGAGACTCAGTTATAGACTCTGCCTCGCGAGGATGCGAAGCTGATGGGGCATTCGGCCGATGTTTCGTCATAAGGTTAATTTATACTAGCTGCGTGCGTCAGTCGCGCATCAGTCGCACGCATCCATTCGCAAAGGATTTTCCATGAAGACCGATCAACATGACATGTACATCAGGGATGAGCGGATTGTCCGTATCCGGTTATCCGTTTTACCGTTATCCGTAGGTATTGGCCTGTCCGTCATCCGCACCGTTATCCGGGCCTTTGATGCCGGATAACGGTGCGGATAGGGCCAACAATAGTAGATTCACTTTTATTGGGTTTTCCGACAATCGAGGCAATAACCTCGAAGACATTGTTTGCCTGTAGGATTATCAACAACGCTGACTAATGTTGTGACCTCTGACAAAGTTGAAGTTGATGACCTCACAACTTACAGATGAGTAATGCCCTCTTGCTCGCGAAGTTCAATTCGACTATTCATTTAACCCTACTGTACCCTTTTCGGATCTACTTACACATAGTGTTTAGGAGTGAATATGACCATAATATTCAGTCAGTACTAGAAGGTTTACCAGAACTCTATAAAAGATATATGGAGCAAAGGATCAGCCTATGTGACGCCCCCTCCCCCCCCCAAAAAAAAAACATCTTTGTCGTGTTGTATTTAATGGGTCTAAAGAAGAAACCGTGGGGTGTGTATCATCGTGAGGGGAAATGGGGCGTTAAAAAGCTACTGTGATTGGTGTATTCGATCAATGTGCCAATCATGGTGGCCTGGTAACGCCCCCTTTTCCCTTACGATGATATTCACCCGAAACCGTGGAAGGACTAGAGTTCGTTATGGAGATCTTCATATTGAAGACGCCCTGGTCACGCATCATCATGTGTAACTAGTGTGCCAATCTTCTTCTTCTTCTTCTTAGCGTTCTTCCCGTTTCGCAGCGGGGTCCGCATTGCTGATCTTTTGACGCCAGAGTGCTCTGTCGTGCGCTTGGTCGGGATGGATCCCAGCCGTCTTGAGGTCACCGTGTACGGTGTCAAGCCATCGTTGCTTTGGTCGTCCTTTAGGCCGCTTTCCTGGTACCTCTACGTCGAAGCCAATCCTACAGACTTTGTCGCCATCAGCGCGAAGAACGTGACCAAACCATCGCAGACGCGCCTCACGGAGCTTGTCGGCTATCGCAGCTACCCCAAATCGCTGTCGTATGTCCTGGTTGCATATGCGATCTAGCTGCCTAAAGCCACCCATCCACCGCAGCATCCTCATCTCAGTGACACTGATTCGGCGTTCCATTTCCTTAGTGGCGGGCCAGCACTCGGCACCATACAGCGCGACAGGACGTACCACGGTACGGTAGATCTTCGACTTGAGCCGGTCTGGTATGTCCTTGTCGCACAGCACACCGGTCAGCGAGCGCCACTTCAACCACGCAGCGGCGACGCGTGCGGTGATCTCATGGACGAGGCTGCCGTCTGATGAAACCACTGAGCCGAGGTATTTGAACGTAGCGGCTCGCGGAAGATCCGTGCCATTAACTTTGATGGTGCCAGACTCGTGCTCGTCGGTGGTCAAATACTCGGTCTTCTTAACGTTGAGGCGGAGGCCGAACCGTGCCAGCTGGTCACTCCACGCTTGCGTCTGTCGTTCAAGTTCACCCTTGTCTTCGGATGCAAGCATTACGTCATCCGCGTACAGCAGCGTCCACGGCGCTGGTCTGTGAAGCTCCTTTGTGATGGCATCCATGACTACGATGAAAAGAAGCGGGGAAAGGGCTGAGCCTTGGTGTACGCCCACGGTTATGGGGAACTCCGTCGATGTACCCGCGGCCGCCTGCACTTTACTCCTGTGATCGGCGTAAAGAATCCGCACCCATTCGATCAGCTCTTCGGGAATGCCGTGAAGCCGCAGAGCATACCAAATGACTTCGTGGGGGACGCGGTCAAAGGCCTTCTCCAGATCTAGGAAAGCTAGGTGCAATGGTCTTTTCTTTTCACGATGCTTCTCGATCAGGAGACGGGCGGCGTGGATGGCATCGGTAGTGCCGCATCCGGGTACAAAACCGCACTGGTTCGGGGATAGTTGAACAATTTCACGAAACCGGCGATCAATGATACGCTCGAAGATCTTCATGGTATGCGACAAAAGACGGATTGGTCGATAGTTCGCGCAGTCAGCGGGGCTACCCTTGCCCTTCCAGATTGGGATGGTAGTGCTTCGCTGCCAGTCCACGGGCACCTTCTTCTCCGCTATGACTAGATTAAAAAATTTCGTTAACCAATCAGCGGAGTTCCAACACTGCGACTTCCACAATTCTGCTGCCATATCATCTGGACCAGTCGCTTTGCCTGGCTTCATTCGCTTCAGTGCATACATGGTCTCTTCGATGGTGATTGGCTGCACTGGTCCGGAGGTGGGCGGAACTTCTGGGACGGATGGATGGGCAAATTCTTCCGTCGAGACCTTCTCAAAATAATCCTTCCATCGTTGCATCACCTTCTTGTGATCCATCAGGAGGTGGCCTTGCTCGTCGTTGACGCCGTGAAACTTCTCGACGTCGTCTGCTTGGCGCTGACGCGATTTCGCGAGTCGGTAGATGAAGCGCTCACCGTCCCTCGAGTCTAACTTCTTACAGACTTCATCGTAATGAGCCGCCTTCGCTGCGGCTACAGCCTTCTTAGCAGCCCTTTTCGCTTCGCGGTAACTCCTCCAGTTGTCTGTCGTTTTATTGTCAAGGAAGGAGTGGTAGAGCCGCTTCTTTTCGCGAACTTTCGCCCTCACTTCCTCTGTCCAAAGCCAGGTCTTCCTGTCAATCTTCCTTCGATCAGGTCTGGTCGTGCCGAGTTCGGAGCGAGCAGTTGCGAGGACAGCATCAGTTACTTTTTGCCATGTTTCGTCGACGTTCGTGATGGGTGGCAACTGAATGTGAGAGATGACTGCTATTTCTTTCTCTCTTAATCTCCACCACTTGATTCGAGCCGGCCCACATCGTTCGACGCGCTTCTTGTTTGGCGGCGTGATCTTCATTGTGCAAATTAGCGGCCGGTGTTGCGACGCGACCGTCTCATACGGTACGACTTTTGCATCCGTGACGAGCTTCTGGTCTTGATACCTCACAAGCACGTAGTCGATCTGTGTCGTGTTGCTGCCGCTGTAGAAAGAGACGAGGTGGGATGGTCGCTTCCGAAATCTCGTGTTCGTTATAACAAGGTTATGAGACTCGGCGTAATCGAGAATGCGCTCGCCATCCTCGTTACGCACCCCGTATCCGAAGCCGCCGTGGCATCTGTAGCCGTCCTTCGTCGATCCCACGTGCCCATTCAAGTCCCCTGCAATAATAACCGTATCTTCTGGTGGTACTGCAGCGGTCTTCTCATCAATCAGCGCCCAGAAGTCGTCTTTGGCTCGGTCTGAACATCCGGTCTGTGGGGCGTATGCCGAGAAAAAATGGATGCGCCTTTCCAAAGTGACGACAACAATCTTCATAAGACGGTCGTCAAAACGCTCCACGCCTGCTATGGAATCCCTGAACCGTTCGGAGACAATGATGCCGACACCATTTCTTGTACCTGGGCTACCATTGTAGACGATTTTGAATCCGCATCCGATGTCCTTGGATTTGCTGCCAGACCACCTCGTCTCCTGCACCGCACACAAGTCGATTCGACGGCGCTGCAGTGCTGCTGCCAGTTCAAATGAACGGCCTGTCAACGTGCCGACGTTCAAAGTAGCAATACGCGTCTTGGCCACGTTGTTATCCTTAACGACTCGCCTGCTTGCCCCCCGATGCCGCCGTTCGCGAAGCATCGGGGACCCTCGCATATTATTGTCCACACTCACCGGGCCCCGCGAGTGGGCGTCGATTCCCGCGTACGCCGTAGCCTTCTTCTTGAATCCATTTGACGTCATGATCCATTAGATGTGACGTGGGGTGTTCGTCAGCCGGCCTGTCACTACGGCCTGTCGCCGGCATTCGAATGACGAGGAGAAGGATTCCCCCCGTGGACAAGGGACTTATTTGTTAGAGGCGGCCCCTACTCGCCTCTCATGCGCTTCCCAGTCGTTAGAATGCGAGCTTTTGGCCAAATCCGAACTGCAGGATACAGCCCACACAAAGCATTTGCACACACCCACGCGCGTGAGTGCATGTTCACACTTATATGCCGGCCGTATGAATCGAATCCAGCACTGCCGAACTAAGGAGTCCATCCCCTAGATCTACCCGCGTCGCAGGGCAAGCGCATGGCTGCTTTTGGTCCGCGGTAAACCCCCTATCCGCCACCCGGGGTCGCGCCACGTAGCCTCGCAGCAAATCGGCTGGGATCCCTCGTAGGAGGGAGATCCGTGGAAACTAGTGTGCCAATCGAGTTGTCGAATATCCAAGTATCGCTGTTGTTTTCGTGAAACCTAGATACTACATTTGTTTCTTCTTATATTTACGCCATGCACAGCGTCGTTTCGAGAATGGCGGATTTGGTGATTAATGAGAAGAACTGTGCTTGTGCTAATTTTCATCCACAATATTCAGGTCGTATATCCCTTTTATAATTCTCCATACATATTAGATCTATTAAACAAAGCGCCGTAAGGGGGCTAGAGCGATTAGAGATACGGGGCGGCACTCATAGACACCGCAATCTTGAGGCGCAGACTGTGGGGCGAAATGGCCGATTTCCATGGACGCAGACACGTTCGGACCCGAAATTACGTCACTGCTGGCTCTCCCGCATGCACGGGATGGTTATTTCATCACCTTCGCTGGCGGTCTCGCCGCATAGGAGTGAGGGAGTGTTTACGAGCTTTCAGGCTGCACAATATACGCAGCAGGAAAACCAGCCTTCCACTGATGCGACGCTGAGTGTACTCGCAGGAAGAGATGGACGGGTGCTGTGAGGGCTGCCGCGTCTCGGAAGCTTCGGGAAGGCTGGATCTGCGCGGTCGCCTCATCTGGTGGGTGCTATTGCCGCATCGCCTCTAAGTAGGAAGGCATGACATTGTATATCCAATCAACTAGATACGGATACGGGTCCACCGATGGAGAAAGGGCCCGCCGTGGCCCAGTGCTGTGGGGAACGCCAAGATACGGGTCCACCGATGGAGAAAGAGCCCGCCGTGGCCCAGTGCTGTGGGGAACGCCAAGAAACGGGTCCACCGATGGAGAAAGGGCCCGCTGTGGCCCAGTGGTGCGGGAAACACCGAGACACGGGTCCACCGATGGAGAAAGGGCCCGCCGTGGCCCAGTGCTGTGGGGAACGCCAAGGTACGGGTCCACCGATGGAGAAAAGGCCCGCCGTGGCCCAGTTCTGTGGGGAACGCCAAGATACGGGTCCACCGATGGAGAAAGGGCCCGCTGTGGCCCAGTGGTGCGGGAAACGCCGAGACACGGGTCCACCGATGGAGAAAAGGCCCGCCGTGGCCCAGTTCTGTGGGGAACGCCATGAGGTGGGTCCACCGATGGAGAAAGGTCCCGCCATGGCCCAGTGCTGTTGGGAACGCCATGACACGGGTCCACCGATGAAGAAAGGGCCCGCCGTGGCCCAGTGCCGTGGGGAACTCAATGACACGGGTCCAGCGATGAGAAAGGGCCCGCCGTGGCCCAGTGCTGTGGGGAACGCCATGACGTGGGTCCAGCTATGGAGAGAAGGCCCGCGAGGGCCCAATGGTGCGGGGGACACCAGGATACGGGTCCACCGATGGAGAAAGGGCCGACCGTGGCCCAGTGGTGTGGGGGACGCCAGGATACGGGTTCACTTTAGTGTTGAGAATGACAGGATGCGAACCCGCCCCTGGAGAACGGATCCGGCTTGCCCTAACTGTGAGGAAGGCGCCAGAATGCGGGCGCTCTGATGGAGGAAGGGCCCGCCGTGGCCCAGTAGTATGGATAACACCAGGATACGGGTCCGCCAACATAGGATTGGTCCGCTGTGACTCAGTAAAGTGGAGAATACCAGGATACGGTTCAGGCCTAATGTGTGAAGATGGCGCCAGAATACGGGTCCACCGATGGAGGAAAGTCCGCTGCGGCCCAGTAGTGTGGAAAACACTCGGATACAATTTCGCTTTGTCCAATAATGTGGGGTACGGCAGGATACAGTTCCGCCGATGGAGAACGCGTCTGCGTTGGCCCGATAGTGAGGAATACGCACGAATACGCCATACGATGGGGAACGAACTTCTCATTCGCATACTCAACTCATAAGAAGGACTTCATGTTTGGGCCCATTGGAAGATTTGTTCTGCTTCTCTTATACGTAACTTATAAGAAGGTTTTTGAATTTGAGCTCAGTTAATGATTAATTTTGCTTATTTGCTAATTTTCTAAGCATTTTGCACGTGTGGAGCTTTTGCACATGCCTCAAGTGGCTGCCCCACCCCACTTTCTAGCGTCCCGAAGGGGCGCTAGTATTAGTAGATATTGGTATTCATAATATCTTAATATTGTCTTATCTTATTATTCTTGGTATTAGTAGAAGGTAGTGCTTTGTAGTATCTTAATACTCATCCGTTATCCGGTATCCGTTATCCGATCATTTTTGGCCTATCCGTTATCCGCACCGTTATCCGGGTCGTGAAAAATCTCGTATCCGCTCATCCCTGATGTACATCCTTAGTGAAAAGAATGCGCGGCCGCCGCCAGGCCGTAAACGCGTGCGTCTGAGCTGCGACTGCGATGCGACTGCTATCCGATTGGGCCCTATTCTTCAGCATATAGACGCACGCGCGTCAGTTGCATGTATCCAGTATAAATTGCCCTATAGGTGCATAGACGTAGTGGAAGTTGGGTGCATTCGAGATTTCTCGGCGAGACCGGCGGCTAGCGATCTCGAGCCCTTCAGGCGAGACAGTGTTTACAACGATTTGATGATGCGTAGCAGCAATGTACGGAGCAGAGTCGCCCCTCTGCTGGAGCTCTGTTGTTGACTTCACTCAACTTTGGAACAGTGGACGATATTCTCTTCAAAAAGAAATGTGCATACCGTGGAGGATGTATCGAAGGATTCATTCGGTGTCCTCACTTGGGATATGCTCTTTAAGCACCTCCCTTTGAGGTCGCTTTGAGGGTTTGGGGATTATGCAGCTTGAGGATCCGCTGTTTTCAAGAAGTACAATCAAATACACAGGATGAAGAACGCGTCATCATAAGCTGTGGTGACATTTTCTGAAACCAGTTGTGCAGTTGATCAAACTTTCTAAATATTTCTTAACTTTGTTCCATCACTTTCCAGATTTGCATCAACATCAAGTGCCAGACGCCATCAAGTCGATGAAGAATCGTACAGCACCGGACCCCGACAGGATTCGACCGGAACATCTGAAGAACCTACCGTACCGCCAGTTCTCATCACCACCTTGGCTAGGCTTTTCACGCAGTACCTGTCGGAATGCAAGGTACCTAACCAATGGAAGATCAGCAGGACCATGTTGCTGTACAAGAAGGGAGACCCGCAGGATCCATCGTCTGCAAGCTTTTCACGCGAGTGATCCTGAACAGGATCGAAAGGACACTAGACGAGGGACAACCGTGCGAGCAGCCAGGGTTTTGAAAAGGATTCGGTACGATCGATCACTAACACACAGTCACTAAACTCATCGAAGTATCGCGAGAGTATGAGATGCCCCTCTTTCTCACGTTCATCGATTTAAGAAAGCCTTCGACTCTGTTGGGACGGAAGCGGTGTTGGAAACCCTGTGCAACCAGGGCATACCTACTCATTACATCAAGGTATTTCGAGAGCTCTACAGCAACTTCACGGCCAGGATTTCTCCATTCTACGACGACATCAACATCGGTGTCAAGAGCGGGGTTCGGCAAGACGATACAGTGTTGCCAAAACTACTCAGCGCCACTGTCGAAGACGTCATGCGGAAACTGGAATGGAATAGCATGGGAGCGCACGTTGATGGCCGGCGACTTAGCCATCTTCGCTTCGCTGACGATATCGTTCTTATAACACCAACCATCAGCGAAGTGGAATAGATGCTGGCCGAATTCGAGGACGCGTGTGGAAAGATTGGTTTCTAACTGAATCTGACGAAGACGATGTTCATAAAGAACGGATGGGTCCCAGATGCCCCATTCTCGCTCAACGGAACAATCATATCCGAATGCTCCAGCTACGTATACCTAGGTCGGGAAGCCAACATGATGAACGACCTCGCTCCAGAGCTGAGCAGGAGGAAACGAGCGGCTTGGGGAGCTTACAAGAGCATCGAGGACGTAGTGAAGAAGACGAAGCACACCAGGCTCCGTGCCCACCTCTTCAGCCCAACGTTCTCCCTGCTCTGACCGACGCCTCAGAAACTTGGGCGTTGCGCAAGCAGGATGAGAATGCGGTCAGCGTCGTCGAACGCTCCATCGAGAGGGTGGTGCTGGGAATAACCCACCTCACGCAAGCGAAGGCTGGAATACGGAGTTCCACCCTCCGTCAACAATCGAAGATCAAGGACGCTGCCGCTTACGCCAAGTTGAGTGAGATTAGATGGGCCGGACACGTGATGCGTTTTAGCGACAACCGTTGGACAAGAGCTGTCAGCGACTGGACTCCACGGGACGTTAAATGCACGACAGGGAGACCACCGACCGATGGTCAGCCTTCTTGGCGAAGTTCTTCAAGGACAGATACGATGCTCTCCGTGTCCCTCGCACGGACAGAATCCACTGGACAACTCTGACTCGCGAGAGGGGCAAATGGACTGCTGGCGCCAGCTCGGTATACCCGAAGATCAACGGGAGTCAAGGTTATCAAGGTGATGGGAGTTGAGGACACATCCATCTGGTACTAACTCCAGCTCTAAATGTCTTTGCACTGTAGAAAAATATGGGCGGGAATACAAAAATTGCCTGGCAACATCCATAATCTGTTCAGTCAACAGGCGATATCCGTAACATGGTCAGATGACATCCGTTAACTGGTCAGGTAACAGCGAATCTGATCAGGCAATACCCGTAAATTGAGGCAATTCGGATGTTGACCCGTAAAATGTTTAAGCAACATCTGAAAACGCCGGTTCAGCCGTAAACTGACCAGGCAAACTTCAGATCTCCCGTTTCCTGGTCAGGCACACCCCTTTCCCGCCAGCTGGTTCCGCTGGCGGACTTCAGAGTGGGACCGGATTCTTTTGATATCCTCATACCCGGCATGAGGTTGCCTTTAAATTGCCTAGTTGCCCTATTATGAAAACTCATGAACACTCACCACCGATCCAAGGAAGTAAAGATGGAAGTGAAGGTGAGGGAAGATGAAGCTGTTGATTAACTACATATACACGTGCTATCACGGTCCCGGCGGACAGTAGCATGTCTGGAGGATTCCGGCGGACAGCAGCACCTCGGGGGATATAAGCAGCACATCGGGGGGGAGGCATGAGCAGCACGTTCTGCTAAACCAGAACGTCGATACCTACTCGCCCAGCTTGAAAGTTGGGCGAATAAATAAATATACATATGGTTAAATTTGACTTGACAGACTCACATAGGTACAGTCTTCGTAACCATTTGCGTTGTTCGGTTCTCCTCTTTTCCAACTTTCGAATTTTGAGGGAGTACCATCTACCCACGCAAATGGTCTCTTATGTTTTGTGACACGCTTATATCCGATCCAAACTCCTACCTCCATGTTAGCTGCGAGCGCTGTAAAAGAATTCATTTTTTATTGTGAATCATAGTATTCCACACATGAACATACGCACAGCCAACTAAGAAAAGTAAGCGGAATTGGAAAAGCGTACTTCCTACAAAATGATTCTCTTCTGCATTTGCTAGTGTCGCTAGATAACCTCCAAGTTGCTGGCAATGTTTCCGAGCATCATCCCAGTTCTTCGGCGAGCAAAACACCTAAAAAATGAGACACTTAGTTAATTTGCTCCAGTCATTCTCTGTGTTGAATGCTGCTTCCTTCACGAGAGTGTGATTGTACTGCCAATGCTATTACAAATGGGTGGAAAAAAGTTCTACCCACTAGTTGGGTGACTACAGGGTGACAACAAAGTCTTTGGCCAAAGATTTAATTGCAATTATTTCTTGCGCTTTGCCAGGAAACCCATGACTTTGTATCCGCGTTGACAACTCAAATGTCTCGGATATATATATATATATATATGTAAAATTTCATAACCCATATCCCTATTTGAACCTTGTAAGATCTGCAAACGTGAAACGAGGTAGAGATGGAAATGGCCGCAAGTAGAGTCTCGGTGACATCTTTTCCGAAAACTTCTTTTAATTGGCGTTTGAAATCGCCAGTTTTCTGCCCAATATTGAAGAGAATATAAGCTTTCTGTCCCAGGTAGATCCCTTTGTAAACTTGTTTTATTGACCGAAAATGACCAATAGACTGTCACCACCACTTTTTTCTACTAGAATGCACAAAACAAAGGCTAAAAGTGGGCAGAGCGAAACCCGAAGAGGTATATTATTTCTTAGGCTTGAGCACATCAGACAGAAATAAAGTGGGCTTTTGACAAAAATTTTCCATCAAGTTTCAAAAGAAAAAGCAAGTTCAGACTCTTCAATCCCTGATTTCACCAAACCATCATATTTGCTTAACAATTATCATGCTCCCTGAAACGGAGACCTCTGGATTTCTGAATTGTAGTCTTCAAAGCACAGAAGTTGTGCTTACTTTTGCTCAAACACCAGCTTCCCTAGCATAGACCTAACAAGAAAAAAATGTCATAAATTCTCGACCAATTTGCGGCCCTCGTGCATTGCAGTAGTCAACGGTTTTGTCAATTCTACGGAAAAGCCAGGAGAGATATCCAAAATCCGAGAGTGGATTCTAAAAGCGCATGAATTCTACATAGCCCAGGCAAATTTCCAGACTGCTAGCCCATCTGATCCCAGTCTTACAATTTATTATATTTGGCCAAAGACTTTGTTGTCACCCTGTATTTTGAACGACGATGAGTATAGTGATGTATTTTTACCCGAAATGCTGAAAGCATATGCTTAATCTTTATACAATTTTTGCAGCCTAGTATTAGAAGGAAGCAGAAATTTGAGGTGGCACTTCACACACTGCGCGTACTCTTAGCTAGCAGTTCTCGTTTATATGGCATTCATTTGAAATTAAGAAGTTTTTCTGTTCTGTGCGTCAATTTTTGCACGAAATGTTTACAGCACCCGATTTTCACAGAGAAGAAAGACCAGATTTTCTACCGGCCTCCATCCGGCTTGCAAAATCACGAATGCAGTAGAGTGATTAATTTTAGGTGCGTGCGTCCGTCAGGATTACGACTTTGCGGTGAGTGGGGGGCCTAACGGGTCCAGCCTAGACTCAGGCGAGACTCACGCACTTGCGGTGTGGATAGCGCGGTTTCTCATTCGTACTGCACATACCGCGTTAACAATAATATTTCATTGTCTGCTGAAAAAAATCTTTCGAATAGGGGACTCGACTAATAATGCTTCTTACAACATTTCCTCGATTTCCAACAAAAGAGTGGAATCAGTTAGAGGCTTAGGTTTCCATCACAACAATTACTCGATTCTTCGGCCATTACGCGGCTATATGTCGAAAAGAGATGGCTCGTAGTATTCAAATTTTCACGCTCTTGTCATCTAAAGACACGAAGTTGTTGTCGCTAGTCTATAAGTACGTGCGAAACATTGTGGAGTGGTGTTCCACTGTCATTAACCCTTACTGGAAACGAGATGTCTTCTCTAGATTGAAAAAGTTTAAACAGGTGTACTAGGAAATTGCGCCTTAGAATAAGTAAGTCTACTTGTTATGAGGTCCTAGACTACAACATCAGAAACGTTCATTCTGGTCTAGCAGCTCTTAAATCATGGCGCTGCATGTTGGAAACTTACACGGTACATAAACTGCTTAGCAGCAGAACGGATATTAATGTTCCTCACTTTTTAGCGTCACACCCCCAACAACAAGGGGTGGCCCTTCCAAGATTTCGTTTCCTTTACTTGAAAGTAATATATGGGCGAGGTAAACAATTTTTCCAGTTGCTCTGCCGTACAGGTTGTTATAAATACTTTTTATTGACCGACGTTTCGGCAATACGCCGTTATCAAGGACGTGGGAGACGAACTAGTTCGTCTCCCGCGTCTGTTTGCCGTTAGCTGTTCGGGATGAGTCGAATGCACCTTTCAGAAGAGGTGTTTGATGGTATAGATCGCGATTTCGTAAAAGACTGACCCACTTTCAGGTCTTGATAACGGAGTGTTGCCGAAACGTCGGCCAATAAAAAGTATACGTAAACGCCGGCCAATAAAAAAAGGCCGAAACTTTGGCCAATAAAAAGTATTTATAACAACCTGTAGGCAGAGCAACTGGAGAGATTGTTTGACAAGATGCCCAGGTTTTCCAACAGGAGAACATGGAATATATGGACGAGTATTATTAAATTCAGAGCAGAATATAAGGGCGAGTAGTATCAAACTCATTGAAGTAAGCAAGAGAGCCCCATCAAGTGTTCCAGTGCTTTTTTCAAACGTGCAATTATGTCTGAGATATGTTTAGCTTAGATCAATTTAATCAAAATACTTCTTGTACTAAATTTGGCAAATGCTAAATTTGAGCTTACTCTGAACTTCGCTGATGATACATTTCGCGAGAGAATGTGTTCGGCAATACATTTTACGGGTTAGAATTTTGCATGACAATACATTTTCCGGGAGAATGGGTCAAGATTGTGGTTGGCAATACAAAAGGCGAGAGAATATGTTGGAGATACCTTCCACGGGTGCTTGGCAATACAAAAGAGGAAAGAATTTGTTGGCCATACATTTTAGCGGTTAGTGAGATAAGATAACGATTACGTGAGATAACACACTCATTTCTTTCTTACAGGGAAGTATACCAGATGTCTGTGGCATTTCAGGATGACATATGCCTCTTTATACGAACTTGACAATGCAGATCTCGACAATCGAATATTTTCTTTACTACTGCTCAATGCCACTGCAAAAAAAAGTTATAAGCTTTTCTGTGCAGTATATGGAACCTGCAGTTTCTGCATCCACCTACCGTAGCCCCACAAAATAGGCGTTGTGGTGCAAAACGGAAGCAGAATTTGCGATCAGCAATTCAGATAAACCCGTATGTAAAATTTCAGCAAAAAAAAGCAAAAATTACGGTTAGATAATTACACCTTGACCATTTGCTACTACTACCACTCACGACGGAACGATAACTGGGTATAGAGTAGTTTGGGCAACTTGCAGAATCCGTCCAAATTTTGCACAGAGGGGTAATTACAGGCGCTGATCAGCGTCATTTCTACTATATGAGCCTACTATATGAGCCGTCGATGCAGAAAGTGCGCACATATACAGTGCGTTTCATACTTATAAAAACACCCTCAATTTCCGCATTTCCAGGAAGACCGGTGAACGAGGGATCTTGCTGTCATAACTGCTAGATCCACCACCTCAAGAAACTATTTCAGCCAAAATTTCAGAACCACATCTCAACCGCTAGCTTTTCCACAAAACTTAGAATGTTTTTACATCTTTTCATATCATAAGAACACTTTGAGAAATCAAAGATTTCGCTTGAATAAAAGCTGACTCTGTGTGCCGGTGGGTTTCTAAAGATAAGAGTGCAAACATGTACGTCGTTGGACATGCCACGTCGTCGCCTACTCTCTTCCGAAGAAAAGGCTCAGGTCCAGGATCTCCGCCGTGCAGGCCTTAGCATTCGTGGAATTACTACGCAAATGAGACGATTTGTTTGCTCGGTGCACGGATATCTGTAACGAACCGATTCCTCTAAACGTAATCCGAGCTGCGGCCGCCCTCGCAAGGTGTCTGCTCAGGAGGAACGAAGGATTTTAAGGGTTTCTTCGAACAGCACCTCATTTATAAATGGGATCCGCTCGGATTTGCAGTTCTCTTCGTCCAAGACAAGAGTCTGAAGGTTGTCGAAAAGAAGCAGTAGGATTGCTAGAGAAAAAATGAAGAAAGTATCAAAGGTTATTGAGCAGCACAAGACTACATGAATTGTGTTTGCGCAGCAAAACATAACGACAGACTGGTCAAAGGTAATTGTATTGCCCATAAGTAGATGTAGTAAAGAAAACTTACTTAGGTTGTCTTTTCGGACGGAAAGAAGTTTAACACGTTGACGACAATGGGACCCACGAGTGGGTCACACGTCAAAAATGGGGGTCTCAAGATCAGAATCTTCTGAAAATTTGTATAGAGGGGTTGTTTCATCTGCCCAGTCCAACATGAACACTTTTGTATTGCATAAGCACATTCGCGGGTTACGGTAGACAAATACGAGAAATAAATTAATTTCAACATGTTTGTAAAACCTAGGTCAAATTGCATTATAATTCCACATTTCTACTAAATCTTACAATCATGGAAATTTATTAAAAAATTATCAATATTATTGGTATTTTTAGGTATTGATTGATTGTATTTGTTGTCATTTATTGATTAATTGTTGACAGTAATAATCAAAATATTAATAAATGATGATTATGCATTATTATACTTAATAATATCACCAGAGCTGTTTTTATAATTTATTTATTAACACACAATCTATTATTGCTGCAGGGAAGAAAATGAAGGAGAATTTCGCCTTGGTCCTACGTGGCACATCTCTCCAAGACGTCAATTGTCGTCAAGTCAATCTGGACGGTTCTACTCGGACAAAAATGACAGGACATGCGGAGGACGATAGCCCTCATTTCTTAAGGAAGTTCTTTGCTCATGCGGTAACCGCCTGCTTCGGGATATGCGGAGGAGGTAGTCGAAGGGTGCGATCTAAGCCCGAAAAACCATCAGGACTTGCGGAGGATATAGTCGGGGGATGCGACATACCCCCGAACTTTGATAAGAGACTCGGATGGGTGCGGAGGAACATGGCAGGTAATCCGAGAACCCCCCGAGGTCAGACATCACAGAGCAGTGAGTTCTGCGTATTTTCCCACTACTTGTTGCCCTGCACTCCATCTTTCTCCTTTAATAACATATAATACGCTTTTTATAATCATAATCACTCTGGAAATCTCTCGTATAATAATGTTTATTGAGTTTCGTATTGCCATATTCACTGCAAAAACGGCATTCACTGTTTAATTCTATAAAATGTCTCTTTTACAATTTGAGCGGACTGCCTACTCATAAAAGCATCTATTTTAGTTCCTGCGAATATAGCGCTTTTAACACTGTATGTGCCCTAACAGCAACTGAGTCTTACTTCAGAAATCCTTTTTAAGATTTTTATGGTGATCCTTTTTGAGATTTTTATGGTGAGAAAATCAGTGTGAGCTGGCGTGAACGATGGTATATATGACAGACCGCAAAAAGGGTGACCCTCTTTTTTAAGAGGCTACGGCTAAATCAGCACTTCCTTATGTTGCTTGGAGAAATAACGCGTCAACACCAGAACTGACTCAAACCTCAGATGTCGCTTATACGGGCTCCCGGCTTCGCTGTTTCTAGACCAGGCCACGGGTTATGCCTGATCAGATTACGGATGTGAACTGAAGCCTGACCAGGGAAGAGTGTTGCTCGAGGAAATCGAGAGCTTAAGCTTTCTAATACTTTTCTATATTGTCGAAAATCGCTATACTAACGTACAAATCGAAATCTGCTGCAAGTACGCACCACAGAGGGAATACCCGTAGTGATATTGTTGTTTAGTCTTCAAGACCAGACCTATGGCAAAAGGTGGCTAAGCCCACGAATATAGCGTGGAGTTGCTAGTCTCTGCGATTTTTCAACGTAGATTTCCATGGGTTTCATGAGAAATTACATCGTATGGGATCATATTATTTGAAAGTGGGTGGACGTCTCATGCACATAATGCATATTTCCTCACTGACCCACCCCTGGACGAGAGCTGAAAATTAATTTGAATAAAAAAAATCAACAAAGTCTATGAATCTATGAGCGGATATTCTGCCGCAAAATTTTCGTCATATTTGTGATCAGGTGCATTAGAAAACCTCAGTGCGCATGTACTCACTATCCTCCGATCAAAGACGTAAAAAAATGTAAAACAAAGAACGTAAAATGAATGGTTTGACCTATAATTTTATACGAAACTGCAGGTATATTTGTGTTCAGTGTATCAACCGAAATAAACATGTCGTATCGAACAACAATAGGCATGTCATCAGCGATTTCAGAACAAAATTGGGCAAAAATCAATGAAATCGGTGTGAAGGGTAAAGCAGCACATAGTTCTTGGCAGAAAGGGTGCCAAAATCTCCACAGGCCCTTAGGAGTTATGCTTTCAACGTTTGGTAGTGATTGGTATAGATAGAGCTTGTAATATTTCCTTCTCATGGGAATGCGCTGTGATAAAAATATTAGTGGATGCCTCGAGTAGTCCCTCGGCTGTGGGCACGGATGGAGCAAAGGTAAAGCAGCGGACTGTGAAGCAATTGAAGAGCAATGGTAAATGATCGGTAGGTCAGTTCGAAATCCTCGAACGGTAGCGGGGTGATAAGTTTTGTTCAAAAACCTCCATTCGGGACATGCGGAGGAGGGTACCGGGACTTGCGGAGGACTAAATCGGGACTTGCGGTCTGTAACAGACCGGGTCTCCTGACCAAGCCCTCCGGGTGCCCTGCAGTAGTCCTACGCATGTGTGCGATACTTTGTCTGAGTAATGGATATAATTTTTACTGGGGCAATCCCCGTAAGGATATCATTTACTTTAATCACCAAAACTTTGGAGGTGGAAGTGTTATGGTATGGGGAGCATTTTCCAGCGTCTGCAAGCTAGATCTTGCGTTTGTATCGTTCAGAATTTACTCCAAAGAGTATAAAGCGGCCGTCAGAAAACATCTGCTACTTTTTTTGAGCGGACAGCGTCGACAGAGCTATGTCTTCCAGCAAGACAATGCTGTTGTGCGCGTGAGCCATTCAACGATGACGTGGCTAAGATCGAACAACATTCAAGTCCTGCAGTGGCCAGCTTGTAGTCCAGACTTGGACCCAATAGAAAACCTTCGACAAATCATCGTTAGAAAGATCTACACAAATAAAGTAAACCTCGTTGCAAGCATGCCTCGACGAGTACTTGAAGTAGCTACTTAACATGCAGGACTCATAGATTATCGATTCACGTTCCTTTGATATTTGGCCGATAAAATGTTTTTATATTCAAGGTGTTCTCATAATATAAACGGTGTGAAAACCTTCTCAATTTTGTAGAAAAGCTAGCGGTTGAGATATGATTCTCGAATTTTGCCTGGAATAATTTTTTGAGGTAGTGGATCTAGCAGTTATGACAGGAAAACTCCTCGTTGACCCTTTTCCTGGGAACGCAGTTCCTATAATTATAACACGCGCTGTACTACATATACAAGGTCATAACTTCTTCCCCAGTGGCATTGAGCGCGGCGCGAAAACTATTCAATATCAGCATTGTCAACTTCACATAAGGAGGTATATCTCGTTCTGAAATGCCACAGACATTCGGCATGCTTCCCTCGTTAGTTGGGAGCTTAGTCATCGACGATGTCGATCCGGATGGCTCAGCTGGTAAGGCAGCGGAGTACGAAGACTGGTATCGATGCACGATTCCTGATGATATCAAACTTTTTGCACCGTTGATAACCCTTTTGTTTGGCGATGAAATTGACAAGGTTCGTGTGGCGATACAGTTGGTAAGTCTTGCGTGGCGATAGAAATGGGGAGCTTTGTTTGGCAATACATTTGGCGGGACTTCTTGCTTGGCAAAACAGTAGGCGGATTTCGCTTTCCTGGGCAGTTGGCTAACCTGTCTACGAGGTTGCCAAACGAACTTCGCCAAATGTATCACCATCGATGTGATAAGGGTGCGCCGAAGTTCAAAACTGGGGAAACACCTGGAGACGTTTCTCACCGTGTGATAAGTTTGCGCCGGCTTCGGAAATCGAGGAAACGCTCGTAGGCTGGTCCCACTGCGTGCTTTTCATCTCATCCCATCCCATCACGTCCCCTCCCTCCTCATTTGTTTCCAGATACACACCGCACCCTCCTCTTTCACATGTTCAAACTAATTCTTATCGGTTTTCAACGATCTCACAAGGTAAGAATATTTCATCAGTGTCGACGTTCGTAATAAATGTATACTGCCTTACGCATCTCCCGACGCTGATTCCAAATCTGTGTATATCTACCCTAAATTTGTCTCTGTGAGGATTTATACACGTTTTTCCTATCAGGAACGCTCACGTAAGGCGCACAAGGTGATGTACCAGCCGTGCCATGGCGCAGTGGTAAGTCTCATGCTCTTCAAAATCAACATTGCGAGTTCAGGTCCTCTCAATGCCTGCTGTATTACATTTTCCCTCCACCTACTGTTTTCCTCTGAAAATCCATTCTATACAGTTTTATAAGGTTTTCCACCTACAAATTGATCTTCCGGATGTTTGGAAACATTTGGAAGGGTCCTCATCACCGAATTTGGAAGTGGTGACACTGCTGATTTGACGAAGTGTACGAGAATATAAACCATTGAGGATTGATTTTCGTTCACTTGGTCAAATCAGCAGGGCTTAGTTTTGGTTCCAAACCTTCAATAGATCAATTTGAAGATGGAAAATCTTATGAAACTGCATAGAATGAATTTTCAGAGGAAAACAGTACGTGGAAGGAAAATGTGAGACAGCAGACACTGAGAGGAACTGAACCCGTGATGTTGATCCTGAAGAGCGAGAGACTTACAAGTGCACCACGACTCAGCTGGTACTTCGGCTTGTGCGCCGTACGTGAGCATTTCTGACAGGAAAAAATGGGTATAACCGCTCAGGGACAAATTTAGAGATAGATGAAACAGATTTGGAATCAGCGTCGCGAGCTGTATAATGCAGCATACAACTTCACTTCGAAAGGCGACACTGCTGAAGTATCCTACTCTTGTCAGCAAGAAAGATAAATCATTTCTTCTGGTCATGCCATGTTGAGTCGATTACATACAGTTGCAATTAGCTACTTCCGTAGAGCAAAAGTCAGGATTTTTTTTTGGTTAGCTCAATTCCACATAAATAGAAGTGATGGGATTCTTGTTATCTCACAATCGCTATCTTATATCGCTAACCCGTAAAATGTATCGCCAACGAATCCTCTCGTCTTTTATATTACCAAACACCTATTGAGTGTATCTCCAACACAACCTCTTGTATTGCCAAACACAATTTTAATAAATTCTCCCGGGAAATGTATAGTTGTGCAAAATTTTAACCCGTAAAATGCATTGCCGAACACATTAGCTGCATTTATAGTGCATCGGAGTACGATCCGGTCGGATGTCAAGAGATACGTATTGATCCTCGTTATCTGAAGATCGATACGTATCATTCGTTATCCGACTGGATCGGACTCCAATGCACTATAAATATAGCAATTCCCCCGCCAGATGTATCGCCATTGAACATCAGAGTGATCCGTCTACTCATGGCGCTGTGAAAAGATGAAATAAACAAGCAAACGAAGCAGCGATAAAAGAACTATGCCATGTCAGGTCTCGATATCAGGTCTCAATACGCCTCTGGTTTCCACAGTGTTAATTTAGTTTTTGCTAGTACGACGCAGAGACGCATACCTTATAACAGTGCTTATTCCCATGAAACATATGCCATCCACTGCAGGCTTCAGATATTACTATGATGGCTGTCACCACGACACAGACTCTGAGCATGCTGTAACAAGGATGTCATCTACTTATTATTGATTGGCTTAATTGGCAGTTCATGTGTGTGTGGGTCTGTGCACGAGAACCAGTCATCAAAAATAGAAAATGCCTACTCCATTATGCTCAGCCTGTCAAGTTATGCACGAAAATGCAGCAAAATTTGACTTTTACCTGGATTTAAAGATGTTCCGGGCCACCTTCATCATGTTCAGACATGTTAAGTCCTTTCAATACCCGGATCCGGTCGGATAGCATCAGATACGTGTTGATTTTCGTTGTCCGACCATCAATACGTATCATTTGTTATCCGGCCTGATCGGACACCGATATAAATATAGCTTATGGAAGCGATGCGCGTGCTTCCTGTAGTAGGGGAATGTCGCACGAATGTTGAGAAAGGTGATACGAAACGGGCTTATAGCCATGTCAGAGGCGTGTTGGCTCTCGGTAGGGGAAGAGTTGCTGCTGAACGTATGAAGAGCTGTGAGATGCGCTGACGCCCATGGGTAAGGGGAGACGGGTCCACAGCTGTGATAGGGGTGCACGACCGTTCAAAAGTGGGATCGAGTCTAACGGTGTGATAAGGGTGCGTCGTCGTGCCCGTGAATTTGGAGAGATGTCACAGACGGTTCCACACCTGCGATAGTGGTGTGCAGGCGGGCGCTCAGCAGTGGCAAAAATATCATGTACGGGTCCACACCTGCGAGAGTGGTATGGCACCGCTCGGTAGAGGGAAACAAAGGAACTCACGAAGGCGGCGCGAGGGAAACGAGACCAAGGAAACCTGAGAGTTCGGTGTCAGCCGGACGGTCGGGCTGGTAATCTTCAATGGAGAATCACGGTAGAATGCTCAACGGTAATTCATACCAGGTGCATGCGGCGGGTGCGTGTCAGACGTCCATTCAGTGTTTAACTTACGTAAAGACTGCACAACGCTGCTGACTGAAGTTACCGCTCGGCAGCACCCGCTGCGAGGTCGCAAACGTGTGCTCCTCAATTTTGTCTCAGCTGCGCCATGGCTGCAACTTGGCCTATACTCTAGCGTATGATGACTGCGCGTCGAACGCACACATCTAGTATGCACTAACCTTCACGAACGTACTTGCCAACCGTGTGTTGAGACTGCACTGCTTAATACTAATGCTTACGTCTGCCTTGTCTTTTATAGATATGATCTTATCTGATAACTGTTATACTCACAAGAGAAGGATACATTTTTACAGTGAACTTTCCTAATAGTTTACGCACGTTTCGATGCAGCTGGCAACGCTGATCTCAAATCTCTACCGTACCATTCCTGAGAGGTCCTGAGTGGAAAGTTATGGGTAATTATAGTTTTATTTTATTGGATTTTGATTATAGTTCTAGATTTTAGTTTTCGTTTCGTGCACTATCCTTACATGAAAACTAAATAGTGCTATAAGTTTCCTCCTGCACTCATCAGTAAGGTAAAGGAAACTTATATAGTTGAATATATGAGTAATGTTAGACATAGACATACGTATATAACATGAGTACAAACGTTACATGAAAACGCAGACACTTGTACAAGGGTGGACATTTACGCTTGTAAAACACATGCTCTATTATAAAGATTATAAAAAGATGATTTTTTGAAAGTGAAAAGGTGTAGTTAAAGCATGTTCTTTGAACATTTTGAGAGTTTATATGTATAATCATGACTTATAATAACGGGCTTAGTCTGTCTGTCGCGTGTGTGTGTCAGTGTGTGTCTGGAGTCGGGTCCAGCGGTGTGATAAGGGTGCGCCGGCGTCCAAAAGTGGGGAAACGCCTGGAGTCGGGTCCAGCGGTGTGATAAGGGTGCGCCGGCGTCCAAAAGTGGGGAAACGCCTGGAGTCGGGTCCAGCGGTGTGATAAGGGTGCGCCGGCGTCCGAAAAGTGGGGAAACGCCTGGAGTCGGGTCCAACGGTGTGATAAGGGTGCGCCGGCGTCGAAAAGTGGGAAAACGCCTGGAGTCGGGTCCAGCGGTGTGAAAAGGATGCGCCGGCGTCCAAAAGTGGGGAAACGCCCGGAGTCGGGTCCAGCGGTGTGATAAGGGTGTGCCGGCGTCGAAAAGTGGGAAAACGCCCAGAGTCGGGTCCAACGGTGTGATAAAGGTGCGCCGGCGTCCAAAAGCGAGGAAACGCTTGGAGACGGGTCCAACGGCGTGATAAGAGTGCGCCATCGTCCAAAAATGGGGAAACGCCTGGAGTCGGGTCCAACGGTGTGATAAGGGTGAGCCGGCGTCGAAAAATGGGGAAACGCCTGGAGTCGGGTCCAACGGTGTGATAAGGGTGTACCGGCGTCGAAAAGTGGGAACACGCCTGGAGTCGGGTCCAATGGTGTGATAAGGGTGCGCCGGCGTTCAAAAGTGGGAACACGCCTGGAGTCGGGTCCAACGGTGTGATAAGGGTGAGCCGGCGTCGAAAAATGGGGAAACGCCTGGAGTCGGGTCCAACGGTGTTGTAAGGTAGCGCCGGTGCCTAAAAATGGCAGAG